>CM069605.1:32346287-33546287 GCA_035771175.1 Paratinospora sagittata | reverse complement strand
CATCATCAAATCCAAGACCCAAGGCCATAAATACAACCCTTATACAACACTCCTCACCATCTAGGTTTAACATGTGATATTAATTACATACGTACCAAAATTTAACAAAACATATACATATGTAATAAAGGACATCCGGCCATGCACAAGAGTCCTAGACTCACATCAAGACGTCCCTATTTTTGTAGTGGCTAGGTCTTCAAACAAATACAATGCCCTTGCCCTTATTTATAGGACCTGAAAAGAGAGTGAGAGGGTGAGCCAACTATGCCCAGTGAATAGAGTTCAATAATGTCATTAATTATACATCAACAAAAGTCATATAGCTATGCATGCATGAAATAATGCTCATGAACATGTGAATCATAAAACACATAGTATAGTAAACATTTAACCATTTTCATGCACATTTAAAACCTCTACCGACCCTTAGCTATCTTCTTAGACCTCAAGTCGGTCCTTCCATATTGGGGTATAGCTTGCTATAAAGACCAGTAAGTCAGTCTTCCCATATTGGGGTATAGCCTACATTACTGGGTCATTCATTCACTTTACCACATCACTTTCCTACTGTAGTAGACCAATATATGATCTTCCCTTATTGGGGTACAGTTGACATCAGGATCATTCACTCTCAACCGTAAATGAAATGATCCTCCCATGATGGGGTCCAAGCCTCCTAGATATTCATCATTCAATTCCACCTCTAGAGTATCTTAGCTTGGCACATGCACAAGCCTCCTAAATGTTTCAACATCTAGGGAACTTAGCTTGGAAACATTCAAAACCTTCTAGAGTCCTCTATGCATATCATTTCAAAACATAGTAAACACATGCATTTCCATAATGATATTTCAAGACTTTCAACATACAAGTATAAGTAAATATGATGACACAAGTGATAAACAAGATGAATAACTACTCACAACCAATGCCACACAAGCTATTACTATCCACACACAGTCAATACCGATTCCCAATGCCATTGAAGATCCTGAAAATCACATTCATATGCACATACATCAATCATCATGATTATTCCCATATACAAACACTAGTCATGATAAATCTCCAACTCAACAAGTCTATGTGCATCTAAGTCAAATCATGGGTTTCATTTCTCATGATCAACCTCGACATCCGTACCTAAGACTTAGTCTACGTCTAGGTCTATTCATGGTAATCCAAGACAATGCACCATTAACATTCAAACCATGAAAGATTGATAATAATCAATACAAATCCCCATTTCAAGTCAATTCATAGCATATGCCCCAATTTGGAGAAAATCTCTACCATAGGCATAGAGTCAAATTGAACTAACTCATGCAATTCTAACACAAGTCTAACCAACGTAAACCCACAATTCCATTCAATTTGGGTTCAATTAGACAATTCTCAAGTCAATTTAATTAATTGACTTGATTTAGGTCAAAAGCCCCAATTTTGGGCAAATCTCGAAATCAAGCCCTAGGCCGATTTTACACTACACCTAGGGTTTCCACCTTCCATAAACACTGAATTCCACCATCAATCATTTAGAATTATGCATTTATCCAACATAGTTGACATGCAATTGAAATAGAAAACCTTAAGTCCATTTTCTAGGTTTAAGGCCATTACACTTAGCTCCACCAATTTCTTGTTAGAAATTGAGGAAAATGGCACCATTGGGTTCCAAATCACCTTAGGAACCCAAATCTCTAGCTTAGAACTCATCCTTAAGAGTTTCCAACGAAACTCTAACTCCAAGCACCACAAAAAACGTGGTGAAATGCTTGTGAAGTGTAGATCTAGGTCATAGAGGGTTGTTTCCACCATAAACATGCCAAAGAGGGTGAAAATCAGCCAACCCTAGATTAGGGTCGCTTCAAATCCATGGTTCATACCTTTCCTTAAGTCAAAATAAAGCTTGTTTATACAACTACAAAGAGATTCTAGGAAGAAAATGGAGAATTTCACATACCTTGGGTGAGATTTGAGCAAGAAATCTCCAAAAGCCCCAAGTTTCTCCACTCCTCTTTCCCCTCTTTTCCAAGCTAAAAAACGTGCAAGTGAGCTAATTTTGGGTGTTGGTTGCTTAAATACACAATTTTGGGCCCACAATTGAAGATTTGCCAAATTTTTTTTATTCTCATGCGTGTGACAATAGACCAATTTCTAGGTTCATCCTAACTGAACTATTCTCACGTACGTGACATTACGCCAATTTCTAAGTTCATCTAAAATGAACTATTCTCACGTACGTGACATTAGGCTATTTCGCTGGTTCAATTAGAATTTAATAAAATTTCATAATAAATACGTATACACACCTAATATAAATTATCAAGCAAACACACAGAGTTTTGGCAAAATGCAAATGAGCTATGAGGTAGATGAAATAATTTCTAGGGCATTACATAATGACACCCACAATTTAGGCTTTTAAAATTCTGATCTTTTTCTAATTTACCCTTATAAATTCTAACTTTCTAATCTAATATACCCTTATTCCTATTTTTATAACTTTACTCCTTATAATCACATCAAAAGACAAAAACACATTTTTTTTATACAAAATCTTATATTTTTAATTAATTTATAATAAAAACTATATGCAATGCACATGCATATCTACTAGTATTATTAATGTACGTAGCACTACTCTATTAATAACTATTACAAACACGATGCGTTATAGCTAACAATGAGAAATATAAAAAACAAAGTTAAAAGTAATAGAATCATATATTATTTTTCCAAATCAAAATAATTTATCTATGTCCTTTATTCAATTACCATTATTTTTAATAGTTAACTTGTGAATTTGATTAAGTTTTCAGGCTTATAAAATAATTCAATGGAGTAAGTTTTGGGTAAGTGCTCAAAGATTGATTACAATCATAAAAACATTTCATCTTTAATTTGATGATTCTTACAGTCTAAATTGGCCAAAGTAAATAAGTAATTACCTAATATATGTTAGGATTTAATTATACACATATCATGAGATTAGTCTCCAAAAACTAAATAGATAATAATGTATAAATTATCTTTGGAGGTTTGCTCATTTTGTTTTTTAAATTGATGATGTCAACCATAGATTTGAATTCTTAGTGCTATGGAAGCTCCACAAAAGTAAAAATAAAAAAATAAAAAAATTGCAGTACATGCACCACTGTAGTTTTCTCTAAGTTTGTGAGGGAATGCAGTAGTATATATTGGACTCTGTATTCTCATGCACTTGCATTGTGAACACAAATATTGAAAAATGATGTACGTATTTTCTAGATATATCTAACATATTATAGCATTCATATATGATCAAAACTATCAATTGCATTTAAGGGATAAAATTTATTAACTAGCTCAACTACTGTGCTGGTTATTAGAAGGTTTCAATTCGTCCAATATAGCAATTAAATGCCTATGATAGAAGAGAATAATGTGAACGAAAATATCATACTCCATACATTCATCATTATAAAATAACAAAAGCTTAAAGAATTCAAATTAATTATTCATGATTGTAGGAGCATATAATATATTGCAACATATAAATGAATTTGTTTGATGAGTCAACAAGATATGCTTAACAAAGTGCAATGGCCGCCAAGTGAAAATGAAAGGAGTTCAGGTTTAGGATTTTGTGATGTTTCTGTTGGTCCACCTCGTGGGTGGCTCTCAAAAAGGGCGACTGTCAACAATCACGGCCAGCAACAATCACGTGGGGCGACAACAAAAATTTTGGTCAGAATTCGGCGCCGATTTATATAAAAATATATTTTTCTTTAATTATAAAATTGCCCCTGTTTGAGCTCTATAAATAGAGCTTTAATTTCATTCTTGAAATTCATTCGGAGAGATCTAATCCTTAGAGATCTAATTTGAGAGATCCAGAGAGCCTCAAAGAGAGTTTCTTTGAGAAGAAAAAGTGTGAGCCAATTTGTGAAGTTTTATCCACAAATTGAAGATACATAGATATTGTATTTTTGTGAGAGATCCACCGAATGGTGAAGTTTGTAATCCCATTTTATTATAGTGGAAGTTTCTTAAGCGGCCTACGGGTCCTGTGGTTTTTTACCTCTTTTTTTAGAGGGTTTTTCACGCTAAAATCTTTGGTGTTATTTTGTTGTATTTTTAGTTTGGGAAATTATCCTGGGTTTGTGGAATTGATTTCTTTCCAACCATCGATTTTTCCTAACAAAGTGGTATCAGAGCCTGGGTCGTTTTCAGCGAAGGTACTGTTCATACATACAATACTATTCACAAGGGGGCACTATTTATTGAGTACTATTCACAGAGTACTATTCATCACCGGAAAAGTGTCAAGCTCCGCGAAACTTGTTGACTGACGACTTAAATGGAGGAGAGCACAGGCAATATGAATACATGCAATATGATCAGGTTGACTGCATTTAATTATGCAATTTGGAAGCCGAAGATGGAGGATCTTTTATACATTAAAGATCTGTGGAAGCCGATTATAATGCCGAAGGAGAAAGCCGTGACTACGACTTTGACAGATGACAAGACACTAAAAACAACCAGCACAGACGCTGACTGGGCCGTGCTGAACCGAAAGTGTGCTGCTCAAATCAGACAATGGATCGACAAGAGCATTTTCCAAAATTTTGCTAATGAACTCGATACTTACGTTCTTTGGCAAAAGTTGGAGAAAATGTATGCGAGGAAAACCGTATAAAATAAAGCTAATCTGATGCGACGATTAGTCAATTTAAAGTATAAAGATGGAAGTAGCGTATCGGAACACATGAGTGAGTTCCAAGGCATTGTAGATCAACTCAACTATATGATGATGATCGTAGATGACGAGCTACAAGCGTTGTTGTTGCTGAGTTCTCTACCAAAATGTTGGGACACTCTAGTTGTGTCAGTTAGTAACTCAGCTCCTGAAGGCAAGCTTACCATGGATATGGTAAAAGACAAAATGCTGAACGAAGAGTCTAAACGAAAAGACGATGGATATACTCCTGAAACTGAAGCACTTATCATGGAAAAACAAGGCAAGCAAGAATGGCACGGAAGGAGTAAAAGCAGAAATCCTCGTAACCAAAGTCAGCAAAGAGGACGTTCTAAGTCCAGATCGTGGCATGACAAGAAGTGTCATCACTGCGGCATGCCCAGACACTTCATTCGAGAATGTCGAAAGTTAAAGGCGGAACGATCCAGAAATCAAGAAGCAGTAACCCGAACAAATGACACCGCAACTCTCACTGAAGAAGTTGTCATTGTTCGAGATGCTGATTTTGTCATCCTTGCAAGTCAAGACTCTACATGGGTAGTTGACTCAGGTACTTCCTACCGTGTTACCTCACGATGAGATTTCTTCTCAACCTACACTTAAGGTGATTTCGGACGAGTGAGGATGGGAAATGATAATGCATCCCAAATTATCGGCATCGGTAATATTTATTTAGAAACTAACCTTGGATGCAGGTTACTCTTGAAAGATGTGAGGCATGTTCCTGATATCCGCCTCAATTTGATCTCCACCGGAATGCTTGATGACGATGGCTACAATAATAACTTTGGTGAAGGAAAATGGAAGCTCACCAAAGGAAACTTGGTAGTACCCAAAGGCAAGAAAGATACATCACTCTACCACACAGAAGCCAAACTGTGTAGAGGAGAAGTAAATACCATGAGGAAAGAAGTTCCCACCGAGTTATGGCATAAGCGGCTCGGCTACATGAGTGAAAAGGGTCTCAGAATTCTTTCCAAGAAGGAGCTCTTGCCAGGAATGACAGGTACATCTTTCCGTACTTGTGTTGATTGTATTATGGGTAAACAACATAGAGTTGCATTTCGTAGTTCCCCACCATCTAGAAAGGCAAATATTCTAGATTTAATACACACAGATGTCTGCACAATGAGTTGTAAGTCACTAGGAGGTGCTCATTATTTTGTGACTTTTATTGATGATCACTCTAGAAAAGTGTGGGCATTTGCTTTGAAAATTAAAGATCAATTGCAGGAAGTTTTCAAGCAATTTCATGTAAAAGTTGAGAGAGAAACTGGCAGACGTTTGAAGTGTGTACGATCAGACAATGGTGGCGAGTATCGCGGATCATTCGAGGAGTACTGCAGAAGTTTCGGCATCAGGCTGGAAAAATCGGTACCAAAGACACCTCAACACAACGGTGTCGCAGAGAGGATGAACAAAACCATCTGTGAAAGAGTCAGATGTATGCTCTCAAATGCAAAACTGCCAAACTCCTATTGGGGGGAGGCAATGAGGACAACAGTCGATTTAATCAACCTTTCTCCATCAATTCCACTGAACTACGACGTACCAGAAAGGTTTGGACGGGGAAAGACGTTTCTTACAAACACTTGAAAGTATTCGGCTACAGAGCATTTGTTCACATCCCTAAAGACGAGAGGTCCAAAATGGATGGAAAAGCGAAACAATATATCTTTGTAGGATATTCCCATGAAGAATTCGGCTACAGACTTTGGGATCCTGTCAACAAAAAGATTGTCAGAAGCAGAGACGTGGTGTTTTTTGAAGATCAGACTATCGAGGACTTTCAGAAACCTGAGAAGCCATAATCAGATGAAATTCCAGTTAATCTGGAACCAGTCTCTCAACCACCAAATCCAGATGACAAGGGAGCTGCACCAGATACTGATGATGATATTCCACCAGCTCAAAGTTCAGAACCAGAACAAGTTCCTGAACAAGTCCAACCAGAAGCACAACTAAGGAGATCCACCAGAGAGCGACAACCAAGTCAAATATATTCTCCTAGCGACTATGTGATGCTCACTGACGGGGGAGAACCGGAGAGCTATACCGAAGCTATCACTGACCAGTATAAGACTGAGTGGATGAAAGCCATGCAGGAAGAAATGAAATCTCTGCATGAGAACCACACATTTGACTTGGTGAAATTATCGCAGGGAAAGAAAGCCCTCAAGAACAAGTGGGTGTATAGAATCAAAAGCGAAGAAAGTAGCTCGTAACCTCGATACAAAGCAAGATTGGTTGTGAAAGGATTCAGACAGAAGAAAGGTGTTGACTTCGATGAAATCTTCTCACCGGTAGTAAAAATGTCTTCAATCCGAGTTGTTCTTGGCTTGGCAGCTAGTCTTAATCTGGAGGTTGACCAACTTGATGTAAAAACCGTATTCTTACACGGTGATCTTGACGAGGAAATCTATATGGAGCAGCCCGAAGGTTTCCAAGTCAAAAGATTAACAAGTTGAAGAATGAGTTGAGCAAGTCCTTTGCAATGAAAGACTTAGGACCCGCAAAGCAAATCCTTGGCATGAAGATTGTTCGTGACAGGAAGAACAAGAGACTTTGGCTATCTCAAGAGAAGTATATTGAGAAAGTTTTAGAGCGGTTCAACATGAGCAAAGCTAAACCTATTAGTTCTCCACTTGCAAGCCACTTCAAGCTTAATGCGAGCCAATGTCCTTCAAGCGAGAGGGAGAAATCAGAGATAAGCAAGGTGCCTTATGCATCGGTAGTTGGCAGTCTAATGTACGCTATAGTATGCACCAGACCAGACATTGCTCATGCTGTTGGTGTTGTGAGTCATTTTCTATCAAATCCTGGAAAGGAACATTGGACAGCAGTCAAATGGATACTCAGGTATCTTAGAGGTACTTCTAGTCATTGTTTATGTTTTGGTAATGATAAATTTGTATTAGAAGGATTTACAGATTCAGATATGGCTGGCGACGTGGATACGAGAAAGTCGATATCCGGGTACCTAATAACATTTGCAGGGAGAGCTGTCTCATGGCAATCACGATTACAGAAGTGTATTGCCTTAAGTACCACAAAAACAGAGTACATTGCAATCACTGAAGGTTGTAAGGAGATCATGTGGATGAAAAAGTTCCTACAAGAATTGCATCAGAACCAAGAAAACTATGTTCTTTATTGCGACAGTCAGAGTGCAATTCACCTCAGCAAGAACTCAACCTTCAACTCAAGGTCCAAGCACATCGACGTGAGGTATCATTAGATTCGTGATGTGTTGGAAAATAAACTGCTGCAAGTTGAGAAGATCCACACTAATGACAACGGGGCAGATATGATGACGAAGTCCCTGACTAGAGAAAAACTTGCTATCTGTAGAGAGATTGCAGGTGTGGAGGAGCCCTGTTCCACATGAGGTAGAGGGGGAGATTTGTTGGTCCACCTCGTGGGCGGCTCTCAAAAGGGCGACTGTCAACAATCATGGCCAGCAACAATCACGTGGGGCGGTAGCAAAAATTTTGGTCAGAATTCGGCGTCGATTTATATGAAAATACATTTTTCTTTAATTACAAAATTGCCCCTGTTTGAGCTCTATAAATAGAGCCTTAATTTCATTCTTGAAATTCATTCGGAGAGATCTAATCCTTAAAGATCTAATTTGAGAGATCCAGAGAGTTTCTTTGAGAAGAAAAAATGTGAGCCAATTTGTGAAGTTTTATCCACAAATTGAAGATACATAGATATTGTATTTTTGTGAGAGATCCACCGAAGGGTGAAGTTTGTAATCCCATTTTATTATAGTGGAAGTTTCTTAAGCAACCTACGGGTCCCGTGGTTTACCTCCTTTTTTAGAGAGTTTTCCACCCTAAAATTTTTAGTGTTATTTTGTTGTATTTTTAATTTAAAAAATTATCTTGAGTTTGTGGAATTGATTTCTTTCCGACCATCAATTTTTCCCAACAGTTTCTACCATCACCCACTAATCACCCCGTTGATCTTTATCTATCTAATGATACACAATAGTTTTAGAAGTCTCTAAAGGCTCGATACTTCAATTTTATTGATTGAAATAATCACTCCTAAAACAGTATAGAATCTAGTGATTCAGCAAATCCCTTATTTAATATTAGATTCCATGTAGATGAACCATTTATGATGTTAATTCATCAAAGAAAAGCAGTTGCAATGATTAAGAATTAATGACTCGATTGATATATAATCAAGATCTAAAGGTCAAACACGAGAAAAAGTTAGGGAAAAAAAAAGTCTTATTATTATTTTTAAATGTTAGTCAATAATTGAAAACTTCAAATCATTGTTTTTTGACTTTATTCAAGAAGATGGTAAATGTCGAGGAAAGATGAGTCGAATTTATTCAAATCTAAAACTATTAGACTTCAGCATCAATGGATAAAACGAATAAATATTAGCAATGGACTATTTTCAAGAGCTCCATTACTAGAAACCATCCTTACAGTTACAATGCCTAAGCAGCATTATTCATTTGTATATATACACCTCTATGTCACCACTACGACCTCCGATATAAAGTAAGGAAGCAAAACTCATTCTAAAAATTTAAACACTTTTCAAATTTGGACATTTATTTATTTATTATTTCTTTCTGACCTTTGATTACAACATTTAATAATATTAAACAAGTAGCATAGTAGGCCCCGCCAAGACTATGTTAAGGTGCTATGTAGTACTACCACAACCAAGGGTGGGAAGAATCAGACAGATATAAGGGGTCAAGGCCCCACCAACTACTGTGGCATAAGGGCCCACAAATAATTATTGAGAGTAATTAGCTCATTAACATGGCATGGGACTAAACTCATACATACCAGGGATCTCATGCGGGCCGTGAATAGGAAAATAAAACTTGCTTTCCCAAAACTTCTTGATTCACTAGAATATCAAGTAAAAGAGGCTAAGAATACGAAAATTCTAAAGTGCAATATCGTTCGATATTTCTAAATGACTCATGGCATGACCCTTTTGTAGGCAAAACACACGAAAGAAGTCCTAAACAGTCTCAAATATAAAAATAGTAACAACTAGACTTCTAAACAGACTCGAACACAAAAAATAGTAATTTTTACTAAAAATGGAAAGTATCCTAAAATCTATCTAAAAATAAAGATATCGTGAAGTAATAAACAAAATTAAAATCAGACTCTCCTACTTCGAGTTATACTCGAAACAATTTTTTTTTTAAAATAGTAAAAAACACTAATTTGAAGGCCTAAAGGCTGAAATTTGTTAAAAAAAGCATATTAGTCATGACAATAGCAGTCTGTATTGATTGTCACACTGTTTTTCATCAATAATAAGTGTTATTTTTTCAAAAACCATGCTTGACCATGAATTCAACTCCCAACTACCCCTATTAATCCAATGACCCCATGTTGGTGTTTTGATGATTACAAACTATTAGAGTAATTGTATTTAAGTAATTTTGCTATTAGAGGAGGGTAGTTTAGTAACTTTGTTGTTAGGCTATATAAGCCTATTTTATCTTCATTGTACTAATCCTTTTTTTGAGCATTATGAAACCTTAGCACTCTTCTATCTCCATTTCATTGTTCACATGGTATCAAAACATGTTGATCGTGGGATCGTCGAATTGTTGCTGATTGTTGGGTTCACCCTCACATAGCTCAATAAATTTAAAATAATATATATGTGAGGTGGCTTATGTGACAAGCAAACAAACACTTATGACAAGTATTAAATGTTGACATTAATTGTAGAAGAGAGAAAAAAAAGAAGGTGTGCATTTTCATTTTCTAAGAAGAGAAAACAAAGATAGAGACCGAGAGTGAAAGAAAAAGAAAGAAAGAAAAAAGAAAAGAAAGGGGAGAAGAAGAAAAGGGTTTTGGGTTCGTTTTTGATAAAAAAATCAATGGTGATTCCTTCTTCAATCCTCATGAGATTTTAGTATGTTGACGACAACTATTCAAGTTACGTATGCATCAGCTTCATTTGTTGGTTCCTCACTTGTGGTATCTTTATTGTTGGTAAAATTCAAACTTCTCTAGTTTGAAGTTTTATGTGTTGTTTCCACCTATTTGGTGAGATTGAATATTGTTGCATGCCTCTAGTTTGTCTAAAGAAGACTATTGTATATCCCATTAAGTTGATTAGTGGAAGTTTGTCGAGTTCAGTGTCTCGTGGTTTTTCCCTTCACTTTAAAGGGTTTTCCACATAAATTTGGTGTCTTGGTATCTTGCTTATTGCTTTGATTATTATGGTACTTGTATTATTTTCACTTGCATAGTGTTTGTTGATTTGAACTTGGCATACCCATTTGATCACACAAAGAGGGGAAAAGGTTCAGTTATTTCGCTGCAACATTGTGTTTGTACTTCTTGCATCAACCCGTTTTTCCCAACAAGTGGTATCAGAGCTTGTGGTTAACTAGTTGTGGGTAATTCTTGTGTTGATCAAGTGGGAGAATCGAAGAAAACTAATTTCATGATTAGATTATCATCTTCTAATTATGCAATATGGAAATCCCGTATGGAAGACTATTTATGTTGCTATGATTTAGATCACACCATTTATGGTGATAGTGCCAAGCCGACAGATGCAAGTGAAGAAAAATGGAAGAGGCTTAACAAAAGAGCTTGCGCGAAAATGAAGCAATGGGTGGAAAATGATGCATATAACCATGTGGCAAATGAAGCTAATGCTCATACATTGTGGAATATTCTAAAGGATATGTATGAGTTAAATATTGCACAAAATCTTGTTTTCACTTTTCAAAAGCTATGTTAATGAGATACAAGGATGGAACACTTATGATAGAGCCTTTGAATTATTTTCAAGGTTCGATTAATTAGTTAGAGGTTATGAATATCAAGCTTGATGATAGAATTCATGCTCTTATTTTGTTGGGTTCTTTGCCAGATAGTTGGGAGACTCTTGTTGTTTCATTCCTTAATTCAACACCGAATGGTAGTCTCATATTAAAAATGGTGAGAGACAATTTGTTAGGAGAAGAAAATAGAAGGAAAGAGTAGGGATTTGTTGCACAACAACAATCTTAGGCACTTATTACCGAGAAGCGATGGAGAAGCAAAAGTAGAAATTTGAAAAATCGTGACAATGATGATAGGTCATGAGGAAAGTCCAACTCAAGGAAGGAAATTACATGTTTCTACTGAGGCAAGCTAGGGCACAAGAAATTTCAGTGTAGAAAATTCAAGAGGGAGCAAAATAATGAAAAAAGAGCAAAGAAAAGAAAGAAGGAACTAATCATGTTGCAATTACAATTGATGGTGATATTTGTATCTTTATTGAATAGGATGGTGTGAATCGCACATGTCATAACTCTCATTTGGTTGTTGATTCTGGTGCTTCGGGTCATGTCACTTCCCACCATGATTATTTCTCATCATATACCAGTGACTAGTTTGGTCATGTGAAAATGGGAAATGGTTTTGAATGTAAAATTGTCAGCATGGAGGATGTTTGGGTAAACACTGATGTTGGGTGTAAGTTGCTTTCGAAGCTGTGAGACATGTTCTTGATATTCGTCTTAATTTGATCTCTGTTGGCGCATTTGATAATGAAGGCTACTCCAATCAGTTTAGTGAAGAAAAATGGAAGCTCACTAGAGATCTTTGGTGGCGGCAAAAGGAAAGAGATTCAACTCTCTTTATATGACCCATGCCACACCTTTCAGAGGAAAAGTAAATGTTGTTGATGACTCCTCCACAGAACTATGACACATAAGACTTGGTCACTTGAGTGAAAATGGTATGCAGATTCTTGCCAAGAAACAACTTCTTCTTAGCATGAAAGATATAGATCAATCAAATGCATGCATTCATTGTTTGAATGGTAAACAACATAAAGTTGCATTCAAAATTTTTTCTCCCAAAAGATCATCTAGTGTGTTAGATTTGATTCATACTGATGTTTGCTCTATGGATGCTACGAGTCATGGTGGTGCTCAGTACTATGTGACCTTTATTGATCATCATTCTAGAAAAGTGTGGGCTTATCAGCTGAAAACAAAAGACCAGGTGTTGGATTACTTCAAAATATTTCATGTTGCTGTTGAAGAAAAACTGAAAGAAAAATGAAGTGTGTTCGTGCAGATAATGGTGGAGAGTACAAAGGTACATTTGAGGAGTATTGTAGGGCTCATGGGATCAAGCTTGAGAAGACAGTGCCAAAAACCCCCCAACATAATGGAGTTGCAGAGAGGATGAACCGTACAATTCTTAATAGAATCAGATGTATGCTTTCTCATGCAAAATTGCTAAAACCTTTTTGAGCAGAGACAATGAGGATTGTTGTGGACTTGATTAATCTTTCTCCTTCAATTCCACTTGATAGTGAGGTGCTAGATAAGGTATGGACAGGGAAATATGTCTTTTACAGTTATTTGAAAGTTTTTGGCTGCGGAGCATTTGTACATGTTCTCAGAGATGAGAGATCTAAACTTGACAACAAGACCAAACAATGTATCTTCTTGGGCTATGGTCATGAAGAATTTGGCTATAGGTTGTGGGATCTAGTTGACAGGTAAATTATCAGAAGTAGAGATGTGGTTTTCTTTGAAAACCAAACTATTGAAGACTTTAACAAGCTAGTAATGCTAAAGCCTGTGAATGATGAGATGGTTCTAGATCCTCTTCTACCACCTCCAACGCATGTTGATGATACAAGAGATGTTCAAGGAGATCATTATGATGATGCTCCTCCAACTGTTCAAGAGCTCATTGAGGGAAATGATGCAAATGAACAAGTTGATGATGATTCAACGAAACAAACAATTTAACCTCAATTGAGAAGATCAACCAGAGAACGACAACAATATGATTTGCAGAGTATGTGATGATCACTGATGGTGAGAACCAGAGACTTACCAGGAGGTTATGTCACATGAGAAGAAATAAGAGTGGTTAAAAGCCATGCAAGATGAGATGAAATCATTGCATGAGAATCACACTTATGATCTGGTGAATCTACCTAAGGGTAAGAGAGCTTTGAAAAACAAGTGGGTGTTCAGATTGAAGACTGAAGAAAATAGCTCACAACCAAGGTGCAAGGTTAGTTGTGAAGGGCTTCAGTAAAAAAAGGGGCATTGACTTTGAAGAAATATTCTCACTTGTTGTGAAGATGTTATTGACCTAAGTGGTTTTCCACTTAGTATTCTCCTAAGTATTTTGATGTTAATAAACAATATAATCGCGATACTAATGTCTTTGACCTAGTTGTTTCAATGGTAACTAGCTATATCAAATGGATTCAACTATCATGTCAAAGTGTGTGGATGGAACAATAATGCACGAAGATTCAAGAGCTTCATATTTGTAATCCTTAGTTTAGAATCTTAGTGTTGTAGAATACCTTTTACTCATTCCAACCACAATATGATTTGCATATTTTGAAAACCAGGCATATAGGTTATCATACTCATGCATATGCACTATTATTATATTGATCATGCTTGCACACACACAATCATTGATTATTATGCATTCACATAGTTAAAATTGCTTATCATGCACACACACACACATACACACATATATGTATATATATCATTGATTATCATGCACTCGTATTACCAACTTTGCATGGTTTTATCATTTTAACTGTATCGTATTGAATATTTTGATCATCGATTTTAATCAACCGTTTTACACTTGTTTATCTTTGTTAATTGTGTTTCAATCTTGTCAAAAATGTTTTGAAAGTTAGTTTATATGTTTGACAATGTCTTAAACTCTTTTTGATCGAAAAATTGGGTTTTTATCACTTTAACGTGAAGGAATGCGCTCTTCTTTCAAGTAACTCGCTCCTGTGCATTTTTTCGAGACTCAGATTTTTTTGATCAGGAAAAAAGGAACGCGTTCCTCTTAATAGGAACGCACTCCTGTAGTCAAGGGAAAAATAAAAAATTTTATAGAGTCAGTAGTTATTAATGAAGAACCTCACTCCTATGCCCAACAGACATATTAAGGAACGCAATCCTCATATAAAGAACGCCCTCCTTGATTGAAGGGAAATCTGAAAAGTCTCAAATTTCAAAGCAGAAGCGTGCTCATTCATTGAAAAACGTGTTTCTGTGCCTCAGTTTGGTATTTTTCTATAAATACCACACTTGCTCATTTGAAGAACAACTTTTGCAAAATTTGAGAACTTGTGTCATTTTCATATTATCATTTCTACAAGTTCAAAACAAGATCTTGAGTGATTTTAAACATCTTTCAAAGCAAAAGTTCACCTACATTTTTATCTTTGATTCATACTTCCGTATAGCTTGCCTAATCCTTCAAACTCTTTGAGAAACTTGTGTGTTTCTCTTGAGCAATCGATCAAGATGTTTTTTAGTGGTTCATTCACATCTTGTTGATTCTTGATCATCATTGAACGAGGAATCTCTCAACCATCATCACACTTGAAGAATCTTTGAGCTTCATCCTTACCTAAGTTGGGTAAAATCTTTCTGTTGGTGCAAGGTTTGACCAACATCAGTAGACAATGAGGTGGGGGGAGGATGCTAATCTGGAACTAGTCGGAATGCTGGAGAAATTGCCGGAGGTTGATTATCTGAGAGAGGGAAAATAAGAGAATACAAACTATCGTAAGGATCACCGGTGTGGTGTTGGCCAAAGACCCTCCGATGCCTAAGTTAGTTCGGAGCTCCGTAGAGTTGGTAGTACTGAATTGAGTCGAGAATTGTTTAGAGTTGCTTACCTTCCCCTTAGGGATTGTGGTATTTTTATAGAGAGGGCTTGAGGTCTTTGGCTTTGTAGTCGTGTTGTTGTAGAATGAAGAATCCAAATCGTGCTGGGAGAGCATGTTTGATTCCTAGTAGAATTAGGAAGATTTGGTCTGATCTTTATAAGATTAGGATGAGCCTTAACTAGTAGAGTTTTAGATCTTATTAGAGTCGAATTAGGAGTAGATCCCGAACTTATCGCAGTGGATCACGCCTTATCCCTATATGATCGGGCATTTCGTCGTCATTTGTTTCGGAGTTGGAAAACTTTACAGGTCGTTATGCCGACCTATAGTCTCTCATTCTATCTGCTTTATATCGAACATATGGTCTGTAAGAAGATCTGTAGATAGTGGTCGGTAGTCCATGATATGGTATGCCAACCTGGTGCTCTCTAGTGTTGACCTGGAAAATATTGTGAATAATACATTCATCTGGTCGGTGGGACCGACCATAGGCTCAGACTGTGTGCAAGGTTTGGTAGATCTGTATTCTCTGTCCAGAACAAGTCGGTATATCGATGTGGTACGTGTTACGTCTTACTGGGCAAGACTAACATGGTTGATGTGTCTGTGCTCGGTATATGGTCCAACAGTTACCCCCAAGCTCCGAGCAAGATTAATTGCTTGGAGGTTAGATGAAACGCCATATACCGATCCATTTAATGCTCGTGATAGTTGTCCTCCGAAAATTGCTACCCTTGCACGTCCTTTGACTGTTGGCCATTGATTTTGTCTAGAGATTCGTACTCACCATTACAAATTACAGGTTGATCGCCTATAAATAGAGAACTGGTCATTTGCTCTCTACTCATCAACTGCGCTCCAAAGAGATCGGTAATCGCTTGAAGAAGCTCGTGTCCTTACAAAGTTTTTAAAACAGTTTTATGGAGCTACGAAATGCTTCTTAGGGTCGCATTATGTCACAACCAATGCATATTTTCATGAAGTATGTGCAATTGAATATCTTTTACGAGAATCAATCGACGATGGTGATTATGTTCTGAGTACAATGGCAATGAAGATGAAGGAGAAGTTTGATAAATATTGGGGAGATATTAATAGGGTGAACATGATCTTGTTGGTTGCAGTTGCCCTTGATCCTCGATACAAGTTGAAGTATGTGAGGTATTGCTACAGTGGCTTGTATGTATTTGAGCAAGTTGAAGAGATAAGTAGAAAAGTGAAGGAATTCCATTCTAGCTCTTCTACTTCAACAAGAGCAACTCAACCTAGATCATCACATGATATGGAGGTTGATGTACTAAATGAAGATGGGCAACTAAAAAAGCAGAAACTTGGTTTTCAAAAATTTTTGGAGGAAGAAGAAAATACATTTCATAAATCAGAGGTAAATCGATATTTAGAAGGATGTGAAAAAGAATGTGATAATTTTGATATTTTGAATTGGTGGAAAGTCAATTCCTTTAAGTATCCAATCATTTCACTAATTGCAAGAGATGTATTAGCCGTTCCAGTTTCTACAGTTGCCTTAGAGTCAACTTTTAGCACTAGAAAACGTGTGCTTGGACAATTTCGCAGTTCATTGACTCCAAAGATAGTGAAGGCTCTCATTTGTGCCCAAGATTGGCTACGTGCTTCACCAAGTTCGATAGAAATTGAAGAAAGATTAGATGAACTTGAAAGTATTGAATCAGGTTCAATCTCTTTTAATTATTAAGTTTGGTTTTATAAATTCTTCAACACTCACTTATTCACTATGAATACTATATATATATATATATATATTGAATCTCAGGTCTCACTGGTGGTTGACTCATGACATGCATGACATTCATGTATCATTTTGGTAAGTTTCTTTTTAATTAAAATGAATAATTAGAAATATGTCATTTTTGTTTTTTGCTTTTTTCAAATTTTGATCATGACACTTTGTTTTTAATAAATGCAGTGTTTATGATAGTGAAGCTTGCAGTTGCAAAGATGCGGCCAGGGGAATTATTTATGTTTGGCACTTTTGCTTGCATATGGAGTTGTGGTTATTGAGAACTATGTGATGTTGTTAATTACTTGTTGCTATTTGGGGATTGAAATAGAACTTGTATTAATTAATTTGGTTTTTTTTTTCCTTTTTGGACACTTGGTTTGTTTAGTTATCTTGGATAATATTACTTCAAGTCTTTGACTATGGTATGAGCTAGTTAAATATGTAGAAACATGATTACAATATCCTTTGAATTTGCTTTTAAATTTTTATTTGTTTAACTATTAGATATTTGCAATTGGATGTGCAGGTAGGTACATAAAAAAAAATTGCCTTGAGAAAGGCTTTGTATGAAAAATATGGAGAAATTTTTCATGCCAATTTATTTTAGTATTCTTATTATTGAATGTAATAATGTATTTTGTGTTTTAATTGTAATGATAGAATTATATAGTATATTCTTCAAAGGATTGAATGTGTTTTGAAAAGGTAAATAGTATTAACTATAAGATTTATAACTGTAAAATTGACCATGACTAACCCAATCAACCCAAACCGATAAAATTCGGTTGTTCAATTTCGGTTTTTACCAAAAACTGAACCGAACCGAGGTTTGCACACCCCTAGATCCGACTTCCAAGACCCTCTTATCTTCTATTGCAACTAATGCATTCCATAGCTAAACAATTTCGTTCTTCATCACTTAGCTTCTACTAAAAAAGACTAACTCTCACCCTAATTGAGAAAAACTTTCTCTTGAGGAATTCCAAAGTTTGAAGGGGTAGTTTTGCAAGTTTGGCCAAAATGGCAACATGATGAACCTTTTCAAGTATTTGTTGTTATTCCAATAACCCTCACGTCTCATATATGAGAGAAGATATTTTGATGATTAACAAACCACATTCCTATGTATATTGAACACATGATGACGCATTGACACTTCACTCAAAGCATGGTAGAAAGCAAGTCAAGCTCGTAATCAAGATAAAGACCACACCCACACACACACACACACAAACACACATATATTTGGGAATCAAATGTTATGTTATTAGAATGATTTAGGACTATAGGATGTCAGCCATTATCAGATTCAGCAAATCATTCACTTCATGAATTTTCCCATGATTTCTCACAAGTTTTCAACAGATTTTCTATCTCATAGAAAATGAGTTTAATCGATCCAATTCGAAGATTTTTTGACTCATCTTTGGACCAATTGCATGATTTCCAAATGTTTGATTTGATCCAAAAAACTTAAGCGTTAATTTGATTTGATCGAGTTTTGGAAAAATCAATTTTCAAGAAAAATGTTTTTTAGTGTCTTTTAGGACGCTGATGAGACATTAGGACGTTAATGCAGTGGCTAGTCACTTAATATCAAGCCAACACTGCAGGACGTTGATGGACCATCAGGGCGCTGATGGTTTTTGGGTTTGAATGTTCATCATTCAAATTAGAACGCTGATCGAGTATTAGCACCCTCGTCGAACCAACCTGAAAAAATCAACAGTTGCCATCAAGATGCTGATGGAGTATTAGCGCCCTTCCTGAACTTCTGGGTTTCCAAAATATAAATCCATCAGGACGTTAATGTAGTATTAACACCCTCCCCATAAGAAGTTGACAAAAATTTTATTTTCCATAACAGTGTAATTCAAGACGTTGACGCTCCTTCAGGACGCTAATGCAACACTGACAAAAGTTCTGAAAAGACTGTTAACCTGTGTTATTTATGAAACCTTATATTCTTGTGATTGCATATATGCTTCTGATTTTCTCGAACAATCTGATTATTTACATTTTGATGAAACAATTTGACCGTTTGATTTGAAATTCAAATCAAGCGCCAAAACTTTTTAAAAAGTATGAATTTCAAAGGCTCTTTATATAAGTATGTCACTTTAAGCCGTTGAGCAAACAACAAGAAAAAAAACAAGATTTTCACAAAAACTCTTTGAGAGTTAGTATGATATTTTTGTGAAAAGTAGTGTGAAAATACTTTGAAAATACTCTGATTTGAAATCACCTTCTAGATTAGTTTTTTTCCACTATCATATCCTTCAAAATCCATTGAAGGAAAGAGGAGCAATAACCTCTCACTTTTTAGTCGAGCATAATCATACATTCATAGCTAAATCAGTGTTGATCATAAGTTCATTATTTGCTCTGTAAGTATTTCTTTAATTATTGGTAAACGAATCGAACTCTCAAACTTGTATTTTATTTACTTGGTGACTGTGTATGTCATTGAGGTTGAACAAGTATTGCTAAAGTGGTTAACGATTTTTCTTACACCCGTGAAGTTGAGAAAGGTTGTAGCGGTTTGATCCTCACCCGTAAGAGGATTCGATAATGGAGTTTGGAAAAAATCTTAATCGGGGAGATTAGGTGTTGGAGGTAAGAAGGAGTCGGACCACTCTAAATTTGTGCGTACTTTACTGATTGATTGTTCCCTTAACTGTTCTTTATCGTTTCTGTCTATTGACTACTACTGTCTTGTTTCAATTGTAAATATGTTTTATTAAGTTTATAAAACCATCATCATTGTCCAATTCACCCTCTCTTGGACATTTTTGGGCCAACAATTGCTATTAGAGAGGGTTACTAATGAAAAAATCGCACAATCTTTGATTGATCATGGCAGGTCCAAATTTTAAAGACATTGCAACTCATGGTGAAGGAAATTTCACCAACAAACCACCTCTATTCAAAGGAGAAAACTATCTCCATTAGAAAACTAGGATTATATTTTACCTTAGAGTCCAAAATCTAGAAATGTGGGATGTTGTGATGAACGGTTTTCCAACACCAAATAAAATAGTTGACGATAAGACTGTACCTAAGGATTAAGAAGAATGGACAGCTAAGGAAAAAAAATGAGAGTTGCTTAACAATCAAGCTGTAAACATATTGTTTTGTAGTCTATTGGTTGATGAATTTAATAGGGTTAGTATGTGTGAAACAACCAAGGAAAGTTGGGAAAGCCTCGAAGTAACCTATGAGGGAACTTTGCAAGTCAAATGGGCTAGACTTCAAATGTTAGTTGAGACTTATGAGACCTGTAGGATGGAGGAAACCAAGAACATAGCAGAAGCTATTGCACGGTTCACCAAGAACTTAAATGAAATGAAGACTTTAGGAAGAACTTATGATCAAGAAGAAACAATTAGGGAATTTCTTAGAGGATTACCTAGAGTATGGGAACCTAAAGCTACGACTATTCAGGAAGCTAAAACTTGGCCGAGTACACTTTCGATGAACTATGTGGTTCATTGATGGTTCATAAAATGAAACTGAAAAATAACAAAGTCCAAACTAAAGTTGAGGATAAGGAAAAGAAAACCATAGCTTTGAATGTAGAATCAAATCTGAAACTACCTTTGATAATAAGAGTACGGATGAGGACATAGCCATGTTGTCTAGGAAGTTCAACAAGCTGATTAGAAGGAAAGGAAAGGGAATCTTAAGTTCTAAATTCCATAAAGGAAAGAAGTTCGGAGCTAAACCCTTTGAACTCATTTGCTTTGGTTGTAATAAACCAGGTCATGTCAAGAGTGAATATCCTAACAAGTATAAAATATATTTCAGCTCAAAAAAGGACAAGAAAATACTTAAAGCTAAATGGGATGATACAAGCTCGAGTGAAAGTGATTCAAACTCTGACCACAGAGCAACTATTTGTCTTATGGAAAGCACCGAGGTAAAATCCGAACCATTCAATGAAAATATTGATGTTCTTGAATCTCATGTGCATGATGTTAAAATTAAATTTAGTAAAGAGATTAGGAAAAATAAGAAACTCAAAAAGAGTCTAGAAGAAGCACTTGAAGAGATTGAATCTCAGCAAGAAGATCTTGATGAGTTATCATTAGATAATGAACAACTCAAAAGAACAACTGAGAAAATGAAAAATGAAAATGAGTTGCTTATGAAGAAAAATGAAGACCTAAATAATATTGTGATTAAATTTACAAATGGTCAAAAATTATTTGATATGATGCTAGGATCTCAGAGATGTACATTTGATGGAACACAAATAGGTCATGCTCAAGGGTCAAAGAAAAAATACTATAACACTTTATTGACCAAGAGACCTAAATGCCATAACTGTAATAGAGAAGGCCATACTGTATTAAGATGCAACATTACAAAGATGAAGGAAAGAAAACTTGTATGGATTGAAAATAATATTCTTATTAATGCTAACATGTATGGACCCTAAGCAATATGGGTGCCAAAATCAAAAGTATTCTATGTTGTGTAAATGAGAAAAAATGGAGAAATATGGTATCTGGATAGTGGATGCTCAAGACATATGACTGGTGAAAAATCAAAGTTCTTGTGCATGGAAAAGAAGAAAGGTGGGAACGTGACATTCAGAGACAACAACAAAGGTGAAATAACAGGCATTTGAACCATTGGTAATGATTCCCTATCTATCTCTAATGTACTATTTGTTAAAGGGCGAAAGCATAATCTCTTGAGTATAAGTCAATTATGTGACAAGGGTTATGAAATTTCTTTTGAAGCAAATAAATGCATAGTTAGGCATTTGATAGTTCAATTGCATTTAAAACATCTAGATATAAAAAAATGTTTATTGTACTGATCTTGTTGACATGGAAAAACAAAATATTACATGTTTGAGTGCTATATCTTATAATGATGCATGGCTTTGGTATAGAAAACTAACACATGTTAGTATGGATAACATATCTAGATTGGTCAAAAATGATCTTGCCAAAGGAATTCCAAAAGGAATATACCTAAAAGACAAGGTTTGTGAACAATGTCAATTGGGTAAGCATACCAAATCATCTTTTAAGAGCAAGAAATATTTATCTACTACTAGAGCTCTTGAATTGATTCACATGGATCTCTTCGGACCAACCAAAACACAAAGCTTAGGCGGCAAATCTTATGTGTTTGTGATTGTTAATGATTTTACTAGGTTCACATGGGTATTATTTCTAGCTCATAAATCTGAAGCATGTGAATTGTTTAGCACATTCTGTAGAAAAGTTGAAAAGGAAAAAGGACATAAAATAAATATCATTAGAAGTAATAGAGGAAGAGAATTTGTTAATAATCAAGGATAAACTCACCAATTCTCAGCCTCTAGGACATCACAACAAAATGGTGTAGTTGAAAGAAAGAATAGAACACCACAAGAAATGTGTAGAACAATGCTTAGTGAATATAATATTGCAAACTATTTTTGGGCAGAAACTATTAATACAACATGTCATGTAATAAATAGAACAATGATTAGGAAATATACGAACAAAACTCCATATGAATTATGGAAGGGAAGAACACCTAACATTAGCTATTTTAGAGTATTTGGATGCAAATGCTTTATTCTAAATGACAAAGATAATCTTGACAAGTTTAAACCTAAATCTGATATTGGAATATTTCTAGGATATTCTTTTCACAATAGAGTATATAGAGAGTCTAACATATTCACTAAAACTGTAAAGGAATCAGTTCATGTCAATTTTGATGAATGTGAAGTGAAAAGAAGTCTGAGAGATGAACATAATCGAATAAATCTAGATGATGATGATGACAATCCCAAGACAAGTCAAAGCTTAGAAATTGATAATGAAACACCTTTAGAAGTATCAAGAAATTTTAGAATACTTCTAAGTCATCCCAAAGATCAAATATTAGGTGACCCATCAAAAGGAGTATCCACCAGATCTTCAATTCATAGAGATCAAGAGCTTGTTGCCTTTGTATCTCAAATTAAACCAACAAAAGTGGAAGATGCATTGAAGGATGAGAATTGGATTCTCCTTATGCTTGAAGAACTAGGACACTTTCTCAAAACAAAGTTTGGGAATTAGTTCCTAGACCAACTCATCAATCAATTATAAGAACCAAATGGGTATTTAGAAACAAAAAGGATGAACAAGGAATCATAGTTCGAAATAAAGCTAGATTGGTTGCACAAGGGTGCAATCAAGAAGAAGGCATAGACTTTGAGGAAGCCTTTGCTTCAGTAGCAAGAATAGAGGCAATATGCTTGTTACAAAAACTTTTCCTTATACCAAATGGATGCAAAAAGTGCATTTTTAAATGGTTTCATCAATGAAGAGGTGTATGTGGAACAACCTCCAGGTTTTGAAGATGCTCATAACCCATAACATGTGTTCAAACTCCACAAGGCTTTATATGGACTCAGACAAGCTCCTAGAGCTTGGTATGATAGACTAAGTTTATTTCTTTTAGATCACAAATTTCAAAAGGGAAAACTTGATCCAACTTTGTTTATCAAACACCAGAATGATGATATGCATATTATTCAAATATATGGTGATGATATCATATTTGGTGCTTCAAACAAATACTTGTGTAAAGAGTTTTCCAAGCTAATGCAAGATGAATTTGAAAAGAGTATGATGAACGAATTTACATACTTTCTGGGTTTGCAAATCAAACAAATGTCTAATGGAACTCTTATGAGCCAATCAAAGTATGCTGAGGAAATGGCTAAGAAATTACAGATGAATAATCTGAAGTCTATAGATACTCCCTATAACTCAGCAATCAAGTTAGACAAAGATGATAAAGGAAAACCTCTACATCTTAAACTATACAGAAGTATGATTGGTAGTTTACTTTATCTCATAGCAAATAGACCTGATATCATGTTCAGTGTCTATCTGTGTGCAAGATTTCAGTCCAATCCCAAATAATCACATTTAAAATGCGTCAAACGAATCTTTAGATACATAAATGGTACAACTGATCTTGGAATTTGGTATTCCAAAGGTACATCATTTGAACTAAAAAGCTATGTAGACTCTGACTATGTTGGGAGTCTTACAGATAGAAAAAGTACCTCCGGATTCTATCAGTTCTTAGGAAATTATTTAATTTCCTGGTTCTGTAAAAAACAACATTCAGTGGAATTATCCACAGCTGAGGCTGAATACGTTGCAGCTTGTAGTTGCTATTATCAAGTTTTATACATGAAACAATAACTTCAAGATTACCAAATTCATGTTGGTTGCACTGACATACTGTGTGACAATACAAGCGCTATCAATATATCGAAAAATCCCGTACTGCACTCCCGAACGAAACATATTCAAATTCGCCATCATTTCTTAAGGAATCATGTGCAAAACGATGATGTGAAACTTGTTCACATTGGAACTAAAGATCAACTAGCATATATTTTTACTAAAGCCTTACCAAAAGACCAATTTATTTTTATCAAGAGAGAGTTAGGAATGTTTTCTGAATCAAACCTATCCACTTCTTGATGCTTACACTACCTATAGATAATTACTTCATTTCTTTTTGATGTTTTCAAAAGTGGGAGAAGAAAAGTATTAAGAAATTAGTTAGAGGCAGAAATGATCATGAAAATGAATAAATCCATAATGAAGGGGGAGAGATTAAAGTGCATTAAATATATTTTTACTCATTTGATCATTACATGTCACTTGCATCTATCCATTATAGGTTCATGCATTCATATTAGTTTTATGCTTCAAGGCTTATAGTAATGTGTTTGAAATCATCAAAAAAGGGGAAATTGTTATTCCAACGACCCTCATGTCTTGTATTTGAGAAAAGATATTTTGATAATTAACAAACCGCATTCCTAAGTGTATTGAATAGATGATGATGCATTGACACTTCACTCAAAGCATGGTGGAAAGGAAGTCAAGCTCGTGATCAAGATGAAGACCATATATATATATATATATTCAGGAATTAAATGTTATGTTATTAGAATGATTTAAAACTATAAAATGTCAGCTATTATCCGATTCAAATAATCATTCACTTCATGAATTTCCCACGATTTCTCATAAGTTTTCATCAAATTTTTTATCTCATAGAAAATGAGTTTAATTGATCAAATTCGAAGATTTTTCGACTCATCTTTGGACCAATTGCTTGATTTCCAAATGTTTGTTTTGATCCAAAATGCTTAACTGTTAATTCGATTTGATCGAGTTTTGGAAAAATCAATTTTCAAGAAAACTATTTTTCAATGTCTTTCAGGATGCTGATGGGACATCACAACGCTAATGCAGTGACTAGTCACTTAACATCAAGCCAACACTTCAGGACGTTGATCGACCATCGGAGCGCTAATGATTTCTTGGTTTGAATGTTCATCGTTCGAATCAGGACGCTGATCGAGTATTAGCTCCCTCATCGAACCAACCTGGAAAAATCAGTAGTTGCCATCAAGACGCGAATGAAGTATTAGCGCCCTCCCTAAACTTTTGGGTTTCCAAAATATAAACCCATCAAGATGTTAATGTATTATTGACACCCTCCTAGAAGAAGTTGACAAAAAGTCTATTTTTCATAACAGTGTAATTCAGGACGCCGACGCTCCTTCAGGACGCTAATGCGACGCTGACAAAAGTTATAAACAGATTGTCAACCTGTGCTATTTCTGAAACCTTATATTCTTGTGATTGCACAAATGCTTCAGGTTTTCTCGAATAGTCTGATTATGTGCATTTTGATTAAACAATTTGACTGTTTGATTTGAAATTCAAATCAAGCGCAAATATTTTTAAAAAGTCTTAATTTCGAAGGCTTTTTATATAAGTATGTCACTTTGACCAGTTGAATAGACAACAAGAAAAGAAACAAGTTTTTCACAAAAACTCTTTGAGAGTTAGTCTGCTATTTTTGTGAAAAACAATGCAAAAATACTTTGATTTGAAATCACCTTCTGTATTAGTTATTCTTCACTATCATATATTTCAAAATCCATTGAAGGAAGGAGGAGCACTAACCTCTCACTTTTCAGCCGAACATAATCATACATTCTTAGCTGAATCAGTGTTGGTCTGAGGTTCATTATTTACTTTGTAAGTATTTCTTTGATTCTTTGGTTTACTTTGGTGACTGTGTATGTCACTAAGGTTGAGCAAGTGTTGCTGAAGTGGTTAACGGTTTTTCTCACACTTGTGAAGTTGAGAAAGGTTGTAGCGGTTTGATCCTCACCCGTAAGAGGATTCGATAGTGGAGTTTGGACAAAATCCTAATCGGGGAGATTAGGTATTGGAGGTAGGCAGGGGCCGACCTACTCTAAATTTGTGCGTACTTTACTGATTGATTGTTCATTTAATTATTCTTTATCATTTCTATTTATTGACTGCTACTTTTTTGTTTCAACTGTAAATCTGTTTTGTTAAGTTTTTAAAACCTGCATCATTGTCCAATTCACCCGCCTCTTGGACATTTTCGAGCCAACATATTTGTCTATGTGTGTCTACATAATAATAATAATAATAATAATAATAATAATAATAATAATAATAATAATAATAATAATAGAAAACTCAATGATTTGCAGTTGAAAATCACCTCATTCAACAATTGACTCGTCCCATATAACTTAATGATCATGTGTCTAAAATGAATGAAAAGAAAAACGCTAAGAGCTCAAAGTGAAATAAACTTGAACGTAATTTGTTCTTGAGAATTGGAGGTTAATTGCATACTGAAATTAAAATTCCACTAATCCTTTAGTTCTGGTATAAATTTGCCATTAGCAACAATGTAAGAAGGGGTAACCTGTCGATCATAAGTTAAAAAATAGAAAAGAATTAGCAGTTCTTTCCATGAGATTGGTGGTTTCTCCCTATGAAAGGATTGAATACACTAACCATTTTTGCCCTACAACTCTTGTTGTATACCTCCTTCTCCTTCACAAACTCTTGCTATCTTTTCTCATCTTCTCTCCCTTTTACTTCATCCCAATAGTCTTTGATAGTAAAGATAGAAACTCAAAGAAGACTAAAGACCAGTGTAGAGCCAGAGGAAAACTAAATTATTAACATGTATTGAATGTATAGAACTATAGAGATTATATACACATCTATCGCTATAACAATTTATTTAAGAATTTGTATATCAGACTAACTAATATCTAAATATATGTAACAATAAACTAACAACTAATAAAAACAACTAACAATGAATAAATTTTCTAACTGTAGTGCTAACAATATTAACTATCTACAACTTCTTCCTGGATAGGCCCTCTCAAACTCAATGTAAAAGGATATCCTACGCTGATTTTGTAACGAAGGGACTAAAAACAAGAGATGCAGATTGCCTTAGTCAAACTATCTACTAGTATAACTATATTAACTAACTACAACTTCTTCCTCAATAGCCCCCTCAAACTCATTGTAGAGGGATCTCCTACATTGAGTTTGGAACAAAGGGACTAAAAATGAGAGCAAAAGACTTCCTTAGTCAAACAATCTTCTAGTTGATCAAAAGAGGGCACATGCTTCACAATAACTTTACTCACAACTTTTTCTTTCACAAAGTAAAGATCAAGTTTTATGTGCTTTGTGCGAGTATGTTGTATTGGATTGGCAACCAACATCACGATACTATGATTGTCACACCAAATATTAGAAGGTAGAGATAAGTTTATATAGAGTTCAGATAACATAAACTCGAGCCAAGTTAGTTTAGCAACAACAATAGGTAGGCTTATGTACTCAGCCTCAGTAGAAGAACACGAGATGGTATGTTGTTTCTTGGACTGCCAAGTGATCAAACTGGGACCAAAAAAGACGCAACTACCTAAGTTAGATTTTTCTGTCGTTAGGATAAACTCCCCAGCTTGCATCACATTAAGCAAGTAGCCCAAGAGTGTTGGTTTTACGAAGATGCAATCCATAGCAAGTTGTACCGCTTCGATATCTGAGAATCTTCTTGACGACATTCTAGTGACTTTGCGATGGGTTTTGCATGAATTAACACACCTTGTTAACAAAGAAGGCAATTTAAGGTCTTGTTACTATTACATACTATAGAGCTCCAACAATTGACATATAAAGCTAAACATCCTCAGGATCACTTCCAAATGCAGTTAGACGAAGGCCACTGATAATTGGAGTAAATGCAGGTTTGGAAAATTGCATTTTGTTTTTGCAAAGAAGATCCTTAATGTATTTGGTTTGAGACAAAAACACACCATCTGGAAAGTGTTGAACCTGAATACCAAGAAAGTAACTCATATCACTTAGGTCTTTGAGATCAAAAGTGTGGTGAAGGTCCTTCACAGGAGCTTGAATTTCCACAAGATTACTTCTTGTAAACAAGATATCATCAACATATCCTAAGACAAGTGTAGTATCCTTGGAAGTAATACGAATGAATAATGATTCATTATCAGACCTAGAAGAGACAAATCCCAATTGAAGTAAGCCGTGAAAGAGTTTATCAAATCATGCTCTAGGAGCTTGCTTCAACCCATATAAAACCTTGTGAATTTTGCAAACTAGATAACTTGAATTTGGAGAAATAAACCCAGGAGCTTGTTGCATGTACACTTCTTCAAGGATATCACCATTGAGGAAGGTGTTATTTACATATAATTGCTTGATAGGCCATCCACAACAATTCGTATAGTTATTGGTTTAACCACAGAGCTAAATGTTTCAATGTAACCAAACCCAGGATGTTAATGATAACCCTTAGCCACTAACCGTGTTTTGGACCTATCAATGGCACCATATGGATTTTCCTTAATCTTAAACTCCCATTTACACCCTATAGCTTTCCTATTGTTAGGCATTATTCACATATATAGCTTTTCTATATATTTTCTATATATTTATATATATGTATGTATAAATGTATGTATGTATGTTTATGAGAGAGAGAGAGAGATGCCACAATTGTTGATTACACTGTCTAGGTAGCTTCAGGATTAGGTTTTTTTATTCTTGTGCCTTTTCCTTGGCCACAGACTGGGACACACTTCTTGGAGTTTTCATTACTACAATCAATTGACACTTAATTTTCATCTGTCTAGTGACTTACCATTCACAATAGGCGCTTAGGTACAAAATGACTATCTAGGGCTATGGATCCCTAAGTCCATGATCCTTCACCTTTTTCCTTAGGTCTCAATGGTGGCAATGGTGCCCAAACAACCAAAATTAGATTCTTAACTCTTCTAGAATTTCACCAATGGGTGCTATCTAGGGAGGGATTATTGGTTACTTAGCCTTATTGGGAGATGTGGGCTTCTTGTTGTCATACTTGTCTTTCTTATCCTACTTGACCTTTCTTCTACCAGAAAAATTCATCCAACATTCAGTGTGTTGGGTTCGCTAAACTCAAGCACTAACTTACACTAGAACTATTATCCTATCAGACTTCTTTACCATCTCATAATTTTGAGCACTTTACACAGCATTAACATAAGATTGCACATGTGGCACTGTTAATCCTTGTCTAATAGTCGATTTCAATTGAACCATAAATATTTTTATATTGTTTTCATATCTATGTTGATCATACCCCAATAAAATAAAGAAGTTCCATAAATTTATTCTCATATTCCTTCATAATCATGGTCCCTTGCTTTAAGTTCAAGAACTCATGTTTTTTTATAAACTTTTGCACGAAGAAATTATTTTTTATAAAATAGCTTTTTTAATATAGTACAAGTCTTGATGACTTCACCTTCAATGTCAGCACTAAATGCTACCATTTTTTAACCTCTCCTTCAAACATAAAGCATGCTAAGATAACTATACTTGTTACACCCCGCTAGTGTGCGCCAGAGGCAGTGAAACCGTTCAATAGAGTGCGACAGTAATAATAGTAACGAAAACATGGAAACACAGTATTGTTGGCCAAGATATGTCCAAGAAGGGGGAGGGGGGCGGGTGAATTGGACACTTAGTAGATTTTAACCTTTCTTAAAATTATGCGGAATAATAAAAGCAAATTAAACAGAGTATAGCAATCAAATATAGAAAATGTAAATGAGACAATGCAAACAAGATTTATAGTGGTTCGGCCGCGCCTACATCCATTACCTAACCTCCTCAGTTAGGATTTGTTCAAACTCCACTATGGACCTTCTTACGGGTAAAGATCAAACCAAAACACTTTCTCAACTTATGGGTGTAAGAACTACCATTTCTCAACTTATAGGTGTGAGAAGACCGTTTCTCAGCTTCTGGGTGTGAGAAGACCATTTTTCAACTTTCAGGTGTGAGAAAACCGTTACAACTTCGAGCAACACTTGCTCTTGCCTAGTGACTAACCAGTCACTGCAATTTAATACAAGATGAGATATGATTCCCTTTACTTAGAATCAAAGTGATACTTACAAAGCTTTGGATTGAACCTTTTGTAATCACAAATTCAACAAAATAGGTATAATGAAGTTTATGCTGAAAACAGGTTCAGAGAGCTATTGTCTTCTTGAATGGATTGTCAAAATAATGAAGATGAAGTTCAATCAATCCAGAAGACTTGAAGTCTTTCTTTCAAAAGATTGTAAGATCAAGCACAAGTGAAAGACGACTAACTTTCGAAAAGTGTTTTGGCGCAAGTGAAAACTGTTAATACGTTTTGAATGAATATTAGTTTTGGTATATCCTTAGTTGTTTTTCTACTCTAAGGCAGTACGTATATATAGGAATAACATAAGCGCAATGGACTTGATGATTTTGGCGCTCTAGGTTATTTCAAATACAACATATACTTTCTTTCTAGAAATGGATCAATTCAGCTCAATGCACATTAAGGTGATAACACCTGAATCGCCTGATCCTTTCATGAAAAGAGAATGTTCTGACATGCTTTTAGAAGGTCCAAAAAGTTATGAAAAAATTGTTGTACGATTCCAAAAAATTCTAAACAGTATTCGTATGGTTCTGAAGAAAGTAACAGAAATGGTGCTCTTGTCAGAACAATAACATTTTTTGAATTAGTGTCCTTGTGTATAATATCAACGTTTGACGTTTTGTTCCTTGAGGGCGCTCATGGAGCATAAGCGTCCTGCTGAACATTGAAGTGAGGGCGCTACTAAGTTTTAAGCATCCTGACTTACTTTGATGATTTAACCGACTCAAAACATGAGGGCGCTACTTCACAGTTAGTGTCCTGTTTTGTTTTAAAACACTAACCACACGAGGGCGCTACTCAAGAGTTAGCGTCCTGAAATTTTAAAGATAGTTTTAAAACAGTGTTGAGTACGCTGAAAGACAGTAAGCGTCCCGAGGGTTTTAAGTTGATTCTAAAGATGAGGGCGTTCTTACACAAGTAGAGTCCTGATAATTTATTAAACTTATAACTATCAGCGTCCTTACAGATAGAAATCACTTGAAAATAAAAAGAACTTTCAGCTAGCTGAAATTAAGTCAGCGTCCTGACATTCTCAAAGGTTGATAAAAGAAAGGTAGCCACTTACAAGTAAGCGTCCTTATTATTCATTTCAATTCAACCTTGACCGTCATAATATTTTATCAGCGTCCTGACTCATCAAGTTCAGAAGGGTGTTGCTTAAAACATTAGTGTCTTGAAAGACTTTATAAAAGCCGTTTTTGATTTATCGATTAAAACTCAATAAAACATAATGTAACCGAATCAAATCAAATATGCAAACGATCGATTAAAACATGCAGGCATACATATCGCTAAATCATATGATATAGAAGGTCCTACAACCTATCATAATCTAATCATACAACTGAACAACTTCAAATGATCATGGTCTTCAAGAAGATCTTTAATAGGTTCCCCATGCATCATTGATTCTTTGAAACTTTCAAGTAAGATTAGATATGCCATATGTGCAGTAATATCATAGACATAATTGTTGGTCCACCCAAGAGGGGGGTGAATTGGGTGCGATGGTCAATTATAAAATTATCTTCTAATAACTTAGTGATGTACATGAGTGTATTGGAATCTGATGCAAAATAGAGCACAGACTAAATTGCAAACGTGTGACACATAGATTTATAGTGGTTCGGCCAAGCCTACGTCCACTACCTAATCTCCCGATTAAGATTTTCTCAATCCACTACCTGATTTTCTTACGAGTGAGAACCAAACCGTTACAACTGCCTTTTTACAGGTTAAAGACAAACTTATCCTTTCACGGGCTAATGATGAACCAAATTTCATTTTTTTGGGATGAGGAGAAACTCATGTTCCTTTTATGGGATAAGGAAGAACCGTTTATCTTTTACAGGAAATAGATAGTCTATCCTTTTACGGGATAAGGATGAACCAGTTCTCTTTCAAAGGTTGAGAGGTAACCTATCCTTTCTAAGGTTAAGGACACACCTATCATTTTACGGGATCAGGATGAACCGATTCTCTTTTAAAGGTTCAGAGATAACCTTTCATGATTGCAATCTTGAAATCATTAAGTGAATTACCTTCACTTGTCCTGGCAGTTTCAGTCCAGAAACACACCGACATTACAATACAATAATGTTAGTTCTAACAGAGTAGAACACTTTACAATTAAGCTCGTACATAGTATTAGAAAGATATGAAATTGTGAATACGTAATGCTAAGATGAAATACGCCTTCAGTCCTTTACTTTTCAATGATATGATATGAAAATCAGTGCTTCTTCGAAAGTAATAAATACCGAATAAAGATTGACTTAAAACACAAAGGACTGGTGTAAATCAAAGACACAGACAATTTTCAAAATAGATATAAAATTTAAGTGTGAAAACTTCTGGTTCAGTAATCAGTAGTTAGCGCAACTACTAATATAGTTCAACACAATACTGAAGATATGAAATCAAGTACAACTGTATTTCTTGAACTATTTCTCAAATTCTATCTCCAGCAAGAATGATACCAGATATGAATCAATGCTGAGAATTTGAGTTGATACTAGATCAAATAGATTATCAAAGATAGAATGAAAATGAGCTTAGTATGAAAATCATTTGAATACATAAGGTATCAGTGAAAATACTTTGAAAGTTTAGGTGTTTGAAAAACATGTTGACACAGACTAACTTGCAAAAAGTATTGGCACAATACAAAATGATTGGCAAGTTGTTTGATCCTAAGTGTTGGTATTTATAGGCATAGTGGGACATAACCGTTAGAAATTTGAAGTTTAAATAATATGAACGTTTACACACAACGACTAGAATGTTATATGAAAATGGAAACTGCAATTTTCACTAACATTCTGGTTCTTTTCAGATTTCATGAAAAATGAAAGTTTTAGAAAAACTTATTTCATATATCAGAGACGATCTTTGATAGGTCTGAAAAGGACTCTGTGCAAAGGTCTGTTATGAAAAAGTAAACTTACGTAGTGTACTTGTTCGAACAGTGACGATTGTTGAATTAGTGTCCTGATTCCATAATCAGTGTCCTGACGCATAATGTCAACTTTGTCGTTTTGTTCCTTGAGGGTGCTCATTACGTATAAGCGTCCTGCAGAACACTTAAGTGAGGACGCTACTTACTCATAAGCGTCCTGACTTACTTTGACACTTAAATGACTTAACCTTGAGGGCGCTAATGCAAGCGTCCTGAAAGTTACTAAGTCGATTCCTAAAGGTGAGGCCGTTTCTATCCAGATAGCGTCCTGATAGATTCTTCAACTTATAACTATCAACGTCCTCAAAGATACATTTTTTGAAGAACTTAAGACATCTTTCAGTGTGCTGATGCTGAGTCAGCTTCTTGACAACTTTAGAAATTGACTAATAAAAGAGGTTGCTACTATACATGTAAGCGTCCTGATTGTTAACCTATGGGATTCATCACTTAGCTTGTCCCTAAGTATACTGCGATAAAGTATATTTTGATGATCATAAACAAAGACCTTTTCGGTGCTAAACGTGCATTTATCAAAATTTAATCAAAGCACCTGAGGAAAGCAAAAAGCTAAGGAACGACTCGATCAAGGAACACAAAGATCACATCAGACAATCAAGTTCATCTCAACCAAAGAACTTCAACGATCACATCATGATTTCAAAATCACTTCACTCGAACAATTCGATCAATCAAGACTACATCTCTTGATCAATGTCCAAGTTATTCAACTTAGCGCAAAGCTCTTGTTGATGATCTCATAATGAAGAGTTGGATTTAACGGTTATGAGAAAAGAGAAATACACAAAGTATTTAAGGTATATCTTTCTCTAATCGTTATTGCTCAAATGGTTTTACAAAACCATGCATAAATCATCTACTTATGGTTTTCTAAATTTGCATGTTTTGATTTCATGTTTTTATGGTATTTCAAATGATCTAATACTATATGTTTAATTTGAAATCTATCGAGTTTTTAGTCGCATTTATCGTATATTTTATCGCGAGTCAAAACTGTTTTAAAAGAGTCTTTCAGGACGTTAATGAAATAGCAGCGCTTTTCTGAACTTTATAAGTCAGGACGCTGATAGTTCATTAGGATGTTGATAACGTTCAAGGTTGAATAAAATTGATTTATCAGGACGCTTACTTGCATAGTAGCGACCTCCTTTATTAGTCAACCTCTGAAGTTGTCAAGAAGCTGACTCAGCATCAACTCACTGAAAGATATCTTAAGTTCTTCAAAGAATGTATCTTTGTGGACGCTGATAGTTATAAGTTGAACAATCTATCAGGACGCTATCTCGATGGAAGCGCCCTCACCTTTAGGAATCAACTTCGTAACTTTCAGGATGCTAATTGTCTTTCAGCGTGCCTGTGTCTTTGTTTAAAATGTTTTTAACTGGTAGGACACTTACATGGTTATAGCACCCTCATGTTTTGTTTTATGTTTTAAAGGCAGGACACTTACTCGGATAGTAGTGCCCTCATGCACTTAGTTGTTTCAAAATATAGTAGGATGCTAACTGTGCATTAATGCCCTCAAGTTTAAGTCGTCTGAGTGACAAAGTAAGTCAGGACGCTTACGAGTTAGTAGCGTCCTCACTTAAATGTTCAGCAGGACGCTTATACGTAATAAGCGCCCTCAAGGAACAAAATGACATTGTTGATATTATGCATTAGGACACTAATTACGGAATCAAGATGCTAATTCAACAACCGTCACTGTTCGAATAAGTACACTACATCAATTTACTTTTTCAGAACATACATTTATACTGAGTCCTTTTCAGACTTATCAGAGACCTTCTCTGACACATAAAATAAGTTTTTCTAAAAACTTTCATCTTTAATGAAATCTGAAAAGAACCAGAATGTTAGTTAAAATTGCAGTTGCCATTTTCATGTAACATTCTAGCCGTTGTGTGTAAACGTTCATATTATTTGAACTTCAAATGTCTAATGGTTATGTCCCAGTAAGTCTATAAATACCAGCACTTAGGATCAAACAACTTGCCAATCACTTTGTGTTGTGCCAATACTTTTTGAATGATAGTGTATGTCAAAATGAATTTCATTTTCTAATCTTTCAAAGTATTTTTCACCGATACCTTATGTATTCAAATGCTTTTCATACTGAGCTTATTTTCATTCGATCTTTGAAAATCCATTTGATATGGTATCAACTCAAATTCTCAGCACTGATTCATATCTGATATCATTCTTGCTGGAGATAGAATTTGAGAAATAGTTCAAGATATACAGTTGTACTTGATTTCATATCTTAAGTACTGTATTGAGCTATTTCAGTAGTTGGTTAACTACTGATCAGAGAACCATAAGTTTTTATACTTATATTTTATATCTATTATGAAAATTGTCTGTGTCTTTGATTTACACCAGTCCTTATCATGGTTCAGGCCAAATGATCAATTTGTAACCTTATCAGAGACAAGCTTCGAGTATTAGGGAACATGCACAAAATGGAGATCAAGATGAGCCCTCCAAGTGTTGAATCATAATATAAAGGGTCTTTAGAAGCCATCATGCCTTCATCCCCACCTTGAAGTGTATAGGTAGGTTTTTTCGTTCAGAAATCAACAACTTTCTGTAGAATTTCTGGAACGATCGATGGATGAAATGAGGAGGCAACCACCATATTTATAGGAAGGGGTGTCAATATGGGCCGCCTGGCCTAGCCTAACCCTAACCTAACAAGCCCGACAAAAAAATTGGGCTGGGGTAGCCCGACCCATTATTAAGTCGGGCTGAGCTGAACTAGGCCAATTCGTTACAGCACTAGCCCAGCCTTACCCATGACCCATTAAAAATTTAAATTGGGCTGGGTTGGGCTTCACCCATGGGCCAAAGAAACAGGTTGAATGGGATTGAACCAGGGGCAAAAATTGCAGGCCAAGTGGACTTAAATTGTGGCTAAAAGATTGGCCAATTGAATTGAACAAAATTTGATATTATAAAATGGAATATTACTTATATTTATTTAATTTTAAGTAACATAGAATAATATTACAAGGGACTAAAAAAAGATTCAAAGAAAAATAAAATAAACAAATTCTGTTCGTTACAATGTGTTAAAAAAATTACTAGAAGTGTTAAGAAAAGACTTTGTTCAAATAGTTAAGAAAAGATATGAAATAAAAATTTTAAGAAAATATCATTAATTAGTTTATATGTTTTTGAAATTACTTAATTTATTTAAAGTAAGATTTTAAAATCTTTCTTATATATGAAAAAGATACAATATCAAAAATTTAAAAGTTTTCTAATTTATATATAAGTTTATAATCATTTAATTTAATTAGAGTAATTTTCCAAAAACATTCTTAAAATTGAAATGATATACAAATTTTAAGTTAACTTCTATTATTAATTTAAATAAAGCTAAAATTACTTAACTTAATTAAAGTAAAATTTTAAAAACTTTCTTAGATTAAATATAAAGAAGATATAATATAGACAATTTGAGTGAAGAAGTTTTATCAGTATATATACATATATTTCTTAATTAAGATTTCTATAAAAATTCTTAGAATAAGTACGGAAATATTTTAAAATTGAGAAAAGGTTTTTTTTTTCTAATATTTTAAGTTTAAAACTACTTAATTTAAATAATAGAAGATTCAAAAAACTTTATGGAAAAAATAAAATATAAAAAATCAACTAACGGGTTTTAGTCAATTTATATGAATTTGATATGTATATATTCCCTTTTATATTCAAGAGGCTTCACCTTCGCATGATAGCTCAGTCGAAGGATGATGATCCTAGAGATAATGTTGTGGAAGATCTTGAGCCGCAACCCAAAGATGGTGTTGGTTACTGTCAACACCTCATGCCATGGCTCCATGCCAAACATGGTCCTTAACGTAGTGATCCTATCGTAATGAGGAAAGACTATCTCATCGTCCTCCCTAGAATAAGAGAATGTGGGATCATCTGAGGAAAAACCAAAGATCTCATCTAGTATAGATGGAAATATATCTATGTCGTGGCCGAGAATCCTGGAGCGATAGTGAAAAGGATCATCGTCAGGAATGAGTGACAGTCCGGAGTAGAAAACTCAGACTAACTCAACATAAATGGTGTCACCATGAGAGAGCAATTGCTCTCATCTCATCTTGGTGAAGTGGGTGAAAAGAGGCATATGTATCCTCGTAAAGTTGTCAAAGTTGACTCGGACGCTCGGAGCGAGACGTCAAGTGTCATATGGCCTAACGATAGGCTCTAGAAGTGGAGGTTGAGAAGTGGGTGGAGTCGCAGGAGCGGAAAGGGTAACACCATCATCCCGTAAGGGTGATGATGGGGAAGGCTCGCGATCACCTCAAGGAAAGTGGAGTGGGTGTGGGGGACTCTCCAACCTCTACCGGTCTTCGTGTAGGCCTGGGTGCAAGTGTGGAAGATTCGTCGATCTCCAATCGACCTTTAAAAGCTGTTGTTTTCTTTGGAGGCATTTTATCAAACACTTTGTATGCAAACAATGATAATCAAAGGGTTATAGGTGAAAAAATGATGAAAATGGGGATAAGATGGATCGAAACAAATGTGGGAAGTCGAGGACGGTATGGATACGAGAAAAATAAGCTACAAACTTGTATTTCCATGAGAAATCGGAGGAGAATGAGAAAATGAAAATTGATGAAAAATCTAAGAAAAATGGCGATTTTGGTGAGAAATGGTTGGATTTGATGAAGTTTTTGGTTTCAAAAACGATGGTTTTGATGATTGGAATGATGGGAAAGAAGTTTGGAACAATCAAAATGGTGAAAAATCGAGTTGGAAAGATCAGGTATGAGAGAAAAGAAGAAATAACAGTGTGTGTGTGTGTGTGCAAATAGCTCTCGAGTGCCTATTTCTATTCTGCCATCAGATAGAGGAACGTGTTCTACTTAAGAGGAGCGTGTTCCTGTGTTCTCTGCAAAACACCTCTCGGTGTTCTTGTAGAGGAGCGCGTTCCTTAAGAACACAAAACATTGTTTTGTGTGGTTTTTTATTTTCTTGATTTTTTACTTTGATTAAATTGAAGATTTATGATAATTCAATAAAATTTTGGTCATTTCTAAGTGAACAATACACACATCAAATGATACAAACATTATAATCAAAATCATTCACACCATATTAAAACACACTAGAACATCAACAATAACTCATACAAGATTAACATTAATGAATCATGCATCATTATCAGAAATAATACATGCAAGATTATTAAGTAATACATGTACAATTATCATAGATGATATATTCAAGTGAACATAAAATATTCATCATTCAAACATTCACATGAATTCGTGAGAAGTAATAAGATATAGAAATTTCAATGTACATACTTCCAATCAAATTGAGCAATAATCATAATATCAATTTAGTATCAATGCTCAATAGCATTATTCAATATCAAATGGAATAATACATTTAAGAGTTTTTGAAGCATATAATCCATATAATATAGGTAAACATTTTCCATGTAAACATAAGATAATCAATTTTAGCAAGTTCACAAGATAAACATGCATACATTTTAGAGCTTAATCATTAAACAAAATGTAGATCATTCATAGTGTCACGACCCCCTCCATAAGGTGACCTCATTTTCTGCATTGAATACCATTTACACTGTACCTAGACGCATATAATACTCTGTTAGCCTCTTCCTTTAAGAAATAACTAAAAAATTTTACTAAAAGTTTCGATAGAACCTCCCCATAAATATGAGGTTCCATATACACTTGATAATCTCATCAAATCACATCCAAACACATACCTCAAGATTTAAATCTCACATAACATGTATATATGCCAAATCCAAATCCCATATACAACATATTTTTCTCACAAGACTTATATATAAATCAAGTCTCCTAATATTCACAAAACTTTATCTCAAAGCCATACACTTGTATATCATTGCCATTTATACATTCAAATCCATATATGCATGATCGAAGTCAAAACCTCACATATATCTACTAACATATATCGTTTCCATGTACATACAACTCACACCATTTTATACATAGTGTAGTGTTATATACATATACATATCCAAAATAAAATGACACAACCATCTCTCTACACACACATACCTACATTAGCAATAAACAGGCTCAGATCACTTTTCTGGAACCTTGCCTTTGCCTTTGTAATCAGCACCTGTAATAAAAAGGGAGTGGGTGAGCTACAACAAGCTCAGTGAGTAAACTATCTATGGAATTACATATGCATTTATACAAAATCATGGCATGTAATGTGTTATAAAACTCAATATGTAATTCAAATGTAACTTTCAATACATGATTCAAATATATTTTTCCGCCACTCTATACATATCATACAATGCATAAATAACAAATCCTCACCATTACGTACATGAGCACATCTTCCCTTCTATGTACATCAAAGAGAAATGTCTCGTATGACCATCCAATCATAGTATGGTGTATGAGAAAGTTTGTGTCCCTACTATGCATTTGTAAGGAGAACTTAACTCACCTAACCATCCAATTCGATCATTCCTAAGGGCCTGATCCATAAGTCATCTTCTTACAGATTCTCCCTTACTATTGAATTGATCCCATACCTTTCTTACATTATGAAACCTAGGCATGTTCGATATTTAAAACAAGGTTTGATGCATTTTACAACCAACGCAAAACAAATATGATTTAATTCATAAAACAAAGTTTATAGTACAATGCCACATATAAAAACCAAAGATAAGAATTACTCACAATGTAGCACAATCACCCAATTGTCCTCAATGTACAACAATTTGTCTAAGTAGTACACTCTTCTCTACACTTAGTCCAAATTGTTCTATTTCATCTTCAACAAAGTCTTTTTACAACATAAGCACCACAATTGAGTGCATGACCAAATCATCCATTCACAAAATTCTTTCTTCCAATTTTTGCAATTACCATTGCTAAACTATAATTAATCACAATCATACTTAATTACATAAAAAAACACAGCTAAATCATCATTGAAATGCTTCTCCAAACCCACATCCAACAAGGTCTTGAAATCCATTTCCAACCATGGAAAATTAGTAAATTTACCATCAAAGTGATCACAATTCAACAAGGAACCACTTACCTATGGTTTCCTCCAACAATTCAACCAATTTCTAGCTGAAACCCTCTTTTCCAAGCTTTCAATCTAGCCATGGAAAACATGCAAATCTCTCTTAGTTGCACAACTTGATGAGAGGAATTCAAAAATGGAAATTATAGCTAGAAAGGAGCAATCCTTACCTTGGATTCACCACACCTAGCTCGTTCACTTTTTTTTTTTTTTTTTTCTCTCTCTCTCTCTTCTATAGTTTCCTATGGTTCTTTCTGGTGAAAATGAGACAGAATGATCGAGAAATCATGTTAAATTACGCACAAACCACCTCACCTACTTGTTAAAAAACTGCTAGGCCCACCGTGGAACGCGCTTCTCCCCTTAGGGGTGCGCTTCTCGCCTGCCCAAAAAATAAATTTTCTAGAAATCCCGTGAGAAGCGCGCTTCTCTAAACTTTTCTGAAAATAGTGCTCTCGGGTTTGCCATAGAAGCGCGCTTCTCTCTTTAAGGAGCACGCTTCTTGCACTAAAATCCAAAATTTTCACTAAGTGTTGGGCACTTTATGGTACAACTAGCCTCCTAGGGTATCGATAGCCCTACAATACTTGTATTTTCTCTATTTTAAGGTCATGTACTTATGTATACACGTACAAATATGTCTGACAATATGTATTAGTCAACATACAAGTTTGACTCGTACATATGGGGTGTTACACATAGCATGTTCAAATTGATTAACTTCAAGACATAGGCAATAAGATATGATAATCATTTTAATCAAGCCTAAGATATTTCAAAAGGCATAGAGATAATATAATTAAGCATAGTATGACATGGAAATTCATTCAACTCAATCATCAAGCAAGATATGATAAGTATCATGCTTGAATGGACATTAAATGCTTCAACAAAGACATATCTCTTAACACACAATTGATTTATGCTTAAGAGAATATGTTCAGGCCTTTTGTGGAATAACACAATAAAGAGTATTGAAATTTAAAATAGAAGTGTTATCCACAAAACAAAGTCTGATATTAATCTCCTCAAGGAACCTCGAAACTAGTATTTTGATTATTGATTGTGTTGCTCGAGTCCTTGTTGCATCCTAGAAGTTTCCTAATCCACATCTTCCATCTTGGAATCTTAGGAAACCTTGTATGTTTGGATCTTTGTCTTGATTAGTTGAGGTTAAAGCAATTGAATCACTAGATGTGACGCTTGAAAGTTGGTCTTCCTCAACTAGTTCTTTTTCATAGCTCATACTCTCTAGTGATGATATTCCATTTTCGTTCACTTCATCTCGGTTATCATCACTTGGCAGATTAGCAAGCATTTCTTTTCTTTCAGATAAATCATCACTCTCTTCAAAAGAGGTTTTCAATTCGCTTAAGACGTAGAGTATTCTTTCAAAATTGCGGTTAAATGGATCACAAAACATTTCAATAAAATTGACTTTGTATTTCCATTTGTTCAAAAAACCTTCTAAGAAATACTTGACCAAAATGTGATGAGGATAGGTCACTCAATATCTTTGCAAATCACTTGCTAATTCCATAATCCTATCAAGTCCCTCATTAACTGATTCCTCAAGTAAGAACTTGAAATGTTTAATCAATTGTTTTAGTACTTTAGTTCTTATTGTGGTTCATCCTTGGCTTCGATGGATACCAGGAAGTTGCAAAACTCTTCCAAAGTGAAATCCCATGGATTAAATGTTTGTACAATGCTTATAAGATTTTCAGCCTATACTTTTGGAAGCTTGTTAGCAAAGAAGACGACGTTAATCCTACTTGGTATGTCTTGACCCAGACTTTTTAATTTTTCAAGAATTAGTCTGAACCTAGAACATGCCTCTTCAAATGGTTCATTTTCAAGAATGTGAAAATCTTCAAATCTTTTTTCTGCGTCCTTGAGCCTTGATTCTTTATCATCCAGTGGCTTGCAATGAACCAAATCAAGCATTTCCCAAACTTCTTTTGCAATCTCGCATTCACTAACTTGCTCTAAATTATCTTCTGGGAGACTGCAAAATAAAGCATACACCGCTTTGAAATTTAGATGATACTCTTTTCTTTCTTGCATTGTCCATAGCTCAGTTGGCTTATTGGTAAGAGTATAACCATTTTCCACCATTTTCCAAAGATCAACGTTTTGGGATCTTATAAAAGTTTTCATGAGAATCTTCCACTCATGAAATTTTTCTTTTTTAAACATCGGTGGTCTATCAGTGTATCTGTTGTCGTCCCTGTTAATGCTAGTTGAGCACTGTCTCACCATCTTACTCAAAGAAATTGTTAGATAACTTTGAGGCAAAAAACCGCTCTGATACTACTTATTGGCCCCAGTATTATAGTCTAAGAGGCAGGGGTGAATTGGACTTGGTAGATTTTCGCCTTACCTTTCAGTTAAAATAATTAAACAGATAAGGTGCGCAGTAGGTAACAATCAAAATAATCAAATGTAGGAAAAATAAATGGACACATAGATTTATAGTGGTTTGGTTCCCCTTGAACCTACGTCCACTACTTGACCACACACGATCAGGATTTCCCAATCCACTATTGGCTAGTCAACTTACGGGCGAGACTAGAAGCCGTACACATTAACCAACACAACTGCTTGGTTATAAGCCACACACACTAATCAACACAAGGACTTGGTTAGAAACCGCACACACTAGCCTACACAAGGGCTTGGCTAGAAAGCCGCATTATAACCAACTTATGGGCGTGGTTATGAGCCGTACAAAGAAATTGTATAGTCCCGGTTGACTAACAACTCAACAATACATCAAGATTACAAATGATTATGTTCTAAGACACTCTCAACAATATTAAGCGTACAATCTTGAATAAATAATCACTACTATTCCAACCACAATATTTTAAATGATGTCAAGTGTTGAAATAGATGATTTCAAATATATGGAATCGATTCAGATACTCATGATATGAAATCAAGAATTGAATATACACATGTATTAAAATATTGATTCTAATAATGATATGTATAAAACATAAAAATCAATAGGCAGGAATGATCAAGACTTGTTGATTCTAAATATATAAATTGTTAAGATCAAGAATCAAAATACTCAAGTAATGATCAATGAAATCGATTCAAAATAATGTAATTTTAGCACATGACTCGTTACCACGTGATATGTATGAAAACATTAAACAAGATAATATAATATGAAGATCAAATATGGTTTCACAAGTAGTACTCAAATCAAAAACGGTTTTCTAGATATCAAATCAATCACAAAACTGATTTACTCAAACAAAATCACAAGAATCTTAATGGAAAGATTTTACCCAACTTAGGTAAGGATGAAGCTCAGAGATTCTTCAAGTGTGATGATGGTTGAGAGATATCTCCTTCAATGATGATCAAGAATCAACAAGATGTGAATGAATCACTCGAAGGCTTGATTTATTGCTCAAGAGAAACACACATGTTTCTCAAAGAGTTTGAAGGATTAGGTGAACTATACGGAAGTATGAATCAAATATATAAATGAAGGTGAACTTTTGCTTTGAAAGATGTTTAAAATCACTCAAGAACTTGTGTTGGACCTGTAGAAACGTAGTATGAAAGAAAACACAAGTTCTATAATTTTGCAAAAGTTGTTTTTCAAATAAGCAAGTGTGGTATTTATAGAAAAATACCAGACCAAGCCATAGGAACGCGCTCCTCAATGAAGGAGCGCGCTTCTGCTTTGAAATCTGAAACTTTTCAAATTTCTCTTCAATCAAGGAGCGCGTTCCTTATAAGAGGAGCATGTTCCTTAATATATTCGTTGGGCGTAGGAGCGAGGTTTTTTATCAAGAACCACTGACTCTATAAATGTTCCTATTATTCACTTGACTACAGGAGCACGTTCCTATTAAGAGAAGCACGTTCCTTATTCCCTGATCAGAAAAGTACGAGTCTCGGGAAAAACCACAGGAGTGTGTTCCTTGAGCAAGGAGCGCGTTCCTTAAACTCTCATCATAAAAATCTAATTCTCGGGAAAAAGCTCAGGAGCACGTTCCTTGACTGAGGAGCGTATTCCTTCACATTGAAGTGATAGAAGCCTGATTTTTTGATCAAAATGAGTTTAAGACATTGTCAAACACATCAACCAACTTTGAAAACATTTTTGACAACATTGAAACACAATTTGCGAAGATAAACACATGTAAAACATTTGATTAAAATAGATGATTAAAACGATTGATATGATGCACGTAAAATAATGAAACCATGCAAAGTTGGTAATACGAGTGCATGATAATCAAGTATATATATGTGCATGATAAAACAATCTTAACTATATGATTGCATAATAATCATGATTGTGTGTGTGCATGCATGATCAATATAGAAATAATGTACGTGCATGAATATGATAACCTATATGCACGATTTTCAAAAGATGTGAATCATATTGTGGTAGAACAAGTAAGAGTTATTCTACAGAACTAAGATTCTAAACAAAGGATTACAGACATGAAGCTCTTAAATTTTTGTGCATTGTTGTTCCATCCACATACTTTGACAGTATAGTTTAATCTATCTAATATAGCTAGTTAGCACTGAAACAACTATGTCAAAGAGATTAGTGATCCTAAGTATGTTGTTTGTAATCATCAAAACAAAACCGGGTGAGAGTCGTTACATCATAATTACATATCGTTAACATCAAATAAACACCATCACAAATCATACATAAAGAAATATTAGACCAGATATATTAACAACATCATGTACTCAGCTCCAGACTCAAAAGTCGAGCCAGGATATGCCTGGCTCTGCAACCATCTAAAGCATTCAATTTTCCCAAGAACCATAACAGATAATTTATCATCAACTTCAGTTTCAAAAGCCAAGCTAGGCATTTGGAGTGTCCAAGTTATACAACCCACTTAGTTTCGTCCTCCAAGCTTCAAAAGCGAGGTAAAATTCTTACCCGAATGTGTACCTACCCATTGAAAAATTGAGTGTACAACTTGAGGTGCAACATTCGAGTTACATGAAGGAGCACGTGGAATGACAACTAGGTACAAGCCCCAAAGGCTAGACCAATTTTACTATTCATAGCGGTAGCATTAGAGACAAACTTTGTGCATTAGGGCACATGCATAAAATGGAGGTCAAAGTGAGAAATGTTGAAGCATAATATTAAACGTCTTCGGTAACCTCCATAGGTTCCTCAAGTATGAAGTCAACTATATGAGTATCAGACATTATGAACAAGTGCATGATAACTTTATAAAAATCTTAAGGCATGCAAACTTATGCTTTCATCCCCACCTTGAAGTGTATACAGAGGACCATTCGGTGAAAATCGATGATTTTCCAAAAAGAGAACTGGTAGAAGAGCAGAGGATTGCGAAAGCCAGAGGAAGACCACCCTTATTTATAGGGGCGTAAAAACCCCTTCAAAACGTTCCTCACTGGAACATTCACCACCGAAATATTCCTCACCAAAACATTCCATTTTGGAACGTTCCCCTCCGAAACGTTCTTCCCGGTGCTTTCTTTTGAATTGTTCTGAGCGAACATCCCTTGGGTTATTTTTCTGTGCCTATTTGGTTTTCTTTGGTGTTTTTCTTGTATGGTTTTCTTAGGGTATTACACTCTACCCCCCTTAAAAGAATTTCACCCTCAAGATTCGATCATTGTTGCTATTTACCATTGTCGTCATTGTCGTCTGAGATAATGATGACTGGAAAGTCATTGTCGTCGATCTTGAGGTGGCGATTATTCTGAGGCGGTTTTTTCCTTGGGTGATAAAGGCCTTGAATGGCTCTTTCGATCATGGAATCTTCGGACTGTGCTAGGTTTGGGAAGCGTACTGAGTCAAACTCTTCATGTGAGTCTTCCAACATTTGTAATATGGATGGTGGCATTGGTATGCGAGGAATGGTGTATCAGAAAGTTTGATGGGGGGAGTTGGACACTTTTTCTCACCATCATCCGTGTCCGCCATCCGGCTCATTGAGGAGGTAACTCTTAACAGTTGAAGGGGTTGGCATGATCAGGGCTAGGTATTGGTGGTGCCATCAATGTATTTGGATCTATTACGTGTTAGTGTTGGTGTGCGTTGTATGCTTGCGTTGAATGATATTGATTAAATGAACAAAGAGTAATAGGATGGTGTGGGTGTCCAATAGGAAGGTGTGGGGCCCCTATTTGGTGGATCCATGCTTGGATCCCTTGGTGCGGATTCCCAGGAAGAATGTTCTGAGGGCTCGTCGTTGAAAAAGTCACTCATATCAGTGTCGCTATCAGACATCTACTCAGTATATTGGCGAGACAGAACAACTATGTATAAATGCAATGTGTATGTAGAGGAAAGTGTGTAGATGTGTTTTTTTATTGAAAGTAAACAATACAATGCATCATATCATGAACCACTACAAGGAAACAATTCAGGATATTTTTGTTTAATTGTTTCTTCAAGTTCTCAGGTAGCTTCCTTTATTCCGTGGTGATCCCATAAGACCTTCACGGGAGAGATGTTACATCATCGTGATTCTTGAGTCTTCTTATCTAGTATTTGTATTGGTTTTTCCTAGTATTTGTTCTCCTTTTCAATTTTTACTTCAACAAGGGGAACAACGTATGCAGGATCAAGGTGGTACTTCCTGAGCATAGATACATGGAAGACGTCATGGACTTTAGAAATAGATGGGGGAAGGGAGAGCTGGTATGTAGATTCACCGATTCTTCTAAGGATTTCGAAAGTGTTTGACACCCCTGGTAGGTTGAACTTTGAGGAAAATGCAATCTCCAACCTAAAATTCTAAGTGTAACACTCTGTACCTTTAGTCAAACCCTATCATTGACTTGTACGTGTAGTAAGACATATTTATACGCATATACGTACGTATGTATTGGTACCATCTTGCTTTTTTGGGGATTTCGGGATGTGTCCTAGTTTCATAGGAATATTGAAACCCTTGGTGTGGGCTTTAGTGTGAAAAAAAAAGAAAAATTCCTGTTTGGGCACTAGGAGCGAGCTCCTCACGAATGCCTAAAACTGGTTTTTGTTTATGGGCAAAGAGGAACGCGCTCCTGGTGAGAAGAAGCACGCTCCTCATGGTTCATATAGTGCTTTTTTTTAAAAGTCAGTGTGGAGGTGCGTGCTCCTCACGGATGCCTAAAACTGCTTTTAGTTTTTGGGCAATGAGGAGCGCGCTCTTGATGAGGAGAAGCACGCTCCTCACGTTTCTGATAGTTTTTTTTTTAAAGTCTGTGTGGCGGCTTAAGAGAAGTATAAATAGAATCATTTCGTTCTTTCACTCATTTTTCAACTTGATGAACATTAGGGAAGGGGGAACGAGCTAGAGAAAGATGGAAAAAAAATGGATTTTGAGCTAAGGTTTACAATTTGGAAGCTAAGGTAAAAGATTTTTAGGTCAAAATTTATAAATGATTTAAATCATTAAATTCACTTTTCCAGTTTTGTTTTTCGATTTAAATCATGTTTCTTGATTGTCTTCAATGTATTATCATGTAAAGAACTCATACATGTTCAAGAATCATATTCTTGACATGTACACGTTTCTTAAGAACCCGAGGAAAGCATTCCTTCCTAAAGGAATGCTTTCCAGTAGAGAAAACATAGTATTTTTGTCTAAGGCATGAAGGAACACACTCCAACAGTGAGAAACACATTCCATGCAAGGGAAAAAATGTCCAAAACTCTCAAAAAATGAGGAACGCGTTCCAACAGATTTTTCAAAACTGTGGTTTTTGTCTCAGGTCTTGTCGAATGCGTTCCAACAGAGTGGAATGCGTTGAACGCACTCCACTTGGGTACTTTCCAAAATTGCAATTTTTTTTATATTTGATTTCGAGCATTCGATTAAGGCCATTGTTTTTGATTAAAATGAGTTTAATACATTTAATCTTGGCTGTCCATAATAGGTTTAGGGTTTTAAAACATGATTATTATATAATCTATCATTAGAACCCTATTAAGTAGAAGAACTTTTATTATTTTTTTCTCGAACATTTACTGCAACTGAAAAAAGAAAAAGGCAGCCACCAAGTTTTTTGAGAACCTGTGATTTCATTATTTTGATTAAGTCTTTCAGATGTTCATCTTTTGTTAAAGTCGATCACAATCACGAGCTACGCTACATATTTTTGTTTTTTTTTTTTTATCAAATTGAGGTATTTTCGTCTTCCGTACTATTTTCAGTTGTGCGTAATCTTCAAACCTGTGGCTGAGAAGTTTGGAAGAAATCATTGTGGTTTGTAAGTATTTCGAGGTTTGTTCACTAAGGAACAACCTCTCTCAGTCTTCATTGTGTTTGAGTTCATTTGTATCTTTGAGCATAATTGTACTTGTTCTAAGTGTTTAGAACAAGATCATAACTTTTTTGTTACTCTCCTTGATTTGTTTCTAGTTGATACAAATCAACAAGTGATTGTGGTTCACTTGAGATTCCAAGGCTAGAATTGAAGTTAGGTTCATCCTTAGCCCGTAAAAAGATAGGTTTGCCTTGAACCCGAAAAAAGGCTTTGTAATGGTTTGATTCACACCCGTGAAGTGAATCCAAGATAGTGAAATCCTAGAGAAGGATTCTTTAAGCGTGAAGGTAGGAAATAGATTTTCGAACCACGTAAAAATGTTTATCTCCTTACATTTATTTTATGCATTTTACTATTGTATATGATCTATTTGATAAAATGTATCAATTAGTTTAAGAAACATGCAATATAAGTTAATAGTTGTTTTAATTGACCGAAACATCCAATTCACCCCCCCTCTTGGGTGTCCAACAGATTCCTCTGGGAATAGATTTGCATGAATTATCGATGAGTACTTATTGCTGGTACATTCCTATTTAGGAGGTCTAGAAATAGGAGGTCTAGACACAAGATTGGCTAGGATTGATAAATGAGTATTCAGAGGCCGATGTACTCTTTATAGATGCATAATGAGGAGTAGATTCTCTCAATTACTTAGAATGGGGGAGATGGCTTATATGTGTTTTTTACTGGGAATTGTATTTTCTTATAAATTAATGCATGATGATGAGATATATTTGACATGTATGCTATTTGTTCCAAACCATTGCATAAGTTTTGTTTAATTTGACTAAATTCCTTGTTTTATATTGATGCATATTGTTGGCCCAAAATATGTCCAAGAGGGGGGTGAATTGGACACTTAGCAGATTTTAACCTTTCTTAATAATGTGTGGATTAATGAAAGCAGATTAAACAAAGTATAGCAAATAGATACAATAAGTGTAAACGAGACAATGCAATCAAGATTTATAGTGGTTTCGGCCTCGCCTACATCCACTACCTAACTTCCTCAGTTAGGATTTGTTCAAACTCCACTATGGATCTTCTTACGAGTGTGAGAACTACCTTTTCTCAACTTATGGGTGTGAGGAGACCGTTTCTCAGCTTACGAGTGTGAGAAGACCATTTCTCAACTTACGGGTGTGAGAAGACCGTTTCTCAACTTACGGGTGTGAGAAGACCGTTACAACTTTGAGCAATACCTGCTCTATCCCAGTGACTTACCAGTCACTACAAACTGAATACAAGATGAGATATGGTTCTTTTTACTCAAAATCAAAGTGATACATACAAAGCTTTGGATTGAACCTTTTGGTACCACAGACTCAACAAAATATGTATGATGAAGTTTGGTTGAAAACAAGTTCAAAGAGCTTTTGTCTTCTTCAATGGATTTTGAAAATGACACAGATGACAATCAGTCAATCCAGAAGACTTGATGTTTTTCTGTCAAAATGATCATATGTTCAAGCACAAATGAAAGAAGACTAACTTTTAAAAGTTTTTCGCACAAGTGAAAATTGTTAATACGTTTTTGAATAAATATCAGTTTTCGTATGATTCGTTGTGTTTCTGCTCTAAGGTCACACATATATATATAGAAATAACAGAGGCGCAATGGATTTGGTGTATTTTGGTGCTCTAGGTTATTTCAAATACAACGCCTACATTCTTTCCAAAAATGGATCGAATATGTTCTGTGCATATTACCACGATAGCACCTGAATCATCTGATCATTCACAGAAAATGAATGTTCTGACAGAGTTTTAGAACGTTCAAAAAGTTTTAAAAAGTGTTTGTACGGTTCTGAAAAGTTCTTAAAATTTTTCGTACGGTTCTGAAAAATTAACAGAAATAGTGTTAGTTTCAGTGTCAGAACAGTAACATTGTTGAATTAGCGTCCTGACGCTTAATATCAACTTTGTCGTTTTGTTCATTTAGGGCGCTCATGAAGCATAAGCGTCCTGCTGAATAGTGAAGTGAGGGCGCTACTAAGTCGTAAGCATCCTGTCCTACTTTGACGATTAAACGACTTAAATCATGAGGGCGCTACTCAACAGTTAGCGTCCTGCTTTATTTTAAAAACACATACGCACAAGGGCGCTACTCACAAGTAAGCATCCTACTTTGTTTTAGAACAAACTTAAACAATATTAAGGGTGTTGAAGAACAGTAAGTGTCCTAAAAGTTATTAACTTGATTCTAAAGATGAGGGCACTCCTACACAAGTAACGTCCTGGTAGTTTCTGAACTTATAACTATCAGCGTCCTTAAAGATAGAAACCATTTAGAATTTAGAGACTTTTCAATGAGCTGATGTTAGATCAGCGTCCTAAGACCTTCATAGGTTGACTTAAGTGAGGCCACTACTATCAAGTAAGCGTCCTATTGAATAAGTGCATTTAAACCTTGAATGTGGTCAGCGTTCTCAAAGACTCTTAAAAACTGTTTTTGATTTTTCGTTTAAAGTTCGATAAAACACGATTATAAATCAAATATGCAAATGATCAAAAATCAATTCGATTAAAGCATGCAGTATGCATATTGCTGTATCAAATGGCAGGAAAGGTTCAACAACTTATCATAATCTAATCATACTACCGAATGTCTTCAAATGATCATGGTTTTCGAATAGATCTTTAATACAATCGTCATGCATCATTGATTCTTTGAAACCTTCAAGTAAGATTAGATACGCCATATATGTAGTATTATTATAAACACAATGTGGTTTGTAATCATCAAATTATCTTTCATATTAGGGACATATTCTCGTAAGGAACATGAGGATAATTGGTTCAACAATCTCCCCCTTTTTGATAATTTCAAACACATTACTATAGGCTTTGAAGCAAGTTAATAGAATGATGTGAATGTATGCTTTACTAATATTCCTTGTGTCATATAAGTGTAAGAATATACTAATGCTCCCATTTAGTGTGATAATCTCCACCTGAATATATGGTGCTTCAATGATATTACTTCTCCCCCTTTTGAAAACATCAAAAAAAGTAAAGTATCATAAAATTTGTCTCCCCACATACAGAGGTATGCATCAAAATATCACAGATCAATCTCAGAGAACATCCCAAGCTCTCTTTGAATATGAACAGACTGGTCTTTCGGTAAGGCTTTAGTAAATATGTCAACCAGTTGTTCTTTGGTTCCAATGTGAGACAGTATGACTTATCCATTTTGCACATGATCCCGTAAAAAGTGATTTCTTATTTGAATATGTTTAGTTTAGGAGTGCAATACAAAGTTTTTAGATATGTTAATAGCACAAGTATTGTCACACAAAATTTCAGCACATTGAATAAATATTTGATAATCTAAAGTTGTTGCTTCATGTATAAAACTTGAGAACAACAACGTCCAGCTGCAACATATTCTACTTTAGTTGTGGATAATGCCACCGAGTGTTTCTTTTTGTAAAACCAAGAAATTAAGGAAATTCCAAGAAAGTGACAAAATCCGAAGGTACTTTTCCTATGAGTTAGACTACCGGCATAGTCGGAGTCTACGTAACTTCTTAGATGAAATGTAGTACCTTTGGAATACCAAATTCCTAAGTGTGTTGTGCCATTTATATATCTAAATATTCATTTGACACACTTTAAATGAGATTCTTTAGGTTCTGATTGAAATCTTGCACAAAGACAGACACTGAACATAATGTGAGGTCGACTTGTTGTTAAGTACAACAGACTTCCAATCATACTTCTTTAAAGTTTTGAATCAATTGCTTTGCCTTTTTCATCCTTATCAAATTTGATTGCAGAGGTACAGGGAGTATCAATTGATTTCAAATTATGCATTTGAAACTTTTTAACCATTTCCATAGCATACTTTGATTGGCTTACGAAGGTGTCTTTCGACATTTGCTTAATTTGCAAGCCGAGAAAGTATGTAAGTTCTTCCATCGTACTCATCTCAAAGTCCTTCTGCATTAATTTTGAAAACTCATCACACAATTCTTCGTTTGATGCACCAAAAATGATATCATCAACATAAATTTGAACAATAAGCATATTATCATTATGGTATTTAATAAACAAAGTTGGATCAAGTTTTCCTTTTTGAAATTAATGATCTAAAAGAAATGAACTCAGTCAAATCATACGAAGCTCTTGGAGCTTGTCTTAATCCATATAAAGCTTTGTGGAGTTTGAACACATATTTCGGGTCTTGAGCATCCTCAAACCCCTGGAGGTTGTTCCACATATACCTCTTCAATGATGTATCCATTTAAGAAAACACCCTTTACATCCATTTGGTATAACGAAAAATCCTTGTAACAAGCATAGGCAAGTAGCATTCTTATTGCCTCTAATCTTTCTACTGGGGCAAAGGCTTCTTCGAAGTTTATGCCTTCTTCTTGGTTGTACCCTTGTGCAACCAATCTAGCCTTATTTCGGATAATGATACCTTGCTCATTCTTTTTGTTTCTAAAGATCCATTTATTTCCTATAACAGATTGATGAAAAGGTCTAGGAACTAATTCTCATACTTTGTTTCGCACAAAGTGTCCTAGTTCTTCTTGCATAGCAAGAATCCAGTTTTCATCTTTCAGTGCATCTTCCACTTTAATTGGTTCAAATTGTGATACAAAACAACAAGCTATTGATCTTTTTGCATTGAAGCTCTAGTGGATACGCCCTTTCGTGGATCTCCTAAGATTTGATCTTGGGAACGACCTTGAAGTAGGCTAGAGTTTTTAGAAGATTCTAAATATGTTTTAGATTCAATATCTATAATCTTGGTTATCTTTGGTTCATCATCATCGAAGTTTAATTGTTTAAATTCTTCCTCAAGACTTTCTTACTTTCACTTTCATCAAAATTTACATGAATTGATTCTTCTATAGTTTGAGTAGATTTATTGAAGACTCTATAGGCTCTACTGTGAGAAGAATATCCTAAGAATATTCCTATGTCAGATATAGGTTCAAACTTATCTAGATTATCTTTATCATTAGGAATAAAACATTTGCATCTGAATACTCGGAAGTAACTTATGTTGGGTGCTCTACCCTTTCACAGTTCATATGGAGTTTTATTCAAATCTTTTCTGATTAAAACTCGGTTCATTACATAACAGGCAGTGTTAATAGCTTCACCCCAAAAATGATTTGCCGTGTTATACTCATTAAGCATTGTTCTACACATCTCCTGCAGAGTTCTATTCTTTCTCTGAACTACACCATTTTGCTATGGTGTCCTAGGGGCTGATAGATGGTGAGTGTAACCTTGATTATTACAAAATTCTTCGAGATTTTTATTGACAAATTCATCACCTCTATCACTCCTAATTATGTTGATTTTATAACCCTTTTCATTTTTGACTCTTTTACAAAATTTTATAAATGTTTCACATGCATCAGATTTATGAGCTAATGGAAATACCCATGTGAATAGAGTAAAGTCATCAACAATCACAAATACATATGATTCGCCACCTAAGCTTTGGGTTTTGGTTGGTCTGAAAATATCTATGTGAATCAGTTTGAGAGCTCTAGAGGTTGATTGATGTCTCTTATTCTTAAATGATGATCGGGTATGCTTACCAAGTTGACATGGTTCACAAACCTTATCATTTGAGTAAGTTCCTTTTGGAATACCCTTGGCAAGATCATGTTTAACAATTCTAGATATGTTGTCCATATTAACATGAGCTAATCTCCTATGCTATAGCCATGCATCATTACAAGAGATAGCACTTAAACATGTTACATTTTGTTTCTTCATGTCAGTAAAGTTTGTGCAATAATACACATTCTTAAGTCTAGAAGCCATGAATGCAACAGTTTTATCTGCATACTTGACAATGCACCTATTTGCTTCAAATGAAATGTCATAACCCTTGTCACATAATTGACTTATGCTCAAGAGATTATACTTCAGGCCTTTAACATAAAGTACATTAGATATGGATAGAAAATCTTTACCAATAGTTCTGATGCCTTCAATGTCACCTTTGTTGTCGTCTCCGAAAGTGACCTTTCCCCCTTTATTCTTTCCAAGGCTCAAAAATTTAGAATTATCTCCAGTCATATGCCTTGAGCAGCCGTCATCTAGATACCATATATCTTCATTTTTGCATATCTGCACAACATAAAATATTTTTGACTTTGGTACCCATGCAAGTTTGGGTCCATGCATGTTAACATCAGTAAGATCAGATTTTTCAATCCATGCATATTTCTTTTTCTTTCTACTTAAGACATTACAGCTAAGTATGGTATGACCTTCCCTATGACATTTGTGGCATGTTGGTCTTTTGGTCAGAAAGGTGTTCTATTCCTTTTGTTTTGACCCATTTGTATAGCCTAATCCAACTTTGTCGAATGCACATCTTTGTGATCCTAACATCATGTCAAATAAGTTTTGACCATTTGTGAATTTAATCACGGTGCAGTTTAGGTCTTCATTTTCCTTTCTAAGAGTTTCATTTTCATTTTTCAGTTTGCCAACAACTTTCTTAAGCTGTTTATTATCCAGAAATAGACCGTCTAGCTCTTTTTGTTGGAATTCTATTTCCTCAAGAGCTTCTTCAAGACTATGCTTGAGTTTTTCATTCTTCCCGGTCTCTTTACTAAGTTTTGCCTTAAGCTCTTGAATATGAGTGTAAAGCTCATTAAGTTCGTCAATGGGTTCAGATTTTACCTCTGTGCTTGCCATTAAACATAATGCAACTGTGTGATCTAAATCCGCTTCATCTTCGCTTGAGCTTGAATCATCCCATGTAGTTTTGAGAACTTTCTTGTCTTTTCTATACGAGTTGGTGTTCTTCTTACACTTAATGGGACATTCACTCTTCACGTGATTTGTTACAACCGTAGCATATTAACTCTACTGGTTTAGACTCGGGTTTTTTTCCTTTGTGAAACCTTGAATAAGAGCTACTCATTTTCTTTCTCCTAAGGAGCTTGCTGAACTTTCTAGACAACATAGTCGTGTCATCTTCTAAGTCTGAATCATCTTTAGAATAAGTTTCAACATTGAGGGCAATAGATTTCTTTTCTTTTTCCTCAACCTTGACCAGACACATCTTATCTTTTATCTTCATTTCATGAACCATTAATGAACCGCATAGTTCATCAAAAGTGTATTCAGCCAGATTTTTGGCTTCTTCAATGGTCGTGGCCTTGGGTTCCCATCCTCTGGGTAGGCCTCTTAGAAACTTTCTAATAGTTTTTTCTTGGTCATAGATTTTTCTTAGGTTCTTCATCTCATTGATGTTTTGTGTAAACTAAGCAATAGCCTTAGCTATCGAATCAATTTCTTTCATCCTATAGGTCTTATATTTTTCAACTAACAATTGGGGCCTTGCTTTTTTAACTTGAAAAGTTCTTTCGTGGGTGACCTCTAACTTGTTCCAGATTTTTTTAGCAGTTTCACACGCACTAACTCTATTGAACTCTTCTACGGATAAACTGCAAAACAAAATGTTTACAACTTGATTATTTAATAACTCTCTTTTCTTTTCCTTGGTACTCCATTTGTCTAGTTCCTTTCGGACAGTAACACCGTCTACTATTTTAGTAGGTGTTAGACAGTCATTTGTCACAACATCCCACATTTCTAAATCTTGCACTTTAAGGTAGTACCTAATCTTAGTTTTCCAATGGGAATAGTTTTCTCCCTTGAACAGTGGTGGTCGGTTGGTGGAGTTTCCTTCACCTGAAAGATAAGTACTTCTTTCATTTTGTCATTCCATACTCAATCAAAGATAGTTAGATACTTTGATGGTTAACCCGCTCTGATAGCAATTGTTGGCCCAAATATGTCCAAGAGGGGGGGGGGTGAATTGGACACTTAGTAGATTTTAACCTTTCTTAACAATGTGCAGATTAATGAAAGCAGATTAAACAAAGTATAGCAAATAGATACAATAAGTGTAAACGTGACAATGCAATCAGGATTTATAATGGTTCGGCCTTGCCTACATTCACTACCTAACCTCCTCAAACTCCACTATGGATCTTCTTGCGGGTGAAGATCAAACCGGTACACTTTCTCAACTTACGAGTGTGAGAACTACCTTTTCTCAACTTATGGGTGTGAGAAGACCGTTTCTCAACTTATGGGTGTGAGAAGATCGTTACAAGTTTGAGCAACACCTGCTCTATCCCAGTAACTTACCAGTCACTACAAATTGAATACAATATGATATATGATTCCCTTTACTCAGAATCAAAGTGATACTTAAAAAGCTTTGGATTGAACCTTTTGTTACCACAGATTCAGCAAAATATGTATGATGAAGTTTGGCTGAAAACAGGTTCAAAGAGCTTTTGTCTTCTTCAATGGATTTTGAAAATGATAAAGATGAAGATCAGTCAATCCAGAAGACTTGATCTTTTTGTTTCAAAATGATCGTATGTTCAAGCACAAATGAAAGAAGACTAACTTTCAAAAATTTTCACACAAGTGAAAACTGTTAATACTTTTTTGAATGAATATCAGTTTTCGTATGATCCGTTGTGTTTCTACTCTAAGGCAACACATATATATACAAAAAATAACAGAGTGCAATGGACTTGGTGTGTTTTGGAGCTTGAGGTTATTTCAAATACGACGTCTACATTCTTTCCAAAAATGGATCGATTAAGCTCTGTGCATATTACCACGATAGCACCTGAATCATCTGATCATTCAAGAAAAAGGAATGTTCTGACAGAGTTTTTGAATGTTCAAAAAGTTTTAAAAAGTTTTGTACGATTCTGAAAAGTGTTCGTACGGTTTTGAAAACTGACAAAACAGTAACATTGTTGAATTAGAGTCCTGACGCTTAATATCAACTTTGTCGTTTTGTTCCTTCAAGGCGCACATGAAACATAAGCGTCCTGGTAAACAGTGAAGTGAGGGCGCTACTAAATCATAAGCATCCTGACTTACTTTGACTATTAAACGACTTAAATCATGAGGGCGCTACTCGACACTTAGCGTCCTGTTTTGTTTTAAAAACACATATACGCACAAGGGCGCTACTCACAAGTAAGTGTCCTGCTTTGTTCTAAAACAAACTTAAACAGTATTAAGTGCGCTGAAGTACAGTAAGCATCCTGAAAGTTATTAAGTTGATTCTAAAGATGAGGGCGCTCTTACACAAGTAGCGTCCTGATAGTTTTTCAGGACAGAGTCTCAAACTGGATCATTGACACCTCAGCCTTTGATCACCTATTTTTGGTGCAGTCTGAAGGGATATAGGATGAGTCAGTGTCTATTTCAACCGGTACCAAAGGCCCTAGCAGCTCTGGCTAGCGTGACTCTATCAGGCCTTAGAGAGCAGGCAAAAGCAGCTACAAAGCCAAATTCCAATGCCAGTAAGACATTGATAGAAGGTATGGTTAGCAGTTGTGATACTATTATTGACGTAAGTGGTTTTTCACTTAGTTTTCTTCTAAGTGTTTTTATGTTAACAAACAATATAACTCATGGTGCTAATGATTTCATCTAATATATTTCAGCACCTAAAGTAAAGAAGAACCAATGCCAGATCCAAGTCTTCATGGTCAAGAAGTCCCTCAAGCAAAATATCAAAGGAAAGGATCAAATACACTTAAAGCTTGGGCAGTTGGACATCTTGAACTAGGTTGTAAACCTACTGCTTTCATCTTTCCTCAATCATTATTTAAAATTCATTCTCGCATTAAGTTTTCTTTAAAAAATTTCTTCAAATGTTCAAACAAGTTTTGTTTATGTTTTTCAAGCTTTTCAAACTTGTTTAAATCATATTTGCATTAGTTTTCATTAAAATCACATTTCTACAAGTATTTCAAAAACCTCTTGGTTTAAGTTTTTCAAACTTAACTTTGTTTTTAAACTTGGACTTGTTCTCTTTGTTTCAAATGTTTTCAATGTGTTTTAATCATCAAATTCAATATATTTCAATTATACTTTGGTGCCCAAATAAGCCCATAAATTTAGAATTTACACAAAAAAAAACTATGGCAGATTGGCTCAAAACCAATCAAAGTGTTTGCTAGTTTTCTCTGATGGGTTTTGAAATGGTATCAATGGATGCAGAGTGATCTTTCTATGAATTTTAAGATATAATAAGCCTATATTTTGTGTAGGATATGTTGGGTAACTAAATGGAACAAAAATAAGCAAAATTGTTGCCCACCAGAGCAGTGAGCTGCCACTAGGAGTAGCCCGCTCCTACCCTATTTGTGAGTTTTGGGCTTGCGATTTTATAGAGCAGCGAACTGATGCCTTTGAGGAGTGCACTGGTGACTTTCTAGGCACGATTCCAACAGTGAAAAACTTGATTTTTGAGCCTCCAACAACTAGTAACTTGTGTCTAACAACTAGTGCTCATTCCAAAACTATAAATTCATGCACTTAGGCCATTTTAAACACAAGAGAAACACAAATGTGAATCTAAAGAGTGCTCTTCAAAATATAAGGATCTATATCATTTCCCTAGAATAGGAAAAATGATTTGAAGAAACGCTTTTTCAAGCTTTCTTGTTGTGCATCATTCAAAGTGTTTTCGAATTCATACTTGAGCAACATTGATGCAAGGAAGGTAAAATTAATGGTTATAAGGTCTCTCTCTCTTTGAGCTTAATTTTTCATATCTTGTAATTGGTTGTATATTTGATTTGATAGCTTCATTGTAATTGTTTTATTTACATAAAACAAACATTATTCTTGTAATTTCTCAAGTATTTGGTGTGTTTTAAGTTGAAACAAACCAAGTCAAGTGATTGTGATTCTAAGGTTGGAATCAAGTCTAGTTTCACCATTTATTATGAAAAGGGTCAAGTGGTTCATCCTTAGCCCACAAAAAGGATTCCGGCTTTCCTTGGCCCCCAAAAAAGGAGCAAGTGGTTTGTCCTTATATGATGCCCTGCTAAAGTATTAAGACAAAGTACCAAACATACTCCTAATGCCTTGATGAAATAACAGACTTTAAACCCATAAGGACCCTAAATTATTGGTTTGAAGATCAAATGAACCTTAAAAAGTTGTGTAAAGAACCAAATGTTAGTGTCACACACCATTCATGAAGTATTGAAACTCGAAAACATTGAAAATTCGGATAAAAAACCCTAATTCCTAGAGAAAACATAGAACATGGGACTCAAACAAATCTTAAATTTAAGGTGTTTGAAACCTTAAAAAACCCCCATTTTGATCATCTAAGAAGAACCGAAACTTGAAAATGAAGAAAGCAAAAAAAATGGGGAAGGAATCGAACAAGAAAGGAGGAAGAAACGTGTTCCTTCTTTCAAGGATCGCGCTCCTCTATTTCTGGATTGAAGAAACGCGCTCCTTCATTCAAGGAACACGCTTGTCCATCTGAAAATCTATAAAAAAAAAAAAAAAACCCATAACTCTCTCATTTTGGAGCTTCCAAACATAAAATCCAAGGGATTAAAGGTATAAAATCTCTAACTTTGTGGTGATTTCTCTTTGGATTTTGGATTTCTTATTGAATAAGTTACTTTGCTCATGTTGAGTTTTTGAATCTATATGGATTCCTTGGGTTTCTAATTATGTTTTTGAAATTGTTTTGATGATTTAAACATGGTTTGAGCAAGAATGGAAGGATTTTTGGTGGTTTTGAGATTTATGGGAAATGGCTTGTTCTTCCAGCAACCCTGGAGGGTTTGAATGGATTTTGGGGAGTTTCAATTTTTTTATTGCTTCTCTTTGGATATTTTAGCTTGATAGATGAAATCATGCTAAGAGAACTTGAATATATGATTAATGGTTGTTGAAGTTAAATTTTTCTAAAATTAAGACCTTAGTCATATACAAGGGTTTTGGAAGACAAAACCCTTGAGATGTCATGAATAAATGAAGTCCAATACTCCATTAATGATCTTGGGTGTGTGGAAAACACATAAACCAAAGGGAAATGTTAGGGAATCAATGAATGAAACCCCAACACTCTTTGTCTCTACAAGTGGGTGTAAGGAATCAACATTCATATATATGAGTAAATGGGGTTCCATTTAAATGATTCTTGAATGATAGTGAGAGATTGAAGTTGCTTATGAAGTTTTACATGGTTCTTGTTTAAGGAAACCTAATGTTGGTATTAGGTGATGATGTATGGACTTAGAACCAAGGTTCATAGTCTATGGGACTTGAACCACCCAACATGGCCAATGTTGGGTGTTGGAAACCAAACCCTTGAAGAAAAGTTGAAGGTCCATAAATGTTTAAGGACCGGTAAAATGAGATTAGTGCAAGTAAATAAATTATGTTAAATATGTATGGTTAGTTGAGCTAAGACCTAGTTTATGTATGCTAGGAACGCCAAGTGAGGTGAAAGTTCCCAAGGTGGGGAACCAAGTAGGAATTGTATCACTGTGAGTGAATTTTATTCTCCCATCTTATGCATATCATCTTAAATATGAAAACGGTTTTATTTTATGGATCATGTTATTGAATGATGTTAGTATAATGTGTAGTTAAAAGGGATCATGCTCAAGTATGACTATGAACTGCCATGCCGTGATGTAACATGTTTTATTTCATGTTAGTAGTAAATGTATGTTATGACGGAAAATGTGTAAATTTACATGAAATAGATTAATTTTACATGGTGTGGCATGCTCAAAAATAATATTTATATTCTTATGATAATTAATGCATGTCTTGAATTATTTATCATTGTTCTAAAGTAGTTGAATGAATATTCATGCTTATGTTTATAATGCTTAGGAAGGATGCTTAGGAAGCATGCTTAGGGTTAAATACCATGTAATTTGTGTTTATCGACTCTTGAAGTATGCTTTGTATGTTGAATGATGTCGTGTAAATATGCATAGTAGTCTATTCATTATATTGTGGATGCGCATCACATAGTATAGATCATGCATAAATCATTGGGTTGTTCCATGTGGTTGGTTGAGGGGAGTATGAAGGAAAATGTTGAATATATGAGAGAGGGCCAAAGGCAACCGACCACCAAAACACAGAACCCGGTAGAGCCATATGACATATGCTAATCAAAGGTTGCGCAAACAGAGGTGGGGATGAATCCTCACACAGCTAGAGCACGTGCATCAATGATCGAGTACGACGGTAAAGGTGATGAGGAAACCTTCACATGGCTACATGTACAAGTCTGTGTTGTATGTCTAATGTGTGGAATGATTTGTTTTTAACATGACAAGTTATTTGCAAATGTCATGTATCTTCTTTAATAATCTATTTTTCAACTTGTACATGTGGCATTGTATGCTAAGGATTTTGTGATTGTTGATGCACGCATATTTTGAATCTATTGATGAGTACATGATGGTAGATATGAGATATCACCTCACTAGGCTATTAGCTCATTCCATCTCTTTATTCTTCAGGATCTTGCAGTGCCTGAGATAAGGGCAAGTGTATTGCGTATTGATCTCTCCCGGGGTTGACTCCATCACTTCTAGTTGGTGACTATGAGATGGAGTGGGAGGCGTCTCAAGTTGCTTAGGAGAAGTTTAAATTTCATTATACTTTAAAACTATACTTGGATATGGGTAACTATAGTAAATTTACTTTACTTAACTTTTCATGATAATTCTGCACTTTGGTTGATTGTCTTTGTTTTGTGTTGATCTAAGCCTTATGTGATTTGTTCGTGGTTGAATGTTTATGGAAATGATGGTATGTGTAAAGGCTGGGGATTACTAGTACCCAATTGAGGAGGGTGCTAACCCGGGCGACCCGATGTTTTCTTGATTGAAAACTAGGGTCATCACACCTTAACTCGTGAAAAGGAAATGTTTGTGTTTGAACCTTGAAAAAGATATTGTAACGATTTGGTTCACACCCTTGAAGTGAACCCGGTCTAATAAAATCCTAGAGAAGGTTTTTCGAGGCATGGAGGTGGGAAAAAGATTTTTTCGAACCATGTAAAAAATCATTGTGTCCTTCTATATATTTCCACACATTACATTCATGCACATTGATTTTTAGAGCATTTACTTGTGTTATCTTAAATATTCCACTAAAGAACTTAGAATCGGTCAAAACCGAACATTACACTCAATTCACCCCCTCTTCGGTGTCCAACAAGTGGTATCAAAGAGGGTGTTCTTAATTGAAGGTTTAACCACCTAGAGCTAAAGATCAAATGGCCAATAAAATAGGTTTTGACTTAGGTGACAACCCTTTCTCTCCTCCAATGCTTAATGTTGATAACTTTTATGATTTGGAAAATTAGGATGAGAGTTTCATTAAGGCTCAATCATATGATATGTGGGAGATAGTTTCTAATCGACCAAAAAAGGAGTTGAAGTCCCTAAATTTAGGAAGAAATGGGATAGGAAGGAAAAATTTTTAGTTATACTTGATACTCTAGCTAAGGACATATTACTTAGTAGGCTTTCCCAAAATGACTTAGATAGAGTTCTTCATGTGCTTCATCTAAGGATATTTGGATTAGATTAGAAGAACTCTATGGTGTTTCATATGCTTCCTCATCTTCATATGAAAATAAGGCAAATTTAGAACATATTTGCTTTATGTTTAATATTGGTGAATGTTCTACTAATGTCACTAATCTCTCTTTTGATGATTTGTCTATAGCTCATGAAAAGCTTCAAGGTGAATTTGACAAACTCATCAAAAAGAATGAGAAACTCAAGAACTTCATAACAAATGTTATGGATGAGTTGAAAACTCTCCAAAATGACTACAATAATGCTTTTGAGGAAAATGAAGAGATTCTTGAAGGGAAAGATGTTTATGGAAAATGAAAATGTTACTCTTCAAGAAAGATTAGAGAAATTTACCCAATTAGTAACCAAAGCTACTAATGAGAAGGAGGACTTAGAACTTAAACTTCAATTAGAAAAGGAAAAGACCTCCACTTTAGAGAAACAATTAGACAAACCAAATGTTAGATATTTTAAGCCCAAGACATGCCATATGAACCTTCGAAATTCTTTTAAGGATAAATCTCATAAAATGGCATGGGTACCGAATGACCTACTCCTAGATGCTAAAATTATAAAAACCAAAGGAGTATGGGTTCCTAAGGCTATGGTTCATCGAATTACATAAATATATTGTTGAACCGTATGCAAAATTCATTTGCCTGTAGTTTATAGGCCTTGGACATTTCTTGGCAAACTTCTTTATATTTGATGTCAAAGGTGCTTTTCAATATTATTTCTTGACATTTGGAAGTAGGATAGGCTTGATCAAATTACCTTATCTTTTGATGCCTATTCTTGCCTATGATTGTCTATTGTGTTGAACTTGTCTAAATGCTTATTCACATTGTTCAATGCTTAATGGGTGCAAAAGCATGCTAAGTATGTAATTTAGAACTTATCTTTGTGAACCTGCTTATATTTTATATATTTGTTCACTTCTTCAAAGCATACTTTATGCATTTGTTATATCATAAGAATGTATGCTTGTATTAAATGGTATGTGCCTCATGAATATATTCAATCATTTAATATCTTGAGGAAATTTTGAGCATGATGCAATATTTTCGTTGATGTGAGCTTGCGTAGAATTAAATTGGTTGAATTGCTCATATATATGTTTGTATGCTCATGACCTTAGCAAATGGACTAAGATTTAATGATTATTCATTTGAGTCCATATCTCTTGTACTTTAGGATCAAAATGATTCATATCTTTTGAAAAGTGCAAGATACTTATTAAGCAATAGTGGCCTATACTTGTAATGATGATCAAATAGCCACCTCACTTACTTCCTTGGAGATTGATCAAGTTTAGTCTAAGAATTATAATTCTTAATAATCATGAAAGGACTTTAAAAGTCACTTCTCCGACCCAACGAAGGAAAGCTTACTCCCTATGCTTACCAATGATCCTTGATCATATCATAAAAAAAGGGAATTAAGTTGATCTTTCATTCTTAGCCTAATTGAATATTCTAAGGATCAAACAAAAGAAAACAAACATGATCTTCTTAGAGACCTTAAATTAGAAACAAATACTTTAGTCTCTAGAAATCATTATTTAAGGCTAAAACTTATGTTTCTTAAATTTTATCTATTTAGAAGTCTTAGAGCACTCACAAGGATATTCAATTCACATAAGCCTTTACATAATTCATAAAATTTTAAATGGCTTTGATCTCACATGAATGAATACCATATGCTTTGAGGTACATCAATTTGTATTCATTCCTTCAGAAGTGAAATGAATCTAAATGACTAAAATGATCCTCACTCTTTATTCAAGATAGATTTTAGTCATATACTTGAAAAATAAACATGCTAGCCTTCATGAGTAAGCATTGATGTGTGATTTACTTATATCTTCTTTTGTGCCATCATCATGCTTATATGATCATGATTCTTTGTTGTCTTCTATGTTTCAATGAATGCTTATTATACTAGAAGGAAACATGTTCATAATGCAATTTGCTATAGCATGACTTTTTCTTGCCAATTGACCACCTTTTGTCGTGATTATGTTAACACGAGTCGTTTTTATGCATGCTCTAGTACTAAAATCTTATCCTAAGAATATCTCGAGCTTGCATATATGGTTTCATGTTTCATCATAAGTTTTTTTTTTATGATTGAAATCCTTATCTTACATCTTATACAATTGTAAGAACTTATATGTTCATGAACCTTTATCCTTCTAGGGTGAATGAGTGCAATTAATACATGTCTTCACTATCCATGTCCATTCACTCCTACTTGAAGGAAAAGTATATGGAATGACTATCTTGACTTCAAATTTCTATCTCCTGAAATTTTAGTCATTTCTATAAATAAATAGTTGAATTTGTCTCATGCCATCATCATGAATTTCCCATGAGAAATTCACACTAAGAGACCTAGTTGACTATGAACTCAAATTTATATCAAAGTAATAAGTCTAGTCAACTAGAACGAATGATAAGGACTTGATTGACCATGTTGTTCACATTCTGTATTTAAGGTCATTCAAGTCATTTGTCATGTGTTGCACTTCACATAATGAAAACACGGTAAATATGATTGATAAGTATGAGTGCTTAATATTATTATTTTTTCATGCTTATCATGAACCAAAATGCTTGAATATGAATATCATGTCCATAAGTATTTACATCATCTATCATATTGCATCCCTTAGTATGATATAGGCTCATGTTTCATGATTTTGCATATCATGCCGCTTATTTCAATGGTGAATGATCATCGATGTATAAAATCTTTTGCAATTTCTCTTAATATCAACGATATATTTTGGTTCAAATGAATTTCAAGAGTGTCCATTGAAATCAATATTTGTTTGACACTCCCATGATCTATAAACATGTTGCACTTTATGCTATATAATTTTCATGCTTATACTTGTTTGATGTATGCAATATGAATGCCCTTCATGAATGTATATACTGAATCTCATAATTCTTTCTATATAGGATTGAGCTTCACACTTTGAATTTAAAATGCCTATATTCATATGAATATGTTGCCCATGTGGTTGCAATAATTTGATATGTTCTTTGGCTCATATTCATCATGTGCATTATATGAGACTTGTTTTGATCATTTGCATATCAAATCTATTACTCTAGGATCAAAACATAGTCTATGCTAGGCTCTTGTGCTTAAAATTTATCATCTTGCCTAATACTCACACTTTAGAGCTATGCCATGATTCTCAATTCAAAATCAAGATTAAAAGGCATATATTAGAAATTGACATATTTTCCATTGAGCTTCTTAGTTTAATCATGATAAGGAAAATATGCATTATTGAAGATTGATTGGTCATACCTACCATGAATTGTATATGACTTCCAATCTTTCGTCTTTATGCATTTCCATTGGTTTCAAACTTCAAATTTACATGTAAACCAATTGGAAACTTTGTTTCATGGATACCTATCAAATTATCTTGGTATTTATGTAGAAACATTGACTTGCTAGGCCATGACTCTTATTTCATTACTTGGTTTGCCTATGCTATGTCATTCGTTTCGTGATCATGTTTGCACTTAGCTACTCTCATTTATGCATGATTCACATATTTCAAGTATGCATGCCATATCCTTTATATGCATCAACTTGAAACCATGATTTAGGTTTTGCTTCATATTTGATTCCTTATCTAAGCCTAATATCATGAAAAGAGAGTGCTTCAATGTTTACATCCTCTATGGATAGCCTTACTCATGACATCTCTCTTGAGAACAGTTATACTAAATGCTTCACTTAAAATTCCACATATCCTTAGCATCTAGTTAGAGCCAAATTGCTAGGCAATGCATTCCATCATATAACTTGATTTGCCTATGTTATTTCACTTAGATTGTAATCATGTTTGAAATTGAATCCATATGTTTCCTTTGCATGATTCACATCTATTTCATGATTCAAGTATGAATTCTAGTACATCATTTATATCCTTCAATGCATTACTATGAATCCATATCTTAGGCTATGTTCACTTTTACACTCTATCATGCCTAACTTAATGAAAAATAAAAAAAAAGAAGCCTATGCTTATACTTGTCTATTTTGGCATTCATTTTCCATTCATACATGATTTTGATGCATTACTTGAATTTCAAACCCTATATGCGTCAATTACTTTGAATTTTGATTTGTAATGAATGCCTTGAGTTTTTAAATTATATTTTGCATCTCATTAGAATCATGATAACTAGGTCATGCGTAATCATAGATTATTTTGCCTATGCTAAGGATCTTGATGTATGCTCATGCTTATGCCATGTTTGATATATATGACAAAGCATATATCATTTTAGGCCATGATCTTTATATATATTTTGTTTAAGCCTAATACTATGAGAATCATTGCTTATTCTTAAAATTCTTTATGAATTCATCTTTTTCACATATCTTTCTGATTTATACATGTCTAGATGCCTAATGTAGAATTTCATATTTTATTCATTTACATGTCTTTCTGGCTATGCTATTCCACTCTTTCAAATCATATCTAGCTAGCTTATGTATGTTGGGCTAAATTTTTTCCAATTTATATATTGTTGAATTTCTCCATGTGCTTGAATTTTCTATCTTGAATCTGATGTGTGTGTCTTATGGTATGACATCTACTAACATTTATGTATGTTTAATCTTGATTGCATATCATGAATCCTCTTAAATTTTGAGTGCATAGATTTAGGAAAAGTTTCCATCTCTTTTTAAAAGGGGGAGCTCTCATGTTTTGATGCCTAAGTTATACGACTTTCTTCATGAGAATCTAGATAATTCTTTTGTCCTTTTTGATGATATCAAAAGGGTGAGAAATAGTTGAACCTTGATAAACACCATTTATTGATAGTATGTATGTTCTTCATATGTCATATTTATGATCATACTATCTTGCATTATATAGTTTTTATGTTTATCAAATTTATATTATTTGTCAACATAAAAAAGGGGGAGATTGTTGACCTAAGTGGTTTTCTCCTTAGTTTTTTCCAAAGTGTTTTTATGTTGAAAGGATTGGTCCGTTGGCTCATAGACTACCTTTACCACCTTAGCTTGCAGGTCCTCATAATGTTTTCATGTGTCCATGTTGAGGAAATATTATCTAGACCCGACTCATATCCTTGATGTGACTCAATTACGAGTTGGGGAGGACACTACATATGTGAAAGAGCCCATCCAGATTCTAGCCGGGAAAGTTAAGAAACTTAGGAACAAAGAGATTCCTCTGATCAAAGTCAAGTGGCAATTCCATGATAATGAAGAGCAAACCTAGGAGTGAGAAGATCAGATGAGGGAGCAGTTCCCAAATTTATTTACCACTTGAGGTATGATTTCCTTGATTTAAATTTTGAGGACGAAATTCCTTAAGTTGGGGAGATTGTAACACATCGTACCTTTAGTCAAACCCTATCATTGACTTGTACGTATAGTAAGACGCATTTATACACTTATACGCATGTATTGGTATCATGTTGCTTTTCAGAGATTTTGGGTTGTGTCCTAGTGTCGTAGGAATACTAGAACCCTAGGTGTAGACTTCAGGGTGAAAAAGATAAAAATATTCATGCTTGGGCACTAGAAGCTTGCTCCTGGTGTGGAGGAGCGCACTCCACTAAGACAATTCAATTTTTGGTTCTAGATAGGGGAGGAAAGCACTCTTGACCTAGGAGGAGCACGCTCTTCTCATATAACAGAAACTGGTTTTAGTTTCCTAGCGAGGAGGAGCGCGCTCCGCACGGTTCTAACAATTGTTTTTAAAAAAGGTCAGTGTGGCAGTTTAATAGAAGTATAAATAGAATCCTTTTGTTCTTTCACTCATTTTTTGACTTGTTGAACACAGAGAAGGGGGAATGAGTTGGAGAAAGAAGGAAAAAGGTGATTTTGAGCTAGAGTTTGCAATTTAGAAGCTAACGTAAGTGATTTTTAGCTCAAATTTTATGAATTCTTGTATTTTTCCTTGAATTTTTCACCATATGCGGGTTTAGGCTGATTTGGATGATATGTGGGAATGGTTGGAAGACTTATAAGTGTCCAATTTCGTAGGTTTTGATGGTGATTTTTGTTTTTATGTGTTTTAATGGTGGAAATTGAGGTTTATACATAGAAATCAACCAAGAAAGTGGATGCATGAATGAAACCTTGCCATGGCTGAAGCAACTGAGGGTTTGGGTGCTTAAAAAATTTGTTAAGTGAATCAATCTTGCTAAGATTTTGGGTTAATTCGATTTATATCATATTTACAAGTTTGTCTATGTCAGTTGGATGTGATCACTCAAGGTTGATAAACACAGGTATGCATGGTAAGTGAATGAATGATGAACTTATTTGAGTACCTTGAGTTGATAAAGCTGAATTTCAGATTCAGTTTGCAGATTAGTGTGGTTAGGAACAATAGATTTGATTTATGGTGTATGTTCAGTGTATTTGTTGTGCTAGAGTATAATATATATATATATATATATATATATATATATATATATATATATATTGTTGGCCCAGTATTATAGTCCAAGAAGCGGGGGTAAATTGGACTTGGCGGATTTTCGTGTTACCTTTAGGTTAATATAATTAAACAGATAAAGTGCGCAGTAGGTAACAATCAAGATAAACAAGTACAGGAAAAATAAATGGACACAACGATTTAGATTGGTTCGGTTCCCCTTAAACCTACGTCCACTACCCAATCACCACGATTAGGATTTCTTGATACACTATTAGCTAGTCAATTTACGGGCGTGACTAGAAGTCGTTTACAATAACCAACACAAAGGCTTGGCTAAAAGCCTTACACTAACCAACACAAGGGCTTGGTTAGAAAGCTACACACACTAACCTACACAAGGGCTTGCTTAGAAAGCCACACACTAACCAACACAAGGGCTTAAGCCACACACTAACCAACACAATGGCATGGTTAAAAAGCCACACTCTAGCCTACACAAGAGCATGGCTAGAAAGCCGCAAAGTAACCAACTTAAGGGCATGGTTATGAGTCGTACAAGCTATGGTATAAACCTCAGTTGACTAACATGTCAACAAATACATACATCAAGATTACAAATGATAGAGAAAAGTCTTATAAAACACTCTCAACAATATTAAGCATGCAATCTTGAATGAGTAAACACCACTATTCCAACCACAATGATTTAAATGATGTGAAGTGTTGAAATAGCTTAAATCAAATACATGCAATCGATTCAAATATAAATGATATGAAATCAAGAATCGAATAAGCACATGTATTCTAATATTGATTTTAACAATGATATGATTAAAGAACAAGAATCAATATGCAATGATGATCAAGACTTGATGATTCTAAATGTATAAATAATTAAAATCAAGATTCAACTACTCAAGTGATGATCTATGAAATCGATTCAATATAGTATAAGTCTAGCACATGAATTGACACCACATGATATTTATGAAACCACTAAACAAGATAAAATGATATGAAGATCAAATAGGGTTTCACAAACTATATTCAAAACGAAATAAGTTTTCAAGGTAATAACACAAGCACAAAAACTGATGTACTCAAACAAAATCACAAGAATCTAGATATAGAAATTTTACCCCACTTAGGTAAAAATAAACCTTAGAGATTCTTCAAGTGTGATGATGGTTGAGAGATTCCTTGCTCAAGGATGATCAAGATTCAACAAGATATGAAGAGAACACTCAAAAACGTCTTGATTTATGGCTCAAGAGAAACATACAAGTTTCCTAAAGATTTTGAAAGATTTGGCGAACTATACGGAAGTATGAATCAAATACCAAATGTAGGTGAACTTTTGCTTAGAAAGATATTTAAAATCACTCAAGAACTTGTTTTGGACTTGTAGAAATGCTAAGATGAAAAACGGCACAAGTTCAAGATTTTTGCAAAAGTTGTTCTTCAAATGAGCAAGTGTGGTATTTATAGAAAAATACTAGACTGAGTCACAGGAACGCATTCCTCAATAAAGGAGCACGTTTTTGCTTTGAAATCTGAAACTTTTTTGATTTTCCTCCAATCAAGGAGCCCATTCCTTAATGTGTCTGTTGGGCATAGGAGCGAGGTCCTTCATCAAAAACCACTGACTCTATAAAATTTTCTATTTTTCCCTTGACTACAGCAGTGTGCACCAATTAAGAGAAGCGCGTTCCTTTTTCCTTGATCAGAAAAAATTGAGTCTTAGGAAAAACAATAGGAGTGTGTTCCTTTCTTAAGGAGCGCGTTCCTTAAACTCTAATAAAAAAAATTTGAGCTTCGAGAAAATAGTACAGGAGTGCGTTCCTTGAAAGAGGAACGCATTCCTTCACTTTGAAGTAATAGAAACCCGATTTTTTTGATCGAAAAGAGTTTAAGACTTTGTCAAATACATAAATCAACTTTCAAAACATTTTTGACAAGATTGAAACATAATTGACAAATATAAACACATGTAAAATGATCGATTAAACAAACGATCAAAACATTCGATACGTTACACATAAACTGATAAAAATCATGCAAACTTGGTAAAACGAATGCATGATAATCAATGATAAATATATGCATGATAAACAATTTTAACTATGTGATTGCATAATAATCATGATATTGTGTGTGCATACATGATCAATATAATAATTATATATATGCATGAGTATGATAACTTACATGCATGATTTTCAAAAAGATGCAAGACATATCATGGTTAGAACGTGTAATAGTTACTTTACAGCACTAAGATTCTTAAAAAGAATTACAAACATGACACTTTTGAATCTTTGTGCAATGTTGTTCCATTCACATGTTTTGACAGTATAGTAGAATCCTTTTAATATAGCTAGTTAGCACTGAAACAACTACATCAAAAGATATTAGTACCGTAATTATATTGTTTGTAAGCATCAAAACACGTAGAAGAATACTAAGTAGAAAACCACTTAAGTCAAGAATCTCCCTTTTTTGATGATGACAAACAATATAAACTTGTTAAACAAACAATCAAATAGTGTTCATAGCATGATTCTTAGGATATAAAAAACACACATAGTATGGCATGTTTTAATGCAAATCTGGATTGTTTATCAAGATTCCAATAATTCTCCCCTTTTGATATTATCAAAAAGGATCTAAGGATTTTCTAAATTCTCATGAAGAAATGCCTAGGACATAGCATCAAATCACAAGAGCTCCCCCTTTCTAAAAGAGTTGGAGACTCCCCCTAAGTTTATGCATTCAATATTCAAGAGGATTCATGATATATAATCAAGATGAAGCACATATGAATACATAGATGATGTCAGATCACAATACAAGGCATGAGAATCAAGAATTTGAAGCACATGGAGATATGTAGACTAATATGTATAGGAAGAATTCAACTCAAAAACATACATGAGCTAGCTAGATAAGATTTAAAACAAATGCATAGCATAGCCATGAGACGTACATGTAGATGCATATACAAAATAAAATCTATAAGAAACATCTAGACATGTAAGAATGAAAATGAGATTTGCTAAAATAAATTTGATTCACAAGGAGTTTGAGCATAGGCTAATTCATCTCAAGATGATAGGATGATATATGCTTTATCATTTATATTACACAAGCATAAGCATGGGCATATACCAAAAATATAGCATAGACAAAGATTTCAAGACTAAAGTATGGCTTAGCTATTTTGATTCTACTTAGATGCAAAAGATGATTGGAAAAGCGTAAGGCATCAATTGGAGATCAATGTTCAAAAACACTTGATGCATATTGAATTAGAAATTTAAATATTGCATCAATGTCATGTAAATCAAAGACATGCCAAAAAAAATGTATACACATAGGCAAGGGCAATGTCTTTCTAATGAATTAGGCATGTATAAAGATATGAATATAAGCATAGCCTAAAACATGGATTCAAAGTGATGCATTTGAAAGATATTAATTATGTATTATGCATACTTTAATCATGTAGATGTGAATCATGCACATATAAGAATTATATAATAAATTTGGTACAAGCATGATCACAATTCAAGTAGGAGAGCATAGGCAACAAAAATATGTAATGAGATCATGACATAGCTTTAAACATGAATTCTAGGCAATATGATAAATTTCATGCATTTCATAGCAAAACAAAGCTTTTGTTTTGATCCAAAATGTATATGTCATGCAAATGATCAAAACCAGTCTCAAATCATGAATATGAGCCAAATAGTATTTCAAGCACGAGGGCAACATATTCACATACATATAGGCATTTTTAAAGTTAAAATGTGACACACAAGCCTATAGCATGATATGTAAGGCAATATGATAAACAATTTACGTATAATCATGAATACAACACTCATATTGCAAACATTAACAGATGACAAGTATAAATGATATATGAGTTTAAGCATGGCATACTTATCACACATTTGCTTAGGCATGTGAACATTCTTCTATAAGCACAAGAATGCCTAAGACATGATTATGTTAGCTTAAGTAGTCATGTTAATCAACTAGTTGTGCACCTATTGATTAAGTTTAAACACATAGTTAACAACATCAAAAAGTACGTTTCATAAAAGATATATAATCATAACTCTAGGCACATACATCTTTGATGATAAGAGATAAGACATATACAAAGATTAATGAGCACACTTATCAATAATATTTACCATGTTTTCAAAAGATCAATGAAGATGCAACATATGGAAAATAAATGAATGACTTAGATATTGTCACGACCCACTCTACGTGACTTCATGACCGGCACGGGAACCTTCGAGTATACCCTCCGTCGGTACACCAGACGTCCCGTCAGCTCTCGAATACATATACGAATCTCCAAAAAGAAATAAAACTACATCCTTAACAACCAACTAACATGATCATAATGAAATAAAATATTACTTCTCCAATTTTTTACAAATATAAAATTCCAGAGTCTTCAAAATGATACAAAACCGAACACATCCCAACTATGTGTTAAATATACAATTACTAGGTGTTATCATGTACATAATTATCAAAATACAAAACTAAATGTACAACACCTACATGAAACAAAAACAAGGGACGCTCCGTAGTCAAGCCTTCCCTTTTCCTTTTCTATCAGATCTTGAAAGAAGATGGTGAGGTGTGAGCTACAGCCAGCTCAGTGAATGTTATTTATAAGTGGCATATACGTGCATTTATAAAACATGGTAAGATCATAAAACAGTTGAAATATCATGATGACGAAATAGATTACATGCATGCTAACATAATGGATCAAGTCATACATAAGACGATGCATAACATTTGTAGTCATGCTCATGCAAACCTAACACCTCCTGAGTACGGGGGTTCAAGGCTGGTGCGCTACACACAATACCTGAACACACTCAATACTCGTATCCTAATAGAATTTCTAGGGTTGTGCAACACGTAAGATTAGCCTAAACTAACCTACCCATACACAAGCCATAAAACCCTCTGCCAGGTACACAACTGGGATCGCCGCTAGACTTACGAGAATTCCCAAAAGGAGGAAATTCCAACTAGGAGCCACAACCCAAATTGTCATCCCAATGAATTATGCTCAAATGTATTTCATGGAATATTAAAACATGCATACCATCATACATAAGCATTTAAAACATTTCTATACTACAATGCCACATATAAATAATCCAAAAGTAAAAGAACACTCACTCTTGATTGGCTAAGTCTAGCCAATCCAATCACCAAAACTATCCAATTGACTAAACGGGTTCAAGATCAATCACAAGACCTGCAAATAACATGGTTCACACAACTGAAAATCAGTCATAAATTGTGTCAAAACCCCATGTTCAAACCCAATCTAATGTCAATTAGATTCTAAATTGATTACCCCCTTGAGCCAATTTTCATATTGCCCAACTTGATCATTTAGCCTCAATTAAACTAAGATTGACCTAAATTGAATGTAATAGGGCGATCCCATGATCCAATCACTAATATACATGAAATTCAAATATAATTAGGGTCAATTAGACTATACATCAAGTCAATTTCATCAATTGACTAAGTCTTGGTCAAAACCCCCAATTAGGCCAATATAAAACATAAGGTCAAAATGAACTAAGTCATATCAAATTAACATAGGTTCTAACATTTTAAACCCATGATTCTACTCAATTTGGGTCCAATTAAACAATCCCCAAGTCAATTTTATAAATTGACTTGCTTTGGGTGAAAAGTCCCAATTTGGGCAAAATCCCCAAATTACATGCAAAATTGCCAAAGTACATGAAAAATGCCAAATACTTAGCCTATATCAAAATTAGTCAACCTTAGGGTGTCCATTATGAGAACCCACTGAATTCAATCATCAAAAAACCCTAATCATGTCCAATTAGACCTACATTGCATAATTTTCCAGATTTTATATCAAGAGCATCAAAAGCCCCAAATCTGGAAATTTTCATACGTAGGCCATAGTGCCAATTTTACACTAGGCCACCATGTTCAGCCATGAATTTTGCTGATCTTGCATCATTGAATCATCCACAATGGCCACTAGGTCAACATAGTTGACATGCAAAGATTTTGAAAAAGTCTAAGGTCATAAACTAAGTATAGGTCATTTGAACTAACCCTTCTAATTTCTTGCTAGAAATTAGGGGTTTCACCATTAGTATACTCCTAACACTCTCTAATCACACATATGTGACATGCAAGACTCAACTCCAACTTTGGTCTTCCACCCATCCAAGGTTCATCACAATGCATGCATCAAAATGAAACCCTCATGCTCAAAATAAAGCTATCATGCAACTAATAGAGAGATTCAAGGAAGAAATGGTGGAAAAATGCAAACCTTAGGTGTTCTTGAGTAAGAAACCACCAAAACCCTATTTATCCTCTCCAACTCCTTTCCCTCTTTTCTGGCTAAGAAATGAGCAAATGAGCCTAAAATTACCTTTTGGTTGCTTAAATAGACAAGCTTGGGCCCACAACTAAAAGTTGCCACAAACTATCGAAAAATCAGTTTTCCTGTTACAATACTTGCACATAGATAGTCAACTTAGATACTCATAGTACACATCAATTTAACATCTTAACCGTTCAAAAGTTGCATGAGTCAGTTACCAACATTCTGGTAAACTTTCATCTCAATCCAACAGTGGGATTGTGAGATCTAACTGTTTGATCAAAACTGCGTAAGAAAATTCGAAAATCCGTGAAACAGTGTTTTGAGTCTTATAACTCATAGTAGATAACTCCGATCAAGCTCTTCACCGTTCACAATGAAGATCTATCATATAAGAATGAGCTGAACAAAGTTCAGCTCAATCGGACCACGAGTCTAGGAGATCAAACCATTGATGTAATTTGTGACAGAAATCTCTTCCTCCATGGAGAGAGCTCCACTGGATCCAAAACACCGTTCTCGACATGTTTTGACGTTGAACGGGTCTCCGATGGTTCCGAAGCTTCATGCACACTCTTTCTGACCTAAAATCATGCTAAGACACTCGAACTTACGTGCTTCGAGCATCAAAATACATATACACATACGTATACAAATATGTATACGGGTACTCTGCGGGTACACTATGGGTCAAAATGACTTCACCTAAAGGCATGGGTGCTACAGATATAAAGATGTGAATAACATGGTCTTTCAAGTCCTTATCCATTCTAGTTGACTAAATCTATTAGTGTAATAGTCATTGAGGCTCATGGTCAACTGGGTCTTCTTAGATTGAATTTTTCATTAAAAACTCATATTTGATAGCAAGAGACAAATTCAAATATAAACTATGGAAATGACTAGAATTTCATAAAATTAAAGATTTAAGTCAAGATAGTCATCCCGATTTAGTTTCCTTCAAGATGGAGTGAATAAATATAAATTAAGATATGCATCAATTTCACTCAATCATCCTAGAAGGATACTATGAATGTTTGAAAACCACCACACTTTTGAGTGGTGAGAACCTTTCATATATATACTCATTTACAGATTGTATAACAACGTAATTGAAGATTTACACATAAATGTTGATTACATAATAAATGGAAAGAATTGATGCACATATGGAAGGCCTTAGATTTAGGCAGAGGATCCTCAGAGGATCTTCAACAATATGGAAGGCCTTAGATTAAGGCAGAGGATCCTCAATAATATGGAAGGCCTTAGATTAAGGCAGAGGATCCTCAACACCCCCCCGCAAGCTGAGCGTCGGATTTGAACAGACGTGGAGCTTGGAGCGAAAAAATTGAAAAAGAGGTCGAGGCACACTTTTGGTGAAGATATCGGCAACCTATAAGTGAGAGGGCACATACTGGGTGCGAAGTTTGCCAGCAACAACAAGTTCACGAAGAAAGTGGTAGTCTAACTCAACATGCTTGGCCCGTTTGTGAGAAACAGGGTTGGAGCTCAAAAAAATTGCACTTTTGTTGTCACATAGGAGAAGAGGTTGCTGTGGAAGAGAAATTCTAAGGTCACGAAGGAGATGTGAGAGCCAAAGAAGTTCAGCGGCAGTGAGAGCAAGGGCACGATACTCAGACTCACAACTTGAACGAGAAACAGTGGGTTGCTTCTTGGCACTCCAAGAAACCAAGTTGTCGCCAAGGTAAATAGAGTAACCTGAGGTAGAGCGACGAGTGTCAGGACATCCTGCCCAGTTGGCATCAGAATAAGCAACTAAAGCACCAGGAGCAGCGGATGGATGAAAAGTGAGGCCAAAATGCAATGTGCCCTTAACATAGCGAAGAATGCGCTTGACAGCAAGGAAGTGGTCTTCAGTCGGAGAGTGCAGAAATTGACTGACAGAGTTTACAGCATAAGCAATATCGGGACGCGTGATAGTCAAATACTGAAGAGCACCAACAAGAGATCGGTAAAGAGTAGGATCTGAAAACAGAGGACCATCAGAAGACAGGTGCTGAGAAACAACCATGGGTGTGTGAACAGGCTTGCTGTCAAGTAACTGAGCTCGCATCAGGATGTCCCGTGCATATTTTAGCTGACTAATAAAGAGACCATCAGTGGTGGATGTAGCTTCCAAACCAAGAAAGTAGCTGAGAGAACCCAAATCTTTTGTGGCGAACTCAGAATTAAGCTTACGAGTAAAGTTGCCAAGAAGAGTTGAGTTATTGCCTGTAATAATGATGTCGTCAACATAAAGAAGCAAATAAATAATGTCAGACTGCCTGTGAAAGACAAAGAGTAATGTGTCAGCACGACTACAATAAAAACCAAGTTGAATGAGAAAGGAGCTGAATCGCTGAAACCAGGCACGAGGAGCCTGTTTGAGGCCATAAAGAGCTTTCTTCAACTGACAGACATGATTAGGGAAGCGGGGGTCAATATACCCAGGAGGTTGTTCCATATAAACATGTTCAGTAAGATGACCATTAAGAAATGCATTTTTGACATCAAGTTGGCGGAGAGGCCATTTGTTTGTCACAGCAAGAGAGAGGACAACACGAACAGTGGTGGCCTTGATAACAGGGCTAAAAGTGTCGGTATAGTCGAGACCAGGTACTTGTGTATAGCCCTTGGCAACAAGGCGAGCTTTGAGACGCTCGATAGATCCATCGGGCAAGTATTTGGTGCGAAATACCCATTTGGAACCCACAATGTTGGTGTTGGCAGGTCGAGGAACCAAGATCCAGGTACGATTAGTTTGCAAGGCTTGAACTTCTTCATCCATAGCGGCGAGCCAAGCTGGATTCTTAGCAGCAGATTTGAATCCTCTGGGCTCAGTGGATGCAAGTAGAGCAGAGAGAAGACCAGAAGATCCCAAGACAGCAAGATTCGCCGGGTGGCGAGGTTTGAAAATACCAGCTTTGGATCGTGTAAGCATGGGATGAGGGGCCGCAACAGGAGCAGGGGTAGGGAGCTCAGTGGTGAGCTCAAGAGAAGCGGGACTAGGATCCGAGTGCGGTAGAGATGGACCTGCAAGAGAATCATTTGCCTGCAAATGCTCATCCACTGGATCAGTACAAAGACCACACGAAGTAGATCCGGATTGTATAATATGCTGGGAATGAGGCGCAAGAGAAGATGGTAGCATGTCGGTAGGGGAAATACTAGGTTCCAGAAAATTTGAAAATTGGAGGGAGGATATGGTTGAGCCTGGGAGATATTGAGGTAGGGAAAGTGAGTCTTATCAAATTGAGCATGACGGGTGATATATATCTTAGAGGTGGTAGGGTCAAGACAGCGGAACCCTTTGTAAGAGGAGTTGTAACCCAAAAAGATGCAAGGAATGCTACGGGGGAAAAATTTGTTAGGCATATAATCACGTAAACAAGGATAAACACGACAACCAAATGGATGAAAATTTTCATAATTTGGAGAAGAACCATATAGAAGTTCAAAGGGGGACTTACCTCCAAGAAGGGGAGTGGGCAAACGGTTGATGATGTAAGCTGCAGTGCTAAAGGCGTCAACCCAGAAGCGAGGGGAAGTGTGGGAATGAAAAAGCAGAGCCAAGCCAGTCTCAGTGACATGACGATGTTTTCTTTCTGCACGACCATTTTGGGCGGGAGTGTATGGACAAGAGAGTTGATGATGAATGCCAGAGGTACGAAGATGAGCTTGAAAGCAATTGTTAGTAAATTCTGTACCACCGTCACTTTGAAAAATTTTTATACGAGCAGAATGTTGATTTTCCACAAATTTTTGAAAATGAATGAAAGTATCATAGAAGTCATATTTAAATTTCAATGGATAAAGCCAAGTGAAACGAGAATAATCATCAATGAATACAACATAGTAGGCAAAGCCCAAAGTTGATTTTATAGGGGCAGGACCCCAGAGATCGCAATGAATAAGATCTAAAATGTTAGATGATCTATGGTTATTTCGAGAATAAGGCAAATGATGATTCTTTGCAAGTTGACATGCATCACATAATGTAGGAGATGGTAATAAAGAGGTAAGATAAAGCTGTCCTTTTTTATTTAAATAAGATATAACTGAATGATTCACATGTCCAAGGCGAGAATGCCATAAATCATACGAAGCATGAAGAGATTTATTTTTAAGGACAGAAATAAAAGCGGAATTTCCGCGCTCGAGCACATATAAGCCTCCATCTCTTTTACCGGTTGCCACCACCCTTCCCGTTTGGCGATTCTGAACAGTGAAAGAATTATTAGTAAATGTAACGGATAATGGAAAATCATGCGTTAATTTACTAATGGACAAAAGATTTTTAGTGAGATGAGGGACAACCAAAACATCTAATAGATGAAGATCTAGGGAAGGGGAAATTTTACCAGTGTGGGTAATGGGTAGGGACGCACCATTCCCTACAATCACACAATCCTTACCCGTGTAAGTGGTGGACTGGTCCAAAGTGGAGTGGGCTGGAGTCATATGAGCCGAAGCCCCTGTATCCAAGAACCAATCTGAAGCGTCATACCCAGACATAGAGCACGAAGCGTTGAAGGCTTCTGCAAGGTGCGGCGAGGGGTCATGTTGGTGCCGATCATAGCGTTGCCTGCACCGATCAGCATAGTGACCTTCCAAGCGGCAAATCTGGCACCGTGGTGGACGACGACCTTGAGTGGGTTGAGCGCGACTCTGTCCGTGACTGGAGAATCTGTGGCTGGTGCCATTTTCGCGGCCATGTCTGGAGCGAGATGAGCTACCCCCGCGTGGAGAAGAGCCACGGGTAGCGGTGAACGCTGCTGAAGGTGCTGGACTTGCGAGAGACTGTTGACAGAGTTCAAAACCCTCAGCCTTGGACACAAGATCCGGGAAGCAGGGGAGAGGTGTTTGTGCCATTTGGGCAGTAGAGAAACTGGAGAAATCGGGTCCTAGGCCACGAAGAAACCAGTGAACTTTGTCGGTGCCATCAACGGGGCGACCGATGGCATGAAGCTGATCACAAAGGGCCTTGAAGGCACGGGCGTAGGCAGTGACTGGACGGGTACCGCGCTTCATCAATTGGAGGTCGTCTTTGAGGCGTATTTCACGAGCTTTGGAGCGGTGACTGAAACTATTTTCAAGAGCAGTCCAGACCTCGCGAGATGTGGAGAGGTCGACGGCTTCAGCCATGGCTTCCTCTGTGAGAGAAGATAGAAGAAGGCTGAGTAAGCGTTGATCAGCAACTTTCCATTCCAGGTGTTTGGTATTTGGTGTCTGAGAGGTGGGTGGATCAAATGGAGGTGGCGGCACAAGGGTACCGTCCACATGACCCAGCAGACCTTGGCTCGCGAGAAGTGGAAGAAGTTGGCTCTTCCATAAGAGGTAGTTGGAGGAGGAAAGTTTGATGGTAACCATGTGAATCAAGGTGTTGAAGGGAAGGAGGGTGGGAGAAAAATCAGAGGCCATTGGGATCGTGGGATGCTAATCCAGGTAAGCTCTGATACCATATGAATGTTTGAAAACCACCACACTTTTGAGTGGTGAGAACCTTTCATATATATACTCATTTACAGATTGTATAACAACGTAATTGAAGATTTACACATAAATGTTGATTACATAATAAATGGAAAGAATTGATGCACATATGGAAGGCCTTAGATTTAGGCAGAGGATCCTCAGAGGATTTTCAACAATATGGAAGGCCTTAGATTAAGGCAGAGGATCCTCAATAATATGGAAGGCCTTAGATTAAGGCAGAGGATCCTCAACAGATACTAGTTATGATCAAATATATTTTCATGATTGACTAAGATCTAAGATAAGCACATCAATCATATATAAAAACATATAATAAAACATGACATTCTATATATGCAAGCTCGGAGTATTAAAGAATCAAACTTTTAGCATAGGAGCATACATAGAGTTAACACATAAGCATAATCATGACAACAAGATAAAGATGGTAAGTACAAATCATGACATGACAAAGTAGTTTGAACATGTATTCTTCTAATAGGATAAGCAGATATAGATATTTGTTCATTCAATCAGAGAAGGAGACAATGCATTCATGATATCATAAAAGCACGATGGTACGAGATAAGATAAGCTATACACACATCAAAGCTTAATCATGAAAGCTAACATGTTTATTTTTCAAGTAAATGACTATCATCAATTTTGATTGAGGAAGTAAGATCCTTTTAGTCATTTGTACTTAATTATCTTTAGAGGAATGAATAAAATGAAGTATGAAATTTAGCATATGATATTCATTCAAATAGAACAAATGAGATCTAAGCCTTATAAAGTTATATGAATTATGTGAAGGCTTATATGAGTGAGTTATTCTTAAGAGAGTAAGACATTTTAGAACAAGTCTTATTCTTAAAGAATAGCTAATGATTTCTAGAGACAAAGAATTTGATTTTAATGCAAAGTCTCTAAGAAGTTCATTTTTTAATTTTACTTTGTTTGATCCTTAAGATATATATTTAATTAAGCTCAAAGAAAGGATCAATTTATCTTACCCTTAATAACCCCTATTCTATTATATAACTCAAAATCATTACAAAGCCTAGGGTTATATAAGTGGGGTTTCCTTGGTTGAGATTGAGACAGCATTTTTGAGGTCTTCTCATAGTTGCTAAGAATTCCAAATTCTTAGATTCAATTTGATCATCTCCAAGGAAATGACTGAGATAATGAATGACAATGATTGATAATATTTGAAGTACATGTCATTCCAGCTATTCAATATCTTGTATTTTCAAATGATATATATCATTTAAATCTTAAAATACAAGATAGGTGGACTTGAAGTGATAAGGATTTGTTCTTGTCCAACTCCAAGATTATGAATATATGAACATATATGAGCAATTAAAATTTACTTTTAAGCAAGCTCATTTCATAATCAAATTCTTTGACTATGTTCATCAAAACTCATAGCTTACTAAATGGATGAAATTTCATTAAATGAAGTTATGAAGCACATTTCATTTAGTATGAGCGTACAATTTACATGAGATGGTGAATGCGCATGGTATGCTACAATAACAGTGAACAAGATATATATAATATGAACATGTTCACATAAAAGAATGGAAGTAACAATATGAATTTTGCAAGTTCATACTTCCAAGTTGCATAACTAGTATGCTTTGCATTAATCAATCATTGAATAGTATAATTTGGCATTAAATAAGTTCAATGTGATCAACACCTTTAGGCAAGCATAGGCATGATAGATCAAAATTATTTGATTGAGCCTAAAATACTTTCAAGTGTCACAAATACGATGTAAATCAGCATGTGCGACATAAAAACATTGAAGATTCCTAAAATGATTAAGGCCTAAATGTCTAAGGCCATGAAACTTAGCATATTGTTCAAAAATGTGAATCTATGTGATCTGGTGAACCATAGCCTTCGGTACCCATACTCCTTTAAATTTTGTAATTCTAGCATCTAGGAGTAATTCTTTAGATACCCATGTCATTTTATTATATTTATCCTTAAAATGATTTATGGTGTTCCTATGGCATGTTTTGGCTTAAAGTATTTAATCTTAGGTTTGTCCAGTTGACTTTCTAATGTACCGGTCTTTTCTTTCTCTAATCTCAATTGAAACTCTAAGTCCTCTTTTTCATTAGTAACATTAGCTACTAAATGAGTCAACTCTTCTGATTTTTCTTGAAGACAAATGTGATAATTTTTAATTTCTTCTTTTTTTTCAAGAATAGTCTTTTTTTTCCTTAAGAACATTTTTATAATCAATTTGGAGAGTTTCCAACTCATCCAAAGTATTGGTAATTATATTCTTAAGTTGCTCATTATTTTGGATGAGTTTGTCAAAATCATTTTGAAGTTTTTCATGAACTATGGACAAATCATCAAAAGAAAGATTCATGGCATTAGTAGAACATTCATCAATATTAGAAAAAAATCATATTTGTTCTATACATTCTCCTTCTCACAAGACATGTCGTTAAAAAGCAATACTTTATCATGACTTGGGGATTTATGACATATGTATGCATGCGCTAAAGACTTTATAACGACTTGTTTTCTATACCGTTGAAAGTGACTTTTCTTGTAGTAACCCAACCCCGTTCTTTGGAGTGATTTGCACCGGAACTGTCGTGAGACGCTTTTTAAATTCTTAAAAAGTTGATTCATAAGCGGAGTCTTAGATGAATCGTGTGTCTTTTCGACTGAGTTTGGTTAGTGGTTCGACAATCTTAGAGAAGTTTCTGATGAAGTGCCTGTAATAGCAAACCAATCCAATGAAGTTGCGAATCTGTGTGACATTAGTTGGTTATTTCCAATTCAAAACTACTTCAGCTTTGGTAGGGTCGATTTCAATGTTGTCGCCAGGAACCAGATGACCCAAGAATTGAACTTTCATCGCCCAAAACTCACACTCACTCAAATTAGCGTAGAGTCGGTGATCTCACAAGGTTTGGAAAACGATTCTCAAGTGTATCTGTCGTGACCCCTATCCGGGTGACGTCAAGACCGACACAGAACCCCAGATAATGCCTCTACCTAATACACAAACAATACCAATACAAAACAATCCAACATGTATATGACAATGTATAAAAGAACCATAAAATTTACTCCAAAAATCTACCAACAAGATTATAATGTCTTGTACATAAACACATAGTTCCAACATATATTGTATCACCTGAATGAACAAGTATTTGTTCTCCAAATACAAGTCATATACATGTACCATATACACAACTCATTTATGTGATATGTGTATATTATGTGATAGTTATATACATGAGCAAAAAAACAAAAGAATCAAAAGATAATCCTATTCTCCATCAAAACACCTACATCAAAGAAGAGGAAGGCTGCACTCTGCGATCTAGGCCTTGCCTTTTCCTTTTGGATCTAAACATGAGAAAATAGGGAAAAAGGAGTGAGCTTCAACTAGCTCAGTGAAATATTCTCACAATTATAACCATAAATGCAATTATAAAACATGTATTCCATAAAAGAAACATTTACAAATACAATTGCACCAATTAAAGGTAACGTACATGAATCAAACTAAGTCGTGTAAATCATGCATAAGTTTTTCCACAAAACATGCACACGCTTCAACCGAGGTCAATTTCAAATAATTCTGCATATACTTTCCCCTATTTCGTGTTATAAGGAATGACCAGAGCAAAATATCTATTACCAACCCTTGTACCCTTACATTCTTCACAAATGAATGTCCAAGCCACGATGTACTAATCCAAGTAACACTGACAAAATTTTTCCCCGAAGAACAAGTAAATAGAATGGGATATCCACGCTTCTAGGTATTCAATCCAAAATACGCAAGGAAACCCAAATGTCCAAAACCATTTTCATGAACACAAATACTATGCACATATATCATAAATGCATACATTTTAACAATTCAAGTATATATGTAAAACTTCATAAATGGAGAATAAAAGTGAAGAATACTCACAACCAATCCAAAAGTCAACACTTAAGCTATACAACTCCCAATTTGATCAATCCTTATCTCAATGTCTTGAAATAAGCATAATTCACATATCTTGATCAAATCCAAGTCTACACACACCAATAAATATAAAACCCAATTAAAATTCCAAACTCCCTACATCCAATTCTCAACTCACATTCCCATTAAATCAACTCTAAACACATCTAAAGCACCAAGAATTGGATTAGAAGCAATAAATACACTTCTAATAGACTTGGGTTTCTATCAAAACCAACATGCATGCCTAATTCTCAAATTATAACATTACTACATTAATTTTCATGGAATTCATCTTCAAAACTAGTAAAAGTACTCCCAATCATGGAAAACAAGCCTCAAATCACATGGTTATGGTTTCCAATGTCAAAACCCTAACTCAAAACCCCAATTTCAACACATGCATGACACCCAAATTACAACTCCTAACTAGAATTTACCAAGAGAAGAAAAGAGATGAAGAATTTGGGTAAAAATTCATACCCTAAGAAGTCAAATTCACAAACCAAAGCCCAAACCCCCAAATTCCTCCTCGTATCTCGTTCTCCCTCTTTCTCAACTAGATTTGGCGCAAATGAATGAGAAATGAGGTGAGTCTCCTTTTATACCTTTGTTGGGACCACCATTTTGTGTTTTAAAAAAAACTGCCAAGATGCAAGGAGCGCGCTTCTCATCATTTCCTTAGAAAACACACTCTCTGTCTGCATTCAGAGGAGTGAGCAGCGCGCTTCTTTGATCTCAGTCAAAATTTTGGCTTTCGGCCAACAGAAGGAGCGCTCTTCTCCTGCCCATTTCCAGAATTTCAATACTTAATTATTTCTCACATCAACCCATACACTCCTACATAGTATTAAACAAGAAAATACACTCATATACAAATAGAATACATATAAAATACACATCTAATACATACACAAACATCTAGAGTCGAGCAATTTATGTCATCCTGACGTCAGGTGAGAGTTTTGGTCATTACAATCTCCCCAACTTAAGAAATTTTGTCCTCAAAATTTAAGTTAAAGGAAAATCTTACCTCAAGCAGTGAACAAATCCAAAAAAAATCTCCCGCATCTTGAGCTTTCGCCGTTTGTTAAAGTAGTATTTTTGCCTATCTTGAGCTGCTTTCAACTTCTTCCTGATCTGTTGTGTCTTCTCCGTCTGTGCTACAACTGCCTCTTGGCCCAAAATTTGTGACTCTCCAACTTCAAACCAACAAGTAGGAGATCTACAAGGCTTTCCGTAAAGAGCCTCAAATAGTGTCATGTCAATGCTAGCCTGATAGCTATTATTATAGGGGAAATTCACATAGATGAAGATATTCATTCCACTTCCCACCAAATTCCAAAATACATTACCTGAGCATATCCTTTATCATATGAATAACTCTCTCAGACTGTCCGTTCGTTTGAGGGTGAAATGTAGTACTGAGACGGAGTTAAGTTCCCAATTGATTTTGCATCACATTCCAAAATCTCCAAGTAAACTGCGGATCTCTGTTTGACACAATTGAAATAGGAACTCTATGTAGTCTCACAATCTCCTGATAGTTGTGCCTGCATCTGAGCACATACATCTAAAGATGGCTTCACGAAGCATATACTCCTCATCGTAATCCTCTCCAATAGTCGCAACTCATGGGCCATCTGATAAGCAACAATGCTTGTTTCTTGCTCAATGCATCAACAACAACATTAGTTTTTCAAGGGTGATACTCCAATGCGAAGTCATAATACTTAGGGAAATTCCAACCATCAACGTTGTCTCATATTCAATTCCTTCTGATCAAACAAGTGCTTTAGACTCTTATGATCAAAATATAATGTGAACCTTTTTCCATAAAGATAATGTCTCCACAATTTTAGAGCAAACACTACTGCCACAACTCCAAATCATGAACAGGGTAGTTCTTCTCATGCACTTTCCACTGTCTAGATGCATACGCAACCACTCTGTCATCTTTCATCAGAACACACATGAGATGCATCGGTATAAATCACCAACTCTTTCCCACATTCTGGAAGTATCAAATTGGTGCGGTAGTCAACTTTTTCTTCAATTCTGTGAAAGCTTCTTCACAGGCTTCAGTCCACACAAAAGGAAAGTTCTTTTGGGTTAGTCTTCTGGTAAGTAGGGCGGCTAGCTTCAAAAAGCCTTGTACAAACTTCTTACAGTACCCTGCCAAACCCCAGAAAACTCTTAATCTCTGTCACTGTGGTCGGCCTCGGCCAACTAATTACTGTCTCAATCTTTGCAGAATCCACAAAAATACCATCTACACTAACCACATGACCCAGAAATTTCACTTTAGATATCCAAAACTGACACTTGCTGAGCTTGGCATACAACCTATGCTCTTTTAGTGTCTTCAAGGTGATCCTGAGGTGTTGCTCATGTTTCTCACGTGTTTTGGAATATATCAAAATATCATCAATGAAGAATATGATAAAGTGGTCAAGATACGGTCTAAACACCCTCTGCATCAAATCCATGAACATCCCAGGCGCGTTCGTCAGCCCAAATGGCATGACGAAAAACTCATAGTGACCATATCTCATCCTAAAAGCAGTTTTTGGAACATCTTCCTCTCGTATCCTCAACTGATGGTAGTCCGGTCTCAAATCAATCTTAGAGAAGAATTTGACACCATTTAATTGATCAAATAGATTATCAATGCGAGGTAGAGGATATTTTTTCTTCACTATCACCTTGTTCAATTGATGGTAATTTGTGCACAATCTGAGACTCTCGCCCTTCTTCACAAATAGAATTGGTGCTCCACAAGGTGACATACTAGGGGTGATAAACCTTTTGTTCAACAACTCTTCAATCTGAACCTTGAGTTCTTGCAACTCCTTTGGTGCCATTCTGTAAGGTGGAATGATGGGCTTTGTACCAGGCATTAGCTCAATGATGAAGTTAATTTCTCTCTTGGGTGGCAACCCAGGCAGATCTTCAGGAAAAACTTCAGGAAAAACTTCAGGAAACTCATTCACTACAAGAATGTCAGAAATGTAAATGCCCTTTCCCTTCTTCTTCAATGGCCTAATACTAATCATGAGTGCATCTTCTACATCAGTAGTCAGCCTGCCTCGTGTAGGTGGTCTGGTAGTAGCCATCTCTCAGTAAATAAAAGATGGTTGCTTAGGGATCGGAAATACAATCCTCTTACAGAAGCAATCCATGTGGGCATGATACGCCACCAACTAGCCCATACACAAAATAAATTGAAAATCAAAGAACTTTAACACCCCAAGGTTTACAATCATCTCACGTCCCTCGTATTTTACAAATCATATATGGGTAGATTCTTTCTCCTACTGCCATACCCAAAATCAAAGGCGTAATAGCTCTAACAACAAGTAATTTCAATCTATCTACCATATGACCAAATATGAATGACAAAATGAAACCAAAATCAATCAACACATACATCATCACATCACAAATAGAAATCATACCCTCTATCAAGTTCTTGATGGCATCTGGGTCTGGTTCAGTCACTGCCTTGACCTGCTTCCTAGTGCTTGATGCTGCTTTTATTAGTTACCCAAGAGGGGGGTGAATTGGGTGTCTTGGCCAATTTGGTCAAATTTAAATTATCTTATGTTAATCTTGTGTGATCCTTAAATTGGTTGAGGCGTTTCATCAAATGGATCATGTGTAGTGATAAAGGGTAGAGATTAAATGCAAAGACACAAGACTTTTACGTGGTTCAAAAATCAAATTTCCTACGTCCACGCCTAGAGAAAGCCTCTCTAGGATTCCACTATCTTGGATTCACTTACCGAGTGTGAATCAAATCGTTACACTTATCTTTTATAGGTTTAAGACAAACATATCCTTATACAGACTAAGAATGAACCGTCTACATCCTTTTGCGGGATAAGGAAGAACCTAATATCCTTTTACCGGGCTAAAGAAGAACCACTTGTTCCTTTTTACAGGTAAAGGCATAGTCGGTTTCCTTTTCACGGGCTAAGGAAGAACCACTTGACCCTTTTCAAGAGAAAGGGTGAAACTAAACTTAGATTCCAACCTAGGAATCCTAAGTGAACTAAATCAAAAATATTTGATCCAAATCCTTGGAGCAATTACAACGAAGCACAAGATATTAAAATTTAATTCAATACAAGATAAGAAATTAAAGCTCGTTGAATGAGAAAACTTACAACCATATACCTTTCATGAATCCATATTGCTCATTTGAAGGTTGTTGGAAAACATGCATGATCGATGGAAAAATGAAGCTCCAAAATCACCAGGATGAGTTTCATTCAAACTTTCTCTCTCTCTTGGTGTTTGAAAATGAGAAGATATAGATAAAGGCTCATTCTCGCATTTTCTCGCAAAACACTTAAACTCTAGGAAAACTTTTGGATTTAAAATCAAACACAAAATTTCCCTAAGAATCAAGATAGTTTTCTCTCAAAAGAAGATTTCAAATTGAAGGTTGAAGAGAAAACCTAAAAGAGAGATATTGAAATGTTTATAAAAACATTTGAACACTTGTTGAAAATAATTTGGATAGTTGAATGATTTTTCTCAAAACCAAGTTGAAAAAGATTTTGTAGAAACTTGGATTTTCTTTTTAAAATAAGGAAAACAAAAACATTAACACAAGTTTCAAAAACACCAAGTGCTTGAAATCTCTCAAAATGATCTTCTCAAAGATTGAAAGATTAAAGCACAAAAGATTTCTTTGAAGTAGAGAGAAAACTTGAAAGATGATGAACACTTGAAGATCGAACCTTTTTCTCTCAAATAAAAAGAAACACTTGAGTTTGTGAAAACTTGTTTGATTTTGAAAACCAGGAGAAAAACACAAATGCTCAAGTTTCTAAAGATTTTTGCCAAAGTTGCTTTGAATGAGCTAAGAGGTGTATTTATAGAGAAATACCCCGAAAAAAGTAGGAAACACGTCTTTTGTAGAAAAAGGAGCGTTTCTCATTGAAAAACACTAAAAACAACTCTTAAAAAAATGGAGAAACGAGCTATGAAAATTTCAAAAAATACCCAAAAAGAGAGAACCGTATTCCTTTGGAGGAAGCGCGTTTCTCTGTGAAAGTCCAGAAATGCCCAAAAAGTGAGATACAAGTTTCTTTCATAGGAAACAAATTTCTATCTATTTCCAGAACGTATCAATTTTTGGGGGCTTTAAGAAGTGCGTTTCTGTGACCTTAGATGAATTTTTATCGTTCTGAAAAATTAGGAAACGAGTTTCTTTAAATTGAAACGTGTTGTTGCATTGTTTGATGAAAATTCATATCTAGACTTATGAGAAACGTGTTTCTTACGAAAGAAAGAAACTCATTTTTGTGTTAACAGAAACAGGTTTTTGATTTTTCAAAATTTGTCCAAGTCCACAATAGGATTTCTTGAAAAAGCAAACTTAAATACACTTGAAAAACATTGAGTTTTGATCATAGTAAAGTTCATGCAAGTGTTTAAATCAAAATTTGATGAGAGTGAAAAGTTTGACTAACTTGACAACATTTTGATTATGCAAAAACTTATGATTTTAAAGTATGTTGCCTGCATGCAAGTGATTTGAAAATAAATGTGCAATATACAAACAAGAAAAAATACAACCTAGTTCTAAGTATACTTGTAAGCTCTCATCCTTTTGTCTTCAAGTCAACAAGTCCAATCTTTTGCCTTTGACTTTATTTGATCCACTTGAGTTGACTAGATATCACTCTAATCTTGTATTGGCCTTTTACCTTTGATCTTTGGTGCTGAAACATACTCAATTATACCATTAGCACCAACTATTATATTGTTTGTTAACATCTAAACACTAGGAAAGATCTAAGTGGTAAACCACTTAGGCCAACAATCTCCCCCTTTTTGATGATGACAAACAATAAAAACTTGATAAACATATGTTGGCCCAGTAATTCCGTCCAAGAGGGGAGGTGAGTTGGACGTTGCAGATTTTTACTTTACCTTTCGGTTAATTTAATTAATCAATTTAAGTGAGCAGTTGGTAATAAGCAAAATGATAAAGTGCAGGAAAAGTAAACAAATGGACACAACGATTTATAGTGGTTTGGTTCCCTTTGAACCTATTCCACTACCTGACCACCCACGATCAAGATTTTCCAAATCCACTAAGTCTATCTAACTTACGCACATAGATAAAAGTCATACAATCTATTCAACTTATAGGGTGTGACTAGAAGCCGTACACCAAACCAACTTCCAGGCATGGCTAGAAGCCATAAAATCTAGTTAACTTATGAGTGTAACTAGAAGCCGTAAAGCTAACCAACTTCCAGGTGTGGCTAGAAGTCGTACACTAACCAACTTACGGGTGTGGTTAGAAGATGTACAAAGAGAGGTATAATCCCGGTTGAATAACAAGTCAACAATACATCAAGGTTACAAATGATATAAAGAGAAGTTCTAGGAACTTTCTTACAATTTTAGCATACAACCTTGAAATGAACAATCTCTTCTATTCCAACCACAATATATTAAGTGAAGTGCAATGTTAAAATAGTTGTTCATAAATACATGCAAACGATTCAAAAGACATTTATGCAAGTTCAAGAGTCGTGTGTATACATGTATTTTCAAATATTGATTCTAAATATGATGAATGAAGCACAAGAATCAATATCCAAGTAATGATCAAAACTTATTGATTCAAAGATATAAATATTCAAGTATGTGAATCAATATGCACAAGTTATGATCAAAATAATCAATTCAAACAATATAAGTTAAGTACAAGAATTGTTGTCAAACAAATCAAATTAAACCACTATCCAAGATGATATAAGTTGTAAGATCAAAATGGTTTCACATAATAGAAAGAAAAATGATTTTAATAAGATATTAAATCAAACAACAAAACTGTTTCTACTCAAACACAAACACAAGAATCATAAAAGAGATTTTACCCATCTTCAGTAAGATGAAACTCGTAGATTCTCCAAAGTGAATGTGGTTGAGAGATTTCTCCTCCAAGAATGATCAAGATCAACAAGTATGTGTTGTAAACACTCAAGAACAGCTTGATCAAACACTCTAGAAATCCTTTCTAGTTTCTCAAAGGTTTTGAAATGATTAGGAGAACTTTTCTAAAAGTTGAATCAAAGATTCAAATGAAGTTAACTTTTGCAATCAAAAGGTGGTTAAAATGGCTCAAGAACTTGTTTAAGGCTTGAAAATACAAATACAAGAATAAAGGCCCAAGTTCATATGTTCTGCAAAGGTTGCTCTCAAATGAGCAAAGTGTGGTATTTATAAAAGAATACCTCCCAAGGCACAGGAACGCATTACTTAAATGAGGAGCGCGTCTCTGCTTTGAAATTTTCAAATTTTCATCCAATGCAAGAGCACATTCCTTATTAAACGGGCGCGTTCCTCCATTTGTTCGTTGGACATACGAGCGATATGGAAATTCCTCTTTTGCCCTTTTCTACAGGAGCGTGTTCCTTAAACCCTGATCAGAAAATCTAGGTTTCAGGACAAAAACACAAGATTGCATTCCTTGGAGTCCAAAGTGACAGAACCTTGATTTTTCGAACAAAATAAGTTTAAAGCATATTCAAACACATAAACCAACTTTGAAAACATTTTAAACATGATTAAAACATAATAAGCAAAGATAAACACGTGTAAAACAATCGATTAATATAAATAAAGCAACATGATTAAGACATACGATACAACACACGTAAACCGATGAAATCCATGCAAAGTTGGTAACATGAATGCATGATTAACATGATATAGATATGCATGAAAATCAACTAGAACTATATGATTGCATGATAATATATGTGCATGCATGATCAATATAAATGATATAGATATGCATGATTATCTAATAATCAATATGCAAGTACAATAATGATGTGTGCATGGTTTTGAAAAGATGCAAATTAATACTGTGGTTGGAACAAGTAAAGATTACTATACAGCACTAACATTCTAGACAAAATATTATAGACTTGAAGCTCTTGAATCTTCGCGCTTTATTGTTCCCTCCAAACGCTTTGACATGATAGTTGAATCTATCTGATATAGCTAGTTAGCACTGAAACAACTCAGTCAAAGATATTACTATCGTGATTATATTGTTTGTTAGTATCAAAACACTTAGGAGAATATTAAGTGAAAAACCACTTAGGTCAACAATCTCCCTTTTTTTTTATGATAACAAACAATATAAACTTGATAAACAAACAATCAAATAGTATTCATAGCATGATTCTTAGGATATGAAAAGCACACATACTATGACATGTTTTAAGACAAATTCGGATTGTTTATCAAGATTCCAATAATTCTCCCCCTTTTGATATCATCAAAAAGGTCTAAAAATTTTCTAAATTCACATGAAGAAATACCAAGGACATAGCATCAAAATAGAAGAGCTCTCCCTTTTTTTAAAAAGGTGGAGACTCCCCCTAAGTCTATGCGTTCAATATTCAAGAGGATTCATGATACATAATCAAGATGAAGCACATATGAATACATAGATGATATCATATCACAAGACAAGTCATGAGAATCAAGAATTTGAAGCACGTGGAGAAATGTAAACATGACAAGTATTGGAAAAATTCAGCTTAAAAACATACATGGGCTAGCTAGATAAGATTTAGAACAAATGCATAGCATAGCCACTGAGATGTACATGTAGATGCATATACAAGATAAATTCTATAAGAAGCATCTAGACATGTAAGAATGAGAATGAGATTTGCCAAAATAAATTTTATTTACAAGGAGTTTGAGCATAGGCAAATTCATCTTAAGATGATAGGCATAAGCATGATCAATTATACGCAGGGCCTAAGATGATATATGCTTTGTCGTTTATATCATACAAGCATAAGCATGGGCATATACCAAAAATATAGCATAGGCAAAGATTTTAAGATTAAAGCATGGCCTAGCTATTTTGATTCTAATTAGATGCAAAAGATGATTTGAAAAGTGTGACGCATCAATTAGAGATCAAAGTTAAAAACATTTGATCCATATAGAATTAGATATTCAAATGTTGCATCAATGTCATTGATAAATGGAAAGGCATGCCGAAAATGTATAAATATGTGTAAGGGAAATTTCTTTCTAACAAAATAGGCATGTAAGAGTATGAATATGAGCATAGCTTAAAGTCATGGATTCAAAGTGATGTATTTATAAGGTGTTAATCATGTATCATGCATACTTGAATGGTGTATATATGAATCATGCATGCAAAAGAGTGACATTTAAATAGACACAAGCATGATCACAATTCAAGGAAGATAGCACAAGCAAGAAAATATTTTATCTAAGTGAGGCTTAGCTATCAATTACTCATATGGATGCTGTGGATAAATCAAGAATTATAGACATCCATGAAAGCAAGGATTTTCAATTGGTTTGTATTAGTGTAAAGTTTAAAACCAATGAAAATTCATATAAAGAAGAAAGATTGATGTAAGTGTGTTACAAGCATGGTTTAGTGCAATCAATCAATTTTGAAATTGATTTTCCATATGAGCAAGGCATGACATCAAGTGACTATACTAGGCATCATAGATATGAGTTTTAAACAATAAAGAGCCTAGCTAGACTTCTGTTTTGATAAAAAAAAAATGTGTATGACATACAAGTGATCAAAACCAATCTCAAAACATGAATATATATGTTTTCAAGAGCGACCTTCATACTGCAAATATTAGTTGATGATAAGCATGATAGATATATGAGTTTAAGCATAGCATACTTATCACACATTTGCCTAGGCATATGAATATTCTTCTATAAGCACAAGAATGCCTAAGACGTGATTATGTTAACTTAAATAGTCATGTCAATCAACTAGTTGTACACCTAGTAATTAAGTTTAAGCACAAAGTTAACAACATCAAGAAGTACATGTCATAAAAAATATATAATCATAACTCTAGGCACATACATCTTTAAAATGTATTTTCCTAAAAATATTTTTGATGAAGTACAAAGAAAAAACATTTTAGAGGAAAATCTTCGATGATAAGTGATAAGACATATATGAAGATCAATGTGCACACTTATCAATAATATTTACCATGTTTTCAAAAGATCAATGAAAATGCAACATATGGCAAATGAATGAATGACTTAAATATAAGACGTCAATAGCATAGTCATTCAAGTCCTTATCTATTCTAGTTGACTAAATCTATTAGTGTAATAGTCATTGAGGCTTATGATCAACTAGGTCTTTTTAGTTTGAATTTGTCACAAAAAAATAATAATTATTTAATAACATGAGAAAAATTCAACTATAATCTATGGAAATGACTAAAATTTCATACAATTAAAGATTTAAGTCAAGATAGTCGTCCCATATTAGTTTCCTTCAAGATGGAGTGAATAAATATAAATTAAGATATGCATCAATTTCACTCAATCACCCCAAAAGGATACTAATCATGATCAAATACACTTTCATGATTGTCTAAGATCTAATATAAGCACATCAATCATATATCAAAGCTCATAATGAATCATGAAGCTATATATGCAAGCTCAAACTATCGAAGAATCAAACTTTTAGCATAGGTGCATGTATGGAGGGAACACATAGGCATAATCATGACAAAAAGATAAAGATGGTAAGTACAAGTCATGACATGACAAAATAGTTTGAACATGCGTCCTTCTAATATGATATGCACATATAGATGTTCATTCAATCATAGGAGACAAAGCATTCATGATATCATATAAGCATTATGATACGAGATAAGTTATACACACATCAAAGCTTAATCATGAAAGCTAACATGTTCATTTTTCAAGTAAATGACTATCATCAGTTTTGATTGAGGAAGTAAGATCCTTTTAGTCATTTGTACTTGATTATCTTTAAAGGAATGAATATAATGAAGTATGAAATTAAGCATATGATATTCATTCAAATAGAACAAATGAGATCTAAGCCTTATAAAGTTATATGAATTATGTAAAGGCTTATATGAGTGAGTTATTCTTAAGGGAGTAAGACATTTTAGAACAAGTCTTATTCTTAAAGAATAACTAATGATTTCTAGAGACAAAGAATTTCATTTTAATACAAGGTCTCTAAGAAGATCGTTTTTTAATTTTACGTTGATTGATCCTTAAGATATATATTTAATTAAGGTCAAAGAAAGGATCAATTTATCTTACCCTTAATAACACCTATTCTATGATATAACTCAAAATCATTACAAAGCCTAGGGTTATATAAGTGGGGTTTCCTTGGTTGAGATTGAAACATAACCTTTCTGAGCTCTTCTCATAGTTGCTAAGAATTTCAAATTCTTAGACTCAATTTGATCATCTCCAAGGAAGTGAATGAGATAATGAATGACTGATTGACAATATCTGAAGTACATGTTGTTGGCCCAGATATGTCCAAGAGGGGGGGTGAATTGGGCACTTAGCAGATTTTAACCTTTCTTAAGAATGTGCGGAATAATGAAAGCAGATTAAACAAAGTATAGCAGTCAAATACAACAAATGTAAATGAGACAATGCAAGCAAGATTTATAGTGGATCGGTCGCACCTACATCCACTACCTAACCTCCTCAGTTAGGATTTGTTCAAACTCCACTATGGACCTTCTTACGGGTGAAGATCAAACCGATACACTTTCTCAACTTACAGGTGTGAGAACTACCGTGTCTCAACTTACGGGTGTGAGAGTATTGTTTCTCTACTTACAGGTGAGAGAGAAAGTATTCTCAACTTACGGGTGTGAGAAGACCGGTTACAACTTTGAGTAACACTTGTTCTAACTCAGTGACTTGCCAGTCACCACAAACTGAATACAAGATGAGATATGATTCCCTTTACTCATAATGAAAGTGATACTTACAAAGCTTTGGATTGAGCCTTCTGTGATCACAAATTCAGCAAAATATGTATGATGAAGTTTATGCTGAAAGTAGGTTCAAAGAACTTTTGTCTTCTTTAGTGGGTTTTCGAAATAATGAAGAAGAAGATTAATCAACCCAGAAAACTTTGAGTTTTTCTTTCAAAAGATCGTAAGATTAAGTGCAAGTGAAAGAAGACTAACTTTCAAAAAGTGTATAGCACAAACGAAAATTGTTAATATGTTTTTAATGAATATCAGTTTCGTATTTCATTTGTGGTTTTTCTACTCTAAGGCATCACGTATATATATGAATAACAAAGGCACAATGGACTTGATGATTTTGGCATTCCAAGTTATTTCAAATATAACGTTAAAAAAAAAATCTGAAAATCTACTTTCCAATATCAAATGTAATCCCTGAAAATTATCTTCAAAAAAAAAAAAACACCTAAAATCTTTCATCTTCGATCCACTACCCTCAACGCACTCGGCTTCTTCGCCGCCTCCGACGGCATCGCCCTCGAGAACCTAGCCTCCAGATTCATGAAAGAAGTCCAAGTCGCCGAAGCTCGCGCGTTCTACGGGTTCCAAATCGCAATCGAGAACATCCCTTGTTCTTCGGAGCTACGATCTGTTTCCAACGTCCGCGCGCACATCCCTTGTTCTTCGGAGCTCGCGATCTATTTTCGCGCGCACATCCTGGGCTCTCCTTCCTTATCAAGGAAACTAATCGCCATGACTCCTTACTCTCTCACCCTGCAATCTCGCAATCTCACTCTCACCCTTCAATCCTGCAATCTCGCTCTCGCCCTGCAATCCTGCAATCTTGCTCTCGCCCTGCAATCTCGTAATCTCGCTCTCGCCGTGACTCTTTGCTCTCTCGCTCTACAATCTCGTCTCTCTCTTCTCTATTCTCTCTTGCTCGAAACCCTCTCTCTCAAAACACTAAACCCAATCGCGCCTCTCTCTTTCAAAACCCAAAACCCTCAAGCTTGAAACTCTCTCTCAAAACCCAAACTCTCTCGCGCCTCTCTTCTCTATCGCTCGAACTCAAATCTCTCTGTCTCTCTGAATCTCGCCTATCTCTTCTCGCTTGCTCGAAGCTTTCCCTCTCTGCTCACGATCAAGAAAGTACTGGCGAGACGAGGAAGAGGAATGACCCAAGACATTTTTGGATCGACAAGTTTTAGCCGGCGCTTGTGATCAACTCCGAAGTTTGAAACCCCAATCGCCAAATCTCTCTCTGTCTCTGTTGTTCTCCGGTATTCTTCTTCTTTCTATCTCTTTTTTTTTCTTTCTCCAGCGCCTGTGAGCCGTCCGACGTTGTTCTTCTTCAGACAGAAAAGAACGACGTCTTCTTCTTCTTCTTTAGAGTTGTTTTTTTCAACTTAGAGCTATTCTTGCGAAACTCATGGACGACAACGCAACCCATGGGCTTTGGTACATTGAAAGCTATTGAAAGCATTAAAAGAACGGCAGCAAATTAAATTGTTCTGTAAAGACCTTCTTGTTTGGGAATCATGAGTCTTAATTCAGTCTTTTACATGATCTTTTTGGGTTGAGGACGTACGTTACGCACCAAGGAATTCGGAAAAGAACAAATTGCGTGCGTTACAGGTGGGGAAGATTCTATGCTTTCATAATATTTTATTTTGATATATAGATAGGAATGTTAAATTAATTAGGTCTATAGTATTATTAGATTGCTTACGCATGCCTATTGTACATGATTTTATATATACCATGTTGTGATTATTAGCCATGATGATATGTGTGTCAACATGACTTCTTGTTTTGATTAAATGATAATTGGATACATACAATTCCTGTGATATTTGAGACTCATTTATAAATTGTAATGCCTGATAATGAAACGTGTGACTTGGAATATTGGCATAGTAAAGTTCATGCATGAATACTATTATAATTGACTTTGTGACATGATACCATGTGTAGTGGAGTTGAATATGTTGTATGAATGCACTTAATATCGTACTTATATCATACGTATGGCGTGACATCACTAAGGAACACGATTAAGATAAGAATCACACATATGGGGTAGTTATTCTAAGGAATATCGTCATTGATTATTATGGGGCAGTTATTCTAAGGAATATCGCCAATGTTTATTACGGGTCAGTTATTCATGATGAATATCTCCAACGAGTTTCTAATTTTTGGGTAGTGCCACCCTGGGCTTGATTTCCTAAAGGTACGTGATTTAGAACGTGATAAAATTCTCGACTCAAACAATCTAATGTTGCAACGATTAATGTGTGAAACTTGTTTGTAATGTTCTTATGTATATGTCATGATAAAATATTGTGAATTGTTTAGATGACCCACTGGGCTTTCAAGCTTACCCCTATTTTTCACATCCAGGTACTTAGAAAATAAAATCGCGAGTTCGTGACGTAGTTCAGAGTAGTAGGGGTGGGTTAATTAATTTATTAGTATTGTGGTGACAGGGCTGAATATTTTTAGTTGTTTTTTTTTCAAGTTTAATTATTTAAACGGGTTGTATTGACAATCGAAATTTAATGAACATTATTACGGTTAGTAAAGACCCTGTGGTTTATTTCACGTATGAATGTCTTGGACTTGAATTCATAAATTCTATTAGATGAATGTATTTAAATGTTGTGTCCGTAATGGAAGGACAAGGGCAAGTACCCTCACAATAATTTGTATAGTGGAATTATGTGGCCTTGGTATGAAGATGAAAGGGTATTCGTTTATCATAACCAGTAAGTTGGTTAGAAGAATACAAATTCATAGTTTTTGCAAATTTTACTATCTATATAATGGTTATGGGTTAAGATAGACGGATGCGATTGACATCTCGATTGTCAGTGATCTTTCTCGATAAAATTAAAATATTTATTATTTTACTTGAAATTTATGTTTTGAAAATCGGGGTGTTACAAATTGGTATCAGAGCTTAGGCTTCAGATCATGGGATGTGTTACAACGAATTTTGAGAAGCTTAGTATCAGCGAGTAGGTATCAAATCTTTATGAGATTAGGGCCCAAATTGGGTTAGGTAAATATGCCAACTATAAACCTTATAACGTAGTATCGAGAATGAAAGTACAGTGGGTCTAACAAACTCAAAGCTTTTAGGACATCGGTTAGAGACGAGAACTTGTATGGAAACTGTTTGGTTAGAATATAAGATCAGGATGAATCTTTTATTCTTGGTTCCAAAGCGGTATGGGACGTGGAGGAATTTAAGGGTATTTGAGGAGTCTTGAACTTGGAGACTGACAGGCCATGTTTGGTGAATGACTATCAACTCTGGACGAGCTAGTATCGCTACGTTCAACTGGTATGGAACAGCTTGGACATAGTGGGTACCTGGGAAGCCTTAGTTGGTAGGACATTTGCACATTGTTTGGGTGTATTGAAGTTTCTTTGTGGGAGCTTATATTACCGGGCTAGAGTGGTATGGGACACTTGAATACGAAGGGTATAAGTGAAAGTTTGGGAGTTTTATTATGCTATTGTCGTGTGGTATGTTGTTTGTTTGTTTGCTTGTCTTGTTTACATGTATCAAAACCAAATCCTGGACCCTGTGACAATCTTGGATTGCCAAAATTTTATAGAACCTAGAAACTGAACCAATAGGATCATTTTATTTTCGAGAACTTAGAATTTTGAATTTAGAGTCACCCTAAACGAAAATAATTATCTCATGTAGTACTAAAGATGAGTTGAAATTTTATAGATGGCTGCACCTCGAAGAAGAAGCACAAGGTCTGTGAGTGATCTCATAAGGGACTCTGAACCAGTTGTGCAGACACAACCGACATTCTAACCTCAGCCGGTGGAGCAAGAACATGCAAATCTGACAACGAATGTTGACTCTACTGGAGCAAAGAATGTCCAACCTACAACAGTTCCAACCCCTGGAATTGTTTTGGGACCAGAGATGATGGCAGAATTTGTGAGACAAGTAGTGGAACAGGTACCAAACAGATGCCTCAACCTCAACTGAATCCAACAATTGTAGTGCAGAATGAACCATGAGCTCGAAACATCAGGAGGCCTGAAGAAAAGGAATGGGCAGATCAATTGAGAGATTTCCAACGTATGCATCCTTCGAAATTTGAAGGAAAACCAGATCCAAGGGAAGTTGACAAGTGGTTCCTGGAGGTTAAGGAACACTTGGAAGTTCTTGGAGTGACTGGTCCAAGAATGGTGGCAATTGCGGCTCACCAATTCATAGGTGAGGCCAAACATTGGTGGAGAATGGTTAAAGAAAGTCCTACAGTGGACGTGGACACTGTGACCTAGACAACTTTTTTCAGAGATATTTTATGATAAACTCTTCCCCAAGGCGAACAGAAAAGAACTACAATCTGAATTTGTGAGGCTGACACAGAGGAACATGACAGTGGCAGAATACGAGGCTAAGTTTATCGAACTTTCTAGATTTGCTCATGAACTGGTAGTCAATGAACAGATGAAAGCTAGTAGATTCGCAGGGGGTCTCAGAATGAAAATTAGAAAGGTGGTTGTTCCTATGAATCTGGAGACTTATAAAGAGGTGGTTGAACAAGCTTTGTTGGTAGAGAGAAAACCGAACCTGCAAGAAACAATATGGAACAGAAACAAAAGGCCTCAAGGACAGAATTTTGATTACCAAGGTAATCTCAACAAGAGGCAAAGTTTGAATAACTTTGGTGGCAATGGTAATAATTGGAACAGGAACAAGTCCAACAATGGAAACCAGCGGAACAGGGTGCAAAATCACAACAACGGATCAAGATGGTCTAGTCATAATGGTGAACAACAGATGCAGCAGAACAATATTCGTGCACCCCAACAGCATAACGATCAAGTAGTAGCCACGAGACTTTGCTTCAAATGCAACCGACTGGGTCATTTGGCACGAAACTGCACTATACAAGGAGTTCGACAAAATTTTCGTCCGGGCAACTGGCAGAACAACAACAATGTGCAAGGACGAAATCAAGCCAATCGTCCAAGGTATAATCAGAATCAAATCCAAAATCAAAATCAAGGCAGAGTCTTTACAATGACAGAAGGAAATCCTGAACTAGAAGTTGGTGCAAACGAAGTAGTGGAATGTACTTTCATTTTATTTCATGTTACAGTTAAAATCTTGTTTGATTTTGGAGCATCAAGGTCTTTTATTTCTGAAAACTTAGCCAGGAAACTACAACTTTCCACTATACCCTTATCTGTTGTTATGAAGATTTCAACACCAGTAGGAGTAAAAGTCCCAACAACTGAAAAATGTAGTTGTGACCTTAGAATTAATGATAAGCTGATTTCAGCTGAATTGATACTCTTACCCATTAATGATTATGATGTGATCTTGGGAATGGATTGGTTATCTGAGTACCAAGCCCAGATCGATTTCCTTCGAAAGAAGATTACTTTGATGTTACCTTCGGGAGAGCTGTTGAAAATCTATGAGGATAGAAACAAAATCCCGAGGAATATTATGTCCGCACTTCTCGAATTTGTGAATCACAAAGAGGAATTCAAAACCCTAACAGAAGCTGAGCCTCTAAAGACCTTGAGAAATTTAGAAGAGTACTTGGTGGTTAGAGACTTCCCTAAAGTGTTTCCCGAAGAATTACCAGTATTACCTCCTAAGCGGGAAGTAGAGTTCAAGATAGAACAGACCCCATAGCCATGTCACCCTACAGAATGGCCCTTGGCGAACTAATAAAACTAAGGACTCAGCTTGATGATCTTAGTGCGAAGTAATTTATCCAGCCGAGCGAATCACCTTGAGGAGCACCAGTATTGTTTGTCAAAAAGAAAGATGGGTCGATGAGACTATGTATTGACTACAAAAAATTAAATCAAGTCACAGTCAAGAACAAATACCCCTACCCAGAATAGATGATTTGTTCGATCAACTGAAGGGAACAACTTGTTTTTCCAAGATCAACCTAAGGTCCGGTTATCACCAACTTAGAATCAAAGAGTCAGACATACCGAAGACAGCATTCAGGACTAGGTATGGACACTTTGAATTCAGAGTCATGCCATTTGGACTCACTAATGCACCAGCAGCATTTATGGACCTAATGAATAGGACGTTTAGGCCTCATCCAGACAAATTTGTAGTGGTATTTGTTGAAGATATTTTGGTTTATTCGAAGACCAATGAGGAACATCAGGAACACCTTATAATAGTTTTGGAAACCTTAAGGCGAAATCAATTGTACGCTAAATTTGAAAAATGTGAATTTTTGATGAAGTCAGTCAAATTTTTGGGCCATGTACGTCATCAGAAGGGATATCCGTAGATCCAACAAAAATTGAAGCAGTAATGAACTAGGAAAAGCCAAAATCAGTGACAGAAATTAGAAGCTTTTTGGGACTAGCTGGTTACTATAGAAGATTTATACTAAATTTTTCGAGACTAGCTGAGCCTATGACAAAGCTAACAAGGAAGGATGCCAAATTTAGTTGGGATGAGAAATGTGAGGATTCCTTTCAAGAGTTGAAGAGACGATTGACCACAACCTCAATATTGACCACTCCTGCAAACGGAGTTAGATGTGTTATTTACACTGATGCTTCTAAGAATGGTCTTGGCGTTGTTCTGATGCAGGAAGGAAAAGTGGTTGCTTATGCTTCTAGGCAACTGAAGCCTCATGAACAGAATTACCCGACTCATGATTTAGAATTGGCTGCTATTGTATTCTCCTTGAAGATATGGAGACACTATCTTTATGGAGAGAAATTTGATCTATACTCTGATCATAAGAGTTTGAAGTACATCTATACACAAAAGGAGTAAAATTTGAGGCAAATGAGATGGATGGAATTGCTGAATGATTATGATTTTCAGCTGCATTATCACCCAGGGAAAGCCAATGTAGTCGCAGATGCTTTAAGTCAAAAATCTTATAAGAATGATGCAGAAAAAGCCCAGATGTACCAATTGATTGAAGATTATAATTTGGGCGTACAAAAAGGTGAAAATCAGATTTTCTAATATAATATGAGCTGCAAGCCAGACCTATTACATCAAATTAAGGAAGGACAAGCTCAGGATAGAAAATTGATAAAATGGGTGGCAGGTGCAAGAGCCAATAATGGAAATGCAAATTTCAAGATCGATTCAGAGGGGTTATTGAGATTCAGAGACCGAATTTGTATACCCAAAATTGAGGAAATTAAAAAGGTCTTATTCGATGAGGCACATCAGACTAAATACATTTTACATCCTGGTGGAGATAAGATGTACCAAAATCTGAAGAAAAACTACTGGTGGATAGGTATGAAGAGAGATGTAGCCAAATATGTGTCTAAATGCCTTACATGTCAGCAAGTTAAGGGCGAACATAAAAGACCGTCTGGATTGTTACAACCTTTAAAAATCCCTGAATGGAAATGGGATAACATAGCAATGGATTTCGTCGGAGCTCTTCCTAGAAATCAGAAAGGTGAGGATAAGGTTTGGGTAATTGTGGATCGACTTACTAAAGTGGCACACTTCTTACCTATTAAATCCACAGATCCGATTAGTAAACTGGGCGAGCTGTATGTTAAAGAGATTGTGAAGCTACACGGAGTACCCAAATCGATAGTGTCAAATAGAGATTCCTTATTCACATCTCAGTTCTGGCAGAGCTTACAACGGGAATTGGGAACCAAATTAACCATGAGCACCGCCTATCATCCTTAGATAGATGGTCAATCCAAAAGGGTTATTCAGATCTTGGAAGACATGTTAAGAGCTTGTGTACTAGATTTCAAGGGAAATTGGAGTAAATACTTACACCTAGCAGAGTTTGCTTATAACAATAGTTACCAGGCAAGTATGCAAATGGCTCCATATGAAGCCCTATATGGACGACCATGTAGGTCACCACTGTGTTGGGCCGATTGGGAAGATAAGGTACTTACAGGACCTGATATGATAATTGAGATGAACGAAAAAGTGAAGTTGATCAAGAAAAGACTAGTTACTGCACAGAGTAGGCAGAAGAGCGACGCAGATAAGAGGCGCCGACCTTTAGAGTTCCAAAAAGGTGATAAGGTATTTCTGAAAATAAGCCCTCAAAAAGGCATCATGAGGTTTGGTAAGAAAGGGAAATTATTGTCGCGGTTCATTGGTCTGTTCAAGATTAGTGATCGAATTGGCGAGAATGCTTACAAACTAGACTTTCCAACTAGTTTATCCGCCATCCACAACGTGTTCCATGTGTCGATGTTGCAAAAATATGAACCAGATCCTTCCCACACCATCGATTGGAAAGACGTAAAAGTACAAGCTGATGCCACCTATGAAAAAGGACCTTTAAAGATCCTAGATTGGAAAGTTCATAGTTTGAGAAACAAAGACATTCCATTAGTTAAAGTGTTGTGGAAGCATCATGGAGTTGAAGAAGCCACTTGGGAACCTGAAAGTGAAATGAAGGCCAAATATGCCGACTTATTTCAGAAAATACACTAGGTTTAGAGATACAACTGGTCAACAGTGGAAAAAGTTTAACATCATCAAGTAAGTAAGCATCAACTTTAATTTCGGGACGAAATTTCTTTTAAGGCGGGAAGAATGTAATCCCCTGAAAAATCTGAAAATCTACTTTCCAATTTCAAATGTAATCCCTGAAAATTATCTTCAAAAAAAAAAACCCCTAAAATCTCTTATCTTCAATCCACTACCCTCAACGCACTCGCCTTCTTCGCCGCCTCCGACAGCATCGCCCTCGAAAACCTAGCCTCCAGACTCATGAAAGAAGTCCAAGTTGCCGAAGCTCACGTGTTCTACGGGTTCCAAATCGCAATCGAGAACATCCCTTGTTCTTCGGAGCTACGATCTGTTTCCAACGTCCGCGCGCACATCCCTTGTTCTTCGGAGCTCGCGATCTGTTTCCGCGCGCACATCCCAGGCTTTCCTTCCTAATCAAGGAAACTAATCGCCATGACTCCTTACTCTCTCGCCCTGCAATCTCACAATCTCGCTCTCACCCTCCAATCCTGCAATCTCGCTCTCGCCCTATATTCCTGCAATCTCGCTCTCGCCCTGTAATCTCGTAATCTCACTCTGGCTGTGACTCTTTGCTCTCTCGCTCTACAATCCCGCCTCTCTCTTCTCTATTCTCTCTTGCTCGAAACCCTCTCTCTCAAAACCCTGAACCCAATCGTGCCTCTCTCTTTCAAAACCCAAAACCCTCAAGCTCGAAACTCTCTCTCAAAACCCAAACTCTCTCGCGCCTCTCTTCTCTATCGCTCGAACTCAAATCTCTCTGTCTCTCTGAATCTCGCCTCTCTCTTCTCTCTTGCTCGAAGCTCTCTCTCTTTGCTCACGATCAAGAAAGTATTGGCGAGACGAGGAAGAAGAATGGCCCAAGACATTTTTGGATCGACGAGTTTTAGCCGGCGCTTGTGATCAACTCCGAAGTTTAAACCCCAATCGCCAAATCTCTCTTTGTCTCTGTTGTTCTCCGGTATTCTTCTTCTTTCTTTCACTTTTTTTTTTCTTTCTCCGGCTCCTGTGATCCGTCCGACGTTGTTCTTCTTCAGACAGAGAGGAACGACGTCTTCTTATTCTTTAGAGTTGTTTTGTTCAACTTGGAGCTATTCTTGCCCAACTCATGGACGACAACGCAGCCCATGGGCTTTGGTACATTGAAAGCTATTCAACGAAGCATTAAAAGAACGGCAGCAAATTAAATTGTTCTGTAAAGGCGTTCTTGTTTGGGAATCATGAGTCTTAATTCAGTCTTTTACATGATCTTTTTAGGTTGAGGACGTACGTTACGCACCAAGGAATTCGGAAAAGAACAAATTGTGTGCGTTACAGGTGGGAAAGATTCTATGCTTTCATAATATTTTATTTTGATGTATAGATAGGAATGTTAAATTAATTAGGTCTATAGTATTATTAGATTGCTTAGGCATGCCTATTGTACATGATTTTATATATACCATGTTGTGACTATTAGCCATGATGATATGTGTGTCAACATGACTTCTTGTTTTGACTAGATGATAATTGGATGCATACAATTCGTGTGATATTTGAGACTCATTTATAAGTTATAATGCCTAATAATGAAACATATGACTTGGAATATTGGCATAGTAAAGTTCATGTGTGAATACTATTATAATTGACTTTGTGACATGATACCATTTGTAGTGGAGTTGAGTATGTTTTATGAATGCACTTAATATCGTACTTATATCATACGTATGGCGTGACATCACTAAGGAACACGATTAAGATAATAATCACACATATGGGGCAGTTATTCTAAGGAATATCGCCAATGTTTATTATGGGGCAGTTATTCATGATGAATATCGCCAACGAGTTTCTAATTTTTGGGTAGTGCCACCCTGGGCTTGATTTCCTAAAGGTACGTGATTTAGAACGTGATAAAATTCTCGACTCAAACAATCTAATGTTGCAACGATTAATGTGTGAAACTTGTTTGTAATGTTCTTATGTATATGTCATGATAAAATATTGTGAATTGTTTAGATGACCCACTGGGCTTTCAAGCTTACCCCTATTTTTCACATCCAGGTACTTAGAAAATAAAATCGCGAGTTCGTGACGTAGTTCAGAGTAGTAGGGGTGGGTTAATTAATTTATTAGTATTGTGGTGACAGGGCTGAATATTTTTAGTTGTTTTTTTTTCAAGTTTAATTATTTAAACGGGTTGTATTGACAATCGAAATTTAATGAACATTATTACGGTTAGTAAAGACCCTGTGGTTTATTTCACGTATGAATGTCTTGGACTTGAATTCATAAATTCTATTAGATGAATGTATTTAAATGTTGTGTCCGTAATGGATGGACAAGGGCAAGTACCCTCACAATAATTTGTATAGTGGAATTATGTGGTCCTTGGTATGAAGATGAAAGGGTATTCGTTTATCTTAACCAGTAAGTTGGTTAGAAGAATACAAATTCATAGTTTTTGCAAATTTTACTATCTCTATAATGGTTATGGGTTAAGATAGACGGATGCGATTGACATCTCGATTTTCAGTGATCTTTCTCGATAAAATTAAAATATTCATTATTTTACTTGAAATTTAAGTTTTGAAAATTGGGGTGTTACATTCCCTTTACTCATAATGAAAGTGATACTTACAAAGCTTTGGATTTAGCCTTCTGTGATCACAAATTCAGCAAAATATGTATGATGAAGTTTATGCTGAAAGTAAGTTCAAAGAACTTTTGTCTTCTTTAGAGGGTTTTAGAAATAATGAAGATGAAGATTAATCAACCCAGAAGACTTTGAGTTTTTCTTTCAAAAGATCGTAAAATTAAGTGCAAGTGAAAGAAGGCTAACTTTCAAAAAGTGTATAGCACAAACGAAAATTGTTAATATGCTTTTAATGAATATCAGTTTCGTATTTCCTTAGTGGTTTTTCTACTCTAAGGCATCACGTATATATAGGAATAACAAAGGCACAATGGACTTGATGATTTTGGCGTTCTAAGTTATTTCAAATATAACGTTAACATTCTTTCCCAAAATAGATCGATTCAGCTCAATGCATATTACGATGATAGAATCTGAATCATCTGATCCTTTCATGAAAGAGGAATGTTCTGACGAAGTTTTAGAACGTTTAAAAAGTTCTGAAAAAGTTGTTGTACGATTCTAAAAAGTTTTGAAAAGTATTCGTACGTTTCTGAAAAAGTTAACAGAAATAGCAGTAATGTCAGAACAGAAAAAATATATTTTCTGTTATTTTCTTCCTTTGAGGGCACTCATAAAACATCAGCGTCCTACTAAACAATGAAGTGAGAGCGCTACTGAATAGTAAGCGTCCTCACTTACTTTGACAATTGAACGACTCAAATCGTGAGGGCGCTACTTCGCAGTAAGAGGCCTGCTTTGTTTTAAAGCATTTGACACACGAGAGCGCTACTCAAGAGTAAGCATCCTAAACTATTAAAAACAGTTTTAAAACAATGTTAAGTGCGCTGACGGGCGGTAAGCGTCCTGAAAGTTATTTAAGTTGATTCTAAAGATGAGGGCGCTCTTACACAAGTAGCGTCCTGATAATTTATTCGACTTATAACTTATCAGCGTCCCTAAAAATTGAAATCACTTAAAAACAAAAAGATCTTTCAGCGAGTTGAAACTAAGTCAGCGTCCCGACATTCTCAAAGGTTGATAAAAAGAAAGGTCACTACTAACAAGTAAGCGTCCTTGTTAATCAGTTCAATTCAACCTTGAACTTGCTAATATTTTATCAGCGTCCTAACTCATCAAGTCCAGGAGAGCGCTGCTAAAACATTAGTGTCCCAAAACACTTTTTAAAATTGATTTTTGATTTCTCGATTAAAGCTCGATAAAACACAATGTAGTCGGATTAAATTGAATATGCAACCGATCAATTAAAACAAGCAGACATGCATATTGTTGAATCACATGACAGAGAAGGTCCTACAACCTATCATAATCTAATCATACAACTAAACATCTTCAAACGATCATGATCTTCAAGAAGATCTTTTAATACGTTCGCCATGCATCATTGAATCTTTGAAACCTTCAAGTGAGATTAGATATGTCATATGTGCAGTAATATCATAAACAATTTGTAGTTTTGTAATCATCAAAATCTTTCATAATAGGGACATATTCTCGTAAGGGACATGATGATAATTGGTTCAACACATATCATTCCATTTATTCTCATTCCAATTTTTCAATGTCTTGTATTTTCAAATGATATATATCATTTAAATCCTAAAACACAAGATAGGTGGACTTGAAGTGATAAGCATTAGTTCTAGTCCAACTCCAAGATTGTGAGCATATGAACATATATGAGCAATTAAAATTTAGTTTTAAGCAAACTCATTTCATAATCAAATTCTTTGACTATGTTCATAAAAACTCATAGCTTACTAAATGGATGAAATTTCATTAAATGAATTCATGAAGCACATTCTATTTAGTATGAGTATACAATTTACATGAGATAGTAAATGTACATGGTATGCTACAATAACAGTGAACAAGATATATGTATAATATGAACATGTTCACATAAAAACAATGGAAGTAACAAATATGAATTTTGCAAGTTCATACTTCCAAGTTGCATAACTATTATGCCTTGCATTAATCAATCATTGAACAATATAATTACGAATTAAACAAGTTCAATGTGATCAACACCTTTAGGCAAGCATAGGAATGATAGATCAAAATTATTTGATTAAGCCTAAACTACTTCCAAGTGTCACAAATAAGATGTAAATCAGCATGTGTGACATAAAAATATAGAAGATGCCTAAACTGATTAAGGCCTAAATGTCTAAGGGCAAGAAATTAAGCATATGGTTCAAAACATGTGAATCTATGTGATCCGGTGAAGCATAGCCTTTGGTACCCATACTCCTTTAGATTTTGTAATTCTACCATCTAGGAGTAATCTTTAGGTACCCATACCATTTTATTATATTTATCCTTAAAAGGATTTCTAGTGTTCCTATAGCATGTTTTGGGCTTAAAATATCTAAACTTAGGTTTTCCCAATTGACTTTCTAATATAGAGGTATTTTCTTTCTCTAATCTCGAAGTCCTATTTCTCATTAGTAACATTAACTACTAATTGAGTCAACTCTTCTAATTTTTCTTGTAGAATGGTATTTTCATTTTCTATGTCATTTTTTTCTTCAAGAATGCTCTCATTATCTTCAAGAGCACTTTCATAATTATTTTGGAGAGTTTCCAACTCATCCATAACATTGGATATCATGTTCTTGAGCTTCTCATTCTTTTGGATAAGTTTGTCAAATTCATGTTGAAGCTGCTTTTCATGAGCTATGGACAAATCATCAAAAGAGAAATCAATGACACTAGTTGAACATTCATCAATATTAGAAATAAAACATATATGTTCTACATTCTCCTTGTCTTCACAAGAGGATAAGGAAGCATATGAATCATCATGAATTTCATCTAATTTGTTCCAAATGTCCTTAGATGAGACACATGAAGAAATTCTATCTATGTCATTTTGGGAAAAACTAGACATAAGTATATTTCTAACTAAATCATCAAGTTAGCTAACCGTTTTTCTTTCCTATCCCATTTCCTCTTTGGTTTGGGGACTTCAACCCCATTTATGATCCTAATAGGCACATATGGGCCATTTACAACAATATTCCACATATCAGGTGATTGGGCCTTAAGTAATACACTTATTCTACTACTCCAATATATGAAATTTTGGTCATTAAGCATAGGTGGAGTCAATAGGTTATCACCTAAGTCAAATTCTATGGTATTGGTCATTTTGATCTCTGGCTTAAGGATGTTAAACCTTAAACCATGAGCATCTGCTCTGATACCACTTGTTGAAAGTCATCATCACTGACACTCATGCATGTCCAACAACCATGGCCTATCCTCTCATATGGCACGTGAGCGTACCTCAGAGTATGTTTTACGGCCAGCCTATCTACTACACCAACCACCATGGTAACTAGCCATGTGGTCATGTCACGGTAAGAGTCAATGCTTCACCACCCTCACATCGGGAGAACCCTTGATCATGATGTCGATCTCAACTTCTTATTAACATGTTCTGATACCACTTGTTGGCCCAGTAATTCCGTCCAAGAGGGGGGGTGAATTAAAAGTTGTAGATTTGTACTTTACCTTTTGGTTAATTTAATTAATCAATTTAAATACGCAGTAGGTAATAAGCAATATGATAAAGGGTAGGAAAAGTAAAAAAATGGACATAGTGATTTATAGTGGTTTAGTTCCCCTTGAACCTACTCTACTACCTGACCACCCACGATTAGAATTTCCTAAATCCATTAAGTCTATCTAACTGACGGGCATAGATAAAAATTGTACAGTCTAGTCAACTTACGGGCATGACTAGAAGCTATATTGTCACGACGCCCCTGACGTAGGCTGACGTCATGACCGGCACAGTGTACTATACCCTGTACATAACCATATACAATATATAATACATAGTCAGCCTTCACGTAGTCTCACAATAACTCCCCAAAGTTACAGTAAATTTTTTTTTTCTAATATACCACAAATCAAATCTAATATAACTCTCTATAATCATTCCATTCATTCCACAAATTAAATTCTCACCTGATAAATATCTATGATCATCTTAGTTCATCATCCCAAGCATTATATAATATTACCACACAACCCATCTAGGTGATATTACATATATATAGTGTGTGAATCAAAATAACAAAAATATAATCTATTTCCTCCAAGCATACATACATGCACCAGACGAAGGTTCACGTGATTATCACTCACGGATTTTTCCTTTTCCCTTGGACTCAATACCTGAAATATTGGAGGAAATGGGGTGAGCAAACAACAGCTCAGTGAATATAGTTCTTGAGATGGCAATTATATACATTTAGAGAAATATGACATTTAAATCCATTTCAAATACTTAATCAACACATGCATCATTCAACGAATATATTATACATGTCAATAACATAAATTACATGAGTTTTTAATAACACAATGCACAATCTCCCTCCTCCGCAATGCAAGAGAGCGGGTCTAACCCTTGTATGGCCGTACAAGGTAGACACAACCTCTCATTACCCAATTCACAGTCATTTCAAGGACCTCAACCCTTGTTAGGACAGACCTACTGACAATGAGGATTCGCAAAACCTCATCATTACAAACTCCAATTGCTAAAATCAGTTTGCATGATCCATAAAACTCAATGCATTATATATAAATATAGCATGCATACAATCAAACATTTTATATGCGTACAATGCCATACAAGAACCAAATCAAGGAAACTATACTCACAGTGGTTACACGAGTTTTCTAAGCCAACCTCTAAAATCGAGCAACAATATTGCTTCCTCAAGAGCGTTTATCAATGCCCTTAAGCTCTCAATTTAAACACTGAAATTAACCATAGATTATCATGAGAATCATCATATCGGTAGCTACTAAAAATATCAAATCATATCTAAAAATCACGATCTTCGTATCGAAACGTCCGGAATTCAGTTCTCTACGAATCTATGATTTCAAATCACTGTTCACCGTACTATTCACTTTTTCACTATTCATCCGAAAGATGTAAATTGTATTAAAATTGTCAAATGGTCTCCAAAAATCATGAAATTGAATCTAACCACATATTCGGGGTCCCGACAGTCCAGGGAACGTTTTTCTACCTTTCTAGCGAATTTTCATTCACGTTGGGTCAAAACCCCAATTTTTTGAAAACGCCGTAAAACGGCTCCCACAACAAAAATTACTCCGCTAGAAAGGTTACATCTAGCTTAGATAGTAATTTTACGACGAAAAATAGCAAAAATAGATTATCGGCACGTCGAATTTGGCTGCAAATCCGTCGTTTCCTTTTTCTCCTTCTCCTTCTTCTCTGCCGTTCTTCCTTTTCTCTCTCTGCTTCTTCTTTTTTTTTTTCGTTGCATTCTAGCACCTTCTTTCATTTTCTTTTTTTTATTCTTGTTGTCACACTTTGGAAACAACTAGGAAGAGAAATTTATTTTTTATTTATATTTATATATACAAATGATTCCATGCTCCTTATCTCAATAGTTAACCAACTCCCTATCTTAATATTTCACTTTCATTCATTCAATCATAATCCAATCCACATTTTTAATTAACCAACTCCATAAATTAATCACTTTAATTCAACTCCATTTTTTTTAATAGGATGATCCCATATGTATCATCTTCATTTCATAATTTTATTTATTTACTAATCATACACGCGTATATTTAGCGCATACGTATCAAATACGTGTATTATCACGTGTATATTTAGCTCATACGTATAAAATATGTGTATTATATATCTCGATATACGCGTACTTCAACGTATGTATTTCATTAAATTTATGGAGTGTTACAATCTCCCCAACTTAAGGAATTTCGTCATCGAAATTTAGAAAGGACGATTCCTCAAGTGATACTCAATCCCAGAAAACTGCTCCCGCATTTTATATTCCGCTTCCATGTTTGCTCTTCTTAATACATGGTATCCTCCCCAACTTAGAGTTGAGTTACATCCATACAATATATGGAATCTGAATGACATGTCCTCAACATCAATATATATACACTCTTCCGAACACTTATCAATTGTGACAATAGAGCAAATCGGTAAGCCAATGGACCTATCTCATCAAGGGTCTTTAATGGTCCAACAAATCGCGGTGCGAGCTTTCCTTTCATCCTAAATCTCATTTTGGCCTTTCTGTGGTAAGACCCTTAGCAAAACTGAGTCAGCCATACTACATTTCAAGGCCTATATACCAACCTTGTGTATTTCATAATATCCTGTGGTACCAATAACAATAACTCCATACTTTCAAATCAACAAGTTGGAGATCTATAAGGCTTCTTATCAAACCTTTAGAGTGCCATCCGTATGGTATTATAATAGTTGTTTATACACATCAGTTTACACACATAAAGTATTTCTTCCAACTTCCACCAAAATTCAAGTATACTAGACCCGAGCATGCTCGCAAGCATCAAAGTCACTCTCTCAGTCTGTCAACCTGTCTGAGAGTACAATATCACACCGAGAAGGAGATGAGTACCAAATCAAGTCTGCATCATATATCAGAGCTCGACACAAGCTTCGGATCTCCGACATGACAAATATCTGAGTACTCCCACAAATCTCCATATCTCACACATATACAATCTGCTCAATCTATCAATAAAATTCTGGTGTTCATTGGAAGAATACGCAGACTTATCAGTCCACTAATGGTTATCCAAATGGTATCATTTCTACCCATAACCCATAAGATACCATTTGAATCTCATCTTCATTTAACACAATCCATATTATCAATTTTATAACCTTTCATACGATATCATACTTGTCTCATCATAATATGAGTATCAATTAGCTGAACATGCATCCAAGCACAAATATCAACACATGGAGTAATATAGAGTACACTCATAACTGTAACTCTCATTCACAAACAATCTCCATTTATGGCCTCACTGATAGTTACTACTCCAGTTTCAGCCTGTTTCCTGCTCAATGCCTCAGCAACATATTGGCCTTTCCCAGGATAATAATTCAATATAAAATCAAATCCTTCGGGAATTCTTGCCACATTTAGTACCTCATATTCAGTTTCTTTCCGTTCAAATAATTACTTCAGACTCTATAGAAGAAATGCTCTCATCAAATCAAACTAACGATCACCAAATTTTTATTCACTCTTAGGATAGTTATTCTCGTGCACTACCACATATCTGGAAACACACGTAATTAACCTATCCTTTTGTATCACTACAAAACCCAGATCTGGACGTGATATTCATCAATCACAATTACTTCTAGGTTCTGGAAATAGTAATAACATTTAATACTGTGAGAGCTTCCCTATGCACAACGGTCCACACATTATATACCATTCATCTGGTTTAGTTTCATGAGTGGAACAGATAGCTTCAAGGATCTTTCCACACACTTTCTATAACATACAACTAATACCTGAGAACTTCTGATTTCATTAAAATCAGTTTTAACAGTTCTATGATCACTTTGACATTCCCAACATCCTTCACGATACTATTTAAACTAGTCATGTGATCCAAAAATTCTCATCTTAAGTATATTCAAAACTCATATTCACCAAGCTTGGCACTCAATCGGTGCTCTCTCGGTGACTATAAGATAATTCCGAGGTGTTATTCATGCTCCTCTCATTTTCTTGGGACACTTTCATATATCATCATCGAAGACTATGTAATAATCAAGATATGGTTCATATACCCACTGCATCAATCCTATAAACGAGATTGACACATTAATCAAGGTTACCAACATTGCATAATATCCATATCTTGTCTTAAAATAGTTTTGCATTACATCCTTTTCTCGAATTCTTAACTGATGGTGCCTAGATCTCAAAATGATCTTAACGAAAATTTGGCTCCATTTAGTTAATCGAATTCGACCATCTATCCATGGTAAAGGATATTCATTCTTTATTGTTACCCTACTCAGTTATTTCATACTTAAACATATTTCACTATACCTCTTTTCCATATTATCATAATTGCTCGCCAAGGTGACATATCAAGGATAATAAATCTTTTGCTCATTAACACATTTATCGACACCTTAAATTCTCACAATTTCTCACGAAGGAATGAAGATACATATTATACTGGCATCAGTTTTATATGTTATCAATCTCCTGTCCAGGTGGCACTTTTATTAATTCATCAGAGAATACGCCAATATACCAGCTCACCACAGGAATTTTAATCAACTGCATGCCTTATTACATTACTCTAAAGGGTTTTGTACTAGCCATATTCTCCATGTCCTCGTCAATAACTACCTTATCTTAGATAGAAGATTTTGAGGGTATAAATTTTTCACTTATTCAGAATATTACTTCTTTTCGGAGAGACGCTCCACCTGGCACGAGAGGTGATCAGCCAATCATACCCAACAAAGCATCAAATTTCAAAAATTTCATAGTCTAAAGTCCATACTTACTTGATGACCCTCATATTTATTACACATAATATTTGCTAACCATATGAAGGTAGATTCTTTCTCCTGTAGGCATACTCACAATCAATGATCTACTATTATAACAGAAGATAATACAATCTGTCTACCATATCACCAGAGGTACAAGACTAGGTAAATCCAACAATACATCAGAATATACGCAATCACAAAATGTTAATCATACCTGTTATCAATGTCTTACTAATCTTTGGATGTGCATTTACTTTAATTTATTCTCTAAAATCTGGTGGAGTCAGATTGATAAAAATTATTGGGGCATTCCATATCGACTAACTGGACACAAACACATCCCGTGTCTTTTTTTTTGTTTCCAATTGATAATAGACAATCATAGGTCAAGATACAATGTACGCAATCTGTGACTCCTACTTACGAAATAGAAACCACTTTTGATTTTCATAATTCGTTATCACTTCCCTTTTTCCAATTATTATTGGCTTCGTACCTGACCCAATACTGCCAAAATCTCAACCTTACTCAATGTTTAACTTATCTTGAATTTCATATTCTTGCCCCAACATTCCTTAGTTCTCTTTTTACCTAACACTGGTGTTGATGACTCGGCTTCTAACGACAGTACAAGCTATATCACTAATATTGCTGGGGTTAACAATTTCACCACAGCTTTGGCAAACCCGAAAGTTATAGGCTGCCTCACAACCTGCGCATATATTTATACCTCAACAATTATCCAATCTGTTGTATAGGATCCCAACATTTATTCTAGATCCTTATCATGCTCAGAGTATCCATCGTGATCATTCCAAACATCAACTATACCAGTCTATTTAATTCATATTTGTATTTATGGTTAGGCATGTCACTACATGTTAACAAGATAAAAATTTTCATGCCTTCAGTCAATTTCAGCATGATGATAGAAGCCCTCCTAAACTAGCTTCTTTAATTAATCTCATGCCTTAATCATCTCAGGAGTCCTTAACCCAATTTTCTATCATCTCTTATCATCAGTTAGCTTAAATGTAATTAACTTGCTTTATCATGTTCAGAGACTTAATCATTCTCGAAGATAGTCTCCACTCAGAGTTTCAAATTCTTTACTCCGTCTACTATCAGACTGTCATTTAAAATAGAGTCTCTTCTCCTGAAAGTTTCCATAACTTTCACATCTCTTTGCATTTCATCTGGCTTATCATTGAGACCTTCTATGTATTTTATGTTGACTTCAGTCTTAACTATATATGTTTTTACAGAAGTACTCACACCATTAGCACCCACATCTGGAGCAATCAATGGTTCAAGCCTCTGTCTTTCTCACATTACAACTTTACCACAAGCTCATAAGTTGTGCATTTCGTTGTTGTTGGGTAGTTACTAGCCATATATAAGTTATATCGTTTATTATCACTGGATTACATCCAGTTCGTTTTCTTTCAGCCCTCTGATCCTTTCTTGATCAGCAATTTCCATTGTTAATCTTGACTATTCTTTTCCAAATCTAGAATTCACCGACACAGGTGATTCTCAGTCAAGATAACATATTGGATTAGGCTCAGCATAATAGGACTACCCATATATATACCCATACAATCAATCATAATATCATACAGCTTTTAATCTTTAGGCTTTTAATCCTAAACTTGGTTCTGATACCAATATTGTCACGACGCCCCTGACGTAGGCTGACGTCATGACCGGCATAGTGTACTATACACTGTATATAACCATATACAATATATAATACACTGTCAGCCTTCACGTAGTCTCACAATAACTCCCAAAAGTTACAGTAAATTTTTTTTTCTAATATACCACAAATCAAATCTAATATAACTCTCTATAATCATTCCATTCATTCCACAAATTAAATTCTCACCTGATAAATATCTATGATCATCTCAATTCATCATCCCAAGCATTATATAATATTACCACACAACCCATCTAGGTGATATTACATATATATAGTGTGTAAATCAAAATAACAAAAATATAATTTATTTCCTCCAAGCATACATACATGCACCAGACGAAGATTCACGTGATTATCACTCACGGATTTTTCCTTTTCTCGGGGTGAGCAAACAACAGCTCAGTGAATATAGTTCTTGAGATGGCAATTATATACATTTAGAGAAATATGACATTTAAATCCATTTCAAATACTTATTCAACACATGCATCATTCAACGAATATATTATACATGTCAATAACATAAATTACATGAGTTTTCAATAACACAATGCACAATCTCCCTCCTCCGCAAGGCAAGAGAGCGGGTCTAACCCTTGTATGGCCGTACAAGGTAGACACAACCTCTCATTACCCAATTCACAGTCATTTCAAGGATCTCAACCCTTGTTAGGACAGACCTACTGACAATGAGGACTCGCAAAACCTCATCTGGGTCTAATTCCTAACGAAACGACAATGAGGATTCGCAAAACCTCATCATTACAAACTCCAATTGCTAAAATCAGTTTACATGATCCATAAAACTCAATGCATTATATATAAATATAGCATGCATACAATCAAACATGTTATATGCGTACAATGCCATACAAGAACCAAATCAAGGAAACTATACTCACAGTGGTTACACGAGTTTTCTAAGCCAACCTCTAAAATCGAGCAACAATATTGCTTCCTCAATAGCGTTTATCCATGCCCTTAAGCTCTCAATTTAAACACTGAAATTAACCATAGATTATCATGAGAATCATCATATCGGTAGCTACTAAAAATATCAAATCATATCTAAAAATCACAATCTTTGTATCGAAACGTCCGGAATTCAGTTCTCTACGAATCTATGATTTCAAATCACTGTTCACAGTACTATTCACTATTCACTATTCATCCGAAAGATGTAAATTGTATTAAAATTGTCAAATGGTCTCCAAAAATCATGAAATTGAATCTAACCACATATTCGGGGTCCCGACAGTCCAGGGAACATTTTTCTACCTTTCTAGCGGATTTTCATTCACGTTGGGTTAAAACCCCAATTTTTTGAAAACGCCGTAAAACGGCTCCCACAACAAAAATTACTCCGCTAGAAAGGTTACATCTAGCTTAGATAGTAATTTTATGACGAAAAATAGCAAAAATAGATTACCGGCACGTCGAATTTGGCTGCAAATCCGCCGTTTCCTTTTTCTCCTTCTCCTTCTCCTTCTTCTCTGCCGTTCTTCCTTTTCTCTCTCTGCTTCTTCTGTTTTTTTTCGTTGCATTCTAGCACCTTCTTTCATTTTCCTTTTTTTTATTCTTGTTGTCACACGTTGGAAACAACTAGGAAGAGAATTTTATTTTTTATTTATATTTATATATACAAATGATTTCATGCTCCTTATCTCAATAGTTAACCAACTCCCTATCTTAATATTTCACTTTCATTCATTCAATCATACTCCAATCCACATTTTTAATTAACCAACTCCATAAATTAATCACTTTAATTCAACTCCATTTTTTTTTAATAGGATGATCCCATATGTATCATCTTCATTTCATAATTTTATTTATTTACTAATCATACACGCGTATATTTAGCGCATATGTATCAAATACGTGTATTATCACGTGTATATTTAGCTCATACGTATAAAATATGTGTATTATATATCTCGATATACGCGTACTTTAACGTATGTATTTCATTAAATTTACGGGGTGTTACATATAAACCTAACCAACTTGCGGGTGTGGCTAGATGTCGTAAAATCTAGTTAACTTACGGGCGTAACTAGAAGCCTTAAACCTAACCAACTTGCGAGCATGGCTAGATGTCGTACGGTAACCAACTTATGGGCATGGTTAAAAGCAGTACAAAGAGAGGTATAATCTCGGTTGACTAACAAGTCAACAATACATCAAGGTTACAAATGATATAAAGAGAAGTCCTGGGAACTTTCTTACAATTCTAGCATACAACCTTAAAATAAACATTCTCTACTATTCCAACCACAATATATTAAGTGAAGTGTAATATTGAAATAGTTGTTCACAAATACATGCAAACGATTCAAAAGACATTTATGCAAGTTCAAGAGTCATGTGTGTACATGTATTTTTAAATATTGATTCTAAATATGATGAATGAAGTACAAGAATCAATACGCAAGTAATGATCAAAACTTATCGATTCAAGGATATAAATATTCAAGTATGTGAATCAATATGAAAAAGTTATGATCAAAATAATTGATTGAAACAATATAAGTTAAGTACAAGAATCGATGTCAAAGAAATCAAATGAATCCACTATCGAAGATGATATAAGTTGTAGGACCAAAATGGTTTCACACAATAGAAAGAAAGACCATTTTAATAAGATAGTAAATCAAACAGCAAAACTGTTTCTACTCAAACACAAACACAAGAATCATAAAAGAGATTTTACCCATCTTCAGTAAGATGAAACTTGTAGATTCTCCAAAGTGAATGTGGTTGAGAGATTTCTCCTCCAAGATTGAATCAAAGATTCAAATGAGGAGCGCGTCTCTGCTTTTGAAAGGTTGAATCAAAGATTCAAATGAAGTGAACTTTGGCAATCAAAAGGTGTTTAAAATGGGTTAAGAACTTGTTTAAGGCTTGCAAATACAAATACAAGGATATAGGCACAAGTTCATATGTTTTGCCAAAGTTTTATTTCAAATGAGCAAAGTGTGGTATTTATAGAAAAATACCTCCGGAGACACAAGAACGCGTTCCTTAGATGAGGAGCGCGTCTCTACTTTGAAATTTGAAAATTTGAAAATTTCCTTCCAATGCAGGAGCACATTCCTTATTAAAGGAGCGTGTTCCTCCATTTTTCTATTGGACATGGAAGCGAGGTTCTTCGATTAGAAATACGATTTCTATGGAAATTCCTCTATTGCCCTTTTCTACGAGAGCCCGTTCCTTGTAAGATCGTGTTTTTAATCATGTTTTACCAAGCTTTAATCGAGAAATCAAAAACCATTTTTATAGATTCTTTCAGGACGCTAATGTTTTAGCAGCGCCCTCCTGGACTTGATGAGTCAGGACACTGATAAAATATTAGGCCGCTCAAGGTTGAATTGAACTGATTCATTGGAACGCTTACTTGTAAGTAGCGGCCTCCCTGTAGTCAACCTTTGAAAGTGTCAGGACACTGACTTAGTTTCAGCTTGCTGAAAGTTCTCTTAGTTTTTAAATAATTTTTATCTTGAAGGACTCTGATAGTTATAAGTTGGATAAACTGTCAGGACACTGCTTGCATAAGAGTGCCCTCATCTTTAGAGTAAACTTTATAACTTTCATGACGCTTACTGTCCTTCAGCGCACATAATATTGTTTTAAAATTATTTTGAAATTTCAGGAGGCTTACTTGTGAATAGCACCTGTTAACTTATGCAGTTCATCACTTAGCTTGTCCCTAAATATACTGCAATAAAGTATATTTTGATGATTACAAACAAAGTACTTTTCGGTGTTGAACGTGCGTTTATCAAGATTTCATCAAAGCACCTGAGGAAAGCAAAATGCCAAGGAACGACTCGATCGAGGAACTCAAAGATCACATCCAACGGCCAAGTTCGTCTCAACCAAAGAACTTCAACGATCACATCATGATTTCAAGATCACATCACTCGAACGATTCGATCAAGCTTCAAAGACTACATCTCTCGATCAACGTTCAAGTCATTCAACTCTGCAAATCTCTTATTGAAGATCTCATAATGAAGAGTTGGATTTAAATGTTATGAGAAAAGAGAAATACACAAAGTATTTAAGGTATATCTTTCTCTAATCGTTATTGCTCAAAATGTTTTTCAAAACCATGCATAAATCATCTACATATGTTTTGATTTCATGTTTCTACAGTATTTCAAATGATCTAATACTATATATTTAATTTGAAATCTATTGCGTTCTTATTCGCATTTACAGTATATTTAATCGCGAGTCAAAACTGCTTTCAAAGAGTTTTTCAGGACGCTAATGAAATAGAAATGCTCTCCTGAGCTTGATAAGTTAGGCCGCTGATAGTTCATTAGGACGCTGATAATGTTCAAGGTTGAATTGAACTGATTTATCAAGAAGCTTACTTGTATAGTAGCGGCCTCCTTTATTAGTCAACCTCTAAAGTTGTCAAGAAGCTGACTCTAGATCAGCTCACTAAAAGATGTTTTAAGTTCTTCAAATAATGCTTATTTAAGGACGCTGATTGCCCTTCAGCATGTTTGTGTCTTATTTAAAATGTTTTTAATTGGTAGGACGCTTACGTAATGTAGCACCCTCATGTTTTGTTTTATGTTTTAAAGGCATGACGCTTACTCGGACAATAGTGCCCTCATGCACTTAGTTGTTTTAAAACATAGCAAGACGCTAACTGTGCATTGGCGCCCTCAAGGTTAAGTCATTTATGTGTTAAAGTAAGTCAGGACGCTTACGAGTTAGTAATGCCCTCACTTAAGTGTTCAGCATGACGCTTATATGTAATAAGCGCCCTCAAAGAACAAAATGGCATTGTTCATATTATGCGTTAGGACACTGATTACGGAATCAAGACTCTAATTCAACAACCGTCATTGTTCAAACAAGTACAATACGTAAGTTTACTTTTTCAGAACAAACCTTTGCAAAGAGTCCTTTTCAAACCTATCAGAGATCGTCTCTGATACATGAAATAAGTTTTTCTAAAACTTTCCTTTTTCATGAAATCTGAAAAGAACCAGCATGTTAGTGAATGTTGCAGTTGCCATTTTCATATAACATTCTAGTCATTTGAACTTCAAATGTCTAACGACTATGTCTCACTAAGTCTATAAATTTCAACACTTAGGATCAAACGACTTGCCAATCACTTTGTGTTGTGCCAATACTTTTTGAAAGTTATTATGTGTCAAAATGTTTTTCATTATCTAAACTTTCAAAGTATTTTTCACTGATACCTTTATGTACTCGAATGATTTTCATACTGACCTTATTTTCATTCTATCTTTGAAAATCTATTTGATCTGGTATCAACTCAAATTCTCAGCACTGATTCATATTTGGTATCATTCTTGCTGGAGATAGAAATGAAAAATAGTTCAAGATATACAGTTGTACTTGATTTCATTTCTTAAGTATTGTATTGAACTGTATCAGTAGTTTCTTAACTACTAATCAGATAACCAAAAGTTTTCATACTTATATTTTATATCTATTTTGAAAATTGTCTGTGTCTTTGATTTACACCAGTCCTTCGTGTTTTAAGTCAATCTTTATTTGGTATATTTTATTTTTGAAGAAGCACTGATTTTCATATCATATCATGCTTGCTTTCCGAAACTACACTTGAGCAATACCAAAAGTTGAAAGGTAAAGGACTGAATATTTCCACTTAGCATTACCTATTTCATATTTTATATCTTTGAAATGCTATGAAATGTGCTTAATTGTAAAGTGTTCTACTATGTTAGAACCAACATTATTTGTTGTAATGTTGGTTTGTTTCGGTGTGAAACAACCAGGACAAGTGGACATGGCTCACTTAAGTGATTTCAAGTTTGAAATCACAACGGTTCTTCCTGATCCCGTAAAAGGAACATGGGTTCTTCCTCAGCCTGGAAAAAGGAAACCAGTTCATCCTGATCTCGTAAAAGGATAGGGGTGTCCTTAACCTTAAAAATGATAGGTTATCTCTCAGCCTTTAAAAGAGATCCTATTCATCCTGATCCCGTAAAAGGATAGGCTATCTCTTGCCTGTAAAAGAGAAACAGTTCATCCTTAGCCAGTAACAGGATAGGTTTGCTTTTAACCTGTAAAAGGGCAGTTGTAATGGTTTGGTTCTCACCCGTAAGAGAATCCCTTAGTGATAAGGTTTAAATCCTAACTGAAGAGGTTAGGTAGTGGACGTAGGCACTGCCGAACCACTATAAATCGTGCGTCTCACTTTTGCAATTAAGTTTTTCGTTCTATTTTGCATCCAATTCCAATACACTCATGTAAATCACTAAGTTATTAGAAGATAAATTTAAAATTGACCATCGCGCCCAATTCACCTCCCTCTTGGGTGGCACCAACATCCCCCTCGTGCGTTTAAGTGTTTTTAAAACAAAGCAGGACGCTAACTGTCAAGTAGCGCCCTCATGATTTAAGTCGTTTAATTTTCATAGTAAGTCAGGACGCTTACAATTGAGTAGTTCCCTCACTTCTCTATTCGGTAGGACACTGATGTTCCATGAGCGCCCTCAAAGGAACAAAACGAAAAAAATAATATTTTTGATGTCCTGACACGTACATCTTTTTAGCCATTTTTTTAGAACAACTTTTCGTACAAAAATCAAATTTTTTGATTTGTCAGAGATATCCTCTGATTCATGAACCACGCCTTTTAGACTTTCCTTATTCATGAATTTGGAGAGAATCAAAATGTTCATTAAATGTACAGTTGTCATATTCGTGACACATTATAGTTGTTTTATGTAAACGTTCATATTTGAAATTCAAATTCAAATGAACAACGACTCATCTCTGAGTCTATAAACACTAGCACTTAACAATCTGTTAAGCATCGAAAATTCTTTGAGCCAAAACACTTTTGAAAGTTAGTCGAATTTTCATCTGATTTAAAAGTTTAAGTTATTTTGCTTTCAAAGCGCTTTCTTTGAAACTTTGCTTATTCAAATGATTTTCATACAAAGCTAAATTTATATCTTTATTTGAAAAATCATTTGAAAGATTGAACTATTTTCACTCAAATTTTCAGCACTGTTTTAACTTACATCATTCTTGCTGAAAGAGAAGTTTGAGAGAGAGTTCATAGGATACAGTTGTACTTTAATTCATATCTTGTAAACTGTATCAAGGTTGTAACAATAGTTAGATAATCTACTGAGTTGATATTCTTGTATTCAACAAGTTTAGGTCCTCTAACACCCGTAAGTTGAGAAACGGTCTTCTCACACTCGTAAGCTGAGAAACGGTCTTCTCACACCGTAAGTTGAGAAACGGTCCTCTCACACCCGTAAGTTGAGAAACGGTCCTCTCACACCCAAAAGTTGAAAAATGTAACAGTTGTTCTCACACCCGCAAGTTGAGAAAAGGTGTACCAGTTTGATTCTCACCCGTAAGAGAATCCCTTAGTGATAAGGTTAAAATTCTAACTGAGGAGGTTAGGTAGTGGGCGTAGGCAAGAAGCCGAACCACTATAAATTTATTGTGCATATTTATTTATTTCCGCACTTATATTCTTGTCATTACATTTAATTTTAAATTGTCTAAGTGTCCAATTCACCCCCCCTCTTGGACATACCTAGGCCAATAGTTAGCACTGAAACAGCTCCGTCAAAGATATTAGTACCATGATTATATTGTTTATTAGCATCAAAACACTTTGGAGAATATTAAGTGAAAAGTCACTTAGGTCAACAACATAAACACTAATTAAAGCAAGATAGTATGCTCATAAATATGGAGTATGAAGAACATACATACTATCAACCACTAGTGTTTAACAAGGTTCAACTATTTCTCCCCCTTTTGATATCATCAAAAAGGATAAAAGAATCATTTAGATTCTCATGGAGAAAGTCCTATGACTAAGGCATAAAAACACGAGAACTCTCTCTTTCAAAAAGAGATGGAGACTCCCCCTTAATCTATGCATTCAATACTCAAGAAGATTCATGACATTCAATCAAGATTAAGCACACATGAATGCATAAAGGATGCCACATCATAACATCATATGACACACACATGAGATTCAAGAAGATAAACAGAAGCACATGGAGAAATGCAATCATGATTAATATTGAAAGAATTCAACTCAAAAGCATACATGGGCTAGCTAGATAAGATTTAGAGTAAATGGATAGCATAGCCAATGAGATGTCCATGTAGATGCATATATATAAGATTAAAGTCTATGCTAGGCATCTAGATATATATATAAAGGAGAGTGAGATTTACCAAAATGAATTTGATTAACACGAAATTTGAGCAAAGGCAAATTCATCTCAAGAGATAGGCATAAGCATGATCATAATTATAAGCACGGCCTAAAAGATATATGCTTTATCATGTATGTCAAAAACAAGCATAAGCATGGGCATATATCAAACACATAGCATAGGCAAAAATTTCAAGATTGAAGCATAGTCTAGCTATTATGATTCTAATTAGATGTAAAATATGATTTGAAAAGCGTAAGGCATCAATTAGAGATCAATGTTCAAAAACACTTGATCATATAGAATTAAAAATTCAAATGTTGCATCAATGTCATGTAAATGAAAGAACATGCCAAAAAAAATGTATACACATAGGCAAGGGCAATGTCTTTCTAATGAATTAGGCATGTATAAAGATCTAAATATAAGCATAGCCTAAGTCATGGATTCGAAGTGATACATTTGAAAGATATTAATCATGTATCATGCATACTTGAATAATATAGATGTGAATCATGCACATATAAGGATTATATAATAAATTTGGTACAAGCATGATCACAATTCAACTAGGGGAGCATAGGCAACAAGAATATGCAATGTGATCGTGGCCTAGCTCTAAACATGATTTCTAGGCAATATGATAAATTTCATAGCCTAACGAAGTCTTTGTTTTGATCTAAAAGATATACATGTCATGCAAATGATCAAAACCAATCTCAATTCATGAATATGAGCCAAATAGTATTTCATAATGAATTAAGCATTAGGGCATCATATCCATTAGACATATAGGCATATTGGAATTAAAATGTGAAGCACAAGCCTATGACATGATATGCTAACTTAAGTAATCATGATAATCAACTGGACGAACACCAAGTGATTAAGTTTAAGCACGAAGTTAACAACATCAAGAGATACGTGCCATAAAATATATAAAATCGTGAATCTAGACACATACACCTTTAAAATGTATTTTCCTTAAAATATCTTTAATGAAGTACAAGGAAAAAATATTTTAGAGGAAAATCTTTGATGATAAGTGATAAGATATATATGAAGATCAATAAACACACTTATCAAAAGTATTCACCATGGATTCAAATAATCAATCAATAAAGGTGAGCCACTTGGCAAATGACTGAATGACTTAGATATGAAATGTGAATAGCATAGTCACTCAAGTCATTTTCATCTATTTTAGTTTACTAGACCTATTACTGTAATGGTCATTGAGGTTCATGGTCAACTGGGTCTTCTCAGTTTGAATTTGTCATGAAGGATTCTAAATAATAGTATGAGACAAATTCAACTATAATCAATGGAAATGTCTAAGATTTCATGATATTAAAATTTTAAGTCAAGATAATCATTCCATGTTCATTTCCTTCAACATAGAGTGAATAAGTATAGATCAAGGTATGCATCGATTCACTCATTTATCCTAACATGATACTAGTCATGGTCATATAAACTTTCATGATTGTTTAAGATCAAAGTTACGCACAACAATCATATATCGAAGCTCATAATGAACCATGAAACATTTACATGCAAGCTCAAAGTATTCTCATAATCGAGCTTTTAGCATAGGAGCATGCATAGAATAAATATATAGGCCTAATCATGACAAAAAGATAAGCAATGGTAGGTACAAGTCATGACATGGTAAATTTGTGTTTGAACATGTGTCTTTCTAATATGATAAGCAAATATAAATATTTATTCAATCATAGAAGAAGACATAGCATTCATGATATTATATAAGCATGACAAAACATGATATGATGTAAATAAATAATCCACACATCAATGCCTATTCATGAAAGCTAGCATGTTCATTGTCCACTAATGATTTCTAGAGACAAAGCATTTTATTATAATTCAAGGTCTCTAAGAAGATTATTCTTAATCTCACTTTGTTTGATCCTCAAAATATATGTTTCATTAAGCTCAAATTAAGGATCAACTTATCTTACCCGTACTAACCCTTTTCCTTGGTTGAGATTGAGCCATCACCTTTGAGGCCTTCTCATAATTGCTAAGAATTATATATTCTTAAAATAAGCTTGATCATCTCCAAGAAATTGAATGAGATAGTTAAATGACAAGGATTGAATAATATTTGTAGCTATGCTGCTTCAACTATTCAATATCTTGTATTTTCAAATGATGTATATCATTTAAATCCTAAAATATAAGATAGATGGACTTGAAATGATAAACATTAATTCTGATCCAACTCCAAAATTATGAGCTTATAAACATATATGAGCAATTAAAATTTAATTTTAAGCAAGCTCATGCTACAATCAAATATTTTGACTATGTTCATAAAATCTCATAAATTACTAAATGGATAATTTCATAAATGAAGTCATGAAGCACATTCCATTTAGTATGAGCATACAATTTGCATGATGTGGTAAACACATAAGGTATGATTCTACAACAGTGAACAATATATATACAATATAAACATGTTCACACGAGACAGTGGAATAAATAGATGTGAATTTTAATGAGCTTAAACTTCAAATATGCATAACAAGTATGCTTTGCATCAATTAATCATTGAACAATATAATTGAGCATTAAATATGTTCAATGTGCTCAACAACTTTAGGCTAGCATAGGCATGATAAATCAAAATTATTTGATTGAGACTAAATTACTTCCATGTGTTACAAAAAAGATATAGAACATCATGTGTGACATAAAATATGGAAGATGCCTAAAGTGAATGAAGCCTAAATGCTTAAGGTCAAATAACTTAGCATATAATTCAAAAATTTAAATCTATCCTTGAAAGGATTTCTAGAATTCCTATGGCTAGTTTTGGATTCTAAGTATCTAACCTTAGGTTTGCCTAATTGTCTTTCTAATATTGGTCATTTCTTTATCTAAGTTTAATCTAAGTTCTAAGTTCTCCTTTTGTTCAATGATACTTCCATTTTACTCAAGATACATGTTCTACCTATCTATATGGAAGCACATGAATAAATTCTATCTATGTCATTTTGTAGACTTAATTAGATTTCTAGTTGATTTATCGAATCTTACAAGTTGCTTTCTTTTCTATCCTGTCTCTTCTTTGGTTTGGAGACTTCAACACTATTTATGATTCTAATGAGCACATATGATCTATCTATAACTATGTTCAAACGTATGAAATGATTGGGCCTTAAGGAATACTCTTATTGTAATTGAAATTTTGGTCATCAAGCCTAGGTAGAGATACAAGGTTATCACCTAAGTTAAATCCTATGGTATCTGCCATTTGGATCTTTTGCTCAAGGATGTTAAGCCTTATATCATGAGCACCTGCTCTAATACCAATTGTAAGTCACCAAAATAGGGGGGGGGGGGGGGGGGAATTGGGTGTCCTGGCCAATTTGGTCAATTTTAAATTATCATATGTTAATTGTAATACCCATACCTTAGGATGATGTCATTTTTGACAGGTAGAGTACCCGTATACGTGTACTTATACTTATATGATGCTCGACGCGGGTTGGTTCGAGTGTCTTTGCATGATTTTACGTCGTTTAGACTGTGCGTGAAGTTTCGGAATGATCGGAAACCCGTTCGACGTCGAAACATGTCAAAATGGTATTTTGGATCAATGGAGCTCGCTTCATGGAGGAAGAAATTTTTGTCACCGATTACATCAATGGGTTGATCCTAGATTCGTTGTCCGATTGAGCTAAAAATTTGTCAAATTATTCTTATCTGATAGATCTTCATTATTAACGGTGAATATCTTGATCGGAGTTGTCTACTGTGAGGTATAAAACTCCAAATACTATTTCTCGGATTTGAGGTTTTCTTGCATAGTTTTGATCAAACGGTTGGATCTCGCAATCCCACCGTTGGATTGAGCTAAACTTTTACCAGAAGGTTAGTAACGAACTCAAAAAACTTTTAAACTTTTGATCAGTTAAGATGTTAAATTGGTGAGTCATTTGCAAGAAATTGATTATCTAAGTGCAAATAATTACAGCAAGAAAATTGTTTCTTTTATTTAAGTGCGGGCCCAAAATACCACTTAACCTCTATATAAGCCATTGAGACATGATTTCTCTTATTTTTCACTTCCAAAAGAGGCTAAGGAGCTTGGAGAAGATGAAAGGAAGGGGAGAGGAGAAAAGGAAGGGAAAATTTGGGGTTTTGGGTGCATTTTTGCTCAAGAATCCCCAAGGTAATCATTTCTTCCTCATTCTTTCTCATTTTTCTTCCTTCTATCACTTTCATTTATGCATGCAAACTTGCTTTTGACCAAATGGGTGTTTTCCACTCATGAATCCCGAAATTTAAGGAGGGTGGTGGAAAATACATTTTTGGAATTAGGTCTTGCATTTGAGATATGTTAATCTAGAGGATGTTGGGAGTCCATAAATGGTGAAACCCCCAATTTCTAACAAAAAATTGGTAGAGTTATATGTATTTGACCTAAACTAGGATTTTGGACTTCGGGTTTTCGATTCAATTTGCATGTGATTTATGTTGAATACATGGGTAAATGTGGATGTATAGTAGTCCAATTTACTGATTTTGATTAGTGGATAACCCTAGTGTAATGTAATTTTGGCCTAGGCCATGTAATTTGGAAAATTTTAATGAATTTGGGGATTTTGACTTAGACTTAGTCAATTGATGAAATTGACGTGATAAATAGTCTAATTGACCCTAATTATAATTGAATGTCTTGTATTATAGTGGTTGGATCATGGGGATCAACCTATTGCATTCAATTGGGTTATGTATGGTTTAATTTAATTTTAAATGGTTGAATTGAGCAATATGGGATTGGCTCATGTGTATAATCATTTTAGAATCTTAATTGGCTATGGAGTTGGGTTCGATCATGGTTGTTTGGCACACTAGTGGACTGATTTTCAATAATTTATAAACCATGTTTCATGCAGGGATTTTGGTTGATTTAAGTAACCCAAATAGGCCAATTGGGGATTGAGGTGCTTGGGGTGATTGTGGTCATTCTAGTGTTTTCTTGTGGATTGGATTGGATTGGATTGGCGAAGTCTAGCCAATCAAGTTGTAAGTCTTTTTTTACTTATTGGTTTCTATATGTGGCATTGTAGTATAGAAATGTGTTTTAAATGCTTATCTATTGTAGTATGCATGATTTAATGTCTCAGGAAATGTATTTGAGCATAGTCTAATAGGGTTAGCAATTTGGTAGAGTCTCTTAGTTGGGATTTTCTTGAGAGAATCTCGTAAGTCTAGTGGCAATCCTAATTGTGGACTTGGCAGAGGATTTTTATGGGTTGTGTATGTTAGGATTTGCCTAGGCATGGTACTTGTCTTGGTGGGCAAATTTTATGGTTCATACAATCCTAGAAATTCTAATAGAATACGGGTAATGTATAATTGGGCCCAATCTTTGGGCCTTCGGGTCTGGCCTTTGGACCAGGTTAGCGGGTTGGGGCGGGCCTAGCTATGTGATCTCAAACCCGTCTAATAAGTTTTGAAACGTAGTTGGGTCGGCCCATGTAATAGTAGGGTTTGGGTTTGGACTGAGCCACTTATAACTGGTCGGGCCAAGCCCATGAGCCTTGGGTTAAATTGTCACCCCTAGCTACCTAGGTTGTAGCCTGATTGTAACCCGGATAACTATTTAAAAAAAAGCCCATATTACCCATAGGCTCTTCACTGATCATTGAATATTTTGTTTGACTTTGACCAATGGTTGATTGGTTCGGGTGCAGAGTCTATGCGGTAAGCGATAATCTGATAGCTTCCGGTAGCACATGTAGTCAACTTATAAGTAGCCACGTGTTTACTCTCTGACTATTTTTGAACTATGAAAAAGTTTTCTCAATCATTTAATGCTCTGTGGGAACAAGATAGGCATTTACAACTTTACCCCTTTTTCCTTTCATTCTCTCTCCATTAATCGTTATCTTTTATTATTTTTTACTACTTTAATTACTAATCACTGTTGATTGAACAAAAAAATATTTCACATTTTTATTTTTTTATTTTAGTTCATCATATTAATAATAATATTTTTTATATTTTTATGAAAATATTATTTGTATAGTAATATTTTAGATTTCAATATTTGAGCATATCAAATAAATATTTTATTATTTTTTTAATCTACTCACAAATATTATAAATATTTGGTATATAAGCCGTGAATATAGGACAATAATGAACATATAAGCCTCAAACCAAATGTAAATATCACAATATGATAAAATTTAAAATATTTAATTAGTTAATCAAAAACTCACTAATATTTATCTCATGTACTAAATATTAAAATATAAACTAATATTATTATAAAAATATAAAAACATTATTGTCGTACTCTCCTCTAAAATATATTTTGTTTTTAATTAATAAATTTTTTTTGTATCATTAAGGTTTGTCTAAACAAAATTTTAGCCCATCCTAAGTAAAATTTCTGGCTACAACCCCGGTTGAAACTAATCCTTAAATACCTCTATAGGTCATTTACAATAAATTGAATCCACTAGGGTTGAGTTGCGTTGCTCAACCAACTAAGAAACAATCCAATTTAAGTAATAACATAACTAAGGAAAACCTCATCTTAGCTTAGGCTGAGTAACCCTACATTCCCTCTCGCATTCTCAAGAGCGTTTTAAGGTTTTAGAGTGTTAAAAGTGAAAGAAAATAGTCGTCCAATCTATTAAATCTCGTAAATGCCACATCATCAATTAAAAAAAATTGATTTTCCTTTGTTCCAATCAACTAAATCGAATATTCAATTGACTAGTTCGATGTTCTAAGTGGCTGATCACATGCAACCGAGATTTAGGCTAATCGCATACATCGCACACTTGACAATCTCCCCAACACAATGTACCCCATTCCGAATAACTTTTGTAAAAGTATTTTTTTGAGAAGTATTTTACCAAAAGCTTTTTTGAAAAAAGTTAGTCTCTTTCAGCTTCTTCTAAAAGCTTAAAATTATTTATTTCTTATCATAGTTTAGGTAGAAGTAGATATTACCAAATACCTTCAAAAATATTTTTGCTCTAAAAATTAGTATTTTAAAAAAGCTTTTCCAAACGGAATCAATCTATTGTTCCCGTAAGTTTTCATAATTAACAGGTCTCTTCGTAGTCTACTAATACAATCCATTTAAACCATTTTGGTACACATACCAAAGCAACTATAATCATACAAAAGACATTATATATACACCAAAATATAGAGATATATACAGTAACTATGACAACTACAAAAGTAAACCACAAGAATTAAAATCATAATATTAAAAGGGCATTACAAGAAGCAAAGAATCACTCTATATCATTAAAATTCTTCAGCCAAACTTCTAGGCTAGATCCAATATTCCAACCAAAATTCCTTTAGCTTTCATTCTGAATAATCAATTTCATTAACTATTTTTAAGAAGACCCCATATCCTACTGTAGAGATATATAGAAAGGGAACCATCTGTCGTCAAACATATCAACCACGACACAAAAGGACATTAAAAATCATCTTATAAGGATCAATTTCTTGAAAAATGTTTTTAACCTAGTTTTTAAGCAGAAGTTGTGGTTGTCAAAAAGGTATAAAAAACTTATACTGAAAATGTATGTCCAAAACATTTCGTACTTTTCAAGTAGAACTTGATAACCACAACTTCTTTTGACCAAAAAAAAAAAAAAAGAGAAAATTATAAGTACTTCAATTTAAAAAGTAGGCTAAAAGTTCTTTTTCAAGACGTTGGGTCCTCACCATTTATTTGAATTCTACTTGTGAAATGTTATTTGCTAAATTGTCTATATTCAAATCATTGTGTTTAAGTAGTTATGAGTTATTAAAAAGTTATATTTGACATTTTAAGTTAAAAAAAGCACTTTTAAAGTACTTTATCAAAAACTTTTATTGTCATGGAAACACTTTTTAAAATAGAATTACCGACAGATCTTCGCCAGTCATTTTTTTTCATAATTACTTATTTCATAATCAATTTTGCAAAAAACTAAAATCTGTATAGAATAGAAGCTAACCAAATGGGGTCATGAATCACTCAATAAAAAATCATCTTGCAACAAGGCAAGCATGCAATCTTTTGATCCACATGAAAATCTATACTTAACTAATAAATGACCATGACAAGTGCAAAATCAAATGCATCAAAGCTAGCTAGCTAGATAATAGAGGTATATATATTAATGGTCATCAATTCTAAGCAATTCATCATAATTGCCACGAGCAGTGGCCCAACCTAAGTAATCTGGACTAACCACAAAATCTTAGTTAATGTGTATTTTAAAGGATATTTGCATTGCACGTTTAACTAGAATGAGGATTTAGGTTTTATTACGATGATCATGGATTTTATCACCCATATTTATTGTTTTAAAGGGGATTCAATAGTAGTTGACCTCTAAATTCACTAGCAGTAGCCATAAGTGAGAAGTTAAAAAAAATGTAGTTATGGTCAAATGTTCTAAAACATCCTGTGATTTAGGTTTGGAAGGTGGTAGGAGACTCAACGGGAAACTTAGCTGGTGTAGTGATGCAGGACCTGATAGGAAGATAATAAACATATTTCTCTAGACTCGTTGATAACACAAAATACCGAAAAAATTCGAATAATAACTAATAATGCGTACAATGACTTTAAATAGGCAAAATCTGTTAAAAAAATTATAATCCGACTCAAATACTAAAAATAGCAAAAATTACAAAAAATAAAAAGTTTGCTAAAACCTACCTAGAATGAAAGATCTTGCGATGTATATCAAGTAGGAAAAAATGAAAATAAAATCGAATTTTCGTAACTCGAGTTATACTCGTAACAAAACTTTTTTGAAATAGTAAAAATGCGAATTTCGAGACCTAAACAAAGGAATTTGCCCAAAAAAATAATGTTAAAAATGGCGTAGCGGTAAGTATTGATCGACATGTCATTTTTCTTCAGAAACACATATTTTATCAAAATTCTGCAAAATCTCACGTGCAATCTTTTAGCAAAAGTCTGCCTACATCATTTTTATCATACCTTCTCCTTCTTGGAATGTTCTAACTTATGAAAATATTTCAACTCTTGTTGGATTGCATCATGCACTCTCAACGTCAAATCCTTGGATCATTCTAGCTAGAGAAACTTAATACACCCGTTCTAGAATGATCCAATGGAGTTGATGTTGGGAGTAAACCAACTGAGTTTTCCGCTGAATCCCCTCATCATTTTCCTTGAGGCCCTAAGATATGCCTGATTCAATCAAGGCCTTAGTATGCTCACCAATGTATAAACACAATTTTTATTACAATTTTTTATTAACTAATTCTACATTTGCTTAATCAATTATTAAAGAAAAACAAAAAGAAGGGATGAAAATGTTTGGATTAGCATGTGAAGTAATATTGAAATATGTTATAATTCAATTATATTATTTTGTCATGCCTTGAAGTTAGTGAATACAAAAGTAAAGAAAATAATGAAAATAATGGTGAGTGTGGAGAAAATATATAAGTTCACGTGATCAAAACATTTATTGATAAAAAAACTGAAAAGATTAATAAAAAAGCACAAAATTAAACAACTTAATTAGAGAAGAGGGGAGAGGGGAGATTCGTGGAAGAGAGATAGACGTTGCAGGATGTTGTACAAGTTGAAGAGACAAAGAGACCCTACAGACTTTACTTGGAGATGACTTTAAGGCAATCTTTAATTTGGAGGAATAATTTGCCCAAGATCTACATGTCAGGTCGTTTCCAAGTTGCATGGATGGGATCTGTTGATGATGATGAGGAGTTCTTGAAGATGAGAAGTAGATATATCTATACATCTATATGTATGTATGGTCAAGTGTCATTTCCCATTGATGTAGAAATGATTGGGTGCTTTCACTTTCAATTAATTTCTGGTGGTTTCTTTATTTTTTTATTTTATTGTTTTTCTTTTTCGAACAGTTGGTACATATTAGTGAGTGAGCTAGAATATATATATGGGACCCAAAATCACTATGTACGCTTTTATAAAGTGTGGAAAACAAGAGCAAAAGGTGTCTCACATTGAATGCCCTTTTCCATTAGTTGGAGATTGAAAGGGTTGGAATGCAGTGGTTCCAGATGTTGTTGCTGCTGTTTCTTCCATTGATACATACACACATACATATAAAGATATATCATCAAAAATATTAAACAAAACGCACTAAGTACTGTTTATATAATATTAATTCCACATGCATGCTTCTGCGTAATGGGTTCACTTGATATGTTATGTTATGTAGTCGCCATGTGCCAATATCTCTCTCTCACTCGCTCTTGCCCTCTTGTCTTGGCTTCATGGTTCAGCTGAGTTGTGTTTCTAATACACACCATGTGTTCTTGTGTCAATCTCAATGTATGGGTCTCTTTCATTAACCCTTTGTTGATAGTGATCCCTTAACCACTAATTTTGTTTTCTTTTTTTCCTTCGTGGCATGCATCTATATATATGCATATTAGTTTTCTCAAGGTTACTTTTCTAATAATTAAGCTAGTAAATGAAATATATTAATTAATTACTACTACTACTGCTACTACTACCATTCTAATGTGCTTAATTAGCACACGCACATGTATAATATTGTTATTAATACCTAATTTTAACGTTATGCAAATATCAATGAGTTTCAGATTCTTATGATCAAATTAACATTTTAGCATCATGGCTATGATTTGTTATTTATGTCAAAATTCGAGCCATATATTGAAGTCATCGAATATGTTGTGTACTCTAAATATATAAGGAAAAGGAAGCCTAGATGAGAAATGCTACGTACAATGATTGTGATGGTAGACAATGACACAGACATTGTCACCTCATCATCATCGAATTGTCTTAGACTATGCGTTAATATATATGTGATTTTATCAATCCAATCCAAAGTGGCAAGTGGTAGTGTTTGTATGGTGTCTATCATCACTATCACTTCAGCGTTTTACATCCTTAATTTGCATGTGATGTGGTTTTAGTTGATGTGTCATTATCTATATTATTAACTAAATGCACCAAAAGCAATAAACAGGAAAGCCACAATTTAAATAGTGATACTAACTGTACTTATAATTAATAAAAAGAAAATACGAAAAAAGAAAGTAGCTAAATAAACTCCACTTATGGACTATTTATATCTCAGTCACTAACACAACCTTACCTTAAAACATATATACTCTACTTACGCCAGTAAAAAATATAAAAAATCTTAAACTACCCTTCACCCTGATGTACCCCACCCCAAACCCCTTTCGATTTCTTCTTCTTCTCCACCAATTTTTCTCCTCTAAAACCCTAGCTCTTAACTTCAAAGCCCACTATTTTTATCTTTTTATCTTAGTTTGAAGAATATTAGTTGTAGGGGAGCATCATTTTGATCCTATTTGGAGCAAATTACCACACTCCGTTTTCGTGCGTTTTCGACGATTGATTTTTTGAATCGGTAAGAAATGCATGGTTTAATAGTTATTTTTGTTTCTATTCACTTTTATTCATGAAATGCAATATGTATGAGTGTTTTTCGATATATTTTGCACAAAAAATAGGCAAGAACGAAGGTCGTCACCATGGACGACCTTCCTTCTAGGGTCGACCACACAAGACCGACCGGTACAAAGTAGGGTCGGCCATTCTCGCTGACCCAACTTTGTACAAGTCGGTCTGTCAAAGCCAACCCTGCTTGATTTTTTTAAAAATAAATAGTGATTAACCATTTTATTGTGTACATATATGTCGAGGACATGCAACACTACTTCTAGTGAGCAAAGTGGGTCACGCACTCGACCTACAACATCAGAGAGAATACGTAGGCGCACTGAAACCAATTTATCGGCCATTACAGATGTTGCACAACAAGAAGAACAAGAAGAAGAGCAAATAGACGAGACAAACACGCAACACACTGGCCAAGAGAGCCAGTACATTAAAGAAGATGATAGTGCCCCTGTCTCATTTTTGGGAGGCCTTACCGATCCCTCTGTCCTTACTTGTTTCAAGAATCATATTGCTGCAACTATATGGGTTGGCGAAATAAGTCTTCATCCCTAGTGTATAGTAAATTTTTTGTTGACGGTTATATCTTGTTAATATTGACCATGTTAACCTATATGGTTCATCCTTAGCACATCTCTAAAGTATACTTGATGAAGTATATTTTGATGATCACAAACAAAGTATTTTTAGGTGCTAACGAACGTTTATCAAGAACTTATCTCTGCACCAAAGGAAAAACAAAAAGCCAAGGAACAACTCGATCAAAGAACTCAAAGCTTACATTCAACGGTCAAGCTTGTTTCAACGAATATACTTCAACGATCACATTCTGATTTCAAGATCGCTTCACTCAAACGTTTCGATTAAGCTTCAAGACTACATCTCTCGATCAACGTTCAAGTCATTCAACTTCGAATTGCTCTCATTGAAGATCTCATAATGAAGAGTTAGATCTAACGGCTATGAGAAATAAGAATACACAAAGTATCTAAGGTATATCTTTCTCTAATCGTTATTGCTCAAAATATTTTTCAAAACCATGCATATATCATTTTCACATGTTCTCTAAATCTGCATATTCTGATTTCATGTTTTTAACAATATTTCAAATGATTTAATACTATATATTTAATTTGAAATATACCGAATTTTTATTCGCATTTATCGAATATTTTATCGCGAGTAAAAAACTGTTTTCAAAGAATCTTTCAGGACTCTAATGAAATAGCAGCGCTCTCCTAAACTTGTTAAGTCAAGACCCTGATAACGCTCAAGTTGAAATGAATTGATTAATCAAGACGTTTACTTATATAGTAGCGGTCTTCTATATTAATCAACCTGTGAAGTTGACAGGAAGCTGACTCAGTATCAGCTCACTAAAAGATCTTTTAAAAGTTCTTCAAAGAATGTTTCTTTGAGGACGTTGATGGTTATAAGTTGATTAAACTATCAAGACGCTTTCTGGATAGGAGCGTCCTCACTTTTGGAAATCAATTTAATAACTTTTAGGACGCTGATTGTGCTTCAACGTATTTTTAAATGTCTTAACTTGCAGGACGTTTACATAGTAGTAGCGCCCTCATGTTATGTTTTTATCTAGTAGGATGCTCACGTAATGTAGCGCTCTCATGTTTTGTTTTATGTTTTAAAGGCAAGACGCTTACTCGGATAGTAGCGCCCTCATGCACTTAATAGTTTTAAAACATAGCAGGACGCTAACTGTGCATTAGCGCCCTCAAGGTTTAAGTCGTCTAAAGTCATAAGTAAGTCAGGACACTTACGAGTGAGTAGCGCTCTCACTTAAGTTTTCAGCAAGACTCTTATACGTAGTAAGCACCCTCAAGGAACAAAACTACAAAGTTGATATTATACGTTAGGACACTGATTACGGAATCAGGACGCTAATTCAACTACCGTCACTGTTCGAATGAGTACACTACGTCAATGTACTTTTTCAGAATAGACACTTGCACAAAGTCCTTTTCACACCTATCAGAGACCTTCTCTGATACATGAAAGAAGTTCTTTTAAAACTTTCCTCTTTCATGAAATCTGAAAAGAACCAGAATGTTAGTGAGAATCGCAGTTGCTATTTTCATATAACATTCTAGCCGTTATGTGAAAACGTTCACATTATTTGAACGTTAAAGGTCTAACGGCTATGTCCCACTAAGTCTATAAATACTAACACTTATGGCTAAACAACTTGCAATTCACTTTGTGTTGTGCCAATACTTTTTGAAAGTTAGTCTGTGTCAAAATGAATTTCATTTTTCTAATCTTTCAAAGTATTTTCACTGATATCTATACGATTTTCATATTGAGTTTCAAATATATTTCTATCTTTAAAAATTTGTTTTTATATTGATATCAACTCAAATTCTCAGCACTGATTCACATTTGGTATCATTCTTGTTGATGATAGAATTTGAGAAATAGTTCAAGATATACAATTGTACTTGATTTCATATCTTAAGCATTGTATTGAACTATATCAGTAGTTGCATTAAACTACTGATCGTTAAACCAGAAGTTTTCATACATATATTCTATATTTATTTTGAAAACTATCTATGTCTTTTATTTACACCAGTTCTCTGTTTTTAACGTCAATATTTGTTTGGTATATTTTATCTTTCGATAAAGCACTGATTTTCATATCATATCATTCATACTTTTCGAAACTGCAATTGAGCAATACCGAACATTGAAAGGTAAATGACAGAAAGTGTATTTCAACTTGGCATTACCTATTTCACATTTCATATCTTTGTAATTGTATTTACTGTGCGTAATGTAAAGTGTTCTACTACGTTAGAACTACCGAACATCTCAGTGTTGTAATCCTGGTGTGTTTCTAGATTGAAAAAACCAGGACAAGTGAAAAAAGTAGTTCACGCTTGATGATTTCATGATTGAAATCATATAGGTTTTCTCTGAGCCTATAAAAGAGAAACCGGTTCATCCTCATCCCGTAAAAGGATAGGTGTGCCCTTAACTTTAAAAAAGATAGGTTATCTCTCAGCCTTAAAAGAGAAATCTGTTGTTCATTACCCCGTAAAAGGACCACGATTCTTCCTTAGCCAGTAAAAGGAACATGGGTTTCTCCTCATCCCGGAAAAAGGAAATTGGTTCTTCCTTAGCCATTAAAAGGAACATGGGTTTTTCCTAATCCCGAAAAAAGGAAAATGGTTCATCCTTAGTCCATGAAAGGATAGGTTTGCCCTTAACCTGTAAAAGGGTAGTTGTAATGGTTTGGTTCTCACTCGTAAGAGAATCGGTTAGTATATTGAGTAAATCCTAATCGAGAGATTAGGTAGCGGACGTAGGCTTGGCCAAACCACTATAAATCTGTGTCAAACTTTTACAATTTAGTTTGTGTTCTAATTTGCATCATGTTCCAATACACTCATGTAAATCACTAAGTTATTGGAAGATAATTTTAAAATTGACCATCGCACCCAATTCACCCCCTCTTGGGTGGGACCAACAGACCATTTATATTTTTTTGGGTTGGTTTTCTTTTTTATTTACAACATCGACCCCTACTTAGGTGCATAAGTCATGGAGCATAGGTGGTTGAGTGGGATCTAGAATGCCACCCCGACCAAAAAAGACTTAAAGAAATCATAGATGGATCTGGGTTGAGTCCCTTGGTCGATTGCTCGTACACGCACACCAATAAGACACTTATTACTGCGTTTGTGGAAATATGGCAACCAGAAACGAACACATTTCACTTTCATTTTGGTGAAATGACAATTACCCTCGATGATGTTGCGATACTTCTCAACATTCCTGTCACAGGCAGATCCGTCTCAGCCATACTAATGGGCAACATTGATGCAGCCGAATTATTGGTGCAAGGGTTGGGAGTTTATTCGGTGATGCGAAGGAAGAGGTTAATAAGGGGAAAGGGCAATCCATGGCTAAGCACTGGTTGAAAGCCTGATTTGGTACCCCCAAGCAAGCAGACGTCCCCTACCCCTCTGTGGAGTGAACGGCGAGGGCATTTCTATTATAACTATTAGGGTGCACAATGTTATGTGACAAGACCACGGGTCCCTGTCGCTTATCTTCAATTGCTCATGCACGTGCACATGATTCATATGTACTCATAGGATGCCGTATGTCTTGTGTATTTGTATCGTCAGCTTGGATGTGAGACAAGGGCCTCAGTTTGTCAGATTGTAGGGTATTTCATCTTGCGTGAGGTATATATGCATCATTTCACACATAATGTCTGTTCCATATCAAAGATGTTTCAATAATGATTTTAATACAAAATGTATATGATAGAGTTGGTTGTATGACCATTTTCTTTTAATTCGTCCTCGTGTCAACCCTTCATATCAATATAATCTGCCACAGATGCAAATGTGGGCCCCAAAAAAAGAGATGGAATTAGCTGAGGATCACGTGGTCACAATGCGTAAGGCACTCGATATGTTACGCCCTCACGAGGTCAGTGACAACGTTTAGGAATTCAATTAAGTTTTATTTATTACTATGACTTTAAGTATCATTGTGTTGTTGGTTTAATTATTTATATTGAATTTGTTCATGTTTATTCAGAACCATACTTTGATTAAGAGATACTCGGCCAATCTCGGAGTTTGCTTTTTTTTTTTATGGTTGTATAAAATGCTTAGACGTTGTGGAACCCTATCATCCTGCTAGGGTTCTTCGCCGGTTAGGCCATGTACAGAAAATTCCTCCATGGCCTCTTCGCCCATTAAAAGCAAGTGGGGTTCCTCAGCGAGTCAATACCAAGTGAAGTATTACTATGATCAGATATGGGAGAGATGGGATAGTGGTATACTTTCTGCTCGAGCACGGGGTGAGCGTCTACGCAGTACATGTGATGCGGCTCTGAACTACCTCGAGTGGTTTACATCTATATCTTACCCGATCATTGAGAACCCAACACGTCAGCATCCTTCCAACCCTCAATAAAGATATATGTTTGATGATGATACCACCCTTGTAATAAAGTTTGCATTCCTTTCTTTTTTCTTTATATTGAATTGGATTTATCTGTTATTCGCATGTAATTGTTGATTTGCATTGGGATATGTACAACAACAAAACAGACGAGCCCTGAACATCGCATTATAATGGATGTTCATGCCTGAACCAGAAGTAACAATTCGTAGTGCAAGAATCGCCATGGAGTCAATTGTTGGTGTTATGTCTAGGTTGAACATCCGGGATGAAGCTAGGCCTTCCTTTATGATGGAAGAAGAGCAGAGGCAGGGGCTGTCAATTCCAAGGTGCGATGAAGTGGGTCTGTCAGGGGTTAGAGCATATTCACGCAAGCGAAGAGGACAATAACTTCATTAGTGTCTGGTTATTGTTTTTTTTAGGGGGCGAGTACATGTAATGAATTTGTTTGTTGTTTATCATGTATCTTGATATGATTTGCAAAATTTGGTGAATTAAATTTCCTTTATGTTGATACTATTGTGTATGTATTAGCTGTTATTTTCACATTGGGACGTTGTCTTTATGTCTATGAACATGTCAACATTCGGACCTCGTTTGGCGGGTGGGGTGCCGTACCCCAACTATACCCCACCCGTACCTCACATTACAGTTACGAACGGGGAACGGTACCCCACTTCCCAAACTAACTCGAAATTATTGCAAACATGTCAAAAACTTGATGGAATGCAACTCCAATGCATGATGGAAAGGGGGAAATGCAAAAAAACCCGGGAAAAGTGAAGGTCGACCATCAAGGATAGACCTATTTAAAGGAGGGTCAGTCTTGTTCCACCTAACAGAGAGGTTCTGGTCGAACTTCGAAAACTGACCCTCCTTTACTAGGGTCGGCCCTTGATGGTCGACCCTCATATTTCCAGAGTTTTTTCGCATTTCTTTCTTCCATCATGCATTGGGATGCATTCCATCATTTTTTGACATGTTTGCAATAATTTTGGGTTAGTTTGGGCAACGGGGTACTGTTCCCTACTTGTAACTCTAATGTGGGGTTGCATCCCAATGCATGATGGAAGGGGGAAATGCGAAAAAAAACCCCGAAAAAGTGAGGGTCGGCCATCAAGGACTGACCCTAGTGAAGGAGGGTCGGTCTTCAAAGTTCGACCAGAACCTCTTTGTTCGGTTGAACAGGACCGACCCTCCTTTAAATAGGTCGGTCTATGACGACCGACCTTCACTTTTTCCCGATTTTTTTGCATTTCCCCCTTCCATCATGCATTGGGATGCATTTCATCTAGTTTTTGACAAGTTTGCAATAATTTCGAGTTAGTTTGGGCGGCGGGGTATCATTCCTCACTCGTAACTGTAATTAAGAATATGTTCAATTAAGAATATAATATGAAAAAAGAGTAAACATAATTAATTAAAAATACATGTATGCATTTCAACTTTGGTAACTATACTCTCTAAAAGTGTGTAGTAGAACTATTTATAAATATATATTGAATTTAACTTAATTATAATAAGGCCAGGTTGAGCTAAAATTATGAAATAAAGAAAGATATTATCCAACTATATACATAAATTAAATAAAACAAATAATTCACATACCTAGTTGTTGGACCAATGCTCCTCACGTCGGTATCTCGATATTTTGATGATTACAAGCCGTATGATATCACTTGTATTGTTTTTCTAAGTGCTATAATCAATCATCAAGAATACATAAAATAATAGTTATCGAAGTCTACAAAGATCAAGCTCGTTCTAGCTCGAAGAACGAAGACATATCTCATATGGAATGCATTAATTTGATCTTAGGTGTGCAGGGTAACCTCTCGATCAATCTCAGTACTAAAACTCTTAAAATTGCAAAGTTTTCAAAATCACTTCGATTTAGTATTTGATTTTAACAAAATGCTTTCTGAAAGGTTTTAATCATAATTTCAATGAGTTTTGAATGATATAAAAGTGTTTAATCTTATATCAAAGTGTTTTGATTCAATGGAATGGTTCTTGAATGTCAAAAGATTGATTTTTCCAAAATTAGGAACCTATAGTGCTCTATCATTGATGATAGCCCACTACCCAGGCAATTGCCAAAGTTTTCAGAAGGAAATAGCGCTCTATCATTGATGATAGCCCGCTACCAAGCCATTGCCAAAATTCTATTTTTTTGTACAAAGGGCAATAACACGCTATCATGGATGATAGCGTGCTATCAATGAGTTCAGAAAATCAGGAACTCTCGATTTTCAGTATATCGAGCTTCAATAGCCTGCTATAGGCCAATATCGTGCATAATGAACAGGCCGATAGCGCGTTATAGGACATAATAGCACGCTATCATTGCCAGAGATAGAAATCTGACTTTTCTAACTAGAAAAACATGAGCACTTTCACTTGCTTGATTTTTTTATTCCTTGCACAGTTTTGCCAGGTTATCTTAACTAAAATATTCTCTACTAACACCTGGATGATTCCTATTGTCTCTCACGCCCAAAACAACTTTAGATTAAATAATGTTTTGAATTCAAATCATTTCATATTCTTTTGTTCTTGAACTTGTAACTGCTCATTTTATAAAACACTCATTCTCTGATTTATATTTTATTGTAACTAATTGAACTTAAAAATATGTATTTGATTACATTAGTTGTCCAAAAGCCTGGTCCAAAGGATCGATTTTAAGGCCTAACCCATAGGCCCGGTCCATATATTTTTTGGGTTGGGTCTGGACCAAGACTTTTTACTATTCGCCCTGCCCGGCCCGGTTTAGCCAGATTATTCCTAGGCCCAATGGGATCAGGCCTGGCGGGGCCAAATGGCCCAAGGAATTGCCACCCCTAACCGTTCCCCACTCGTAAGGTGAACTTTGACGTAATATTATATACAAAAAGAGAACAATAATTCAAACATCCAAAACAACATAGTACCATTCAAAGACAACAAATCTGTTTATATCATCAACATCGAAGTCAATTATATCTTTTGTATCCACATTTCAAAAAAGGAAAGTCTATACATATCCACATCTCCCTATTTGTCAACATTTTCGAAAAGAAAAAAACATAAATAAACATGTCAACATTACCAAAAAAACATGCTGACATCCCCTTACATATCAACATATCCACATCCCTCTACATATCAACATTTCCAAAAATAAAACAAGTCTAAACATTTCAGCATTTCCTTAAAAACATGTTGACATCGCCCTACATATCAACATTTCCAAAATAACTAGTCATCGTCTAAGTCAACTACTATATCTTGTCTATCACCCGCATTGTTTGTCACTCTGCTACCATCAACATTGAAAACGAAATAAGGGGTTTCCTATCCATGTGTCTGTCGTAGTCAGAATCTATGCCAATCTGGCAATATGGGACGTATTGTTGATGCAGGGGCAAACGTAACCTATGGAAAGTACAACATTACAATCATTATTTCCATTATTCTATATTTTACATTGAAACAAAATACAAAAAGAAAACAGTTTTTACCTGCACAAAGTGGTTATCATTCAAGTAACCAATGCCAATCACTCGCCTCAATGGGATTGGTGGAGCTTCGGTTCTGAGGGGCAAAAATGTAAGACATTCCTGGATATCTGGGAAAATTATTCACTTCTCTTGGGGTGCCACAGGGTCACTATACTACAGAGAACTCATAATCTCTTGAACCCTCTCAACACTACCAGAAAACACTGTATAGTGTGCCTCAAACCTTTGTACATCTCCTAGTAAGTCACCTCTGACTTTGCTCCAACCGTTTGTTCCCATACCCATGAACTCAGCGATGACTCGGTACCCACAATGTCCATTGGCCATAACATCTCTGACATGGACTATGTACTGATGCCAGCCAGGAGGGAGTTGATCTAGTCCATAAAATGCATGAGACATTTGCAAGAGTGTTTTGTGGACCTTTCTTGGTTCATCATTCTTCGGTCTGGTCTTTTGCAATGATGAGATTGATGAACAAGTGGAATACGTAGACACATGCTCAAAGAATGAGGGATCTTGTTTTGTAGACCGATTACTCTTCCTAGTTGACCGCCCTTTTGTTTTCTTCTTGTGTATGGGCACAGTAAGAAAAGAGGTCGATGGAACAACTATCTCTGTGATTTTTTATACAATTCTGGCTCTTCCAGAGGCATCAAAACTATTAAATTTATCCTTAAGTAGACCCAACTCAGCCCTAAAATTGAAATCCATCTCGTTATCCTCTACTTTCACAGAAGTAAGATCTAGTTTTTTCCAATGGGCATCCACATCAGCTAGAGGTATGGGCATGCTAGATTGCTTACACAAAGCAAGGTCGTGTGCCTCTGGAAATCCATGCGTTCTGCGTACCACACATCCACATAAATTTCGGTCTAACCCAACACTCTCAACACGAGTTAACTCCTTCCATATCTTGTCTAGTGCAGCTCTAGAGATGAACGCATACAAATGCATGAATGTAGAATCTTGGAAGTGATACTAAACAATATTCAAACTTTTTTCAAATGATGACTTGATCTCTGTGTTGCAAAGCCAACATTATATTGATTGCAATCCATGATGTCTCGGAGTTGCTTTGAGAAGACCCTAAAGTTCTCTTCAGCTTGGAATGTGCACTCTCCACCCTATTAGTTGTAGTATTGCCAAGGTGCATAAACTAATCTATCCACGCCTTCACAAATCTTTCCCTGTGGGGTACCAACCACGTCATATCGATGTACGTAATAACCTCAGGGTACTCATCATACTCTTCAAACAATACATTTTTTTGATGATTGTATTCCTCCACTATATCAGAAAAAACCAATTTATTCCACTTCCTCATAAAAGCTTCAAAGTCCTCATTCTTTGTAAACTTGCTCTTTGAGTTGGCCAGCACGTTCTTGTTTATGGGCCATGAACATAACAAATTCATTGTAACAGGGAACATACCTAAAACAATATTCATCAAGGCCAAGTCCTTGTCTGTCACAATTATCTTGGGAAGAGACCACCCATCCAACAACTTCCTCAATTTTTGTTGTGCCTACATGTAATTTTTTTTATTTTCAGATGCCATATACACAAATGCCACTAAAAATGTCATACCCGTCAATGTGACACCGACAATCACCAGTAATGAAAATCTGCACTTGTTCGTCTTGTATGTACAGTGCATCAGATGCACATATGGGAAACACCTCAAAAGATCTACTGAAAGAGGATGAGCCCAAAACATATCTTCAACAACATCAGTGCCTTTTTCGCACCACGCCACTCGATGTACTTCTCTTCCTCTAACTTGTGCAACAGTTATTGCATCTGAGACCTGCCTCCATTTTCCAACAACCTATGCTTTTGTCTGGCATTGTATATTGTCTTCAGTGTCAATGCATTACTGACACTTCTTTCCTTTAAAGTCATCAATGTGTCTTTTGGTCGGGCATTACTCTTTGATATTTGTACCATGACTTCTACTTCATCATTATTCAACCATTTGGCGTATGGGTGTCCTTCTAAGTACTTCTCAGAGGGGTGGTTATGGGTGCCACATGCAACTTTTAACGTCCACTCACCGTCCCGAGGATTCTTTCCATTTAACAAAAAAGGGCATCCACACTTCTTCGTGCTAGTTTAACTTTTGTTTTCCTTCTTACCAACAGAAGATTGCTGAGCAGTGGATCTATGACGGCCATATCTCTCAAAAGCAAAATTGACCCAAGCTCGCCTACCATTACCCCCAGCATCTAAGTTTCGGATTATGATCTCTAAATAATTCCTTCAGCCAACCTCTTGGACCCATGAAACAAGTAATTCCCGTGTACTAAATTCCTTGTCGGGGGTGAACTGCTCGGTGTAATCAATGACCATTGCAAGTTCTTCACCCTGAAATTATGTAGAATTTTATAATTAGACAATAAATAAATAAAAAATTGTCATTGACGACATCAAATACACCCAAATGCATAAAATAACAATTGCATGCACAAAAATTTGGATAAGTGTAATAACTGGAAGGCCAATTAGGACCGACCATTGTACAGCAAGGTCGGTTTATAATGCCCGACCCTCATAAAGAAACGTCAACCACATATGGCCGACTCTCTTGTTCAATGATTGGCCTTGTAGGGCTGACCTTCAACCCAATTTTTTTGAAAAAAAAAATGTCATTTCCATTCGCACACAACCAAAACTTACCTCTCCTTGATGTACGTCGTCACATAAACAATCTCCTTTGGCTATATTGATTGAAATGTGTGTTGATGGTGTTTTTTTTTGAATGATTTAACCTAAAAAATCAAACAATCATCCATTCAACAAAACATCCAAAAAAATAGTTGAACATTGGCGAAGAAACCCTTGCAATAGTCTACTTACCACGATTACGACGTCTAGAGCAATGCAATGTTGTTGCTTGGGCGTTGGCGTTGCCGTTGGTGTTGCCGTTTGAGAGAAAAAGAAGGCGGTGGGTGAGAATAGGAGGGGTGTTTTTATTTATTTTTATTTTTTAAAGGTTAGTTTAGTAAATTTGATTGAGGGTATTTTAGGGATAAGCAAAAAAATATGGATTGGGGTGTAGATAGTGCATAAGTGGGGTCCATCTAGCTGCTCTAAAAAAACTCATTACTGTGGTGAAGTATTTAATAATATTATTTGTAAATAAAGTGAATTTCAATCATTTTATGTAACACCTTTGAAAAATAGACCACATTATTCTATCAAATAATATATAAAACATGCATAAGAACACCCCGAACACTGTCTGGGAAAATACCCGGGAAAACCGCAATGAAAGTGAACCCTTTTACATTTTGATAATTATGGCATTGCATTGTTCATTTACATTGTTTCATGCTACATTAATTCATGCATATGAGCATACTGATTATATATAGATGGGGCTGGATCTAAGAGTGTCTATTGACCGTGGACCAAAGAGCCGCAAGTGGCATAAGGGTTGAGTCCTTGCTTGCGTGACTTGTAACTGTTTTTGTGACACCCCGAAAATTATTTCATCTTGCCCATAACCCAATTGCATTTTGCCCAAACTCTATGTGTTGCCTTGATATGTTTGGTGTTTGTTTGATGGTTGTTTAATGTTTGTATATTTGATGCTTGATAATGTATATAAATATGTGCATTATAAATTGTATATGGGTCATGTTAAATTAAAGTATAATGCATATGTTATTATTTATGCATGGGCCCATTAAACCATTAATTGATATGAGTTAGGATTGATTGAATAAAAAGATAAATGAGAATAAATAATTTGGTGTATTAGATGGATTGGACATTTAAAATACATGCAAGTATAAGATTGGTTAAAGTACATGTGGTTGGTATGGGTAGTATGAGACCAATACATGTCAAATTGGTGCATGAGAATGGACAAGTGTCCCATGCCCCATTTCTCTTCTCCAACACATGTCAAGGTGGTGCATGAAACGAACACATGTCAAGTTGATGCATGAGAATGGACAAGTGTCTCATGCCCCATTTCTCTTCTCCAATACATGTCAAGTTGGTGCATGAGAGTGCACAAGTGTCCCATGCCCCATTTCTCTTCTCCAACACATGTCAAGTTGGTGCATGAAAGTGGACAAGTGTCCCATGCCCACTTCACTTCTCCAAGGAAGTCCTAGAGAGTGAGGTGAGTGGAGGGAAAGGAAAAAAGATGAGAAAAGAAAGAAGAAGAGAAAGAAAGAGGAAGTTGCTTTGAGGGAAGTCTCGGCAACGTTTTCATCAAAGAGCTGGATCTTGGTTCTATATGGTCAGATTGAGCTCAAACTTTGTCAACAAGTTCATATCTTATGGGTATTCATTCTGGTCGGTGGAGATCTTGATTGGAGTTTTCTTTTGAAAGATATAACCTCCCAAACAAAACTGGTCGGAAAGTCTGGACTTCTCGCGCAATTTAGATCAAACTAATAGATCTCATAAATCTACCGTTAGATGGATATGATATTTGAGAAGGTGGTTCAAAACCGGTCTTTCTGCTAACGGTTGAGATGTTGGTGGGTCAAGTATTTTGTGTGATATAGTCATCTGAGTTCGAGTATTTGTAGCAGGAAAGGAGAAATTGTCTGATTAGAGACTTGTTCATCAAAGTGGCTAATCTTTTCGGTCCACCGTTGGATTGAGCTGATTTTTAGACAGAAGGTTTGTTTCTTAACATACTTCAATCTGTACGGTTGATTTTGTGATTAAATATTTTTGTTGGCAGCTTGATACATCTGAACAGAATATTAAATGGAAAATTTGTAGGGTTGTTTGAATTAGACCTAAATTTAGAATATGAATTTAGACCTTTCCAAATAGCTTGCATGTCAACTAGGTTGACCTAGTTGCCATTGTTGATGAACCCATTATGCAAAATCAATGATATACATGGCTGAACATGGTGACCTAGTGTAAATAGGCAATATGGCCTAAGTATGGAAAACTTCATATTTTAGGGTTTTTGATGCTTTTGGCCTAGAATCATTGAATTTATGCAATTTATGTCTAATTAAGCATGATTAGGGTTGATTATGCTACTAATTTGGTGGTTGTGACCATATCATGGGTTAGGCCTACTTGTGATCAAGTGACCCAATTTGGGCATGTTTATACCTAAGGAATTGAAAATTTGTATTTTTAATTAATTGAATGGTTTATGAATGAGAACTATGCATTAGAGGCCTAAGTCGTGTGATTTGAGTTGAATAATGGGATTAGATGGGATTTAGGCCTATTGTCTATATGTGGGCTGATTTAGGGTTGATGTGTAATGTCTATGTGATTAAGCATAGAAATTGATGTATGGTTGGATATTGATGAATGTTTCAGGACCTTGATTGGGTTCATTCGGTTTGGTGTCCGTGTGTGGTTAGATACTCTCGCGAGGCTTGGTTGTGAGTAGACTTCATTTATGATTATATCTTTTATGTCATCATATCACTTATATATATTGTATGTTGAAAGCATGAATGTGTCCTAATGTTTTGAATGATGTGTTGATTTGAGAAAACCTTATGACTTTGGTTGGGCCCATCTATTTGACTAATAGGGGGACTTAACCTTGTCATAGGAAGGTTTTAAAAAGGAAATATTTGGGGATGAGAACGGTACAGTGAAATAGACGTGCACTAGTAACCCCAAATCAACATGATTGGGGATGAGAACGATACGGTGAAATAGACGTGCGCTAGTAACCCCAATGCATGTGGAATGTGGATCCAAATTGATAAGTTTTTACTTGCATCGAACTTATTATAAATGCTTGATATCTATATGTTATGAGCTTTTAATCATGTTACACATTACATGCATACATGATATTTATTGATGAGTATTGATAGCGTATTTGAATTCTATTCACTGGGCACCGTTGGCTCACCCTCATTTTTCTTTTTCAGGTCCTTCTGTCCTGAATAAGGGCAAAGGAGTAGTCATATCTTAAGAGCCTTGCCGGCAAGATTATCCAAGGCCTCGATGTGAGTTGAGAGGCATTTTGATTGAACTGTGTTTTAAATTATGATGTATTATATTTTGGACTATGTAATTATAACACTTACCACATTGTAGTATGGGTGAGTTGGGACTTGTTAGATAGACCGTGTGGACATATGACGATTTTTTTTGTACCCGTAGTTTTGGACTTTATGTGTATGTCAATCTTGATGGACTGTAGGGATTACAGTTTTTTTTATGGTTCATTTTTATGGAGTATCTCTTGTCTTGGATGATTAATACGGTTGGTAGTTTTGTTTAGTACCTGTTTATATTATGTCGTTGTTTGGGATAAGGCTCGTAGGGTTTCAACCACCTCACGAGGGTTGAGGACTGGTTTGAGATGCCTACGCCGGGCGTCCCGCCCCGACATTCCTCACACCATTCCTAGCGGGGTTGGTGGTCCGGGGTGCGGGGTTGCCACAGTTTTGCGCCTAGTCCGTGATTTCAAGGGGGTCGCCACATTGTGATACAAGGTTGAGCTCTTGCTTGCGGGACCTGTAGTTATTTTTGTTGGCCCAGGTATGTCCAAGAGAGAGGTGAATTGAACATTTAGACAATTTAAAATTAATTACAATGGCAAAGTTAAAGTACGAAATATAAATAAATAAGCGCAATCGATTTATAGTGGTTTGGCTACTTGCCTAAGTCCACTACCAACCTCCTCAGTTAGGATTTTAAACCTTATCACTAAGGGATTCTCTTACGGGTGAGAATCAAACTGTTACACCTTTCTCAACTTACGGGTGTAAGAACAATCGTTACACTGCTCAACTTGTAGGCTTGAGACCAACCTATCCCAACTTATGGGTGTGAGACAGACCTAAGCTTTCTCAACATACGGGTGTGAGAACTTCCTTTTCTCAACTTACGGGTGTGAGAATACCTAACCTTGTTGAATATAAGAATATCAACTCCGTAGTTTATCTAACTACTGTTACAACCTTGATACAATATACAAGATATGAAATTGAGTACAACTGTATCCTATGAACTATTTCTCAAATATCTCTTTCAGCAAGAATGATATAAGTTAAAGCGATGCTGAAAAATTTGAGTGAAAACAGTTCAAATTCTCAAATGGATTTTCAGATAAAGATATAAATTTAGCTCAGTATGAAAATCATTTGAATATGTAAAGTTTCAAAGAAAACTCTTTGAAAGCAAAATAACTTAAACGTTTTCAACCAGATGAAAATTTGACTAACTTTCAAAAGTGTTTTGGCTCAGAGAGTTTTCGGTGGTCTTAACAGATTGTTAAGTGCTGGTATATATAAACTTGTAGAGATGAAGTTGTTTATTTGAATTGAATTTCAAATATGAACGTTTACTCATAACAACTAGAATGTATCACGAAAATGGCAACTACACATTTCATGAACATTCTGATTTTCTCCAGATTCACAAATAAGGAAAGTTTAAGAGACGTGGTTCATGAATCTAAGAATATCTCTTACAATTACAAAAAGATGACTTTTATACAAAAAGTTGTTCTAAAACGGTGGCGAAAAGGATGTACTTGTCAGAACAACAAAAGTATTATTTTTGTCATTTTGTTCCTTTGAGGGCGTTCATAGAGCATCAGCATCCTACTAAACAATGCAGTGAGGGCGCTACTGAATCGTAAGCCTCCTGACTTGCTTTGACAATTAAACAACTAAAGTCATGAGGGTGCTACTTGATAGATAACGTCCTGCTTTGTTTTAAAATCACTTAAGCACGCTAGGGCGCTACTCATAAGTAAGCGTCCTGAAATTTTAAAACAATTTTAAACAATATTAAGTATGTTGAAGGACAATAAGCGTTGAATTTACCCAATTATGGGTGAACCCCTCCCAAGAAAACCTGAGGAGGAACGAAACCTATCGCCACTACGATTCTTTCCTCCTTCTCCCCCTTTTTCTTCTTCCTCAGCGCAGCCTACATTTAAGATCGAACGCTTCAAGCAAGGGATCTAGGATGCAATCAAGGCATGTGACGAGAGCAACCAGGAAAGACACGACCTAGTGAGAAAAAAGTTTGAGGACAACAACAGCAAACTTGACAAGTATGTCGTTGACATCGCCACCCTTTAAGCCTACTGCTTTGGTCACAGCGCATCATAGGTAGGGTCCCAACCGTTTTTCGTTTCCACGGAGAATCTAGGACAATCCTCCCAGACTTTCCAGCCCACACCTCACCCAACACCGCCCCAATAGGATTGGTACTTTTGGGGTTGGAAGATGCGTTTGGAAACTTGGTCAACCAATTCCTCGAGGATGACACGTTAGTACACGATTTCTTTGCTAATCCTTGAATTTACTAACCGTCATTATATTCTGCCAGCTCGCCTCGTTTATTTTGATGTTTACTTTTCTTGCAAAACTTTTGTAAAGGACTTGCATAAACTATAAAAAAAATAAAAAATCATGTCGGATTTTTGCTAGAAACTTAGGAAAACGTTGCGTGATTGTTTGCTTGTTTGAGACTATGATTGATAGGTGAACTTGCCCTGTCGTGTTTCTATATTATCAATGAGTTTGTGGTGGTATGGGACACATCAAACCCACTAGATGCTAGAGAAACCTCGGGAACCAAGGTAGTATATGTCTTGTGTGTAGCAATTTGATTTATTGGCATCATTAGGTTTCCTTGGAATGGGACTTGGAAACCCAAAGGATACGAGTTGTAACCTGGTTATCCATGCAGATTGCAAAAAGAATGCACATTGATCCCCTCGACCGGACCACATCCCTTATCACCAAGTTCACACGGAATGGGATGGGTGAATTTGGAGGATAACAGCAATCGTTAGGTCATGGTGATAAGTGAGCATAGTTAACTTATATTCTCGACATGTAGAACCTAAGAGGCAACACGAGGATAAGACTAGAAACCTATGGCTCGTACTATTGTTGAAAAACAGATGTACTTTAGAAAATAACCAAAGAATTTGAAGAACAAACTTTGAAAGCATACATTGTAGTAAACTATTAAGCTTTTCAAAAAAAAAAATAACTAGTTTCTACTTGTTTGGTTTTATACCCTACCTAGAAATTCAATGCCATAGTGTATCTGGACTCCTCTATTCCACTACCAAAAATCTATTAACTTATGTGGTTAAAACCTATGGACAATACACAGAATTAGGCATTGGCATTACATCAAGTTTCTTTTCTATGCATTTAAATTGCATGAATATGCATTGAATAAAAATGGACTTGCAGACGATGCATGTCCATACAAGAAGTTACCGCGATCCCACTTCCTCCCAAGCATCCGAGGAACTGCTGCCACTAATGGAACACCAGCGGTCGACCAAGCTCCTCCAACTCCTCCAACAGGAGTAGCAGCTTTACAAAGGCTTCTTGGATTATATTCAATCCACAATGAAGGCTACAGTCCAGGATGTCGTTGGTCATCAAGTAGCGACTCCCTAACCTCTGATGGATCAAGCCATGAGTATTTCCCCAGTGCAGTAAAGCCAAAGAAAAAAATAGGAGTTTGCAGAAGTGTATCAAGGTTCAATGATGGTGCGAAAGTACATCGCCAAATTTACCGAACTCTCAGTCTTCTGGCTCACGACTGTCTCCACAGAAAGAGACAAGGCAGAAAAAAAATTCAGTGGACTCAGACTGGACATTAGACAGGTTCTTGCCTTTTTTAAGCTAAATAATTTCCAAGATCTTTTCAACAAAGCAATGAACTATGAACAAGAAAAGCTTGAGCAGGAGCAGAGGCGCAACAAAAGAAAGAAGGCGACAACTTTGGGGTAGCGAAATGAAAAGAAAAAGCCCTACCAGCCTTACCAGAATGCCCTTCTAACCCAAAATGCTTCAACACCTGTTCGCTTCTAATGCTCATCAAGCACCTCCACTCAGGAACCAACATATTTTCTCCAATAATTTCAATAAAGGTCGCTATGACAATCGCAATGGAACGAAAGGCCACATAGGCGGTGGCAATAATCAACCCTCTTAGAAGCACCAGAATCAGGAGAACATAATCTATTTTCAGTGTGGCCAATCCGTTCATGTGCAAATATTTTGTCCCTAAGGACTTCCAATGCAACAGATTCAAGCCCTAGCTGCATCGGTTTAACAAGCAACACCTGCTTAACCCCAACCACCCAGGGCCCAGCAGAACCAAGACCAGCGACAGCAGAGACGAGCTTATGCTGTTGCAAAGCAAGAGATCCCCGACAACGATGTGGTTGAAGGTGCCTTCCCTCTTTTCAAAACTTTAGTTCATGTTATGTTCGATTATGGTTCTACTCATTCTTTCTTATCTGTTGCTATCGTTGAAAGATTAGGCTTTTCCACTACACCAACCACCATAATTCATGTATCCACACCAATAGGGCCAAACACTGAAATAAACAAAATCTGTACAAATTGTGAACTTAGAATGGCTGATACAGTCCTATCGGCTAACCTTTTTCTAATGAGTTTTACAAATTTCAACATCATTCTAGGCATCGATAGGTTAAGTCCTTTACATGCTTGAATCGACTGTCTAAAAAATAGGCTTTGATAACCCTACCAGATGGAGAAACCCTGAAGATCTATGGGAACCATAAGCAAATTCACGGTTCTGTGGTCTCTTTATGAAAGGCCCAGATGCACACTCTCTCAATCATTGCCAAGGAAGATGAACCCGAGGCGCCACAACGCCTACTAACCACCCACAACATCCCTGTATTCAGCGAATATCTCACTGTATTCTTAGAAAATCTACCCGGACTCCTTCCACCTCGAGAGTTTGATTTTGAAATCAAATTGATCCCTAGAACTGACCTAATATATATTCCACCTTACAGTCTGTCAAATGTGAAATTGGTAGATCTTGACAAATAGTTAAGGGATTTGGAAAAACTAGGGTTCATTAGAAAGAGTATGTCACCATGGGGTGTTTCAGTTCTCTTTTTTAAGAAAAAGGATGGATCGTTGCCCCTCTACATTGACTACAGGAAGCTGAACAGGGTAACCATCAAGAACCGATATATTTTGCCCCGAATCGTAGATTTTTTTTCAGTTAAAAGGGGTTCGGTTCCTCTCAAAGCTCGATTTGCAATTTGGTTATCATCAACTCAGAATCAAGAAGTCCGACATTTCGAAAATAGTTTTTTGTACCCGATATGGGCATTATGAATTCACTGTCATGCCATCTAGCCTAACGAATGCCCCAGCCGCCTTCATGAATTTAATGCACCGCATTTTCTGACCTTTCCTCAATCGCTTTGCCGTGGTTTTTGTTGACGACATCCTAATTTACTCATCCACCGAGGAACAACATGAAACTCATCTCCGGATCGTGCTCAACACTCTTTTACATCATGAGCTCTATGCTAACTTGAGCTAGTGCGAATTCTGGATAACTAAGGTCAAGTTCCTTGTACATGTCGTCTCACACAACAACATAGAAGTTGATCCATTGAAGGTTGAAGTCGTCCTTGGTTGGAAGCAACCCAGTGACGTCACTCAAATCAGAAGCTTCATAAGGTTAGTCGGTACTACAGGCACTTCATCAAAGACTTCTCTAAACTGGTAGAACTGCTTACCTGACTAACAAGAAAAGACGCTTGTTTCTTCTGTAGTGAGGCCTGTGAGTCATCCCTTCAGGAACTTAAGATGCGACTGACTTCAGCCCTCGTTCTCACCACACCAAAGAACGGGATATGTTTCACTCTTTACACCGATGCTTCATTACAAGGCTTAGGCGTTGTCTTGATGCGAGAAGGCAGAGTTGTTGCCTACGCCTTCATGTAGTTGAAGCAACACGAGGTCAATTACCCCACTTATGACCCAGAGCTTGTTGTCATTGTCTTCACCTAAAAAATCTGGCGACATTACCTTTACAATGAAAGATTTAAGGTCTTATATGATCATACAAGTCTACGTTATATTTATACTTAAAAGGATTTGAACCTTCGACAGAGAAGATGGCTTGAATTCCTCAAAGATTACAATTTTGACTTGCAATATCATCAGAAAAGGCCAATGTCGTGGCTGATGCCCTCAGTCTCAAATCATACGTCTCGACATGCATTGTCAACTTTGAGTTTGGCAAACTAATGGCCGAGATAGAGGATTGCAATCTCCAACTTGTTGAATAACCAGATACTGTACTTGCTTAGCTATCTGCCCACTCAAAGCTTATTCAAAAGATTACTGCAACACAAACAAACGACGTTTGATCTTATGAAAAAGAGAGAACTCATAACCCAAGACCAGGCTCTTATCCATTGGCCTTTATCACCAGATGGTGCAATATGGTATAAAAATTAACTATGCTTGCCGAGTGATCCTGAATTGGAGCATGAGATATTATCCGAGTTCCACAAGTTGGGATTTACTATGGACCCAAAAGGAGACAAGATGTATAGAGACATGAAGAGACAATTTTGGTTCTCAGGAATGAAGAAGGCAGTCGTAGATTTTGTGTCGAAGTGTCTCACTTGTGAACAAGTCAAGGCTAAGCGCAGACTACCATCCGGCCTGCTACAACCTCTTCTTATTGGAGAATGGAAGTGGGACAATATTGCTATGGGCTTCGTCACAGCACTGCCACGAAATTCTATAGGGCAAGACGTCATCTGGGTAATCATCAATAGACTGACAAAGTCTGCACACTTTATACCTATTAAGTCTATGGATACCCTAACGAAACTGGCCGAGATCTACGAGCACGAGATTGTAAAACCTCACGAGATTCTGCTCACTATTGTTTGTGATCATGATCCTAGATTCACTTCAAGATTCTGAAGAAGTTTCCAATCTCAAATGGGTTTAAGGGTCACCATGAGGATGACTTTTCACTTACAAGCAGACGCCTAGCCAGAATGCTTAATCCAGATTCTGGAGGACATGTTACGTTGTTGTGTCTTGGACTTCAATGATGGATAGACTAAATATCTACCCTTGGCCGAGTTCTCTCATAACAATAGCTATCAAGCAAGCATCGAGATGGCACCATATGAAGCATTATATGGTAGGCCATACAAATCCCCAGTTTGTTGGTTGGATATGGCAGACTGATCAGAACTTGGACCTGAGCTCATCAAAGAAACCACTGACGAGATTACTCTCGTCAAAGAACAACTTCGAGCAACCCAAAGCAGACATAAAAGCTACGCTATCAAATGACGAAAACCTCTGGAATTTAAGGTTGGCGACTCCGCCTTTCTTAAAGTCTAGCCCATTAGGGGCATTAAGGGTTTTGGGGTTAAGGGGAAATTTTCCTCGAGATATATTTTCCCTCGAGATATATTTACCATTTTCAAATCATTCAGAGAATCGGCGAAACAGCCTACCAACTGTCTCTCCCTCTTTCCATGTCTCAAATCCACGATGTTTTCCACATCTCCGTGCTCCGAAAATTTCATCATGATCTCTCTCACATTATTCTTCTAATTGAAGTTGAAATAGAAGAAGGAAATCGGTATAGGGAGCGACCAATACAAATTTTAGATTCTAAGACACGGGATTTGCGCAATAAAATCATACCACTTGTTAAAGTCCTATGGCAACACCACCACGTTGAAGAAGCAACGTGCGAACTGGAAAGTGAAATCAAGCAAAAATACTCATAGCTTTTTGTATAACATCATAAACAATAAATCATCAATTTCTTCATATATATTTGTGTCATCTTATTATTATGTGCTCCTAGCTCCACTATTTGCATTTTTTCAAACGTTAGATAGATATGACGACATTTCTGAGCTTAGTTACGAGTCACATAACTCTAACATGGTCGTAGACTATGCACCACACAACATGAGTCTAAAGGATAGCACTCCGAGTCGACCAACTAGGAGTCCTACACCCTCACACGTCAACCAGTCCTCTTCTTAATTTTTTTTCCTAACCCCCAACACTCAGAATCCCTAGTTCATAACTTGCTCTATAGCACACCAACTTTTTTTCCTCCGCCAGGTCAAGACGATGCAGGACCATTTGACTGACAGACTCCCGATCAGCCCAAGGGAGGGTAGCGCACCAGGCACACCGCCCGAAAAGTATCCCCATTACCTCTACAAACGCTCGCACTGATCCTTCGTTTCCACCAAATCCAGAAACTCTTTACTGTACACCCTGCTAGGCTCCAGTCCCGACGCCCGATCAGGCTGGCCCGTTCAACTGGCAATATGTGAATCCACCCAACAAGGGTGGATTGCGCGCCAGAGCATAGGCTAGACGAGTCCTTCCTTCTCTCTGTTCGCTCAAGAGTTATCCAACTCCACCATCCCTTCCAGAGTTGTCCGACCATTCACATGGGGAATTCGAGTCCTTCCACTAACAAACTCCAGCTCACTCGGAAGACTTCACTGGCTACAACGGTGTTCGAGGACCGTAAAACCCACCGGACTAGCAAACAACAAGGAGCCTTGCATGGGTTCAGGATAATTCGAATATACTCATCATACTTTCCTCCGATGATGAATGAGCTGGGCAAGAGAGGTATTTTTCTTTTACGGTCACTCTTACTTGGATTAACACCTTTATCGAATTTTGGGGGAGAAATTCCTTTAAGGAGGGTAAAATGTAACACCTCTGACAAATGGACCACATTTTTTTACCAAATAATGTATAAAACATGCACAAGAACACCCAAACACTGTCCGGGAAAATACCCCAAAAAACGCAAAGAAAGCGGACGCTGGCCAAGGAAGTGCCAAAGGGTACGTAGCCAGGCACGTGCCTAGGCACTTGGCCAAGACCTTCCTCTTCTTCGAGATTTTCTATAAATAAGAGCCTCCCTTGGATTTCCAAACCCTGGAACCACTGAACATTTGACCTTTGGAGACGCCGAATTGTTGACTTGTTCTATTTGAGCGTAAATCAACCCTCACAAAGTGGGGATGAAGGCTTAGATTTGCGTACCCTTTTACATTTTGATAATCATAGCATTACATTGTGTCATGCTACATTACTTCATGCATATGAGCATACTGATTATATATTGATGGGGCTGGATCCAAGAGTGTCTATTGACCGTGGACCAAAGAGCCGCAAGTGGCATAAGGGTTGAGTCCTTGCTTGCGTGACTTATAATTGTTTTGCTCGACTTGTAGCTGCTTTGCACTCAGTCTGTGATTTTAGGGGGGTCACCACATTGTGATATAAGGTTGAGCTCTTGCTTGCGGAACCTATAGCTATTTTGCGCTTTATCCCATGATATCAAGGGGACCATCACACTATGATACTTAGCACTCGGCCCGTGGTGTTATCGTAGTTGCTCAATGATACTGCATTTCATGATTGTACTGATTGTTGTAGATTGAAATGCATTTGATCTGTGTACTGTTATTATTATCTTTCTGTAAATGTTACGTTTAACTTGTTTGATCCACTGAATTGTTGAGCTCACCCCGTTGCTTCCTATTTCAGGGATTTGAGATGGGTTAGGGTCGATTTGTGCAGGGGGCAGTTGCCTATTCTGACTCATGTCGGAACTTATCTTTTTGTGTCAAGAGGCTGATGGTGTAACTTCTTCCTCTTTGGTGGCTTTGGTCACTTTCTTTTGTAGGGGCATGCCCTTTTGTTTTGTCTCCTTGAGAGACCCACCTGTAAAACCTTAAATATGATACTTTTGATCAATTTCCTTTACTTTTAATGAAATACCCTTTATTTTCAAATGATGTGTTGTATATGGGCCCACGCTTCTGTGCGATTAGCTTATTGCCATACCCCACTGGCAAAAATGTTATGATGTATGTTCACGTGATTGGACCATTTCCAGGCTCAGCGGGGTATGACATTTTATCTCTAATTTAATGGATTCAAATTAACTTTCTATGGTTCTAATACAACTTAGGTCATACCCATTTTTTTTAATAGTGTACCATAATTACAACTAAATGAAACTCCTTTCATTTGTGTAGTAAATTAAATATATGCTTAGTCAATTGGAGAAATATCATGATCTCAAATGAATAAGGTTCATATGCTTAGTGCACTTATAAAGGTGTTGACTGAAATCCAATTTAAAATTGTTTGAAGTTTTTTTCTATTTTTTTCTCGCTATATAATATTTTACGTTGCACCTCAATCATCTATTAGACATATCAATCAATCAAAGACGCATGAATCAAAAGCCATGGTGGCAAAAAATCGGGTATGGACAATGCCTTATACTAACAAATATATAGCATGTCCATACCTATATGTTTTAAAAACAAGGTAGCTCGGTTTTGTCCGTACTTGTATACTTTTTTGAGAATATATGGTGGTAAAGTATGCTTTTTCATTAAAAAAAAAATAGTGATCCCGTGCCAATAGAGAAAAAAATGAAGAAAAGGAAAAAAGAAGATAATTAGAAGAAAGAAAGAAAAATCTTAGAAGAATAAATAAAAAAGGTTAAAAAAGATAGGCATTGACTAATTATAATATATGTAACATATTTATTTATCCTTTGCATTAAGTAGGAACCGAGTACCCTGTTTTTAAAGCTCTCATCCGGACCCGACCCAGTTTTTAAAACGGACATAAGCTTTTTGTTCGTACCTGGCCTGATTTTTAAAAGATTTTGTCCATACATGTTTTAAAGCGGGCCAATGAAAGCGAACAAACAGATTCAAGTCCAATTTGTCATCCTAATCAAAAGCAACTAGACAATAATGGGCCAACCCCACTAATAAAGAAGATAAAGGCCTACAGTCACATCTAAGCCCAATAAGGCCACACAACCCAACGGGAGATTTGAACTCCCAACTTCTTAAAGACAGGGGACATGTCTCTTGCTACTTAAATTAAGTTAAACAAGTGCAATTTATCTATTCTTATACTTAAATTAAAATTTATCTATTCCTATAGGATTTTCATTACAAAAAAAAAAAAGAGAAAAATTCTTAGGATGTTCTGATTGATAAGGAGGATAGCATTGGCTTGCCAACTTATTTTTGGCTAGAAGCAAGAATGATGTTAAACAAATCTCTTTTCTTCTATTTTGGGTATTCCATCCAAGCAAATTATTAACATTATGGGAGAGAAAAATGGCACTATTAAACATATAACTATCATTAAAGTACATATAAAAGCAAATATGAAATATATATACAATATCAATACACACATATATATACTAACTATTGACTTGAGAAACTTATTGGTTGTGACTTTACTATTTCGAGATATCTTTGTAGTGAGAAATTTAAATGCTTTGTTCAACAGTCATTCATTCATATGTTCCTCAATGAGTCTCTTGTCAATGTACTTTTCTTTTTCAAGTGGAGTATTAGGTACATTGCCAAATATGGGCATATGTGTCAAAACCAATTTTAAAAGGTTCTTTTATTTGTATCCACCAAAAACACACTAATAAATTTTTAATAAGGTGCTTCTAAATTAACCCACTATTTATCTCTCTACCCTCCTACTCACCTAACCCACTAAAAGGTTTAAAATCACTTAAATGCTCACTCTCCTCCCACCCATATTCTCATTTTACCCCTCTCAAAAATCTACAATGTCCTCTCCCTTTCTTCTTATTTCCTCACCTTTCTTCGCCCTTTGATTCTTTATTTCTCCGAGTTCTTCAACCATTCAACAAGTTAGAACAATATTTGAAAAGTTATTTAGCTTCAAACTAACGAGATCTTGTCGTAGAATCGAGAGATTTAGGCATTTGAAGACGCTTTACTCAAATTGGTGTTGGAGAAAGCTTTTCGCATTTTGAATTTTGAATCAATAAGCAAAACATGATTTTTACATGTTATAAGTTGATGTTTACAAGTTATAAGTTATTGAATGTTAATATTTGTACACATTTTTGCCAAAAATCGAAGAAGGAACACGAAAAATAAGTTTTGAAACTTCACCCCCAAAACGATCTGTTCAACCGGCTAGAACTGGACAAATCAATTTTGTTTGGCTGTCAGGACCAAACATATTGGTTTTGTCCTGTCTTAGTCGACTGGACAAATCATTTAATTTTTTTTAATCTTTTTGTTTTTCAAATCATTTATATTCATTTATGCAATAATGTGTTTTTTTTTGTATTTTCCTATTTAGATATATTGCAAAAACAAAGAAGAAATGTTGTCCCTATCGAGAAGTGAAGCTCCTAAAGAAATCGGCCAATAGCTTCAGTAAGAAGACAACATTTGATCAAGATGAATCACAAACAAAAGTGGTACGTGAGTGAATGCAAATTATCTACAGCTATTGTTGAACCTAGATGACGTTAGCACATACTTATAGAGTTATACTTGCCTTATTCTATATCGCCAATTAGAATGTGCTACAACATATGGCGTGCAATAGATAGTAGGGTACACGATATTGCTGAAGGTATGACTGTTTTAATAAAATTTTGTCTTGAGTAAATTAAACTTGATACAAATATCTTTGTGTAATTTTTTTTTATATGTTTGATAGACATGGCTATACGAGCATATACTGTTGGTGCAACTGCACGTAAATCGTGTTTATTCAAACAACTTGGCACGTGCTCAAAGATGGAGACCACAAAAAGAGATAAGATTAAAGGAGGACTACCTACAAGTTTTTTGTGATATCGTTGATGATCTTCTACCTAATCAGGTTAATGCTAATCTTTTAATTTATATGTCATGTATAATAACCTCAACTTAAATCTTATTAGGTTCTATTTTTTTTAGGTTGCATGGGAACCTAATACAAATTGTAGGGACCAATATCTTTTACATGAATTGGCATTCTATACATTGGATAAAGTGTTTTGATATGGCTGAGTCCTACCACCCTAAAATATTTTTTCATTGGCTCAAGTTTGTACAACAAATCCCAAATGCTTGCTCCTATGTGCTAAGTTCAAGTCGAAAGGGGTGCTAAGGCACATAATTACGTAGTGCATTATATGTTTACTGATCAAAGTTGGAACAATTGAGATTATCATTTGTTATCAAGCAAAACACATGGGCAACCATTACGTTATTCATGGGACATAGTACTAGTGTATTTAGAATGGTTTCACTTAATTTCACATCCGATAGCTCAAAATCTTTAATTCTGATCTTTCGCTCATAGGTCAAGTCGACATGCCAACGTTGAAGATGTGGTGGTAATACATTTAACTTTACTGTAATTGTGAATGTGTGTTATGCAATATGTTTGAACTAATTGATTTTTTGGTTTTCTAAGGAGCGCAACAAGTGAGTATTGGAAATGCTTATACGATTAAAAGCAACTCGAGGGTAAAAACAAACGATTTGATGCCATGTACATTGTGGTTGATGACGTCATTGTCGCTTTAACCAACTCTAGTATCAACAATGAACTAGGAGAACCATCTTCCGCCCCAGTTACCCACTTTGAAGCGACAAGCCATCATATACTCCAGTTCCCCACTTTGAACGTGGAGAACTATTGCTTACTTTATGTGCACACTTTTAAGTGAATAAAGAAATGCAAGAATGCATTCTTTGAATTGTAAACTAACGAAATGCAACATAAATATATCCTAAACATAAAGTAGATGATGCAGCAAATTATAAATGTAAACTAAGAAAAATGATGTAGTAAATAGAACAAGTAATAAATTTGGGGGGAGTCTCAAGGTCGAACCACAAGGATTGAGGCAGAGTCCTAAAACTAAGGTTGCTTTAAGTTTAAAAAAAAAGTAGAAAATATGAAAAAGAAACAATATGAGTGAAGTTAGAATATTTTTTAAATGATGAATGATAATATAAGGAACAATAATGAGATGGAAAGTTAGGGCATTTAAATAGGCCCAATCCTTGCCTCTCTTGGTCCTTCTTGAGTAGAAATGATTAAGGGTGGAAACAACTAAAGAGTTTTCTCACCGCAAAGATAAATTTTTAAGCCTAAATATATTAAAAAATAGTGTTCTCTTACAAGAGGTATTTATCATGAAAATACAAAATAGAAGCAATATTTTAACGTGTGTGAAAGCAAGATGTGAATTCTAAGTATATAAAATACATAATACTACACATCAAAGAAAACTACAAAATATTACACTACAAAATAAAAATGAAATACCTCAATCTTTCATTAGATTTTGCATATCCAACTATACAAAATTCGTGATAGGAATGTATGAAGAAAAATACAAAACAAAGGAAAAGCATAAGAGAACACATATGTCAATTAACCAAGTATAAATATTATCCAAGAATAAAGGAAAGCATAAGAGAACACATATCAATTAATCAAGTATAAATATTACCCAAGTATCCCTAAGAAGAAAGTCGAATGAGCTTCCTTTTATCCCTAACAAAAGACTTAGCCTTCCATGGATTTGAAGGCCATAAAGGAACACAAATAAAAGAAGTGGGAAATAAAAATAAGAGATGTAGAGAAAGCTCCTAAGTGATCACGGAAGAAAATGAAAACAAAAGATCCCTCAATTATGGATTTGAGAGGTTTATATATAAATAATAATCAACTAATAACCAACCATGAGATAATTTTCACATGAGAAAATTTCTTTCTACTAAATTTGAAGAAGTTATATATAATTATTTAACAGAATAACCAACTAATAACAAACCATGAGATAACTTTTTTAAGTCTAACCAAATAACCATGAGAAAATTTTTTGAAATACATTTTCTCAAGAAGGTTGTCTTGAAACAATACTATTTTCTCAAGAAAAATTTTCTTAGCTACCAAACACACTCTTAAATCTAAGTACCAAAGAGTTTTACATTCCACACCCCTTCCCGCAAAGTTCAACTCCACCTATTCGTTTTGGCTTCTAGGGCTTCCTATTCCAACGATTCTTCTTCTAGGGCTTGCTCGACTCTAATGGTTCTTCTTCCTCGTTTTTTCCGCGGAAGCACATTCTTCTTCCTCGCCCTTTCAGCGGAAACGTGTTCTTATTCCTCGTCCTTTCAACAAAAATAAGGAAAAAGGTGAAAGAAGGAATAAGGAAGTGAAGGAAGAGAAGAAAGGAAAGATTCACACAGGTACTACCTGGTTTTTATTAGGTTCCTTAGCCCTTTTAGTCCAGGAATGAAATCTCTTGCAATGTTTCAAATTCCAATTTTTTGGTTCCTAATAACTTGCAGTCCATGCACACCATTCTCCTTTTTCCCATATCAGTTTTTTAGGGCGTATGTCCTAATGCATTTTTGTACAGTTAAGACGGGTCAGGAAATAGTTATTATAATAGATATTGTTTCTCAATGAAGTTAAATTTGGCCCAAAACTCATTTCCAGTGCTGCAGATTGTGTCCTCTATTTCAGTTTTTAGAATGAGCATATATTCTCGAGCATGGGAAAAACATAAAATATGTCAGATTTTAGGATAAACTCATTTCCAGCACTGCAGATTGATCGCTTTTTAATTGCTCATTGACAACTTATATTTCACGTGTTTCAGTTTGATTTTTCTCATTCAATAAATTTAATTTTAAATTCTCCCTGATTCTATGTATATGGCCCATGGACCTCACAGTTGCTATTAACTTATGTTGCTTTCTCTTTTTTATAAAGTTTTTTGCTATTACAGATTTGAGTATATCATATATCAAGGCATTTGATAGACTATCATATTGTTTTTGTGCATCTAAATGAGTTTTGATTTTTTTTTCTATTAATTAGGAATAACAGAGAAGGGGAAAATTGCTTGGAGTTGAAAAGAAGGAAGAAAAAAGAACAAAGAAGGGAGGATGAAGAAGAAGAAAGAAGAAAGGAGAGAATGATAAAAGTAGGGGGATAGAGAGGATAGGACCACAACTAACAAAGGTAAATCTCAAATTTCTCATTTTTTTTTTTCAAATTATGTGATTTATATTGATTGGATGTAGTTTAATGAAAGAGAAGTAGATAATTTTTTTTTTCTATGAATATTCTTTGCTAGGTGTTGTTCATCCATAAAGAATATCCAAGCAGAGCAAAAGTTGGAGTGATTTGGAATGTTGTAAAGGTATTTTTTGATGGTTTACTTTTTGTATTAATCATTTAGTTAGCATTAGATCCTTTGAGTTAGAATAAATTATCTAAAATTACATTGGAGAAATGTTTATCGGTTTATTATTCTTACTTAATCATGTAGTTACTGTGATCCATTTAAATCCTTAGAAAATTTCTGATTTAAGCAGACTTATATGATAAGGAGGAAAATAGCTTATTTGGGCACTTTTGAAATATATGACCAAATTTCCTTCGAGAAGTTGTAAGTTATAACCACTATCTTCTTTTTTTTATTTTTCTCTATCTTTTTATATTAGTCAATGCTTCTAATTGTATCAGAATAGCAACTTCTTCATCAGGATCTACCTTTTATTCCATATGTGTTAATGCTCCAGTTACTCACAATTTTGCTTTATTTAATTTTTTTTTTATCTCACTTGATATATATGTTTAGAAGTAAATATATTTAAAATATATTTATTTAACGTTTTATTTATATGTTTTCTTTACATATATGTGTGTGTGTGTTTAAGCAAACCAATGTGAAGTTTTGAGTTTAAATTTAATATTTTTTTCTTATATTTTATATTATATATTTTGTTATAGGTGTTAGTTTTCTAATTTCATTCATACCTTTACTTTATTTTTTGTAGGTAAATGATCATATGATGTTACGAAGATTGAAAGAGATATTGGACACGTTGAACATGTTCGAGAAACTTGAAAATTTTGTTAACTCATTTTATTTGACTTCTTGTACTTGAGAATCATTAGCTTATTTCTTTTAAATGAGTTTGTGCTTAGAGAATATTATTGTATATTTTTTTTGAAAATAGAATGTCATTATAAGTTTATAATTTTGTGATAATTTTGATTTGTGTTCTGTAGATATAATTATAATTGAAATAGGTAAAAGAGGATCTACATATATAAAAACTAATATACAAAAAATATGACAATACAATAAAAAAATAATGACATATTTTAATTGTCTCGATAAATTCTATGACAACATTTTTTCACTGTAATTAAAATTTTTTAATGACGCTTTTTTTTTAAACTTAATGACATTTTTAAATTGCTCTTATATAATAAATAACAATATTTTAAAAGTGTTATTAAATGTAGTTATTAATGACGTTTATGAAGTGTTCCTATATACTAAATGACAACACTTTCAAATTGTCATTAAATTTATTTATTGATGACGTTTTTGAAGTGTTCTTATATATAAAATGATAACATTTTCAAAATGTGATTAAATGTCTCACTCCATGTTGTCTAAAATATAATATATTTAATGACACCTGCATTTTTTACACTTTAAAAATGTCATCATATCCTTTTTGCAAGATTTTTGAAGTGTTGTAAAAGGGCTAATTTCTTGTAGTGATAGATGATTAAGGGTTGGGATAAACCAATGGGAGATGATCAAAGAGTGATGTGGATGAATAGTTTAAATGGCCCATGCATCCTCTATTTACCCTTCTTGTATAAGATGGTAGAAGAATCGAATTAGAATAACAGTAAAGTGCATGGGCAAGGGTGGCTAATGTGGATGAAGAAGAATGTGGTGTGTAAGAAAAACTTTCCCTAATGGCGATTATGAGAGAAAAAAAAAAAAAAGGGATAGGACTAAGCTTAGAGGGAAAACAAGGCACATGAGATTCTTGAGATACTATTTGACCTGTCACAATCAATCTTGGTTCTTTCTTAAATTTGAACTCATCCCTTAGATTATTCTCGGCATCCGCTATAAGATAATGAGGTAAGATAATGATTTCTTTAAATGTGCAATTTGTCCTTAACTTAGGATTCCTCTATCTTCCATCATAACTGTAGATGGCCCTTGACATTTGCAAAATTTTAACTCAAGTAATAAATGAATGAGATAATGTCATGTGTCATGAAACTAAGTTGAGTGATGACTTGTCTAAATTAATGAATTTGAAGCTATTAATGTTTACATGCTCCAATATGAACAACCTCTCATTAGATCTATTTTTCCTACAATTAACACAAATATTACGTAATGAGAAATAAAACTATGGTGAACTTATATGATGCATGTGATTTGAAAATTAATATATTTGCTTCTTAAAAAATGTATGAATGAACAAGTCAAACATATTTTATAATTAACTATTCAATCATGAGCATTAAAATATGATAACACTATTATAAGAAAATAATTTAATGTCAAAACGAGCATTATTAAGAACCCTCAGCAATTCAAGCAAGAGATTTTGATCAAGATGAGACATTTGCCGGAAAGGAATGTACAATCTCGAGTTTGAAGAAGCCACCTGTAAAAGATTATTTATGAACATTTTTTTGGCAATAAATGCTTGGAATTCAAATGAACATTGTAATTAAAAATCTAATGTAATGAACATGTACATAAAGACCAATATAATAAATGAAGTATAAATTTTTTGCATATTATATCAAATGTTCATTTACATAACAATTGTTTCTACAATTTTTACATTAGGACCAATAGTTCTAGTAAAATACATAATGCAATCTAGGTACGAGGTGTCTCAACCCTCAGCACACGGGGGATGATATTTCGCCCAGATAGTAGCAAATGGTGGCACAAGACTAGCTAGGCCTAAAATAACCTACACAATAAGTATTACTGACATTAATACTCGTTTAAACAAGGTAAAATATGATTTTTCAAACGTGTTTTAGTACAACCAAAACAATTATAATTGCATACCTACATAAAATTATTTTCATTCACAAAGCCCATGGTAAATAACTCTCTCTCTCATGTTAAAACAAGTTTACTCCTTAGCAGAAGAAACATCAAGCACTATCTATTTAATATAAGAACAAATGTCACATTGTATTTACTTGCAATCAAGTGACCTATTTTATGCATTGTCATCCATGCATATGACGGGGCTAAAATATCATAACAGTCCAAAGCTTGAATCATCTCGTCCATTTTATTCTTGTATTAGAAAACCATTGTATAGTAATCTCTGAAATCTTGAAGTTCCTCCAAAAGATCCTCTCTGACCTTTCTCAAATTTTCTTCCTAGAAACCCATAAAACAACAACTCCATAACCACAATGTCCATTAGCTTTCACATCTTTTACTTGTTGAATGTAACAATTCAAACCAACTAAGAATTGATTGATATATTTTTCAGAGGTCAAAAGCCTTTATCTTATGATCAGAGGTCAAAAGCCTTTATCTTATGAACTTTAAGTTGTTGTTTGACCAAGGAAGAAACAAGGGAACAGCTACCTTGATGGATCCTTCCTCATTGGTTTATCAATCTTTAAACATGGTCTTCCTTAAGTGTTTCTTTTCACATCAAACTCTTACATCAATAAGAATGAGGGATCTTCTTCAATTTTTTCAACATTCTTAACCTTTGAGTGTATCAAAAAATCATCATATTGCTTTAGGAAGACATCAATCTCAACCATACAATACAAGTTTTGTTGCGACTCTTAAATAGAGAGAATCATTTCAAGTTTCTTCTAATAGGCATCAATCAAGGATAAAGGGATGGGTTGATTGTCACACGCCTCCTGAACGCTCCTAAACCTGCGGAACACTCATAGGTGGGACGTGAATGCATTATAATAATAATCGAGTGCGCAGGTACACAATTGAGTATAAATCTGATTTCATTAATTTCATAATATATTTTTGTACAAAATATGATTAAGGGAACATCCTCTCAAAATCTCCCTTTAATTAAAAAGGGTTACAAAATGTAGGCTCAAAAACCTTCACCCAGTCCACCCTAAACTCCTGTGAAAAATTGGATAACAACGGGATGAACTATTGCCTAGTGGGTAAAATAGTTCATGAATATGACAATTAATAAAGGAAACTTCATAATCAAATATCACATATACACAACATAACATCGTAATCAATACAACATATATGTATGCATGACACTATCTCATAATGGTTCCATGATTGTACGTCGGCCTGAGTTCATGTACAGATGTCCATCCCCAGGTAAATCTGGGTTCTCATTGTACGTCTCTCCCCAAGGTCATCGTCCTGGATTCACGTATAGATGTCCATCCCCAAGTAATCTCAGGTTCTCATTGTACGTCCCTCTCCAGGGAAATATCAAGAATAGTGAGCATTGCTTCTAACTATTTTGTGGATCATGAACCACTTACGTCCCTAAGTAGTGCTTATGTATGATGCCCATGCATGAGTAGGTTCGGTGTTTACTAACATTTGACAGGATTTGGCAGCGTCTGGTGATTCTTATCAAATCAGTATCACCACGTCCAAGGTTAGGATATCCAATATAACTTGCACAAGCTAATAACTTTCAAATAAGACCAACCAGATCAGTCTCCAGTTGAGAGGTGGGACACGAGGTCCACTTAAATACCAATCTTCTAGAGCAGCACTCTACCTCCTGTTCACTATTTAAAGTTGTTGAGGACAAGACTAAGTCTGGTTGAGTCAGATTGACCACTAATACGGCTTAGTAACAGCGTAATACATGAACTCTAAATATATAGGCATAAGTATGACAAGTATGAACATTATAGTAGACATAATGATAAATTAATGTAAACTTTAACAAAAGTCATAAGAAATGCAAACCTATGTTTTGTTCCCCACCTTCAGATAATCCTTCTTTCTAGCACTGACGCCTCCTCTCGAGCAGAACCACGTTGCACTGCGAAGTGAGTCTCAAAAAGAGAAGAGATAAATATCAAATAGAGCAAGAGAGAGAGGGTGAGAGAGAAAAAAAAGAAAGAAAAGAGAATTGGTGTGAGCAATGAGGGAGGGAGGTTTCTTATATAGGAAAAGCAACGCCCGAACGTTCGGGTAGTGCCCAAACTGTTTATTTTTCGTCTAAACCAGGGGTGTTACACTCTACCCTCTTTAAAGAAATTTTGCCCTCGAAATTCAGTCAATGTAGTGATGATTACTATTTGAGGGGAATTCACCGTCGTCGTCATATCATTGACAAGATCAGGGTAATGTTGGTAAGGTCCCTGAATAATACTGTGGTCGTTGGAATCCTCAACATCATCGAACAATAGCAAGCAACTGGAATCGAATTCGTCCTCAAAAGGTTCCGACATTTGCCTGACAGATGGTGGCGTAGGGTACTGCAAGTTGCACGTTTCAGGGGAGGTAAGTTGAGCAACATAATGTTTTTTCGTGCACTTGCTCGAATTCGGCCGCCTGAGAATTTTGGTAGGGGATCTTGCCAAGATGAGGGCACTGGATTGTTTCCGGCAATATTGTTACGATAAAGTCATACGCTTTCTTGCGATAGGGATCGTTGTTTGTGGGGCGATGGAGTTGGTGATGCGAAGAAGTTGTGGTTTGCATTAGAGTTTGAAGGAGTCTCCACTGGTTGCCAAGCAGGCCATGGAGTGTATGGCTCATTATTCTTGTTTGAGTTGTTTTCAGACATCTGCATGGTTAATTAAATAACACAATATATTAAGATATTGTAAAGAAAGTTCTACAATTTCATTGATTAGTGAAAAGGTAAAATGCATCACATCATCAACTATTACTAGAAAACAATTCTGGGTTTTTTTGTTTAATTATTTTTTCTAGTTCCCATGTTGCTTCCTCTACTCCGTGGTGATCCCAGAGCACCTTCACAAGTGGTATGCTACGTCACCTTAGTTCTTGAATTTTTCTATCCAGAATCTGTATCGCTTTCTTCTTATACTTATTTTCCTCTTCAACCCGAACCTCGACCAAAGGGATGATATGCAAAGGATTAGGACGATACTTTTGAAGCATGGATACTTGAAAAACGTTATGAACCTTAGACATGGTCGATGGAAGGGATAGACGATAGGCTAGTTTGCCAATACGTTCAATGATCTGAAATGGACCGATATACTGTGGGGAGAGCTTTCCTTTAATCCTAAAGCGTTTAACACCTCTTGTACACTGAACTTTTAGAAAAACCAAGTCCCCTTGTCAAATTCTAGAGTCTGTCTCTGATTTTCGACATAGCTTTTCTGTCGACTTTGTGCTCCACGAAGTCGCTCCTTTACTAGTGTGATCTTCTCAGAAGTCTCTTAAACTAGTTCAGGCCCCAACTGCGGTCGATCTGCCATATATGTGGCGACCTCGCACTTCCGACCGCCAACCCTGCAAGGAATGGCGTGCAGAATGCCAGGGGGACACCCGGCGTAGGCATCTCCAATCACTCCTCAACCCTCTTGAGGTGGTTGAGACCCTACCAGCCTTATCCCAAACAACGACATAATATAAAAAAGTACTAAACAAAACTACCAATCGTATTAATCATTCAAGACAAGAGATAATCCATAAATAAAACCATAATCCTTACAGTTCATCAAGATGTCTTACACATAAAGTCCAAAACTATGGGTACAAAAAAAAAACCGTCATATGCCCACATGGACTATCTAACAAGTCCCAATTCACCCATACTACAATGTGGTAAGCGTTATAATTACATAGTCCAAAATATAATACATCATAATTTAAAACACAGTTCGATCAAAATGCCTCTCAACTCACATCGAGGCCTTGGATTCTCTCGCTGGCAAGGCCCTCAAGATATGACTACTCCTTTGCCCTTATTCGGGACAGAAGGACCTGAAAGAGGAAAATGAGGGTGAGCCAAAGGTACCCAGTGAATAGAATTCAAATATGCTATCAATACTCATCAATAAATATCATGTATGCATGTCAATGTGTAGCATGATTAAAAGCTCATAACATATAGATATCAAACATTTATAATAAGTTCGATGCAAGTAAAAACTTATCAATTTGGATCCACATTTCACATGAATTGGGGTTACTAGTGCACGTCTATTTCACCGTATCGTTCTCATCCCCAATCATGTTGATTTGGGGTTATTAGTGCTCGTCTATTTCACCGTACCGTTCTCATCCCCAAATATTTCCTTTTTAAAACCCTCCTATGACAAGGTTAAGTCTCCCTATTAGCCAGATAGATGGGCCCAACCAAAGTCATAAGGTTTTCTCAAATCAATGCATCATTCAAAACATTAGGACACATTCACGCTTTCAACATACAATATATATAAGTGATATGATGACATAAAAGATATAATCATAAATGAAGTCTACTCACAACCAAGCCTCGCGAGAGTATCTAACCACACACGGACACCAAACCGAATCAAGCCAAGCAAGGTCCTGAAACATTCATCAATATCCAACCATACATCAATTTCTATGCTCAATCACATAGACATTCCACATCGACCCTAAATCAGGCCACATATAGACAATAGGCCTAAATCCCATCTAATCCCATCATTCAACTCAAATCACATGACTTAGGCCTCTAATGCATAGTTCTCGTTCATAAACCATTCAATTAATCAAAAATACTGATTTTCAATTCCTTAGGTCATTTGATCACAAGTAGGCATAACCCATGATATGGTCACAACCACCAAATCAGTAGCATAATCAACCCTAATCATGCTTAATTAGACATAAATTGCATATATTCAATGATTCTAGGCCAAAAGCATCAAAAGCCCTAAAATATGAAATTTTCCATACTTAGGCCATATTGCCTATTTACACTAGGTCACCATGTTCAGCCATGTATATCACTGATTTTGCATCATGGGTTCATCAACAATGGCAAATAGGTCAACATAGTTGACATGCAAGCTATTTGAAAAGGTCTAAGTTCATATTCTAAATTTAGGTCTAATACAAACAACCCTACAAATTTTCCATTTAATATTCTGTTCAGATGTATCAAGCTGCCAATAGAGTTATTTAATCACCAAATCAACCATACAGATTGAAGTATGTTAAGAGACAAACGTTCTGTCCAAAAATCAGCTCAATCCAACGGTGGACCGAAAGAATAAGCTCTTTGATGAACAAGTCTCTAATCAGACAATTTCTCCTTTCCTGCTGCAAATACTTGAACTCAGATGACTATATCACACAAAATACTTCACCCACCAACATCTCAACCGTTCATAATACAGAACGATCAGTTGTGAACCACCTTCGCAAATATCATATCCATCCAACCGTAGATTTAGGAGATCTATTAGTTTGATCTAAAATGCACGAGAAATCCAGACTTTCCGACCAGCTTTGTTTCAGAGGTTATATCTTTCAAACGAAACCTCCAATCAAGATCTCCACCGACCAGAATGAATACCCATAAGATACGAACTTACTGACAAAGTTTGAGCTCAATCTGACCATATAGCACTAAGATCTAGCTCTTTGATGAAAACGTTGTTGAGACTTTCCTCAAAGCAACTTCCTCTTTCTTTCTCTTCTTCTTTCCTTTCTTTTCTTTTTTCCTTTCCCTCCACTCATCTCACTCTCTAGGACTTCCTTGGAGAAGAGAAGTAGGGCATGGGACACTTGTCCACTCTCATGCACTAACTTGACATGTGTTGGAGAGGAGAAATGGGGCATGGGACACTTGTCCATTTTCATGCACCAACTTGACATATGTTGGTCTCATGCACCAACTTGACATGTATTGGAGAAGAGAAATGGGGCATGGGACACTTGTCCATTCTCATGCACCAACTTGACACGTGTTGGTCTCATGCACCAACTTGACATGTGTTGGTCTCATACTACCCATACCAACCACATGTACTATAACCAATCTCATGCTTCCATGTATTTTAAATGTCCAATCCATTTAATACACCAAATTTTTATTCTCATTTGTCCTTTTATTCAATCAATCCTAACCCATATCAATTCATGGTTTAATGGGTCCATGCATATATAATAAAACATGCATTATACTTTAATTTAACATGGCCCATACACAATTTATAATGCACATATTTATATACATTATCAAGCATCAAATATACAAACATTAAACAACCATCAAACAAACACCAAACATATCAAGGCAAACACATAGAGTTTGGGCAAAATATAATTGGATAATGGGCTAGATGAAATAATTTTTAGGACGTCACAATATCTAACCAGCATACTGGAGATCTGCAAGGGCGACCATAAAGAGCCTCATATGGTGCCATGTCGATACTGGTTTCGTAGCTGTTGTTGTATGCAAACTCAGCCAAATGTAAGTGCTTTGCCCATCCGTCATGAAAGTATAAAATGCAGCATCGTAACATATCCTCTAATATCTGGATCAACCATTCTGACTGCCAGTCAGTCTGTGGGTGAAAAGCAGTGCTTATGGTGATCTTGGAGTCCATTCTACTTTGGAAGCTTTGCCAAAATTTTGATGTGAATCGAGGGTCTCGATCAGAGGCGATCGTGAGTTGTATGCCAAGGAGGCGTACGATCTCTATTTCATATAATTCGGCTAGCTTGGCGGGGTTATCCGTGAACTTTATTGGTAAAAAGTATGCAAACTTTGTAAGTATGTCAATGATAACCTAAATTGCATCATGCCTTTAATTATTTCGAGGCAAGGCCGTAACAAAATCCATTGCGATGTTCTCCCACTTCCATTCTCAAATAGGTAAAGGTTGGAAAAGTCCGGAGGGAAGTCTGCGTTTTGCCTTTACTTGTTGGCACACGAGACATCGAGCAACAAAGTCTGCAATAGCCTTCTTCATTCCAGAAAACCATAATTGTCGCTTGACATCCCTGTACATCTTGTCTCTCCAAGGATGCATAGCGAACCTTGAACAATGCATTTCAGTGAGCACTTCTTTCTGAACTTGAGGATTGTTCGGTAGACAGAGGCATTTTTTGTAGAAAACGGCCCCGTCATTGGAAACCAACCAGTGAGGAAGGTCCTGTCCGCTGAGTAGAAGTTCTCGTTTCTCCATTATCATAGGGTCGTTGGCTTGACCTGCTGAAATCTTTCGAATAAGCTCAGAGTTGGCTGATAATTGAGACAGTCGTGATCCTCCTCCCTTCTCAATAAGCTGTAGGTTAAAATTCTCCATGTTTGTAGCCAACTTCCCCATCTCGAAGTTAAGAGTACAAGCAACAACATAAGATTTTTTACTCAGGGCATCAGCCGCAACATTGGCCTTACCCGGATGGTATTAGAGTTGAAAGTCATAATCTTTCAAGAATTCCTACAATCGTCTTTGGCAGAGGTTTAGGTCTCTTTAAGTGTTGATGTACTTGAGACTCTTGTAATCTGAGAAGACCTTAAACCGTTCACCATATAGGTAGTGACGCCATAACTTCAGTGCGAATACGACAACTGCAAGTTCCAGGTCATGCGTTGGGTAATTACCCTCATGAATCTTTAGTTGACTAGAAGCATATGCAACAACCTGGCCTTCTTGCATTAGTACTGCACCCAAGCCATAGAGAGAGGCGTCGGTGTATAGTGAAAACCCAACTCCATTTCTTGGAGTGATTAGTACTAGTGCTGTCGTGAGGCGTTTCTTCAATTCCTGAAATGGCGATTCACAGGCGGGATTCCAGATGAATCTCACATCTTTCCGAGTGAGCTTGGTCATAGGTTCAACAATCTTTGAGAAGTCCTTAATGAAGCGTCTGTAGCCAGCCAAACTAAGAAAACTCCAGATTTGAGTAACTGTGGTAGGCTACTTCCAGTTTAAAATTGCTTTAACCATTGAAGGATCCACCTCAATGCTATCACCTGAAACCACATGACCTAGGAATTGAACTCTCTTCGCCCAAAATTTGCACTTACTCAACTTTGCATACAACTGATGGCTTCTTAAGGTCTGGAAGACAATCCTCAGATGTATCTTATGGTCTTCCTCGGTTGAGGAATATTTCAAGATATCATCCACAAAGACCGCCACAAATTGGTCTATATAAAACTTGAAGATGCGGTTCATCAAATCCATGAACGCTACAGGTGCATTTGTTAGACCGAACTGCATAACCAAGAACTCGTAGTGCTCGTACCGAGTTCTGAATGCGATTTTATTTATGTCTGACTCTCTGATCCGGAGTTGATGATAGTCGGATCATAAATCAATCTTAGAGGAGTATTTCACATCTCTAAGTTGGTCGAACAAGTCATCTATCCTGGGTAATAGGTATCTGTTCTTGATGGTGGCGTTATTCAACTTGCGATCGTCGATGCAAAGTAGTAACGGACCATCATTCTTGCGGACAAATAGAATTGGAGCGCCCCAAGGTGATGAAATTTTTCTAATGAAGCCATTATTCTTCAATTCCTTCAGTTGTTTGTCCAACTCAACCAGCTCGACATTGGACATTCTTTATGGTGGAATTGAGTTGGATCTCGTCCTTGGTATGTGTTTGATCTCAAAATTGAATTCCAGAACTGGAGGTAGACCAGGAAGGTCAATTAGAAAAATCTTTGGGAATTCAGATATAACCGGGATGTCATGTACCTCGAGAGGGTACAGTGATGATGATTCATTGTCATCACCAAGGGATAAGGCTCGGACCTGCACTTTGAGGAGTGCAACAGTCGAGTTGTGTATCCATTTCCTCGTTCCCTAAATTTTGACAAACTCCCCAGTAGGCAAGGTTAACTGAACCTGCTTATTTAAACAATCGGTCCTTGCATTCAGTGGTGCGAGCCAATCCATGCCGAGGATGATGTCGAAGTCTTCAATGTCTATCACAAAAAGATCTGCATAAATTATCTGTTATGACATTCGAAGTTCACATCTAGAACACTTGAATTTCACGTCAGTACCAAATCCTAATGGTGTTGAGATATAGATTGTGATGTCTGTGGGTTCAGGATGCAACCCTAAATGCCTTACCAATGTAGAAGATATAAAAAAATGCGTAGCACCCGAATCGAACAAGACATGCACCATTGTATTGAACAAGAAAAATGTACCTTGGACTATATTGTTATCTGGGAAAGGTTGCTGAGTGACGACATACACTCTGCCCTGTTGTCATTGCCCCTAGTTTTGCTAGTTCTGCCTGGGTTGGGCATTAGCAACAGGAAGGGCTTGATGGATTGGAACAACAGGAACAGGCTACCGCGGTTGTTGAGGGTGGAGACAAACATTTCTTACATGGCCCTGTTGGCCACAGTTGAAACACATCAGCCTCTGCTGGTAAGGCGCTTGTTGATGGATCTGCTAGCCATGTTGATTGTGGTGCTGCTGACCACCACCCCTGCGATTGCCATTACGGCGGCCACCACTGCCATTTCGGCCTCCTCGGCCATAATTGTGAAAACCCTGATGGCCAGGGTTAGACGCAGGTGTCATGGCCCCATGTTTTTGAACAGGGGCTGAAAGCTCTGGGTTTTGATTATAGTAGGGCTTCTTCTTGTTGCCCTGCTGAGTGCTCTATTGGAAAAACGTTGCAGGCCATTTTTCCCTATTTTTCTCTGCTCCTGCTCAATTTCCTCTTGCTCAAAGTTCATGGCCTTGTCGACAAACTCCCTATAATTCTTGAAATCCAAGATCGACAGGGCTTGTCGGTTGTCTGGACGAAGGCCATTATAGAATTTCTCGGCCTTATCTTGTTCCGTTGAGATAACAGAGAGATAATAGACCGATAGTTCTTTGAACTTGACAGCATATTCTGGCACTGTCATGCTGTCTTAGTAGGGTCTCGAAAACTTCTGGTGCCTCTGCCTCTTCACTGCGCCAGGGAAGTACTCATCAATGAACAATGACTCAAACTCTAGCCAAGTCATGTCCATTACGTTGACCCTTGGGTCTTCCTTTATTGTTATCTACCAGGTGTTAGCTCCACCAACCAGTTGGTAGGAAGCTAGTGGAATCTTTCGAGCCTCGTCGACTCCCATAGCCACGAGAGCCTTCTTATCATCAAGCCATTTTTGCGCTTCATCCGCATCAATGGTGCCAGAAAAGGTAAGGGGTTGTAGCTTCTTGTACTTCGGAATCTGAATCTCCGACCCAGATTGAACTAGTGTTTGCATGGTGACCACCTAGTTGGCCGCAGTCTCATGGACGGCTGTCTGAACAGTCACTTTCAATGCCTCGATAAATCCGACAAAAAAGTGTTCAATGCCCGAAGGCATGACAAAGGGTGTGGGATGAGGTGACACTACCTGCCTAGAAGTAGTGGCAGTGTCGTTTGTGGCCTGCTCTGTCCTCGGAAGCAGCGGTTCCTGATTTTGAATCACTGAAGGTGCCTTCTCTGCTGGACGGACTGTGCGTGGCCTTCCTCTCTTCTGGGTTTGCATTTTCTCACTGGCAAGAAAAAAATAAAACCACATTTTAGGAACCATAGCCAAACATAGTGTTATGATATTCTCAGCAAAAAGTTCAAGAGTTCTGCAATATAAAACCATCTATTTTTCTAAGTATGGTGTAAGGCTTTTGTTGAGGAATCACAGAATCTTATGTGCCTCGTATGTTTGGCCATGGTATAAAACAAGGTTAGAGTGTTCATATAATAAGTAAAACTTTGAAAGTATTTCAAATGTTTTGGTTTCGGTTCTGTGAACATACATATGTTTTTTTTTTAAAAATTTCATACAAGTCATAGAGATTTTACAATTAACCTCGGTAAGTATCCTAATCTAACGTTCTATCGCATTCTTATGTGTTCTAAATCTTTCGCTTAGTCTTTCTGACTATTATCCAAGTTTGTGTGTCCCATACCACATGGATTAGGTAATAAAGGGTTCAACCAAGTTAAGATGTATGAACACGGTCTCTGCAAAACATCAGCTGGAGAAGAGTTCACTAATAGTATCGTCCAAGTTTACTCGTCCCATACTGTGTAAACTTACTGATAATGTTAGTAATTCAACTTTTCCCACATGTTTCTTTTCACACAAGGTCGTGGGTTTTCTTACTTCCACGTTTTATTTAGTATCTTCCAATTTTGTTGTGTCCCATACCACTCCAAAGTTAGTGATACAAAAGAAAAAAAATGGTTGGAAGTCGGCCCACTAAACATAGTCTCAAACACAACATTTCATTCATAAAAAGAAAATAGTTACAATGCCAGTAATTTTCCCGCCTACTTCTACTCCACCTAGACCTTCTGTCGGTTACAGAACGACTACTAGAAAAACGTTAAGAAGTTGTTCCCTGTTCTTCTATGTTTTGCACACTCGTTATCAAAACATTGTGGGTCTCCTGCATTTGAGCATGACTTGATACTATCACATTTAACTGGTCAAATGGGTTAGCCTGTTGTCCCATAGATGGTTAGTTAGCCGGTTGTCCCATTGATGGATGGTAGGTTGACTGTCCCATAGGTGGAGGGTAGGCTGTAGGCATTGGTAGAAACTATTGATCGTATGGTTGACTCATAGGTGTAGGGTAGTTGGTTTGATTATATGAAGACTCCCTAACTGGGACCTCTTGTACGTTTGGATATGCTTGAGTCGGAAAGTTTGAAAAAGTTGACTCATCGGGATATCCTGTCTTCCAAAGTTTGGTGCCGTCCAAATTTGTTGTTGTTGGTTCACAGGAAATTGTGGAACTTGCTGGTGGGGTATCTCAGGGTATGTCGTATTGCCTTGGGTTAAGAGGTTCTAGGAACGTGGATTTGCCGAAACTCCCCGTCCATCCTGATTTGTTTGTGGTTGACCAAGGTTGCCAAAGAGATCTTCCTCGGAGAATAAATGATCGGGTTGACCATTATTCGGGGCTGGGTTTGTTGTAGTCTTGTGATTTGGTTCATTAATTGGTGCTTCCCTAATAGGAATCTTGCGCCTACTTTTCGTCGAGAACCTCAATTGTTATCGCTAGTCTTTCTATTATTTTCCCTTGAAGTCGCACCAAATATTTCTTCGTCAGCCACTCCTCCCTTTGAGACGAAAGTCTTGGTGATGGAGGATATTGTAACAACTTTAGTAATTTGTGTCAAAGATTCATCAAAGGTACTGATGTTTGTCTCCCATAGCATCCTCATTATCAAGACTTCGTAGCCGATGAGCTCCTTATTTGTAGGGTTTTGAATCACCCGTAACATTTGATGGATGATAATGTGAGGTAGGGAGATAGAAATTCCCTTTTCTAAGCAGTATAACACTAGAAATTGAGCTCTTGTCGTAGATCCTCTAGTCACCATTTCCGGCAAGATGTTGTCGACTACAATCTTCCCAAGGCTGGCAAGGGATGGTTTAAGGAGATTATTTGGGAGGCGAGCGTACATCATTTGGGTGTACGCTTTTTTGGTGAGGAAATTGAACAATTGTTTTTTTAGATTCTGAGATCTTTGCAACCATCTGGGGTTCGTGTGGATCAATGATCTTGTCTCATATTGGGATTTTCATAAGTCGTGAAATAGTTTCGACGCTGATGGAAATCTTTGCTCCCTTGATCATTATCTCTAATACAGAGCTGATCCCATCTTCTTGAAGTCTCACGCTATTCATGGATTCGTGAAATGACTTCACCAAGTTGAAGGAGTCGTAACCCTTAACTTTTGTTATATTTAACCATCCCAGCTCTGAGAGTTTATCGTGAAGGATAGGACGGAGGCGGAGATCTCTCATGTCGATACTCCTCATAGTCATAACCTCCCGTTTGGAAAGTTCCGTAAGTCTTGTGGGAATCAGTTCCCGACTACTGGAAGTCGTTCCTTCACTTGAGGTCATTCTCTTGCTGAAAGGAAGATAAAACTTGTGAAATACACAAAATATATTCCTAACATTTTTAAGATTTATGCCTTGTCCGTCGGACAATATTTTCTATTTTCCTCTTGATATTTATATCATCATTGAATCCAAATTTTTCAACAGGCTATATATATATCTCATATGTATATATATATATATATAGGTATATAAAAAATTTTATTCTCCTAAGTGGTGGACTTGGGCGGGTCGTGGACTTTTCTCTCTAATACCATTAAATGTCACACCCCACCCGGATACGCCTAAACTGGCGGAACACTCACAGGCAGGGCGCGAATGCATTATAACAATAACCGAGTGCGCAGGTACACAATTGAGTACAAATATGATTTCATTAATTTCAGAATGTATTTTTGTACAAAATATGATTAAGGAAAGATCCTCCCAAAATCTCCCTACAATTAACAAGGGTTACCAAATGTGGGCCAAAAAACCTCTACCCAGTCCACCTTAAACTCATGTGAAAAATTGGATAACAACAGGGTGAGCTATTGCCAAGTGGGTAAAATAGTTCTTAAATATGACAATTAATAAAGGAAACTTCATAATCAAATATCACATAAACACAACATAACATCGTAATCAGTACAACATATATGTATGCATGACACCATCCCGTAACGGTTCCATGATTGTCCGTCGCCCTGAGTTCACGTATAGATGTCTATCACTAGGTAAACCCGGGTTCTCATTATACGTCCCTCCCCAAGGTCTTCGTCCTGGACTCACGCACAGATGTCCATTTTCAGGTAATTCTGGGTTTTCATTGTACGTCCCTCTCCATGGAAATATCAAGAATAGTGAGCATTGCTTCTAACTATTTTGTGGGTCATGAACCACTTACGTCCCTAGGTGGTGCTTATGTATGATGCCAATGCATGAGCAGGTCCGGTCTTTACTAACATTAGACAAGATTTGGAAGCGTCTGGTGATTCTTATCAGGTCAGTATCACCACATGCAAGGTTAGGATATCCAGTATCACTTATAAAAGCTGATAGCTTTCAAATAAGACCAACCAAATTAGTCTCCAGTTGAGAGGTAGGACACGAGGTCCACTTAAATACTAATCTTCTAGTGCAGCACGCTGCCTCTCGTTCACTATTTAAAGTTACTGAGGACAAAACTACGTCTGGTTGAGTCAGATTGACCACTAATACGGCGTAGTAATAGTGTAATACATGAACTTCAAGTATACAAGTATAAATATGACAGGTATGAACATTATACGCAATAATGCAATGTAAATAAATAGTAGACATAATGATAAATGAATGTAAACTTTAATAAAAGTCATAAGACACGCAAACCTATGTTTTGTTCCCCACCTTCAAATAAACCTTCTTTATAGTACTAGCGCCTCCTCCCGAGCAGAACCGCGTTGCACTGCGAAAAGAGTCTTAAAAATAGAAAAGAGAAATCACAAAGAGAGCAAGAGAGAAAGAGAGAGAAGAGAGGATTGGTGTAAGAAACGAGGGGCCGGGGGGGGGGTGGGGGGGTTCCTTATATAACAAAAGGAACCCCTGAACTTTCGGGCAGTGCCTAAACTTTAAATTTTTTTTTTTTTTTTAGTCTAAATCGGGGGTATGACATCGATTTCCTTGTTGACATTCAAATATCTCTTGCGCATAAGGTAATATATGTATTTTTTGCAACACACATCCTTAATTAGCTTTGTTGAAATTCTTGTCCTTGCAACGTTCATATCCTTATGAATCTTGTTAAGTGTGCATTTCGATACAACCCTACATAAGTTTTTATAAATGGGATGATTATGGGCATGTCACAAACTTTTCTCAAATGAAGTTGTTATCTCTGTATGTTGCAATAACATTAAAGCATGAATAGTTATCCATAATGTTTCAAAATTTCCTTGAAAAGAGCCCAAGTATTTCTTTAATTTTAAACGCACACTTTCAACCCTATTAGTTGTCACATTATCAAAGTGCATGACTTATCTGTCCAGGCTACCACAAATCTTTTCTTGTGATTTTTCAACCAATCTTTTGCTAAATAATCAAGAACATTAGGAAAACTTTCATAATCATTTTGTAGCAACTTTAAGTGTTTTTCTTGTTTTTTCTTTGACACTGATTCCATTAGGATATGTTGCATGCTTATGAATGTCATCCATTTATTCTTCTTGTTGAACATTGCTTTTGTTTTTGCTACACATTCTTGTTTATATGTCAACTACACAACAAATTTGTGACGTTTGAAAAAGCAACGCTCATCACATTCATCAATGTTAATTCTCTATCTGTAATAAAAATCTCTGGTTGCGGTCACCTTTCTAATAGATCTTTCAACTTCTCAAGTGCTCAAAAGTAAGATTGGTTAATGTAATGCCAACTATCTCAAATAATGGATAGCGATAGATATTTATCCTGTACGTGCAATCCATTATTGAAACGTTTGGAAAGCAACGCTACAATTATGTTAAAACTGGATTTGCCCAAAACAAAGCCTTTATGCAATTAGTATTTTCATCAAACTTGTATTACTCAACATATTGTTCTTCAACTAATTTGGCCATTAACCGTTGCATCTAAGACCTCCCACCATGTTGTATCAACTTATGCATAAACGTGCATTATACATGGTCTTCAGTATAGATGCATGATCCACATCCTTACGTTTCAAAGTAGTTAATATATCCTTTGGCCTTACTTGGCTCTTAGTCATCTGAACAAGGATTTTCATCTCATCCTTTATCAACCTCCCCATATAAAAATGTTCTTCCATTTATTCAGTGGTTGGATGATTATGCACTTTACAATCAACTTTTATTGTCTAATCATCATTAGTAACCAACTTTTGCCACTGCAGCAAGAAAAGACAACCATACTTCGTTTCAATATCATACTTTTTCTTAGAATGACATTTTGTATTTTGTTTTTCAGCTTGTATTCACTGTATTTCTCACAAACAAACTTCATTCTTGGTCGCCTACCATTCTGTCTCCCTGCATTTGAGCACTTGATGACAATAACAAAACTATTTTTTCTGCCTACTTCCCTTGTCCATTCAATCAATTCATCTGTGTAATCACGCACTATCTCAAAGCCATCGTCACTACATTCGTCAAATTCTTCATCATCTTGATGAATAACTAGTTAAAATTAGTACTAAATACATGTAGAACACTTAATTCATAAAAGAAAGAAAAATAATAATGTTCGGCCTTGATTGGCCAGACCAAAACCTTCCGTTTGGCCATACTGGTCATAGAGAATGAATGGAGTTTTGAAAAAACATAAAAAAAAAAAAAAACAACTAGTTTTACTTCCAAAAATTAGTGTATATACGTACCATAGGAAGTGAAGAACTTCCTATTTCAATTGTTTTCCTTTCCATTGTTGATCAAATAGCTTCATTAGATAAAAGCCATAGAGTTTATGGTTAACACTTTCAAGACTTTCCAAACCAATCAAATACCCATTTGAACACTTAAAAATGCTTCCAAGATAATTAAATGGTTAAAATAGAAGATTTAATTTACTCCTAAAAAAAACAAATAAATCAAAAAATTTAAGGCAGTAAGGTTTAAAGGGAGGGTTAAAGGGTTGAAAAGTTGAAGAGTTTAGGGTTCATGGATAGGTGGGTGAAGTGAGAGTGACATGGTTTAAGGTTGGGTTTTATATTGCCTTTTTTGGTAAAATCATATAAAGTTAGTAAATGGTGGGTTAATTTAGAAACACTTTTTTTTAATAATAATAAATAGCAAGTAAGTACAATAGGTGTTTCGATGGGTACAAATAGAAACTTTCATTTTAAAAGAAGAGTAAAGCGTGCTGACTCACAGTTGATAAGTAATTAAACCCAAAGAGCCCACAGAGACATAAGTGGGCCAAAGCCCACAACGTACCTTAGTCACTATGATCGTACAAAACTAGGCCCTAAAACCCAAGAAATAAAGGCATTACGACATTGGGCCTACTACGTTTATTAAACAAGAGTTTTTAAGTCAACACTTATTAATTAAAACGGGTGGAGCTAAATTCACCCGCCTTTTCCTCTCTGTCCACCCACTTACACTCTTCACCCACCAAAAATTTAAAACCAAGCAATCCCTCTCTCTTCACCCACCCAAATTTCCATTTTGCCCCTCTCATTTTCATCCTCCCCAAACCCCAACACTCCCCCTCTTCTCTCGTTTCTACTCCTTTATTCTCCATTAATTCATCATTTCTTCAAGTTTTTCAATCATTCAAAGGGTTAAAACAACATTAGGAAGGTTTGTGAGCAACAACAACCTAGAAAAATCTTGCAAAAAAATGGAGTTATTTTGGGTTTTGGAGGTGTCTAACTCAAATAAGTTCAAGTCAAATCTTAGATCATAAACCAATAAGTAAAACATGATTTTTACATGTTCTAAGTGGATTTCAATGTGTTGTTGGATTTGCATATTTTTTCGCAAAAAAATAGGTAAAAATGGTGGAATGAGGCTGCCGAAATGGGTTTCGACAACCCATTTCTACGTGCGAGATTTGGAGACGTCTGACCCAACAAGATTGAACAGTTCCATTTATGTTCGACCTATCGTGGTCAGGCATAAAGAGGTGTGTCCGACCCTGTTGGGCCGGACAATGTATTTTTTTATTTTTATTTTTTAATAATTTTTTGTCCGACCCTGATGGGTCGAACAGAGGAGATATGTCTGAGGTCGAAAAGACTTCATTCTGTTCACCCACGCAGGGTCGGACACACCCAATCCGAGGGTGATTTTTTTGGGTTTCAAAACTCATTTTTGTCTCTTTTTCTCTTCGATTTTGGGTATGTTTTTGCCAAAAAAAAATACTTCAAAAGGGTGAAAATGTATGCTTTTGATTTGAAAAATACAAGAAAATGACAAGATTGAAGATTGAGATGAGTTGGAGAGTTGAAGGGTTGAAGGGTTTAGGGTAGATAGTGGGTAGGTGAAGAGAGAGGGGGAGGGTTTAAAGGGATTTATTAATGTCCTTTTTGGTAATTTTACATTAGGGCTTTTTTGTCTCTTCAATTTTTTTATCAGGTGGGTGGATAGAGAGGAAAGGGCTGGTGAATTTAGCTTCACCCATTAAAACCCTATTCTATGGTAGTCAAGATCAATCTAGGTTGGGGCTTTCAAAAAAATTTAAAAAAAAAGATCAATCTATGTCACATTTTTAGAGTCAAAATCAACATTGAATCTAATAGCTTAACTAGCTGTGTAAAATACTGTTGATGAAATGGAAAACGATGGAACTCAGTGGGTATCAAAAGCATATATATATATATATTAGCTCAAGTTCTCATATATATTTAGAAAGAAAATTTGTGAATTGGGCTCAAACTAGGATAAGGTCCTTAATTTATGGGCATGCATGCATGCTTCATCAAATAAGCCCAAATGTCGGTAACGAGGCTTAGGAGTTTTATATGATTGGTAAGGATTGGTCTTGTAATTTGTATTTTAAAAAAAGGTCCTGCTATTTTCACCCGCCCATTCATCTCTCTTCACCCACCTCATCTAAAAAGTAAATAAAGTTACCAAAAAAGACACTTATTAAACCCCTTAAACCCTTCCACCTCTCTCTTCACCCACCCATCAACCATTCAACTCCTACCCTAAACCCTTCAACTATTCAGCCCTCCAACAAATCCCAATCTTCGATCATGTGATTTTAGTGTATTTCTTGAATCACAAGCACACCATCAACTGTTTGCAAGTGGTTTCTTCCGATTTGAAGTGTTCGCAAGTCATTCGGGAAGTGTTCAAAGTGTTGGAAGTGTGCACCATCAAGCAAGCCGTTCGACCTACAATGGAAAGAGATTCAGGCCGTTCTTAGTATCTACACTATTTTTATGCAAAAACAAACCTAAAATCGAAGTGGAAAGGGGGGCAAAAATGGGTTTCGAAACCAAGAAAATCACCCCCATAATTGTTTTATCTGACCTATTGTGAATGGACAGAAAATGGAGTGTCCGATCATTATAGATCAGACACACAAGAAAATTTCCGTCCACAATTGGTCGAACAGAACAAAATGAATTAGTGCAAATGTTCTGTCCGACCTGTCAGAATCGGACAATACATTTCCTGTCCGACTCTGACAGGTCAGATAGAGCATTTTTGGTGTGTTTTAAAGGTTTTTTTTTGTTTTCTTATTTTATTTTGTATGTAATACTAATATTGAGTTGTAATTCATTAGGATGACGAGGAATTTGATGAATCCAAAATTGTTGGCAATGAGTTGGTGTTAGTTCGGGACTACACTGATGAGTTCACAATCGATATTGTGTTTAAGAGTAAGGCCGAACTTATTGCATGGACAAGGGAAGTAAGCCATGCAAATGGTTTTGTTATCGTTATCAAGAGCTCGAATGCAGGGGAATGAAGGGTAGGTGATCGTGAATCAAGCTTGCATGTGAGAGGTACGATGTATACAATCCCAAAGACACAAGGAAGAAGAAAGTCAATGGTTTCTCCATTAGCATAGGGTCATTGGCCTGAGCTAGTGAAATCTTTCGATCCAGCTCAGAGTTGGATGATAATTGAGAAAGTCGTGATCTTCCTCCCTCCTCAATCAGTTGTAGGTTAAAATTCTCCATCTCTATAGCCAACTTCCTCGTCTCGAAGTTAATAGTGCAAGCAACATAAGATTTTTTACTCAGTGCATCAGCGACAACATTGGCCTTACCGAGATGGTACTGGAGTTGAAAGTCATAATCTTTCAAGAATTCCAACCATCACTTCTGGAGGTGGTTTAGGTCTCTCTGAGTGTAGATGTACTTAAGACTCTTACAATCCGAGAAGACCTCAAACCGTTCACCGTATAAGTAGCGACGCCATAACTTCAGTGCGAATACTACAACTACAAGTTCCTAGTCATGTGTTGGGTAATTACCCTCATGAATCTTCAATTGCCTCAAAGCATATTCAACAACTGGGCATTCTCGCATTAGCACTACACTTAAGCCTTGGAGAGAGGCGTCGGTGTATAGTGAAAATCCAACTTCATTTCGTGGAGTGATTAGCACCGGTGTTGTCATGAGGCATTTCTTCAATTCCTGAAATGACAATTCACAGGCAGGATTCCAGATGAATCATACGTCTTTTCTAGTAAGCTTGGTCATAGGTTCAACAATCTTTGAGAAATCCTTGATGAAGCGTCTGTAATAGCCAGCCAAACCAAGAAAACTCCATATTTGAGTAACTGTGGTGAGCTGCTTCTAGTTTAAAACCGCTTCAACCTTTGAAGGATTCACCTCAATGCCATTGGCTGAAACCACATGACCTAGGAATTGAACTCGCTTCGCCCAAAATTCACACTCACTCAACATTGCATACAATTGGTGGCTTCTCAAGGTTTGAAAGACAATCCTCAGATGTATCTTATGGTTTTTCTCTGTTGAGGAATATATCAAGAAATCATCCACAAAGACCACCACAAATCGGTCTAAGTATAACCTGAAGATGCAGTTCATCAAGTCCATGAACGTTGCAGGTGCATTTGTTAGACCGAACGGCATAACCAAGAACTCGTAATAACCGTACCGAGTCCTGAATGTCGTCTTGGTAATGTATGACTATCTGATCCGGAGTTGATGGTAAACGGATCGTAAATCAATCTTAGAGAAGTACTGGGCATCTCTAAGTTGGTCGAACAAGTCATCGATCCTGGGTAATGGGTATATGTTCTTGATGGTGGCGTTATTCAACTTGCGATAGTCGATGCAAGTCGTAAGGAACCATCCTTTTTGCGAACAAACAGAACTGGATCGCCCCACGGTGATGAACTTTTCCTAATGAAGCCATTACTCCCCAATCCCTTCAGTTGCTTGTCCAACTCAACCAGCTTGACGTTGGATATTCTGTATGGTATAATTAAGATAGGCCCGATACCAGGTATGAGTTTGATCTCAAAATCGAATTCCCTAACCGGAGGTAGACCATGAAGGTTATTTAGAAAAATCGTTGGGAATTTAGATATTACCAGGACATTATGTACTTCGAGAGGGTACAATGCTGGTACCTTGAGAAGTGCAACAGTCGAGTTGTGTATCCATTTCCTCGTTCCCTAAATCTTGACAAACTCCCCAGTAAGCAAAGACAACTGAACTTGCTTCTTCATTCAATCAATATTTGCATTCAGAGGTGCGAGCCAGTCCATGCCGAGGATGATGTCAAAGTCTTCAATATCCATCACAAAGAGATCTGCATATATTATTTGTTCTGACATTCGAAGCTTACATCGAGAACACTACAACTTTAAGTCAGTTCCAGATCCTAATGGTGATGTGACATGGATTGTGATGTTTGTGGGTTCAGGATGCAACCTTAAATGCCTTACCAATGCAGAAGATATAAAGGAATACGTAGCACCCGAATCAAACAACACATGCATCATTGTATTGAATAAGGGAAATGTACCTTTGACTACATTATTGTCTGGGAGGGGTTGCTAAGCGATGAAAAACACTCTGCCCTGGTTCCGTTGCCATTGGTTCTGTTGGTTCTGCCTGGGTTGGGTATTAGCTGCAGGTGGGGCTTGTTGGACTGGAACAACGGGAACAGGTTGCGGCGATTGCTGAGGGTAGGGGCAGGCATTTCTTACATAATCCTGTTGGTCGTAGTTATAACAAATCAGCCTTTGTTGCTGAGGCGTCTGTTGCTAGTTCTGATGGCCATGCTAATTGTGGTGCTGACCACCAGCACCCCTGCCATGTCGTTGCAACGAACACCCCTTCCATTACGACCTCTTCAGCCTTGATTGCGAAAACCCTGATGGCCAAGGTTACACGATTCAGTCGGCGATGTTGTGGCCTCATTCTTCTGAACAGGGGCTGGAAGGGCAGGGTTTTGATTATAGTGGGGTTTTTTCTTGTTGCCCTGCAGCGAGGCCTGTTGGGAAAATGTTGCAGGCCATTTTTCCCTATTCATTCTCTATCCTGCTCAAAGCTCATGGCCTTGTCAACAACTTCCCTATAAATCTTGAGATCCAAGATTGATAGGGCTTGTCGGATGTTAGGACGAAGGCTGTATAGAATTTCTCAGTCTTATCTTGCTCCGTTGAGATGGTGTAGAGAAAGTAGACCAATAATTCTTTGAACATGACAGCATACTCTTTGATTGTCATGTTTCCCTGGTATAGCCTAGCGAACTCCTGGAGCTTTTGCCTATTCACAGCGTCAGGGAAGTACTCATCAATGAACAATGACTCAAACTGTTGCCATGTCATGTCTACGGTATTGACCCTTGGGTCTTCTTTCACTGTTATCCACAATGTATTTGTTCCACCAACAAGTTGGCAGGACGCAAGTCGAATCTTTTGACCCTCATCGACTCCCATAACCTTGAGAGCCTTCTTTGACTCATCAAGCCATTTTTTAGCCTCTTCTGCATCAATGGTGCCAGCAAAGGTAAGGGGTTGTAGCCGCTTGTACTTCGTGTTCTGGTCGGTTTAGCTTTCCGACCGAGATCGTACAGGTGCCTGTAAAGTAACTACTTGGTTGGTTGCAGTCTCACGAACAGTCGTCTGAACAGTTAGCTTCATCGCCTCGATAAATTCAGCGAAAAATACTTTCATGCTCGAAGGCATGACAATGAATGTGGGCTGAGGTGGCACTGCCTGCCTAAACATAGTGGCAATGTCATGTGGGGCCTGCTCTGTCCTCGGAGGAGGCAGTTCCTGATTTTGAACAACAGGAGGTGCCTCCTCTGCTGGACGGACTGTGTGTGGCCTTCCTCTCTTCTTGGTTTGCATTTTCTCACTGGCAAGGAGAAAACAAAACCATGATTTAGGAACTATAGCCAAGTATAATGTTATGATATTCTCAGCAATAAGTTCGAGAGTAGTGCAATATAAAACCACTTATTTTTCTAGGTATGGTGTAAGGTTTTTGTTGAGGAATCAAAGAATCTTATGTGCCTCGTATGTTTGGCCATGGTGTAAAACAAGGTTAGAATGTTCATATAATAAGTATAAAACTTTACAAGTATTTCAAATGTTTTGGTTCTGGTTTTTGTGAACATACATATATATTTCTTTGAAAATCCATACGAGTCATAAAGGTTCTAAGATTTGACTCAGTAAATATCATAATCTAGAGTTCTATCGCAATCTTATGTATTCAAACTCTTTCACTTAGTCTTTTCGACTATTATCCAAATTCGTGTGTCCCATACCACATGAATTTGGTAATAAGGGTTTCAACCAAGTTAAGTTGTAAGAACACGATCTCTACAAATAGTATCATCCAAGTTTACTCGTCCCATACAGTTTTAACTTGGTGATAATATTAGTAATTTAGCTTTCCCCAGATGTTTCTTTTCACACAAGGTCGTGGGTTTTCTTACTTCCACATTTTATTTAGTATCTTTTAATTTTGTTGTGTCTCATACCAATCCAAAGTTAGTGATGCAAAATAAAGAATGGTTATAAGTCGGCCCACCAAACATAGTCTCAAACAAACATTTTATTTATATATATAAAAAAATAATTACAATGCCAGTAATCATTCCTAATTTTCCCGCCTACTACTGCTTCTCCTAGAACTTCTGTTAGTTACAGAACGACTACCAGAAGAACGTTGAGAAGATGTTCTGCATCCGAGCAAGACTAGATACAATCACATTTAACTGGTCAAATGGATTTGTTGGTTGTCCCATAGGTGGAGGATAGATTGTAGGCATTGGTGAAAAATGTTGGCCGTATGGTTGACTCATAGGTGGAAGATAATTAGTTTGATTATATGAAGATTCCCTAATTGGGACTTCTTGGACGGTTGGATATTTTTGAGTCAGAACATTTTGAAATAGTGGACTCATCGGAATATCATGTCTTTCAAAGTTTGGTGTCATCCAATTTTGTTGCGATTGGTTCACAGGAACTTGTGGAATTGGATGACATGGTACCTCAGGAGTTGGAAACCTTTGGTACGTCGTATTGCCTTGGGTTGGGAGGTTCCAAGAAGGTGGATTCGTCGGAACTCCCTGTCCATTCTGATTTGTTTGTGGTTGACCCAGGTTGCCAAAGAGATCATCCTTAGAAAATAGATGATCGGTTTGGTCATTATTCAGGGCTGGGTCTGTTGTTGTGTTCTGGTTTGGTTCATTGACTGGTGCATCCCTTATTGGAATCTTGCGAACTTTTCGCTGAAAACGTCCATTGTTATCTCTAGATCTTCCGCTACTTCCCCTGGAAGTCACACCAAAAATTTTTTCGTCAGTCACCCCTCCCGGAGGATACTGTAACAACATTAGTGACCTGCTTTGAAGATTCATCAAAAGTATTGATGTTTGCCTCCCAAAGCATCCTCATGATCAAAACTCCATAGCCGAAGAGTTCCTTCTTTGTAGGATTTTGAATCACCCGCAACAGTTGCTGGATGATAATGTGAGGTAGGAAGACAAAGATTCATTTTTCTAAGCAGTATAGCACAAGAAGTTGAGCTCTTGTCATAGATCCTCTAGTCACCAATTCCGGCAAGATGTTGCCGAATATGTTCTTCCCAAGGGCGGCAAGTGGTGGTTTAAGGAGATTATTTGGGAGGTGGGCGTACGCCATTTGGGTGAACAATTGTTCCTTGGATTCCACGATCTCAACAACCGTCTGGGATTCGTGTGGATCAATGATCTTTCCTCCTATTGGGATTTCCATAAGTCGTGAAATAATTTCGACGCTGACGGAAATCTTTACTCCCTTGATCATTGTTTTCAAGACAGGAGTGATCCCATCTTCTTGAAGTCCCACGCAATTCATGGATTCGTAAAAAGACTTCACCAAGTTGAAGGAGACGTAACCCTCAACTTTTGTTATATTCAACCACCCCAGCTTTGAGAGTTTGTCATGAAGGATAGGATGGAGACAGAGATCTCTATTGTTAATATTTTTCATAGTTATAACCTCCCGTTTGGAAAGTTTCGTAAGTTGTGTGGAAATCGGTCCCGACTACCGTAAGTCATTCTTTCACTTGAGGCCATTATCTTGCTAAAAGGAAGATAAAACTTGTGAAATACACAAAATATATTCCTAACATTTTTAAGATTTATGCCTTGTCCTTTGGACAATATTTTCTATATTATTTCCTCTTGATGTTTATGTCATCATGAATCCAAATTTTTTTTTATTAGCAACAAGTTATATATATATCTCATATATACGTAGATATATAGATATATATATATATATATATATAGTTTTCATAAATCATAACTATATAACAAAACTATATAGTTATTTAGATATATATATTTAATATAAATCTTAACTATATATAATTCATTTATATAGTTCTATATATATATATATATATTTTTTTTTTTTATATCAAATTTTTTTTCTCCTAATTGGTGGACTTGGGCTTGCCGTGGACCTTTCGCTCTGATACCATTAAATGTCACATCCCGTCTTGACAAACCTAAATCGGCGGAATACTCACCAATGGGGCACGAATGCATTATAACAATAACCGAGTGCGCAAGAACACAATTATGTACAAGACTGATTTCATTAATTTCAAAATATATTTTTGTACATGAAATAGTAAAGGGAACATCCTCCCAAAATCCCCAATGAATAAACAAAGGGTTATAAAATGTGGGCCCAAAAACTTCCTCCCAGTCCACCCTAATCTCCTGAGAAAAATTTGATAACAACAGGGTGAGCTACTCGCCCAGTGGGTAAAATAGTTCGTGAATATAACAATTAATAAAATAAACTTCATAATCAAATATCACATAAACACATCATAGCATCATAATCAATACAGCAAGTATGTATGCATGACATTGTCTCGTAATGGTTCCATGATTGTACGTCGCTTGAGTTCACGTACAGATGTCCATCCCCAGGTGTAGCCAAGTTCTCATTGTACGTCCCTCCTCAGGAACGACACCCTAGATTCACGTACATATGTCCATCCCCAGGTAAACTCAGGTTCTCATTGTACATCCTTCTCCAGAGAAATATCAATAATAGTGAGCATTGCTTATAACTATTTTGTGGATCATAAACCACTTACGTACCTTAGTGGTGTTTATGTATGATGCCAATGCATGAGCAGGTCCAGTCTTTACTAACATTAGACAGGATTTGACAACGTCTGGTGATTCTTATCAGGTCAGTATCACCACGTGTAAAGTTAGGATGTTCAGTATCACTTGTACAAGCCGATAGCTTTCAAATATGACTAACCAAATCAGTCTCCAGTTTGAGAGGTGAGACACGAAGTCTACTTAAGTACCAATCGTCTAGAGCAGCATATTGCCTCCCGTTCACTATTTAAAGTTACTGAGGACAAGACAATGTTTGGTTGAGTCAAATTGACCACTAATCCTGCATAGTAACAGTGTAATACATGGACTTCAAATATACAGGCATAAGTATGACAGGTATGAACATTAAACGCAATAATGCAATGTAAATGAATAATAGACATAATGATAAATGAATGTAAATTTTAATAAAAGTTATAAGACACACAAACCTATGTTTCATTTCCCACCTTCAGATAATACTCCTTCTTGAACTAGCGCCTAGCGAAGAGAGCCTCAAAAGAGAGAGAGAAAAAAAAAAAAGATTTCCAACAATAGGAGGAGAGTTGGTTTTGTGTGAAAATGAGGAGGGGACCCTCTTTTTATAGCAAAAAAGTGCCCGAAGTTCAACATTTTTTTTGGGTGCAATCCTAGGGTATTACATGTCATCTTGAGGGGGAGAATTAAAAGAGAGTTATTGTTTAGTGCATTGTACTCTTTTTCCCTTTTCTATGGTTTTGTCCTATTCGGTTTTCTTGGCGAAGGTTTTTAACGAGGCAGTCCTAACAATATAAGACTCCAATAGAATATTATACTCTTTTTCCTTCACTAGACTTTTTTCACTGAGTTTTTCTCTAGTAAGGTTTTAACGTGGCATATTCTACAATGATGGATATTCAAAGGGGAAGTGTTGTAAATATGTTGAATATCCAAATAGTAATTACATGTACTATACACATATCTCAAGTAGTATGATATCCAAGTGATATATCTATCCAAATAGTATATGTATTCAAGTGGTAAATACGTATGTATGTGTATCCTACATGAATCATATAGGAGCATAGTTACCCATCTATGTGAGGGCATAGTTACCCATCATGTGAGTTGGTAATCTTTTGATGTAAATCTCTCCCTATAAATATGGAAGAGGTCATGAAAAGAAGTTGTAGAGAAAATGAGAAGAGAAAGAAGAATGGAGAAAAGATGAAGAAATGAGTTGTAAGTGTTGAAGGAATGATAGAAAATGAAGAATAAAATCTAATATTTTTCTTTAAGCATTCTTTGATTTTTCTGATTCACTTTACAACATGTGAATATATATATAAGGTTAACATATATAATGTGATTATATATAAAATTTGTGGATGTATATATAAAACGTGATTATATAGATATAACGAGAATATATATATATATACAAGACAACGTGCACGGAAATGAAAGTTTTTTTTTTTGTGTAAAAAAGAATTATTTCATTAGTCCCTTTTTCTTATTATTTGGGGCTAGCGACCAACAACGAAAATAAGTAATAATTTTCAATGACAAAGGTTTTTTTTTTTCTAATATACAAAGGTAACTTTATTTTCCCTTTTTTGTTTTTTTTTGTTTTTTTTGTTCAATACAAAAGCAAACTTTTATTGATATACAAAACTATCAATAAAAATTATAAAATAGATATGTAAATCAGTTAAAAAAGAAAATAAAAATAGGAATAATTAAATAATTTTTGAATAAAAGAATATACTGAACATACAAATCAGTTAAAAAAGAAATTAAAAAATAGGAATAATTAAATAATATGTGAATAAAAGAAATTAAAATATCGGTTGAAAAGTTTTCACTATAAAAAGTAAACAAACTGTCTTTTTTTTTTAAAGAACCGCATAACATACCGAACATCGACCAAATAATACTCAGGTTCTGAACAATCGCGTCTGTTGAAGACGGCTTTTGGATGAAACATTGGTTATTCCTCCATTTTCTTTCTATGCAGCATTCTGCATCTTGATGAGTTATATTTTATTTAGAGCGGGCTTCACTCTTCATTCACATTGATCCTCCAGAAAACAACACGTATGAGGTTGAGACTTAAGAATTAATAATCAAACATTAAAATTTGCTTAATTTGTGCGACTATTACAGAGACATTAGTTCTAGATTTTTACAGAATTGAGTTCCATTAATGAAGTGATAATCCTACTTTCATTAAAAGAATTGAAAAGATGTGGGAAGGTTTTTCTCACCCACGTTTCAGACTCATAGTTATGTAAGTTTCGGAAACTGAAACGATGTATTTAAAAACATTGAAACTAAAATCACGTGTTCCAAAAAAATATATAGAGATAGACTTAAATTTTAAAATTGTTCCATGAATCTCCTCCCATTTTAAAACTTAAAATTGTTGCATGAATATGCTAGATCATAATTCACAAACACCTGTTACTCAACATACAAAAATTAACATAACCCTCTTGAAAAGAGATTTAAGAACTATTTTGCAGAGCCAAAATTATAAAAAAAAAAAAAAAACTTCAAATTTTAAAACCTGTATTTAAAAAAAAATAAAAATTATGAAACCTATAAAAACCACGGCTGGCATGGCATTATTTATTAAAATAATGTATTAGCAAAAATAACTCAAATGTTGCTCCAAAAGGAGGATAGGTCAAGATTTGAACGGAGAAGATGGGTCCGGATTTGATCATGGTCCTCATGGAATAATAAAAAATGAAGTATTAACAAAAATAACCCAAATATTGTCCAAAAGAAAGAGAATTTGCTGAACCAGGTAAGTTTACAATTTTTGAATGTCAGAATTTCTCACTGAAAAAAAAAATGTTAGAATTTCTACCATGGGCAAACTTGAAGAAAAAAATCGGTAAGTATGTGCATTCTTCCTCCTCTATACAAAAAAAAATAAAAATCTTTTATAATAGTAATCACAAATCCATCTTCTATTCAAAGGCGCCCTCACACTAAGAAAAAAAAAAAAAAAAAAGAATCAGCAAAAATTGTGAATCGTTTCCTCCGCGAGCTTCAAAGATCTTCTCTATTCAATTTCTCCTCTTTAAACTCAAGTCCATTGTGCAATCTCATTTCATCTCCTCTCCATTAAATTCATCTCCTTTTTTGCCATATTGATTTGTGTCTCATCCTCTTGCATTAAAATCCCAATTTCTCTTGTATCACCTCTATTTTTTGCCACTCACAATCGGTTCTTGCCCTGGTACACAATCCATATTCGTTCAATTAATAGAATCCTTCATGGGTTCGTAGGATATTCAACCATGGTGGTTGACTTCAATTTAAGTTTTTTTGCAACTTATTTTAGAAAGTGGGTCATAAAGAATTTTAGCCACGGTAATTTGATTCAGTTTCTGTGCAACTGCTTAGGAAGTGGGTTTTAGTTGGAACTGCTTAAGAAAGCGGCGAAAAGGTTGGGGAGTCATTTGAGGAAGGTGGTTGTTTGTGATTGTAGAGGTCCCTTTGGGTTTGTTTTCAAGCTTATCAAAATCACATATGAAAATTTCATGGTCTAATTACTATCATACCCTTTTAATAGTTAAAATTTGTATTTATAAAACAGTTAAACATTTAATAAATGGTGAGGTATTTTTGGGTTTTGTGTTAAAATGATCATCCCGTGAGTTTTGTGAAGTATTTGCATTATAATTATTAGTATAGATATCCTAGTACGTGTAGGACTTGGGCAATATTTTGGGCTATACAATTCTAAATTGCAGGGGATCTTTTCTTACTCCTTTTAACTATAAATACATCATTAAGAGGAGATTAGAGAGGAGAACAAAGTAGAAGAAGGCAAGAAACGAAGAAGGCGAAGAAGCCGAAGCCGATCCACGCTTTGGCAGAAGTTTATGAGTTTTTTTATTCTTTCTTCTTGTCTTTCATTTTTTTTTATGATGTTGAACCTTATAGTTTTTGCATTTTTATTCATAGTTATGGAGTAGATTAGTTTTTAGGTTTATAATTGGAACTTACATGTAGATTAAATTTATTAATTTTAATTTTAGATTTTTAATTTTTAATTTTTAATTGTTGTCTTTAATTTGTGCTTATTGCTTTTAATTGATTGACCATTAATTAGATTGATTTATTTCATCGAGATATACTTGGAAAATGGATTTTAGATTTTAGAACTTGACTAAAGGGACATATGATCAAAATGTGGAAACTATGAGTTCATGTAAGATATAAATATACTTGCATGACATATGTAACCGTTAAAAGAGTAATATTTTAATGAATTTTGTTTTAATTTAATTCATATAAGAATATAATGATTTAATTAGACAAAATATTTTTACATGACCATCAGTTAAACTTACAACTAGGCATACATAATTATTTAATTATTTATTATATATTTTAAAATATGTGCACATACATTTATTTAATTATTGTGTATGTATAATTATACTTAAAAATATAACTATTAAAATTAAATTAACATTTTTCTCAAAACAAAAACTCTTCTTCCAATCAAAGAAAGAGAATTAAAATTTTTCTTAGTGCTTTCTCTATCTACATTTTGTCACTGACATGACTTGACAAAGAGACATGAAGAAGGCTTGTAAATAATTTAGACTTTTGGTTAACAACTCAAATTAATTAATTTATATAAAAAAAATAAATAATTAAATCCAAGTGTCGTGTGAGGGAAAATTATAAATCTAGGTTTTTATATAACTGATTTATTGAATTTTAAATTTATTTAGTACAATTTATTTATTTTTTATTATTTATTTTATTTGTTTTATATTAATTTTAATATTTGTTTAGATAAGATTAGGTTGAAATAATCTTAATATTTAATTAGAAATTAGTTGTAAATCTATGTGGGAACGATACTATACTCTTCACTTTATTATTTGTTAACGATATTATGCACTTGCAATTTTACTTAACAGTTACACACCTTGAGATGTGTAACACACAATGATCCAATGATTGTGAGTGTGTAGTTACACTTAAAAATGTAACTACAACAGTCAAAATAACATTTTTCTTTCTATTATATACGAGTATAATTTCAATATTGATACCGCCCAGGGCCGGTCCTGACTATTTAGGGGCCCGGGGCAAGGTACAATAAATGGGGCCCTTTTGTAATATTAAATGGGGTCCTTTTATTTATTTTTTATAAATATTTCATATACATTTAAAGTCACAAAATCAATACAATAAAAAATTACAAAATTGAGATTTTAAATATTCAATATTCAATATAATTGTTATATATAAATATTATTTTTAAGTTCACTTATTTTTATAGTATGTAGTTGAGATTTTAAATTAAAAAAATATATTTTTTTTAAAATAAAATTAAAATAAGAGGTTTGACTAGTTACCAAATAATATATTTAAAATAAGCTCTTATTTGAACAAAAAAAAAGATCTTATTAAAATAGAGCTAAAAAAAGTAGAGCAAAATTTTTTTAAGGTAAAAAGAACTACTATATAAGTATTTTGGTACAAAATTTGAGGCTCCTAATAATTTAATAAAAAAAATTAAAAATGAGTTAAAAATAAGGCTAAATTCTCCACATTTTGAAAAGAAATAAGCTCATCATTATCTACAACCACCACAGGGCCCACTACCATCAAAAGGTTCATCAGTTAATATGTATATATATACGGACCCTCAAAATTTAGTGGCCCGGAGTGGTCGCCCTATGGGCCCTACCCTAAGGCCAGGCTGAGATCGCCCATGCTCATGAGCAACATGGCTCAAGCTGTTCCCATGCCTCCTCCTAGAGGAAGATGATGCAGTGGGCATTAACAAAATTAAAGATGATTTGATTCATCAACTTCTTGCAAAAAATAACCCATCCAAAACTTGAAGTAACTTCTGTTGTTGGGATGGGTGGTCTCGGTAAGACTACCCTTGTAAGGAAAATTTATGATGATCCCAAATTCCAGGAAAAATTTAGCTGCAATGTAAGGGTAACAATGTCCTAATCCTTCAAAGTTGAAGACCTCTTGAGAAAAATACTAGAGCAGCTTTTTGAAAACAAGAACCGTAAGCGCCCAAATATTGCCGCAGACGTCAAACCTAGGAGAACGATATTAGACCAAGATGAGATCAATGAGCTCAAGAGTGAAGTGAAGAATCAGCAACAGAAGAAGAGGTATGTAATTGTTCTGGATGACATATGGAGCATTGATCCATGGGATACTTTAAAACATGCTTTTCCTAATTCCAATTGTGGCAGTAGGATAATTATTACATAGGGGGCGAGAATAAGAATAATTTCATAATGTGAAGATCAAACAAATATTGTTTGGAAAAGTATACCCAATATTTCTTGATCCACAATCTCTCTTTCTAGATATATAACAGTAAGAGAGTAACAATGACAAAACAAACTATAGACATAGGGGCCGCAATCCAATCCAACTTTAGTACTCCATCTAAGAGAATGAACACTAGATCCATGAAACTGAAACCTATAGAGGGTGAGAGATCTTCAAAGCCACTGGGGTAAAACTATGAAAGAGACTACTCTTTCCAACACAGAATCTTCAATCAACAAATTGAACAAATTATCAAACTTTTATTCTTCACATTAAAATAAGTAACATTGAACTTTAAAGGAAGAAAGTTAAAAAAGAAAGAATAGATTTGAAGTGCTTGATAACAAAATCAGAATATAAACCACAAAATAGAAATCCAAGATTTTATGTAATTGAAGTGAGTGATTAGAAAATAGTGATTGCCTAAATTTATCGCATTCACCTCCAAGAACTTCTATCAAAGGTTGAATCCAAGATGCAGTTGAAAACATATAACCATCATTCTTCCTCCATGTTCTTTCCTTTTTCATTGATGCACTAGTGAGAGTTCTTAGGTTTGCGTTTTGTAAAAAGGAGACCATTTTAGTGGTATTTTAACATTTGAAAACTGTAAAAAGAAAGAGAATAAGAAGAGGAACGATTTAAGAAAGTGGGTGTAGTTGGGCGTAGTTTTTGGAAGCATTTACGGTTGTTTAAAGCTTTCTTTTCAAGCTTATCAGAAATGGGAAAAAAAACATTGTTTTGGGTGACGTTGAGGAGAGAAGTTTGCTCACGTTGGAGAAAAATAAGGGGAGAAGTTATAGACGTTGGGAGAGAACGATTGTATTTTAAGATTATCCAAATACATGATATTTAAGTTTTTATATTGAATTACCTATATAAGTAAAATATATTTGAAACTCAATATGAAAATCGTATAGGTATGAGTGAAAATACTTTGAAAGAATAGAAAAATAAAATTTATTTTGACACAGACTAACTTTCAAAAAGTATTGGCACAACACAAAGTGATTGGCAAGTTGTTTGGCCCTAAGTATGGGTACTTATAGACTTAATGGGACAAAGCCATTAGACATTTGAAGTTCAAATAATGTGAACGTTTTCACACAACGGCTAGAATGTTATATGAAAATAGCAATTGCAATTTTCACTAACATTATGGTTCTTTTCATATTTCATGAAAGAGGAAAGTTTTAAAAGAACTTCTTTTATGTATCAGAGAAGGTCTCTGATAGGTCTGAAAAGGACTCTGTGCAAGTGTCTGTTCCGAAAAAGTAAACTGACGTAGTGTACTCATTCGAACAGTGACGGTAGTTGAATTAGCGTCTTAATTTCGTAATCAGTGTCCTAACGCATAATATCAACTTTGTCGTTTTGTTCCTTAAGGGCGCTTATTATTAAGTTTATTTTCAAAAGTGAGGGTGTTCCTATCCAGTAAGCGTCCTGATAGTTTAATCAACTTATAATCATCAGTGTCCTCAAAAAAACATTCTTTGAAGAACTTTTAAAAGATCTTTCAATGAGCTGATGCTGACCCAGCTTCCTGACAACTTCAGAGGTTGACTAATATATAAGACCACTATTATACAAGTAAGCGTCCTGATTAATCAGTTTATTTCAACCTTGAGCGTTATCAGCGTCCTAATGCCTATCAGCGTCCTGACTTAACAAGTTCAGGATAGCGCTGCTATTTCATTAGCGTCCTGAAAGATTCTTTGAAAACAATTTTTACTCGGGATAAAATATTCGATAAATACGAATAAAAAACTCTGTATATTTCAAATTAAATATTTAGTATTAAATCATTTGAAATATTGTTAAGAACATGAAATCAAAACATGCAGATTTAGAAAACATATGAAAATGATCTACGCATGGTTTTGAAAAACATTTTGAGCAATAACGAATAGAGAAAGATATACCATAGATACTTTGTGTGTTCTTATTTCTCATAACCGTTAGATCCAACTCTTCGTTATGAGATCTTCAATGAGAGAAATTCGGAGTTGAATGACTTAAACGACGATCGATAGATGTCAACATGAAGCTTGATTGAGACATTCGAGTGAAGCGATCTTGAAATCGAAATGTGATCGTTGAAGTCCGTTAGTTGAAACGAGCTTGATCTTTGGATGTAAGCTTTGAGTTCCTTGATCGAGTCGTTTCTTGGCCTTTTGTTTTTCCTTTGGTGCAGAGATAAGTTCTTGAAAAACGTTCGTTGGCATCGAAAAATACTTTGTTTGTGATCATCAAAATATACTTCATCAAGTACACTTAGGGATGTGCTAAGGATTGAACCATATAGGTTAACATGAAGAAGGAGGAAAAATAGGGGCAACATAGAAATTATTAGTAAATTGATCACCCCGTGAGTTTTCATGGGTATTTGCATTATAAGTAGTATAGATATAGACAGGGGTGTAGCCAGGATTTTTTTTTTCGGGTGGGCTGAATTTTTTTTTAAACAAACCTCGAGGGTACGAGAAAAATTCATTGATTGAAAATAAAAGGTACACTTCGATAGGGGGACATAATGAACCTTACGCCTCAAAATGCATACATTAACAATAATACATAATACAAGAACATAAAAACTAAAAACGAAAAGAAAATGCAATTATAAAAATCATGTAAACTTTATTCTACGATATTTTAAACCTTCAAATTCATTAATAATAGAATCTAAGTCAATGCTGCTAACAATCTCTCTTTTAATATATATCACCATAGAATTTGTAAGAAAATCATCCTCTACTTTAAACGAAGTGATGTTTTGACAAGCTTTTATAGCTGAAATGGCTCGCTCTGTTGATGTTGTGGACATAGGAAGAGTTAATATTAACCGGATCAACTTACCAATTAAAGTGTAGTGTTCTGATATTCTTGTTTCTGCTAAACATTGACATAATTTTGAAAGAGAAGCAATACTTTGAAATTTCTTACCACGAAGAACATCAAACCTGTAATGGCTCAATTGTCTTCTCAAATCTTCAATGTCATCGCTACTAAAATCTTGAGAGTAGAAATTCTCGGCAAGAGTACAAATATTATCAACATCAAATAACTTAAACCCATCAACAGGGCTCAATGTCATGCTAAGAGTAAGAAGTTGTATTGTTTGCTCTAGAAATCTATTACTCAACTCCATCAATTGAAAATCAATCACAACATTAAATATACTAAAGTGATAATAATGCTCAACTGTGATATTATCTTTTTGCTGACAAGAACGCCTTGTTCCTTGCATATAACGTGCATTCATATCAGGAATTTCAATTTCATATCTACGGCAAAATGACACTTGACTTTTCAAAAAAGAATCCCATTTACTCTCCCTTAACTCTTGAAGGAGAAATTTTGTGGTTGACACTAAATTCATAGCATTCAAAATATCTTGAGATTTTGATTGCAAAGCTTGACAAAGCATATTAGAGATTCCTAATATTTCATGCAAAAATAATAAGATAAACACAAAATCAAAGGATCTCAAATCTTTATACCCACGTTTGGCTTCCCCACATGTATTGTTGTTTAGTTCAAAGTCAATCAACTTGTCAAGCAACGTAAGAACTGAACTAAACATTTTAATATTCACTAATAGCCTTATAATGAGAACTCCAACAAGTAGCTCTAGGTCGTTGCAAGGTGCGCATTTGATTTGTTTTTGTACCAGTCTCAAGTTTGCCTAAAGCAATCAATTCATCAATTTCAGCTTCTCGAATAAATCTCAACTCAGAATGGCGCTTGAAGGAACTACTCACAAAATTGACAACGAAAGTAAATTTGGAAAAAAAAACAGTCATATATCATGCACTTCTTTAGCTACCGCAACTAAAACAAGTTGAAGTCTATGTGCAAAACAATGTACGTAGTAAGCACATGGACAGTCTCTCAAAAACAAGGCCTGTAAACCATTCCATTCACCCCTCATGTTGTTTGCACCATCATATCTTTGGCCTCTCAAGTTTTTAAGTGAAAAATCATATCGAGTGAGTATATTGCATATCTTTTTTTTAAGAGTTAAAGCATTAGTGTCGCTAACACTCAAAACTTCAAAAAAACGTTCTTGAACAAAGCCTTTCAAATCAACATACCTCAAAATAATTGTCATTTGTTCCTTGTTGGATTCATCAAGTGCTTCGTCAACTAGAATGCAAAATTTGGCATCCCCAACTTCCTCACAAATTATAGCCCGCACTCTGTTAGCAAGAATGTTCAACAACTCCTTTTGAATATCGGGTGAGATGTATTTGGCATTTTGTGGAGCATTTTCTAAAAAAAATCCACTAATTTCTTCATTTAGTCTTCCTTGCAATTTTATCATCTCAATAAAGTTTCCACGATTACTAGAATTGATGGATTCGTCGTGACCTCAAAATGCACACCCTCGCATTGCTAGCCACTTTATCGACTCTAATGAGGTCTTAAGCCTTAACCGGTTTTGTGAAATTTCTTGAAAATAGAGTTTATTCATGACTTTGTTAATATGTCATGATGAATCTTGCAAGTTTCTCCACCTTTGCATGTTATAGCTATGTTGTGAATTATGGTCCCCCACGTGTTGCACAAATGGACATTTTTTTCCATCTTTCCCACAATTGACTCTTTTCCAACCTTGAAAGCCATCTTTTGTAAATGTCGAATGCTTTGATGGAACACTATCAAAAAGATAACATGCAAAGCAATAAACCTTATTTTTCTCAATTGAATATTCAAGCCACTCAAATTTTTGGAACCATAAAGATTGAAACCGCCGAGTTTGGTTACCATCTTTAATAGATGGATAAATATCCATCATGGGTTGAAAAAGTTCCATTTTGATATATTCTCTTCGAATATCATCTTGTTTGTCAGCTTTATAAAGTCCTATTGGGAAACATAATCCAAGATCACGTTCATAATAAAGAGCATTGGTATCTATTGGAGTGTCATCATCTTTCTCTACATCAAATCTTTGGGAGGAAGAAAAGGCAAACTACAACCACTAACAGTATTTGGAGAACTTGACCCACTTGATTGGTGATCTAATTTTTTTCCAAAGTATGAAAGAAGAGATTTTCGTGGCATAGATAAATGATTGTTTGACATTGTAACCTAACATTATCAAATAACTTTGTTAAACAATTTGAAATAAAATTTACATACAAGAAATAAACACTAAATTTAGTTCCCTAATATTATAAAAAAAATCAGTTTTTATCTCAAAAGAAAAAAAAGAAATCAGTTTTTTTTTGCTAGATATTTGAAAAAAAAAATACAACAAATTAGATAAGCAAACAAAAAAATTACACTCAAGACAATTGGAGAGAAAAAAAAAAGAAAAAGAAAAACCTACTAATAAATAAGCTTCATCATTACCAAACAAGAAAATGACTAAATGAGAATATCTAATATTTACTGTCCAATGCAACTAAGCATTAAAAAAATATTTATAATAAAGATAATCTCACAATAAAATAGTTATTTGCAATTAAAAAATAATTTAACAGTTGGATTAGAAAATAAAAAAAATCATTGACATATCAAAAAAATACAACAAATCAAATAAGCAAACAAAAAAATTACACTCAAGAAAATTTGAGAGAAAAAATAAAAGAAATCAATACACCATATTGAGGGATTTGCGAAGAATGCAAGGAGCTCGAATGGGGAAAGAATCACCACCAAACATTAACACAACGGTCTTCGAAGCCAGAAATATTATTTTCTTGGTTCTCGCCCTCGCCCTTGGTCTCGCTTTCTCTAAATCTGTAAAAATCCAAAAAATGATAATAAGTTGAGAAGCATAAACAGAGAACGACAAAAAAAAAAAAAAATTGTATTGGAGACTAGAGAGAAAGAAACGATCAAACCTCAAATGGATAGAAATTTTTCTAAGTCGTATGAGAAGCAGAGAGTCGCAGCGGAGATTGAGTGGAGATCGAGTTGAGTGATCTAGCGGAGGTGGAGTGATTTGGTTTGTGCAATTTAGGGTTAATTTGTGCGATTTGGAGCTCTCACAATTTGAGGGTGATTTGTGGGATTTTTTTTGTGCGATTTGGGGGTATAATTAAAACTTGGAGAAAGAAGAATCCAAAAAGAGTCAAAAATTGTTTAAGTCCACAAAGCTGCAGGAGGAGTAGAAGAAAATAAATGCTTCTGGGCTCCGCGACGCCGAGAAGAGAAGAAAAATCAATTTTAGCGTAGCGCCGCGGCGCTATGCTAATGGTTTGTACGTTTGGTTTATCGGTTCGTGCGATTTGGGGCGATTTGGAGATATGGATGGTTTGTGCGATTTGGGAATATGGCTGATTTGTGAATTGTGCGATTTGGTTTATGTGTTTTTTTTTTAAATTTCGGTTTCCATTTTGCAATTTTGGGGATGAAGGTTGCGATTTTGCGTTTTAGAAATTTGGGGGTTTAAGGTTTGCTATTTGAAAATTTGGCATTTGGGTACGAAGAGATTATATCGGTTTTTTTTTGCAAAATTATTTAGTGGGCTAAGTGTATTGTGGACTTTTTTAAAAAAAAAACTACCTGGGCTATAGCCCCCCAAATGGCTCCGCCCCTAATTGTAACGACTTTACTTGTTATAATCTACTTTGATTCTTTTTCATAAAGGAAAAATAATTCGAGAACAAGATGGTGATCTACTTCACAAGTCGGTGTGGAAGGCATGAGTTTATGAAGACTGCTGTAATAATGTGAGAGTAGTATTTTAGGAACTTGGAGTTTTAGCTGCTCCCATGCATTACATGTTCAGGGAAGAGCTTAAGGTGTTATTGGGAACTGCGTTTAATACCAAAAAAGTCTGTAAAAGCAAGGTCCATTGGTCGAGCTTATGTGATATAGCAGATGAACGCTGAAGGAATGCGAGTTGAGATTTGTGAGAGTGGGATCTTCTTATGTTGCCCTGTTTGTTGTGGACAGTGTAAGAGTTTGAACTGATATTGAAGATGCAACTTGCTTGCCCAGTTGATGGTTTAATATTTCTATGAAATTGATGGAATTAGCTCATCAAAACAGGACAAAAGTCTTAGAAGAAGTGCTTTATTTTTATTATCTTCAAATTTTGTTACCAAATGAAATATTTCTATGACCCAAAACTAAGAATCTCCTTCTTTTCCTTCAAAAGTAGAGCCTAACTTCATTTTCACATTACCCTACATGCACCCATATAAATACATGAATTTTAAAACTGTACAACATCAAAATAAGAAAAAACCCATCCAACCAAAGATTGAAAAAAAAAAAATGCTGCTTCTGCCCTTGTTTTGGACTCGCAATTTGTAGTAGCTAGTTAGTTTGAAATTCAGGTTTTGATATCAAATCTACATAGTAATTAAGCAAGCACAAGAGATCATAATAGACTCCACCATAGATATCAAATCCTTCACCACCAATTAATCAAGGCAAGCAAGATTTCAAGTCTTCATCACTGTCCACAACAAACAGGGCACCTCAAAATCCCATTCTCATTGCAATGAGGACACCTTACAAATCCTCCTCCTCCTCCTCCTCCTCCCTGATCACCTTCTTCATAGTATATCTTACAGCTTCCACGACACTTCTCACAAGGTACAAACTTAACATCCCAACACATCTCACACCCTTCACCATTTCCCTCCATGTCACAACCCTCCAACACCTTCATTAGCTCTCCTTCTTCGTTCATCTGCTTTATCTCGTAAGCATCCCCAATGTACCTTCCTTTTGCAAAAACTTTTGGTAGCCCATTACTAAATCCACTTCCCAATAATTCCTTAAGCTCTTCTCTGAATCTGTAATGCATCGAAACATCCCTCTCGTCAACTTTCACGCCGGTTCCTTGCAATATCACTCTCACATTACAACAATCCTCGTAAGTCTTCCTCACCCCTCTCAAACTTGTGTAGTAAATCAGCACCTTGTTCTCACAATTTAACACGCATTTTGCAGCGGCACTTCCATCAGTTTCTTTCTTGTTGTCTCTAGACAACAATCTGTTGGTAATGGGAGAAGATATTTTCTCATTTTCTGGCGACCGGAGAAGAATGGCGCTCTTTGGTGAGAGCTGCTCAAGAGCTTTCCGGAATGTGGATATGATTTCAGGATCAAAATCTGAGACTATGGAGTTAGAATTTGAAACTGAATCATGATCTCCCGTCTTCATTTTTACCACCCATTTCTCTTTAGGTGCTGAAGAGCCATTATTTTCTTCTTCTAGCACAATTACTGCCGCTTTCTTGTTCTGATTGTGGGTAGTAGTAGTACTAGTACCTGAGCGATCATCAGGTACAATGCGAAATGAGAAGCATCGATTAACCATATTCGGCTGTTGATGAATTGGGCTATGATCTTCTAATCCTTCCATTAACTCCCATGCATTGATAGTTTCAGGTTCTCCAGGAGGAGTTGTTGTGGGTGTTCTTTGATCATTAACTTCTTTTGTAAAATCTTCATCAATATTACTGCTGATTTGCTTCTTTGTTTGAATATCGAGATTACAATTGGGCGGAATGCCATTGGAATAATCATTCATTTTGATGGAATCCAAGGTATGCTTTGCTGAATGAAGAGAGAAAGAGCTGGTTCTGAAAGAAGCCATGGAGGCAGAACAACGAGGCGTTTGATAGCTTTCGCAATCAAGCTGTGAATAGCTACGAGCGGGTGTGATTACATGGTAGCTATCGGATTTTCTTTGAAAGCGACGGAAACGATGATATGCAGTGGGCATGGAGTAGCTACGAGAGCGGGGAGGAGGAGAATAAGGTCTCTTGCAATGTCGACATTGCGTTTGTTTCGAATTCACGCAACCCATGATGGATCAAAATCAAGATGGTCAAGAAATGGAAGAATATGAGATGATTTGATTTAAGATTTTTTATCAAAATATGTTGAGTTTTCTGCTGATTAATGCCAAAAACACAATACTATTGGATTGCCTACTCCACCCATCATCCCCAAGACCAAGAACATGGTGGAAGAGGGGAGGTGGGGTGTTGATTGAGAATTGTGGATGAAGAAGAGAGAAAATGGAGTTTGTTGGATGAAAAGGAAACAATACGAAGAAGATTGGTTTTCGGAGAGGATGAGAGTAGGAATCGATGCGAGATTTACGTTGGAATTGCCATGAAATTTATCCAAGAAAAGGTAAGAGATATCTTGTTTTAGACAGCTGAAATCGAAGTTGAAGGATTGCCTTGAAAAGGGAAACTATCGATGGGGGAGTTCGGCCCTGTTCCTTGTAGGCCATTGGTTTTAAGGTTGGGGGCGTGGACGCTTTTGTGTTTGGTTTGGTTGGCGGTGACAAAAATACATTCTCAAAAAAGAAAAAATATATTTTATAATTTTTTGGAAAATAATTTGTTTTCTTAACGAAAAAGTGAAAAACTATTTTTTGAACCAAACATATTTTTGATTTGTTCGGATTTTCGAATATAAAACAATGTATCCCAATTACGAACCAAAGCATGAAAGCAAACAGACAAACATGCCTCACGACTGTTAGCTAATATTGGAAGAATTTTTTTATTTTTTATTTTTTTTTATTTTTAACTCTTAGGAAATGAGATAAAATAGCATACATTTGGGTATAAAAACTCAATTTATCTAAAGACAAAATACACTACCAAGTTTGTCATAAATTACTTTTATGATATTGTAATGAGTTTTTTTTTTAATTATAAATATGATGGTTTAGTTATGAAATTTATTCATTATTATTTATATTAAAAATATTAATTATAGTATAACTTTTTAAAAATTTAGATAAAACTAGGCAACTAAATTTTGAATAGGGCTAGATTTAGACGACGAAACTACGTCCAATTAAACCTTAGCGGGGTTGGGGCATACAATATTTGAGTTGCTTGAAACCATTATGTTCAAACCCTTTTGAGCCACCCCTGTGCGGTGATGTTTGTTAACTCTACTTGCAACATCTAATAAAAAGAACGGGTAGTAAAATAATTATTTCTTTAGTAAATATCTTACTTTCTCTCTTCCTCTTATTGAACTAGAGGTATAATCTTTACAAGCCACTATATGTTAGAACTTGATCCTTTATTGTAAATAAAATTTAATTTTATACTAAAAGTAGAGGTTAAATAGTGTTAACAAGGGAGCCTTACCAATGATTACTTGCATGTGTTAGTTTCTAGCTACTGCTTCACATCTACCACCAATTATTTTTGCTTAATGAATCAAGTAGCTGACATGTTTCTCATGCAGAAAATTAAGTATGATCTTTATAGGCTATACTTAATGTTTAAATTTTAAATTAAAATGTTATAAGTCTCAAATGTTAATATTTTTAGAATCTTAGTATATAATGTTGCACTAAATAGAATACAAAATAGAAAAAATAAAAGTTATAATACTTTATATACACTAAAAACATATAATTTTTAATATCTAGAATATATACACAAGTCAACATGCATGTGAGTTGCAAGGATTTTTTTGGGTATTTTAAAAGGTAATAAAACCTTTTCCCCTCCTCTTTTTTGTCCGAAGTTGTGGCAAACTTGGTTGTTCGGAATTACAGTCATTCCTGCGCAATGTTAATCAAACTGCTCGATCTTCTATTTCCACCGTTTGATCAAACTACAACTTTGTCAGCTTGCTTGAGACTCATAAGTCTGTTCTTTGACCATTATAATTCGAGTCAGTACGGAGTTATCATCACCTGATCAAAGGGTTCATCAACTTTGATAAGTTGATCCGGTTAATATTAACTCTTCTTGTGTCCATGACATCAACAGAGCGAGCCTTTTCAGCTATGAGCCTTGTCAAAACATCACTTTGTTTTAAAATGAAAGATGATTTTCTTACAAATTCTATGGTGATATATATTGAAAGAGAGATTGCTAGTAGCATTGACTTAGATTCAATTATTGATGAATTTGAAGGTTTAAAATATCGTAGAATAAAGTTTACATGATTTTTATAATTGTACTGCATTGCATTTTCTATTCTTTTTTAGTTTTTATGTTCTTGTATTATGTATTATTGTTAATGTATGTATTTTGAGGAGTAAGGTTCATTATGTCCCCCCTATCGAAGTGTACCTTTTATTTTCAATCAATGAATTTTCCTCGTATCGTCGAGGTTAGTTTAAAAATAATTTCAGCCCACCCGAAAGAAAATCCTGGTTACGCCCCTGGTTACAATATAATTGCTACAGAATACCAGTGGTACTAAAAAAAAAGGGGCTGTCCAGCCCATCAAGCTCCCGTCTATTGATATGACCTCAACGATAAAAATTAAAAACAACCACTTCCCAAAAAATTAATAATTTGCAAAAAAATAAAATATCAAAAAATATAAATAGAGAGACCAACTTTTTTCTTTATGTGGTAAAACTCTAATTAGAAAAATATCTATGGCTTTGTAGTGCCAAAATCCACTATAATAAAGAGAATTATTGACACGGACTGCTCTTAAAAATGTATTTTTTTCTTCTTTTTTTTCCACAAGTCTGTGTGGCGTTGTATGTGCATCCACATCCACATACAACAAACCTAACATCCCATCATACCATATCGCGAATCATACACAGCGGAATCTAAAGTAGTTATACAACATGGTACCATAATTACAATGTCATGGTCCTATGGTGGCAAGGAAACAGCTAATATCATGACACCATAGTTACAAAAAGAATCAAAAGGTATCTATACCCAAAAAAGAGAAGTCAAAATGCTACGCGCTACTCCCCAGGCGGTACATCGACGTAGTCGGCAACAACAACTGGTTCCTCCTCACCCGGATAGTCGTAGTAAAAGTCGTCCAATGCCCCTGTCTCAAGCCACTGGCCCTCAACCTCCTGAGTCTCAGTCACCACGTGGCTTGCAAGTAACTGCCACTTCCAAAACCCACTCAATGGGGGGGGGGGGAGGGGAAAATTACAGATTTGGCGAAGTCTTCCTTGTTAAATTGTATTTCTACTTTTAATTCATGAAAGATGATTCTAGGTATTATTTTTTTTTCTACTAGTACCTCAATTTTTGATTCCATATCCAAATTCTTATTATTAATAATTTTCTTTTCTCAATCTATGTTTGTGTTGGTGCACCCAAGAGGGGGGTGAATTGGGTGTGATGGTCAATTTTAATCTTTTCCAATGACTTAGTGATATACATTGGTACATTGGAATTAAATGCATATACTTAACCATAAAGTAAAATGCATAACGTAAAGCACACTGAGATTTATAGTGGTTCGGCTAAACATAGGTCCACTACCTAATCTCCCAATTAGGATTTTCTCCATCCACTAACTGATTCTCTTACGGGTGAGAACCAAACCGTTATACATGCCCTTTTACAGGTTCAAGGCAAACCTATCCTTTTGCGGGCTAAGGATGAACCGCATTTCCTTTTTGCAGGATGAGGAAAAATCCATGTTCTTTTTACGGGATAAGGAAAAACCGTTTTCCTTTTATGGGATATGGAAGAATCGTTTCTCTTTTACAGGTTCAAAGATAACCTATCCTTTTACAGGTTAAGGATGAACTTATCCTTTTGCGGGCTCAGGATGAACCAATTCTCTTTTATAGGTTCAGAGATAACCTATCATTTTACAGGTTAAGGACGCACCTTCCCTTTTATTGGGTGAGGAAGAACCATGATCCTTTTGTAGGATTAGGAACAACCGATTTCCTTTTTTCGGGCTGGGGAATATTCCATGTTCCTTTTACGGGATGAGAAAGAACCGTTATCCAACTTGCAAGTGAAGATGAACCTTAACATGATTTCAACCTTGAAATCATATAGTGAATTACATTCACTTGACATGTGTTGGTGCAAGATTTGACCAACACCAGTAGATGATGAGGTGGAAAGAAGATATTGATCTGGAACTCGTCGGAGTGCTAGAGAAATTGCCGGAGGTTGGTTATCTGAAAGGGAGGAAACAAAAGAGAATAGGATATCCTAAGGAACACCGGTGTGGTGTCGGCCAAAGATCCTCCGATGCCTAACTTAGTTCACAACTGCATATTACTAAACTCAGTCGAGAATCGCTTAGAGTTGCTTACCTCCACCTTAGGGGTTGTGGTTTTTTTATAGATAGGGCTTGAGGTCTTTGGCCTTATCGTATGTTGTTGTAGAATCATGAATCCAACTTGTACTGGAGTGCATATATGATTCCTGGTAGGATTTGGTTAGATCCCCATAGGATTAGGACGACTTATCAGCCTTCTAGTCGAACTGGTAGAGTATCTGGCCTTATCAGAGTCGGATTAGGAGTAAATCCCGAACTTGTCGCAATAGATCACGCCCTATCCCTATCTGATTGGACATTCTGTCATCATCCATTCCGGAGTCGAAGATCACTACAGGTCGATATGCCTATCTGTAGTCTCTCCTTGTAGCGCCTTGATAACGAAGATTTGGTCTATCATCGGGTTGGCATATAGTGGTCGGTAATCATTGAAGCTAGACACCGATCTGTTATTCAGACCTTTTATTGCCGACCTACCATCCATTGTGATTGTAACGTTCATATGGTCGTACAAACCGTGGGCTGGGGCTGCGTGCTCGGTTAGGCAGATCTATCTCGCCTGTCAAGAACATAACAAGTCGGTATATCTACCAGACATGTGGTACGTCTTACCGGGCCAAATTAATATGGTTGACGTGTTTTATGCTCGGTAAATGATCCAACAGTTACCCCCAAGCTCCGAGAAAAACTAATTGCTTGGAGGTTAGATGAAACGCAAAATACCGAGCCATTTAATGCTTGTGATAGTTGTGCTCTAAAAACTGCGCGGAAGTGCGCCGCCTAACAGCATGGCCGCCGCTGCACGTTCTTTGACATGGACCGTTGATTTTGCCTAAGGATTCGTTCTCTTAATTGCACCTTATAGGTCGTTTGCCTATAAATAGAGAACTAATCATTTGCTCTCCATTCATCAACTGCGCTCCGAGAGATCGGTAATCGCTTGCTTGGCTATCCTGGTCTTCCATTCTTGCGCAGTAACTCTTTTCTTCGATCTTTTCCTTTATTTTTCTGCTAAGTAGTCCTTAGGCATAACCCTTAGGTTGTTTAGATGGCTTCCCCTAGCGTAGATCCTTCTACCGACCAGAGAGCTTCCTCTTCATCCTCTATGGAGGTCTCTTACAAGGACCTTTTCCCAAAAGAGAGAGTTAGGGATGACCATTAAGTCAGAGGGAGTGCAGTAGTCCTACCTTCCCCCGAGGAGGACGAGGAGGTGTTTTATGTTGCATCTCTTTTAGTCGATAGATACCAGAGTAGGCTTTGTACTACCGAGTCTAGTACTTCAGGTTGGTACATGTATCCCCTGAGCCTGAAGACGCTAGGGTAGGAGAGAACTTTTACTCGGTAGATCGCGTTCCGTCCAAAAATAAAGGAGCGTCACTTTGCTCAGTTGAGGAAGAAGGTCGGTATATCGAACCGGATTGGGTGAAGGGCACCTGCTCCTGGGTACCGATCCAGTCACCCTAAGAAATGAGAGGTTGCTCTGTATACCAACCTCTTTGAGGATGGATTGACACTGCCTCTTGAACGCTAGGGAGAATGGTGTTTCTCCTGTGGCTGTTCGGGAGGTGGTGCGGTATGACCAAAGGACTTAAGGCATGTCCTCAGCCCACATTCCTTTCTTTTCCTCGAGCCTGGCCTTCGGTGTGTGCTTGATAATCTTGTCACAACTTCCACCTGACCATTAGCTCGAGGATGGGCTGGAGTAGAAAAGAAATGTCGAGTACCGAGGTTTTCACAGAATAATCGAAACCTTGCATTGTCAAGTTGTTTGCCGTTATTGGATATGATGGTGTATGGAACACCAAAATGGCACACAATCGATTTCCAGATGAAGCACGTGGTCTTCTACTTAGTAATTGTTGCTAACGGTTCGGCCTCTGCCCACTTGGTAAAGTAGTCAATAGCTACAATTGCAAACTTGACCTAACTTTTACAGGTCGGTAGAGGTCCTATCAGGTCCACCCCCAACTGAGCGAAAAGCCATGGGCCCAGCATTGGAGAAAGATTTTCCGCCGGAGATCGGATGTTTGTTTTATGCCTTTGGCAACTGTCGCACTTCCGAGCTATCCTTATGGCACCTTTGTGGATTGTTGGCCAATAATAGCCCTGGAAAAGGACCCTGTATGCGAGAGTCCTTCCACCTGAATGGTTACCACATACACCTGCATGAATCTCCTCTAGAACTAGTCGTGCCTGCTCCTCCTGCAAGCATCTTAAATAAGGCATAGAGAAGCTGCGCCTATAGAGCTGATCGTCTATTATGGAATATCTAGCAACTTTTCTTTGCACTTTCCTTGTTTTGATATTGTCCTCGGGGAGGTTGCCATTTCGTATGAAATCTTCGATCAGGTCCATCCACGATGGGCTTTGGCTCAGTGTGCCGATCTGTTGGTCGGTACTAAGTTTTCTGATACTCCTTTAGGGTAGGAATTCCACCAGGACCTAGATCATGAGCTCGGCCTCCGAGGAGGAGGCCAACTTGGAAAGTGCATCGGCTGAGGTATTTTTTGTTCTTGGGACCTGTGTTAGTTCATACTCCTTGAACATTCCTAGTAGGGCCAGTGCTTCTTTCAAATATGCTTACATTCTGTCGTCCTTGGCATGATACTCGGAAGTGACCTGTCCTGTGACGAGCTGGGAGTCGCAATGGACTAGCCACTTTTTTACCTTCTAGCTGAAAGCAAGTCACAAGCTAGCCAGAAGTGCTTCGTACTCTGCTTCATTATTGGATGCTGTAAAATCGAAGTGAAGAGCACACAGATGTTTCTCACCTCTGAAGGAGATGAGCACTATTTCGGCTCCACATCCCTGCTTGGAGAAAGAGCCGTCGATGAACAACTTTCAGGCTTCTTGAGGGTCCTGATTGGTGGTCATAGTTATCTGAGGCAACTCAGACAAAAAAATCTGCCAACGCTTGACCCTTCATAGTTGTGCGAGGTCGACACTCGATGTCGAAGTCGCTTAACTTGATGACCCACTTAGTCAACAGTTCGAATGTTTCCGGCCTCAGGGGCACCTGTCTCAGCCGGTGCTTGGTGGGAACAACTATGGTGTGGGCCTGAAAGTAGGGTCTCAACTTCCGAGCTGAAGTGACGAGTGCTAGTGCCAGCTTCTCAATCTCTAGATATCTCGTCTTCATGTCGAACAAAGACTTGCTAGGGTAGTAGATCGTCTTCTGGCTTCCTAACTCTTCTCTGACCAGGGCCGAACTAACAACTATTTTCGAAACTGCTAGGTATAGGAAGAGTTGTTCCCCCTGAAGGGATTTCGAGAGTAAAGGAGTCTGACCTAGGTAAGCTTTTAGCTCACGAAAGGCCTTCTCACACTTCGGGGTCCACTTCACTACCTTCTTCTTGATCAGCTTGAAGAACGGAAGGCATCTGTCTGTGGACTTGGAGATGAACCTGCTCAGTGCTGCTACGCACCCAGTGAGCCTTTGGACTTCCTTCACTGTGCGGGGTGCCCACATGTCGACTAAACCTTGGATCTTGTCGGGGTTGGCTTCGATTACCATCTGATTTATGAGGAATCCCAAGAATTTACCAGAGCTCACTCTAAATGTGCACTTCGTCGGGTTAAGCTTCATGTGATATTTTTTCAGTATCGTAAATACCTCTGCCAGGTCGGTAGGATGAGCTGTCGATTCCACGCTTTTGACCAACATGTCGTCGACGTAGACTTCCATGTTCACTCTAATTTTTTCTGCGAACATGCTGTTGACCAGCCTCTAATAAGTAGCATCGGCATTGTTCAGGCCGAAAGGCATCACCTTGTAGCAATACAAACCTCAGTCTGTAATGAAGGTTGTCTTATCTTCATCTCTGCGGCTCAGCACGATCTAGTTGTACCTTGAATACGCATCCATGAAGCTCAGCAGCTCATGACCTACAGTCGCATCTACCAGTTGGTTGATGCGAGGCAACGGGACGCTATCTTTTGGGCAGGCTTTGTTTAGATCAGTAAAGTAGACGCATGTTCTCCATTTCCCATTAGATTTCTTGACCATCACTACATTGGCCATCCAATAGGGATTTAGTACTTCTCTGATGAAACCAGCCGTCAATAACTTGTCTACCTCTTCTCGTAAACCTTAAGCTCGGTCGAAACTTAGAGCCTTTCTTTTCTGTCAGACCAGCCTTGCCTCTGGGTCAACGTTTAGCCGGTGTACCATCACGCTGGTAGGTACTCCAGGCATGTCCTCATGGGACCAGGCAAAAATATCTTTGTGTTCCAGTAAGATATCGACCAGCTGATCGGTGAGGGAGGGGCTCATTCCCATACCAATCTTGACAATCCTCACTGGGTCTTCTCCGATCTATACCTCAGCCTATTCATCATAGGGTTCGAGCCCTGAAACTTCTTCCCTAGGGTCGAGGTCGGAACTAGTTAGATGCTCTAGGAACATTAATTTCTCCTCTATAGATTTGAGACCTTCCTAGTGTCCCGTTTTCTTCTTCACAGTCGTGACATAGCAGTCTCGTGACTCTTTTTGGCTGCCCCACACTACTCCGACGTCTCGCTCTGCTGAGAACTTCAGAGCCAGATGATAGGTTGATAAGACTGCCCTTAAATTATTGAGGAGTGGTCGTCCTATGATGACATTGTAGGCGGTTGGACACTTTACTACCAAAAAACTAGTCATGACCGTAATTTTGTGCTCAAAGTCACCGGCTGTTACTGGTAGGGTTATCCGTCCTTCTGGCATGATGTTGTTCCCAGTAAAGCTGATCAGAGGGACATCTACCAGGTTCAATTGATCCTTGGTCAGTCCCAGTTTCTGAAACACCGACCAGTAGAGAATATCAGCCGAGCTACCGTTGTCAACCAGCATCCGACTTATTTTGTAGTTGGTCACAGTCAACGTGACCACTAAAGCGTCAGCGTGTGGTGAAAGTATATCTTGAGCTTCGTCCTTGGTGAAGGTAATCGCGAAGTCGACCGCTTCTGTTTCTCAGGTCGGTACCTAAGGTTCATAACTTCCGACCTTGACTCCCGGACATATGCTTTCATAGCCCAATTCGAGGTACTGATATGGTCTCCACCAAAAATTGTTCTTATCTTGCCCACTGGCCCAATTTGGTTATCTTCCGGAGTCCTCTGCCGGTTGGGATTCTTCACGAACTCCCTCAGATGACCTTTGTGGATTAGAGTTTTGATCTCTTGCTTGAGATCATAACACTGGTCGGTATCGTGACCGTGGTTGTACCGGCTGTACTTCTTCTTATCCCACTGTTCCGCGGGCGTTTTCAACTTTCTGGGCCATCAGATGTACTCTCTATTTTGGATTTCCAGGAGGACCTGCTCTCGTGAGCAGTAAGGGGCGTGTAGTTGAAGTAAAAGCTTTGAGGAACTTTTTTACTCCTCTGATCTCGGCAGCTAGCACTCGGTCTTTTTCCGCCTCTGTTGTCCTTCTTTGAGTCATATTCTCTTTTCTTCTTATTCTCTTTCTTCGTGCTTTTCAGGGACTCGTCCGCCACTTGTTTTGCATCAGTTTGCTCGTCGACATTGATGTATTTTTCTGCTCAGTCAAAAATCTCTTCGTAGGTTTGGGCCTTCTTTTTTCCAAGGAAATATTGGAACTTCCCAGGCCTTAAACCCTGTGAGGAAGGCGGTGATCGTCATTTTATCATCGCAGTCATCTACGTCAATTCGCACATCATCGAAACGACTGACGTACTCCTTCAGGGTTTTGCCTTTCTTTTCCTTGATGCCTAGCAAACTGTTCACAGATTTTTCATTTTCAGTGGTTCATGAACTTGTGAGTTAAGTGCCCAAAAAGAACATATAGAGACGGTTTTGAGTTTCCGATACTACTTCCCAGCAGGACCGCCCAAGGTGATCTGGAAGCCCTTGAACATAGTAGCGTCGTCGTAGCCCTTAAATTCTATCTAGGACTTATAGTTCTCAATGTGCTCTTTGGGGTCTGCCTTCCCTTTATACGTCCTAACATCTGCGATCTTGACGTTCATCGGGAGTGGTGTCTGGAGTATATCCTCAATAAAAGGAGAAGGGAGTTCCTTATACTCGTGGTAGTGCCGAGGTGTGGACCTGGTAGTTTCAGAGCGTTCTGATCCATACAGCCTTTTCGGTACTGATCTCTCTGGACCAAGCTTTCCTGCCACAGCTCCTTTCTCGGATACCGACCTGTGTGAGGTTGGTTTCGTCGATCTCTACAGAGCCGACCTGATCTAAGAGAAAACCGAACTGTGACTTTTCATGGCGTTCAGCGAGTGACGCAAGTCTTTAGCAGATAAAGAAATGGTCACACTTCGACACTTACTCTCATCTCCCTTCTGGGGTCGAGGGCTAAGACGTGGTAAGTGACTATGAAGCAGTTGTAGAGGAAGTACTTCCCTCAACATCCGTTGCTGCTCCAGGACGTTTTGAGTTATCTTTAGCAATCAACCTCGATTTCTAAGCATCATTCTTTCACTGTTTTTTCGATGGTCTCTCCCTTTGTTTTTGGGGTACCGCCGGCGTGGCGACGTTTTCCAGCTCAACAAATATTTCTGCCTCTTGACTCATGACAGCAGAGCTGTTCTTAACTTGCAATGTCGGTCCCCACAGACGACGCCAAATGTTGGTGTAAGATTTGACCAACACCAATAGACAATGTGGTGGAAGGAAAATGCTGATCTGAAACTTGTCGGAGTGCTAGAGAAATTGTCGAAGGTTGGTTATCTGAAAGGGGGGAAACAAAAGAGAATAGGCTATTGTGAGGAACACCGGTGTGGTGTCGGCCAAAGACTCTTCGATGCCTAAGTTAGTTCAGAACTGCGTAATACTGAACTCAGTAAAGAATCGCTTAGAGTTGCTTACCTCCCCCTTAGGGGTTGTGATCATTTTATAGAGAGGGTTTGAGGTTTTTGGCCTTGTCGTAGTGTTATTACAGAATCAGGAATCCAACTTGTACTAAGAGTGCATATTTGATTCCTGGTAGGATTTGGTTAGATCCTCATAGGATTAGGACAACTTATTAGCCTTCTAGTCGAACCGGTAGAGTATCTTGCCTTATCACGTTATCTCATTGAGCATTCTGTTGTCATCAGTTCCGGTGTCGGAGATCACTACAGGTCAATACGCTGATCTGTAGTCTCTCCTTGTAGCGGCTTGATAACGAAGATTTGGTCTATCATCGAGTCGGCATATAGTGGTCGGTAATCATTGAAGCTAGGCACCGATCTGATATGAAGACCTTTTATTATCGACCTGCCATCCATTGTGACTGTAACATTCATCTGGTCGGTAGTACATATGTCACACCCCGCCCGGACGAGCCTAAATCGACGGTACACTCGCGAACGGGCCACGCATTTAGAACAATAAGAATGGTAACAACAGAGTGCGCAACGGAAATATGTCACACAGTACAAATCTGATTCCATTTAATTCAGAATATAATTTGTACATAAAATGGTCAAGGGAACATATTCCCCAAAATCCCCAATGAATCATACAAAGGGTACAAAATGTGGGCCCCATAACCTGCACCCAGTCCACCCTAATTTCTTGTGAAAGATTGGATAATAATGGAGTGAGCTTAAAACGCTCAGTGGGTAAATAGTTCGTGAGTATAACAATTAATAAAACATACTTCAATATCAAATATCTTAAATACACATGTGAGCATCATAATCAATCAATATGTATGTATTCATGACACCGTCTCGTAATGGTTTGATGAACGTACATCGCCTGAGTTCACGTATAGGTGTCCTTCCCCGGGCGTAACCAGGTTCTCACTATACGTCCATCCTCAGGAACGATGCTCTGGATTCACGTACTGATGTCCCTCCCCGGGTGTAGCCGGGTTCTCATGTACGTCCCTCTCCAGAGAAATGTAATGAATAGCGAGCAATGCTCCTAACTATTCTATGAGTCATGAACCATATATGTCCCTAGGTGGTGATATGTATGATGCTAATGCATGAATTGGTCTAGTCTACTGGTCTGGTCTCTTCTTGACATTTAGACTGACTTTGGCAACGTCTAGTGACCCTTATTAGAGTCGGTATCACGACGTGCATGGTTAGGACATTCAGTATTACATGTATACGCTGATAGCTTTCAATAAGACCAACTAGACCAGTCCCCAGTTGAGAGGTGAGACACTAGGTCTGCTTAAATAACCAATTGCCTAGAGCAGCCCGCTGCCTCCCATTCACTAATTAAAGTTACTGAGGACAAGACCGAATCTAGTTGAGTCAAATTGACCACAAATCCGACATTATAACAGTATAATACGTGAATTCCAAGTGTACAGGCATAAGTGAGGTAGTATAAACATTATATGACATAATGCAGTGTAAATGAACAGTAGACATAATAATAATTGAATGTAAACTTTAATAAAAGTTATAAAACACGCAAACCTATGTTTCGTTCCCCACCTTCAGATAAGAACTTCTTCTTTTTCAGATCTGGAGCTTTCCTCCAGACAGATCTTCGTCGTACTGCACTGAGAGTCTCAAAAGACTAAAAACTCAATATGAGTGAAAAGAGGAGGAAAAATCACAATTTGGAGTGAATTTGGTGTGAAAAATGAAGATGGGAGGGTTGGTTTATATAGAGTTTTTGGCGCCTGGAGTCCAGGCTGGCTGTGTGGACTTCTGGGCATGTGCCATGTGCCTGAACTTCCAGACATGTGCCATGTGCTTGGACTTCCAGGCATGTGCTTTATCCTAAAAAAATTATTATTATTATTATTATTATTATTATTATTATTATTTTGTGAAATACAGGGTATTACACTCTACCCCTCTTAAAGGGATTTCGCCCTCGAAATCAATTAAAGTAGTTATGATGGTTATCTGCTTGAGATCCACTGCCGGTGTCATCTCTTGCGAGTTTAAGATAGTGCTAGTACGGTCCTTGAATTGCACTGTGGCCGGTGGAATCCTCATCATCATAAAACCATGGAGAGCAAATGGAATCGGACTCATCCTCTGAAGATTCCTACATTTGCATAACAGATGGTGGTGGAGGGCGATGGTTACATCGTTTAAGGGGAGGTAGGATGAGCGGTGGAATACTTTTTCGTGCTGTTGCTTGAATTTGACCTCTTGGAAATTGTGGTAGAAGGTCCTGCCAAGATGAGGGCACGGGATTGTTGCGAAAAAGTCATGCACGCTCTGGCGATAATGATCGCTGTGCAGTGATGGAGTTGGTGATGTAAAGTAGTAGTGACTTGACTTTGCTTCTGGAGAAGTAGTTACAAGTTTCCAATGAGGCCACTGCGTGTGTGCATCACAATATCCATGGATGTTAGTTTCAGACATCGGTGTAGTTATTCAAGTGAAACAATGTGTTAAGATAAGTGTAACAATGTTTCATCATTTTATTGATAAGTGAAAATAGGACAATGTATCGCATCATCAGTTGGTACTAGAAAAAAATTCAGGATATTTCTGTTTAATAGTTGCTTCTAGTTCCCATGTTGCTTCCTCTACGCCGTGGTGATCCCAGAACACTTTCACAAGTGGTATGCTACGTTGCCGTAGTTCTTGAGTTTTTCTATCTAAAATCTGTATCACTTTCTCCTGATACGTATTTCCTTCCTCAACCCGAACCTCGACTAAAGGGATGATATGCGAAGGATCAAGACGATACTTGCGAAGCATAGATACGTGAAAAACGTCATGAACCTTAGGCATGGATGATGAAAGGGATAGACGATAAGCAAGTTTGCCAATACGTTCAATGATCTGAAATGGACCGATATACCGCCGGGAGAGCTTGCCTTTGATCCCAAAGAGTTTGACACCTCTTGTGGGCTGGACTTTCAGAAAAACAAAGTCCCCCTTATCAAATTCTAGAGGTTTTCTCCGCTTGTCAGCATAGCTCTTCTGTCAACTTTGTGCAACACGAAGTCGTTCCTTTACTAGTGTGATCTTCTCAGAAGTCTCTTGAACTAGTTCAGGGCCTAACTACGGTCGATCTACCATATCTAACCAGCATACCGGAGATCTGCAAGGCCGACCATAGAGAGCCTCGTATGGTGCCCTGCCGATACTAGTTTGGTAGCTGTTGTTGTATGCAAACTCAGCTAGATGCAAATACTTTGCCCATCCGTCATTAAAGTCCAATATGCAGCATCGTAACATGTCTTCTAAGATTTGGATAAGCCGCTCTTACTGCCCATCAGTCTGAGGGTGGAAGGCTGTGCTCATAGTGATCTTAGAACTCATTCTATTCTGGAAGCTTTTCCAAAAGTTTGATGTGAATCGAGGGTCTCGATCAGAGATGATCGTGAGTGGTATGCCATGAAGGAGTACGATCTCTCTTTCATATAGTTCTGCAAGTTTGGCAGGATTATCCGTGAACTTTATTGGCAAGAAGTGTGCAGACTTTGTAAGTCTGTCAATGATAACCCAGATAGCATCTTGCCCTTTATTATTTCGAGGCAAGGCCGTAACAAAATCCATTGCGATGTTCTCCCACTTCCATTCTCCAATAGGTAACGGCTGGAGAAGTCCAAAGGGAAGTCTTCGTTCTGCCTTAACTTTCTGGCAAACGAGACATCGAGCAACGAAGTCTGCAATTGCCGTCTTCATTCCAGAAAACCAGAATTGTCGCATAACATCATTGTACATCTTGTCACCCCCAGGATGCATAACGTACCTGAACAGTGCATCTCAGTAAGCATGTCTTTCTGAACCTTAGGATCGTTCGGTAGACAGAGACGTTTTTTATAGAAAACGGCTCCGTGTTTAGAGACTGACCAATGAGGAAGATCTTGTCCGCTGAGTAGAAGTTCTCGTTTCTCCATTAACATAGGGTCATTGGCTTGATTAGCTGAAATCTTTCGAACGAGCTCAGAGGTGGCTGATAATTGAGAGAGTCGTGGTCGTGGTCCCTCTACGTTCAGCTGTAGGTTAGAGTTATCCATCTCTGTAGCCAACTTCCCCATTTCATAGTTAAGAGTGCAAGCAACATAAGATTTTCTACTCAGGGCATCGTCTCTGGCGGAGGTTTAGGTCTCTCTAAGTGTATATGTACTTAAGACTTTTGTGATCCGAGAAGACCTCAAACCGTTCACCGTATAGGTAATGATGCCATAGCTTCAGTGCAAACACAACAACTCCAAGTTCCAAGTCATGTGTTGGGTAATTACCCTCGTGAATCTTTAGTTGCCTCGAGGCATATGCAACAACTTGGCCTTCTTGCATTAGTGCGACACCTAAGCCTTGGAGAGAGGCGTCGGTGTATAATGAGAATCCAATTACATTTCTTGGAGTGATAAGTACAGGTGCCGTCGTGAGGCGTTTCTTCAATTCCTGAAATGATGCTTCACAAGCGGGATTCCAGATGAATCGCACGTCTTTTCGAGTGAGCTTGGTCATAGGTTCAACAATCATTGAGAAGTCCCTGATGAAGCGTCTGTAATAGCCAGCCAACCCAAGAAAACTCCTAATCTGAGTAACAGTGGTAGGCTGCTTCCAGTTTAAAACGGCTTCAACCTTAGAAGGATCTACCTCAATGTCATTGCCTGAAATCACATGGCCTAGGAATTGAACTCTCTTCGCCCAAAATTCGCACTTACTCAACTTTGCATATAGTTGGTGGCTTCTCAAGGTCTGGAGGACTATTTTCAAATGTATTTTATGGTCTTCCTCTGTGTAGGAATATATCAAGATGTCGTCCACAAAAACCACCACAAATCGGTCTAAGTATAACATGAATATGCGATTCATCAAATCCATGAATGCAGCAGGTGCATTTGTTAGACCGAACGGTGTAACTAAGAACTCGTAATGACCATACCGAGTTCTGAAAGTCGTCTTGGTGATGTCCGACTCTCGGATCTGGAGTTGGTGACAACTGGACCGTAAATCAATCTTAGAGAAGTATTTGGCTTCTCTAAGTTGGTCGAACAAGTCATCGATCCTGGGCAATGGATATCTGTTCTTGATGGTGACGTTATTCAACTTGCGATAATCGATGCAAAGTCGTAACGAACCATCCTTTTTGCGAACAAACAGAACTGGAGCGCCCCAAGGTGATGAACTCTTTCGGATGAAGCCATTATTCTCTAATTCCTTTAGTTGTTTGTCTAATTCGACTAGCTCGACATTAGACATTCTGTATGGTGGAATTGAGATAGGCCCTGCCCCAGGTATGAGGTTGATCTCAAAATCGAATTCCCTAACTGGAGGTAGACCAGGAAGTCATTTAGAAAAACTGTTGGGAATTCAGATATGACTGGAACATCGTGTACTTCGAGAGGGTATAGTGCTGGTGATTCTATTTCGTCACCAAGGGATAACGCTTGAAGTTGAGATTTGAGAAGTGCAACTGTTGATTTGTGTATCCATTTCCTTGTTCGGTGAATCTTGACAAACTCTCCTATAGGCAAGGTTAACTGAACTTGCTTCTTCAGACAGTCGATCTTTGCATTCAGTGGTGTGAGCCAGCCCATGCCGAGGATGATGTCTAAGTCTTCAATATCCATCACAAAAAAATCTGCATATATTATCTGTTCTGACATTCGAAGCTCACATCGAGAACACTGCAAATTCACGTCAGTACCAGATCCAAATGGTGATGTGACATGGAGTGTGATGTTTGTGGGTTCAGGATGCAGGCCTAAATGTCTTACCAATGCTGATGATATAAAAGAATGCGTAGCACCTGAATCAAGCAAAACATGCACCATTGTATTGAACAAAGGAAAGGTACCTTCGACTACATTGTTGTCTGGGAGGGGTTGTTGAGCGATGGCATATGCTCTGCCCTAATTCCGTTGACCCTGATTCTGCTGGTTTTGCCTGGGTTGGGCATTAGCAGCAGGTGGTGCTTGTTGTACTGGAATAGCAGGAATAGGTTGCTGAAAGTGCGGACATGCATTTCTTACCTGGCCCTGCTGGCCGCAGTTACAAGTAGGCCTGTACTGCTGATTGTGTTGCTGGCCATGCTGATTATTCTGCTGGGCTTGTTGCTGATTGTTGTGTCGACCACCACCTCTGCTATTGCCGTTTCGACGGCCACCCCTTCCATAACGACCTCCGCGGCCATGATTACGAAAACCCTGATGGTTAGGGTTAGAAGGTTCAGCAGCAGGTGTTGTGGCCTCATTCTTCGAAACAGGGGCTGGGAGGGCTGGGTTTTTATTGTAGTAGGGCTTCTTCTTGTTGCCCTGCTGCGAGCCTTGTTGGGAAAATGTTGTAGGTCGTTTGCCCTTATTCATTCTTTGTTCCTGTAAGATCTTCTCTTGTTCAAAGCTCATGGCCTTGTCAACAACCTCCATGTAAATCTTAAGATCCAAGATCAACAAGGCTTGTCGAATGTCATGGCGAAGGCCATTATAAAATTTCTCAGTCTTATCTCGCTCCGTTGAGATGGTGGAGAGAGAGTAGACTGATAATTCTTTGAATTTTCCAGCATATTCTCTGACAGTCATGGTGCCTTGGTATAACTTAGCGAATTCTGGCGCTTCTGCTTCGTCACCGCGCTGGGAAAATACTCATCAATAAACATTGACTCCAACTGTTGCCAAGTCAAATCTGCTATGTTGACCCTTGGGTCTTCTTTCACTGTCATCCACCATGTGTTTGCCCCACCAACAAGTTGGTAGGTCGCTAGTGGAATTTTTTGAGTCTCATTGACTCTCATTGCATCAAGAGCCTTCTTTGACTCATCCAGCCACTTTTGCACCTCATCAGCATCAATGGTGCCATCGAAAGTAAGAGGTTGTAGCCGTTTGTATTTAGTAATCTGATCGATTTGAGCTTCCGACCCAAATTTTACAGGTGCTTGAACCCTGGCAACCTGACTGGTCGCGGTCTCACGAACGGTCGTTTGAACAGTGACTTTCATCGCCTCAATAAATCCGGCGAAGAAGGTTTCTATGCTTGAAGGCATAGTAAAGGGTGAGGGTGGTATTGTTTGCCCAGATGGAGTGGCAGTGTCGGGTGTGGCCTGTGCTGTTGTCGGAGGCGGCGGTTCTTGAATCTCAGGAGGTGCCTCAACTACTGGCCTTCCTCTCTTCCTTGTTTGCATTTTCTCACTGGCAAGGAGAAAATAAAACCAAGATTAAGAAACTGTAGTCAAGTATAATGTTATAGTATGCTCAGCAACAATTTCAAGAGTACTGCAATATTAAAATCACCTATTTTTTTCTAAGTATAGTGTAAGGTTTTTGTTGAGGAATCAAAGAATCTTATATAACTCGTATGTTTGGCAGGGTGTAAAAACAAGGTTAGAATGTTTATATAATAAGTACAAAACTTTGCAATTATTTCAAATGATTTGGTTTTGGTCTTTGTGAACATACTTATATATTTCATTAAAAATCCATACGAGTCATAAGAATTCGAAGATTTGCAAATATCCTGATCTAACGTTCTATCGCAATCTTATGTATTCAAACTCTTACTCTTAGTCTTTTCGATTATTAGCCAAGTTCATGTGTCCCATACCACATGACTTTGGTAATAAGGGTGTTAACCAAGTTTAGTTGTATGAACACGGTCTCTAAAAACATTGGCTGAATAGAAGTTCACTAATAGTATCGTCCAAATTTACTCGTCCCATACCGTGTAAACTTAGTGATAATATTAGTAATGCAACTGTCTCCAAATGTTTCTTTTCACACAAGGTCATGGGTTTTCTTACTTCCACATTTTATTTAGTATCCTCCAATTTTGTCATGGGTCTTTAGTTAGTAATACAAAAGAAAAAATGGTTCTAAGTCGGCCCACCAAAGATAGTCTTTAAACAAAACATTTCATTCATGTATATAAAAGAAAAGTTTACAATGCCAGTAATCAATTTTGATCTCCCTGCCTACTTCCGCTCCTTTTAGATCTCCTGCTAGGTACAAAATGACTACTAACAGAAGGTTGAGAGTTTGCTCGCTCTGCTTCAGAGTTTTGCATATGTGTTAATATATAATTTTGAGTCGCTCTCATTTTCGCCATATTGGATTCCATTTTATTTAATCTTTCAAAAAGGTTAGTCGATTGGATAGGTGGAGGGTAGGCCATAGGAATTGGGGAAAAGTATTGGCTGTACGTGTGATTCATAGGTGAAAGGTAGTTGTTTTAATTATACGGGGATCCCCTAGCTGGAACCCCTTGTATATCTAGATCTGTATGAGGTGAAAAATTTTGAAGTAGTGGGCTCAATGGGATGTTCTGCCCTCCAAAATTTGGTGCTTTTCTGACGGGAATCTTGCGTCGACTTTTTCGAAGGCAACGTCCATGCTTGTCCCTCATTCTCTCGGCATTTCCTATCGTTGTGCCGAATACTTCATCGTCAGTTACTCCTCCCCTTGGAACGTATATCTTGAAGATAGAAGATGTTGTAACTGGCTCAACGATTTGTGTCGAAGTCCCATCAAAAGTGTCGATGTCTACTTCGCGTAGCATCCTCATGATCAAGACTCCGTAACCGAGGAATTCCTTTCTCAAAGGGTTTTGAATCACCCTCAACATTTGTTGGATGATGATGTGTGGTAGGGAGACCTTTATTCCCTTCTCTATGCAATATAGCACAAGGAGTTGGGCCCTTGGCATAGTGCCATTAGGCCTCTTTTCTGGCAAGATGTTGCCGAACACGATCTTTCCAAGGCCGGCAAGAGATGGCTTAAGATAATTTTTTGGGAGGTTGGTGAACGTCGATTGAGTGTATGGCTCCTTGGTGAGGGAATTGAATAATTGTTCATTAGACTCCGCAATCTCTGTAATTGTCTGCGGTTCATGTGGATCAATAATTCTTTCCTCAATCGGAATCTTCATAAGTCGAGCAATGATTTCGACGTTGATAGGAATTTTTATCCCCATAACTGTTGTCTCCAATACAGGGCTGATTCCCTCTTCTGGAAGTCCCACGTAATTCATGGCTTCGTAGAAGGATCTTACCAAGTTGTAAGAGACTTGGCCCTCAACCTTTGTTATGTTCAACCAACCCACAGTTGCGAGTTTGTTGTGAAGGATTGGGTGGAGGCTGAGATCTCTGTTGTCGATGCTCCTCATAGTCATAACCTCCCTTTTGGACAATTCCTTTAGTCTAGTGGGAATTGGTTCCCTGCTAGTGGAAGTTGCTCATTCACTTGAAGTCATTCTTTGCTGAAAGGAAAATAAATTTGTGAAAGACACAAAATATATTCCTAACATTTTTAAGATTTATGCCTTGTCAGTTGGATAAGATTTTATATTTTTCTCTTGATGTTTATGCCATCATGTAATCAAAAATCTTCATTAGCAATATGATATATATATATATATATGTAATCATAACTTTATATATAGTTTTCACAAATCAACAATATATATATTTAAAATTTAAACTATATCTAAATCATATACAGTTTTCTTAGATATATATTTAATACAAATCTTAACTATATAAATAATTCATATATATATCTATAGCTCTATATATATCCAATAACATTTTTCAATTTATTTTTTATTTTTTTTATTTTTTTTAATATGATATATATATATATATATCTCATATACACTAAGGTATATAACTATACAAATAGTTTTTAATAAATCATGACTATATGTATATTTAAATTAAACTGTATACAAAATCATATAGTTCTCTAGATATATATTTAATACAATCTCACTATATATAATTGACATATATATATAGTTCTAGAGATATATATATCTAATAAAATTTTTCATTCAAAATTTTTCATTATCTACAGAGTATATATATATCTCCTATATGCATAGATATATAGATATATATATTTAATCATAACAATATATATAGTTTTCATTAATCACAACTATATATATATTTCTAAACTATATAAAACTATATAGTTTTCTTAGATATATATTTAATACAAATCTTAACTATATATATTTCATATATATATAGTTCTAAAGATATATATATATCTAATGAAATTTTTCTTCCCCTAATTTGGTGGGCTTGGGCGAGCCGAGGACAGTACTCTCTAATACCATTAAATGTCACACCCCGCCCGGACGCACCTAAATCGGCGGTACACTCGCGGACGGGGCACGCATTTGGAACAATAACAATGGTAACAACAGAGTGCGCAGTGGAAATATATGTCACACAGTACAAATCTGATTTCATTTAATTCAGAATATAATTTGTACATAAAATGGTCAAGGGAACATACTCCCCAAAATCCCTAATGAACCATACAAAGGGTACAAAATGTGGACCTCATAACCTGCACCCAGTCCACCCTAATTTCCTGTGAAAGATTGGATAATAATGGAGTGAGCTTAACGCGCTCAGTGGGTAAATAAGTCGTGAAACAATTAATAAAGCACACTTAAATATCAAATATCTTAAATACACATGTGAGCATCATAATCAATCAATATGTATGTATTCATGACACCGTCTCGTAATGGTTTGATGAACGTACATCGCCTGAGTTCACGTATAGGTGTCCTTCCCCGGGCGTAGCCAGGTTCTCACTATACTTCCCTCCTCAGGAACGATGCTCTGGATTCACGTACTGATGTCCCTCCCCGGGTGTAGCCGGGTTCTCATGTACGTCCCTCTCCAGAGAAATGTAATGAATAGCGAGCAATGCTCCTAACTATTCTATGAATCATGAACCATATACGTCCCTAGGTGGTGATATGTATGATGCCAATGCATGAATTGGTCTGGTCTACTGGTCTGGTCTTTTCTTGACATTTAAATTGACTTTGGCAACGTCTAGTGACCCTTATCAGAGTCGGTATCACGACGTGCATGGTTAGGACATTCAGTATTACATGTATACGCTGATAGCTTTCAATAAGACAACTAGATCAGTACCTAGTTGAGAGGTGAGACACTAGGTCTGCTTAAATAACTAATCGCCTAGAGTAGCCCGCTGCCTCCGGTTCACTATTTAATGTTACTGAGGACAAGACCGAGTCTAGTTGAGTCAGATTTACCACAAATCCGACATTATAATAGTATAATATGTGAATTCCAAGCATACAGGCATAAGTGCGGCAGTATAAATATTATATGACATAATGCAGTGTAAATGAACAGTAGACATAATAATAATTGAATGTAAACTTTAATAAAAGTTATAAAACATGCAAACCTATGTTTCGTTCCCCACCTTCAGATAAGAACTTCTTCTTTTTCAGATCTGGCGCTTTCCTCCGGACAGAACTTCGTCGTACTGCACTGAGTGTCTCGGACAGAGAGTCTCAAAAGACTAAAAACTCAATATGAGTGAAAAGAGGAGGAAAAATTACAATTTGGAGTGAATTTGGTGTGAAAAATAAAGAGGGGAGAGTTGGTTTATATAGAGTTTTTGGCGTCTGTAGGTCCAGGCGGGTTGCCTGGACTTCCGGGCATGTGCCATGTGCCATGTGCCATGTGCCTGGACTTCCAGGCATGTGCCACGTGTCATGTGCTTGGACTTCCAGGCATGTGTTTTATCCTAAAAATAATAATAATATTATTATTATTATTATATTTTATGAAATACAGGGTATTACAACAGACCGTGGGCTCAGGTTGCATGCTGTTGCATGCAAAACCACAAGTGAACGGTTGTCAAGTTATAATATAATCCGATGAGAAATTGGGTATCGTCCTAAGGGATATTTACAACACTATCTATTGCGTTTTAACCCTAGATTTATCTAGACAACCAAAATCGATTAATTGAATGATTAAGACAGAAATTAAATTAACTAATTAATAACTAGCAACGTAATACAAAGCAAATGATAAATCAAATGGAGATTAAACTAGAGGTTCGATGTCACATTGCTCTCAATTATGTCTTGATATAAGTATTATTATTAAATCAATTCTCTAGCTTATAAGTCGAAATTCCTAACGTTTCTAATTCTCTCTTTTGAAGCAGAACTAGAGCATATTACCGTTGTATTGGTTTAACTCTTTCGATGAAAACCAAACGCAATGGTAATTTATTAAGATCTATGAATTCCGCCTAATGAATTCAAAGGTTCTCGATCTCCTTTTGAGTCTCACGAGAGCCTAGGTTATACACTCTAGGTTCCAACCCAAGGTACCCTCTTTTGGAGCATCTACCTCGAATCTAGGATCATTCAATCCTTGATCAGGGGATCGAAGGCTTTATGCACAGAAAAGTATAAATAAACTAAAAGAATTCATTAATAATAATTAAATAATAAAAGCTAAGACATAGTCTCGAGTTTGAATCAATCTACACCTCTAGAAAGAGGTTTAGTTCATAACTAAAGACATAAAAATGGTAAACAATGGTGTAAACATGAATAAGAATAAAGAGAACAAACTAGAATCGATGTAAAATTTATGGATGATCTTCAATGCCGATCTCTTTCTCCCACACGTTCCAGCCGTAAAAACCTTTATTCCCCTCTTCTTTTTTTCGTCAAAAACCCTTCACTTTGATGTTTATTAATCCCCACTTGTCATACAAAATCTCCAATTAGAAAGTCCTTCTCAAAATCGTAATTAGAAGTTGCCAAAAATGCTCAAAAAGCTCTAGCGCCGCGAGTAGCACCGTGGCACCCAGAGTGTTCTCTTCTTCACCTGATTTGTGGACTTAGCCGAATTTCCACCCCTTTTTGCCTTCCTTCTTGTGGACTTAGCCAATTTTCTTCTACTTCTTCACTTGGGTTCTTCAAGAAACTCCGTCTAGGCTTCTCATTTGTTGTTTTCATCATTCATGCTCACTTCTAACACATCTAAACACCTACAAAACAAATTAACACAAGTAATTAACACACTAAAAACTTAAATTGATCCAACAATTAAATTAACAAACTGAAATAATGCATAAAAACCTATTTATTCTTAAACTAACAAATCAATCAAAACTAACATAAACACACTAAACTAATGTCTAAATCATCCTAAAATACACCTAAAACATACTATAAATCCTATCTAAATATGCAACTATCAAACACTCCCAAACTTAGAACTTTGATCGTCCCGAGCAAAGGGAAAACAAAACTACAAACAAATCAATCAATCAATCTACTATCCTATTCTCAAACAAATTATACTTTGATTCAAAATAAAACATGCATATCATTGTCATGGCCTCTAAGATCACATTAATAGACAATAACTCATCAAAAAGTTTCAAGAGTGTTAAAGATGTCTAGATTTCCAATTCGACTCCTCACCTAACCTCATTTTCCATCCTCAAACACATTATCATATAGTTAATCTCATAAAACCATTAATCTAATTCATAAACACGTGCAAGCAAGTATAAAGTGTAAGTGATCTCAAATAAATATATATATATTGAATCCCATAAGCAAATCTTTCATATCACTCTCCACTAATGTAGATTACATGTTATTTAGAATCAATAGGTCTTTTCTAGGTTGTAATGCATGGCCAGGGTTAAAAGGTAGGGAAAATTTGGAAAGAATTAAACTCAAAACACCCTAAATGCTTTGATCATTTACAATGTTCACGACATCATATATAGAACCAAAACAACCCGATTTCAGCACCTACACCTCCTTCAAATATTTGACTTTTCATTTCATTCCCCATTCTTTTATTTGTTTGTTTTCTTATTTTCAAAAACAAAAAACAACTACACCCCCAAACTTATTTCTTTTCATATTCATGGGCATAGATCATTTTCTTTTCTTTTTTTCATTTTCTTTTCTTTTTCAATAAAACTCATAAGCAAACTTCACATTTTTCTCTTCTTTGTCACCCTTTTTCTTCACTTTTCTTTCCCCTCATTTTTTCATCCAAATAACAACACTCCAACATAATCAAAGTGTATAAGGTACATAGGTTGAAAAACAGGGAAATTAAACATGATAAGCTCAAATTTCCTGATGTATAGGTCACAAAGAAAAGGATAATCAGCTCAAAATGGGTGACTAGAGATATAATAAAATTTAGGTTGACTACATGGCTCAAACTCATCCAAACACGACCTAAATCATTTCCCTCATGGCATGCTCTCTAGGATTCTGCTTCAAGTGATAATCAAACTTGTTCTAGGATTTCTAGAGATCTAATATATATATAACTTTACTTGCATATATCCAATTCAAACAAGTCATGGTTTCACTAAATCAACTACACTAGACATGTAGAAAATTTCCAACGAAGCTAAGCTAACAGTCAAATGAAGCACACAGACTTATAAGTTACTCTCTATATTCTCCTAGAATCATTTTAATGTGCATGTTCTCTTAATATTGGCCATTCAGAAAAATAAAACTAATTGAACCAAATCAGAATTTGTAAGATCCTAGGATATCCTAACCTAAAACTACTATATATTCACCATGACAAGTCAAAAATTAAAACTCTCCCCCCAAACTTAAAACAAGCATTGTCCCTAATGTTTCACGATAAGAATAAAAACAAAGCATGGATGTAAATAAAATAAGGAGAGGTTAGAAAACCCCCTTTAACCCAAAAGGTGGGAGTCTCCACATAAGCTCTCCATCCTTTCCATGTAGCTTGCATAGGGACCTCCAAACTCGCTTTAGAACCTGGATAGGAAACGAAACAGACTCATTAATGGTAAGAAACTCAAACCTATACTACAACGACTAACATAAATAAATAAATAAATAAAACCCCAAAACCGATAGGTTGCCTCCCAACAAGTGCTTGGTTTAAAGTCCTCACCCCGACTTCGTTCAAGCTCCTCAATTAAGGTCCTCGAAGTATAAATCATCCTCATGTACGGGCTCACTTCCATAGTAGTGTTTCACTCGATGTCCATTGACTCTAAAGAGAGAGTCGTCTTTGCTACGCAACTCGATTGTGCCATATGGAAACACCTTTGCAATAGTGAAAGGCCCCGACCATCTAGACAACAATTTACCCGGAAACAATGTCAACCTTGAATTGTAAAGAAGAACCTCTTATCCCGGCTTGAACTCCCTCTTAACTATCATCTTGTCATGCCATTTCTTTGTTCTCTCCTTGTATACCTTGTCATTCTCATAGGCATCGTGGCGGAATTCATCCATCTCATTCAATTGGAGAAGTCTTTGGTCACCGGATGCCTTCAAATCATAATTCAACTTCTTAACTGCCCAAAAAGCACGGTGTTCCAACTTGACCGGTAAGTGGCATGTTTTCCCAAACACCAAACGATACGGAGACATCCCAATGGGTGTGTTAAAAGTTGTCCGGTATGCCCATAAACCATCATCGAGCTTCAAAGCCCAATCCTTTCTCTTGGTTTTCACGGTCTTCTCTAGGATTTGCTTCACCTCCCGGTTACTAATCTCAACTTGTCCATTGCTTTGAGGATGGTAGGCCATAGCAACCTTGTGTTTCACCCCATACTTGGCAAGTAATGTATTAAAAAGTTTGTTGCAAAAGTGGAATCCTTCGTCACTAATGATTGCCCGAGGAGTGCCAAAGCATGTAAAAATCTACTTTTGAAGGAACTTCAACACTACCCTTGCATCATTAGTGGTTGTGGCAATTGTTTCCACCCACTCTGACACATAATCCACCGCCAAGAGAATGTACGTCTTCTTCCCACATGAAAAGGGAAATGGGCCCATGAAGTCTATACCCCAAATATCAAATAGCTCCACCTCGAAGATATTCGTCAATGGTTGCTCGTGTCGCCTCGAAATAGTACCAAGACGTTGGCCTCTGTTACAAGTTTTCACAAAAGCATAACTGTCCCAGAACAATGTAGGCCAATAAAACTCACTTTCAAGAACCTTTGTCGTTGTCTGTGTAGCCTCAAAATGACCACCATAAGGAGAGAAATGACACGCATGGAGAATGGGCCACACTTCTTCCTCTGATGCACATCTTCTAATGATTTGATCATTGCACCTCTTAAATAGAGTAGGCTCATCCCAAAAATAGAAGCGCACATCATATAGAAACTTCTTCTTGCTATCATATGACAAATCTGGAGGTAAGACACCACTAGCCAAATAATTCACATAGTCGGCATACCATAGAAGTTTTGCAAATATCCCGTACAATTGTTCATCTTGAAATGTTTCCAATATAGGCACACCATCATCGTTCTCATCTAATTGTAGCCGAGATAAGTGATCCGCAACTACATTCTCACTCCCCTTCTTGTCTCTAATTTCCATATCAAACTCTTGAAGTAAAAGGACTCATCGAATCAATCGAGGCTTAGCATCCTTCTTCTCGAACAGGTATCGAATGTCGGCATGGTCGGTATATACAATCACTTTAGACCCAATGATGTAGGATCTAAACTTATTACAAGCAAAGACCACCGCTAGCAATTCCTTCTCGGTTGTGGTGTAATTTTGTTGAGCCCCATCAAGTGTCCTACTCGCATAGTAGATGGCCTTAAACAGCTTCTCCCTTCTTTGTCCAAGAACTGGTCCTACCGCATAGTCGCTCGCATCACACATGATCTCAAATGGTTCACTCCAATCCGGTATCACCATGATAGGTGATGATATCAAAGCTGTTTTGATCAACTCAAAAGCTTTCTCACAATGCTCATCAAACACAAACAGAGTCTCTTTTTCAAGTAGGTTGCAAAGGGGCTTTGCTATCTTGGAAAAGTCTTTTATAAATCTTCTATAAAACCCCACATGCCCCAAGAAACTCCTTATGTCCTTAACACTCTTCAGATGGAGAAGCTTCTCAATAGTACCAATTTTTGCCTTGTCTACCTCAAGACCCTTAGATGAAATCCGGTGTCCAAGAACAATCCCCTCATGCACCATGAAGTGACACTTTTCCCAATTAAGCACAAGATTCGTTTCTTCACACCTCTTCAACACAAGGGAGAGGTTATGTAAGCAATGATCAAATGAGGACCCAAAAACTGAAAAATCATCCATGAAGATCTCCATGATGTCCTCCACCAAATCCGCAAATATAGCCATCATGCACCGTTGAAAAGTCGCCGGTGCATTACATAATCCAAATGGCATGAGTCGAAAAGCGTAAGGACCATACAGGCAAGTGAATGTAGTCTTCTCTTGATCCTCCGAGGGGATGGCTATCTAATTATACCCCGAATACCCGTCTAAGAAACAGTAGTAATGGAAACCCACCAACCGTTCTAACATCTGATCAATAAAAGGAAGGGGAAAGTGATCCTTCCTTGTGGCCTTGTTGAGCTTCCGGTAATCTATGCATACTCTCCAGCCCATCACTGTTCTAGTCGAAATCAGCTCATTTTTATCATTCATTACCACAATCATACCACCTTTGTTGCGTACTACGTGAACCGAACTCACCCATGAACTATCCGAAATGGCGTATATGATTCCCACCTTGAGCAACTTTAATATTTCAGCTTTCACAACCTCCTTCATGGGTGGATTTAGCCTTCGTTGATGTTCAATTGAAGGCTTGTATGAGTCCTCCATCAAGATCTTGTGCATACAAATGGAGGGGCTTATCCCCTTGATGTCAGCTATGGACCACTCCAAAGTGGACTTGTACTCTCTCAAAATTCGTAATAGCTTCTCTACTTCCACACTAGACATAGTCGATGATTTGATGACCGACATAGTAGACTTCTCACCCAAAAATGCAAAACGAAGGTGCTCCGGTAAGGGCTTCAACTTCGGCGAAAATTCTAATGGCTCGGGTGGCGAAGAAACTTCAATGTCTTCCACTTTGGTGATGGAACTTGTAGGATTGTGGGCTTCAAGAGTTAAGGCATACTGCTGGACATCATCATGAGAGGCCTCATCTACTGGAACGATTTTGTACGTTCTTATTTGAAACATGGCGTCACTCCTTAGTCATCTTCTGATCTGGTTATTTGTGGTCTTGATAATTACTTTTCTACTTCTGGTTTGCATCTTAAGGTTCTGTTTTGTCATAGTTATATATGATTCAGACACTGCATAAGTTTTAAGTCTTTTACTTTTGTATGGGTTTGGTTTTATCTACGGAATAAAAGTCTCTGTTTTTCACCTATTTTTCCATTGGATATCACAGCGACATGTCCAGCCAGGCCAGGAGAGTCGTATGTGTAAGTGACCTTTGTCCAATATCATCCATGGATGTTTTCGGTGACAGTATGCCTTCTTCCTCTGTAGCCACTACTACTCCCATTCTTAAGTCTTCGTCTTTTAACTTCTCTAGTCTTCCTGAGTCCTGTCTTAAGACAAAAACCTCTAAGATAGACCAGTTGATAGAAGTTACCCACATACCAGATGATAGTAAAGTTAATGAAATTGTCCCTCCTTTGTTAAATCCTTATAGTCTTTTTACCAAAAAACGTTAGTCTTTTACTACTTCAGTCCGTACTTTGATTTCTCGCAAAGTCCCTCCGATCAAGGAGTATGTGCAAAGTATTGTCTTAACAAACAGCCAACTTGAATCCACTCATCAAGAACAGTATGATACATTGGAATTCGAGCCTGAATTTATACGCCACTGGTTAGCTCATGGCTACACCCATCTTCATCTTGGCGCTATTCGGCTTGTTTTATCTTACCATGGCAGAGGTAATGTTCCTCTCTTTGCCAGAGTTGTTTTACTCGACACCAACCTACTTGATTATGAACATGCTTGTATTGGTACTGTAATCACTACACTCAGTCACGGTTCTATGGTTTTCACCATCACCCCTAATTTCAATATTTGTCTTAGTGATCCTACTTTACCTACCAGATTTAAAGTTCAAATTCAATTTTCTGGTGTAAGACATCGGGTTGATAGTGTTATTGCTACACTGCATCATCAAATGGCTTTTAGACTTCAGGATCATGTCATCCATTTACGTACTCAGAAACCTCATGGTACAGTTATGACTTTTGTCAATGATAATGAAGTCCCTACCATTGTCCAGATCCCGAAGCAGATTCCCAGAAAGGATCTAAATCAAATGATGCCTACTACCTGGTTCACCAATTATGAACAATTTCTCAAGCGTTCTGAATTGGTCACAACTATGACATGTCCTCTTATGAAGAAGCAGTCCGAAGGCTCCGTCAAAATCAATTTTGAGCCACCACAATCCTCACAAGAACTTCTTCATGTCCATCACTCTATGATGATCCAACCTGTTTACAAATATTACAAGGACAACTCTCCTGTCCATTCTTTCCAAGTCTCAGGCAATCAAGTTTATCATTCTCATGTTAATGGTCATTTTATATGGGATTGCAATCCAGATATGTGTGCCCCTAGATGCACTTGTCAGGATGACGAAGAGCTAGCAGGTTGGTTGGATAGTTCTTGTCAATATGATGCTGACACTTATAGGAAAAGCCAGCCAAAACAAAAAGTCAAATAGTCCTGCCGATCCGAAGCCAAATGATATTATGATTAGCCTCATGCTCCTCCAGCAGCTCCTATGGTTTCGGCATGTTATCCTATTGGTCCTTATGATCAAGATTTCCCTCTACTTACAAGAGTTGCAGATCCTCAACATCAGACTACTGCAAAACCATTTTCAGTTCCAACTGCTATCAGTACTGATGGATCTCCGAAACCTCTTTCTCAGCCAGAAGAAGTTCTTAACTGGCAGACTAAGAATGCTCTTGTACAAAATCAGTATCTTCAGAAGATTGATTCTCAGTTGACTATTTTGTCCTCAGTCACCACCAGTCTTAATCAAAAGACTGATGCTCAGGCCTCTCTCGCTCAATGGTATTATACCGATATCACCAACAAGATAGCAGAGCTAGAAGCTACTCTCCAATATTATCTTGAACAATGATATACTGGTCCAGATTTCGATCATACTGAAGCAGAACTACGTCATTTGAAGTAACAACTGTCTCATGTTACAGCTGACATTCGCAAATACCAACAACCTGTGCAACCTACACCTCCACCATATCAAACCACCTTAGACTCATATATGTTCACAGCCCCACAACCGACACCTCGTCCTCAAATACCTGTTGAGTCTACCCAATTCCTTTTTTCAGGCCTTCTTGGAACTTCTCAACCCTCATCAAAACCTTCCCCACGATCATCTAGGCCATCTCCTGGACAACCTTTTCCCCATGGTCTTCATCCCCTATTTGGTGATCCAAAAGGTAAAGCTCCTATACCTCCCATGGAACATGAACCCACTTATTATGATCCACCTTATGTTCCACCTCAGTCAACTCCTCCTAGCCCGGTTTCACCTCCTATTTCTTTACAGGAAACCCCGACAGTTTTCCCTGAACCACCACCATCCCATCCTATTGAACCTTTTGTTCAATTCTTAGACCATCTTATCCACCAAGATCAGAAGGCAGCAAGTACTTCTCTTATGCTTCATCCTAATGACATCGATGGTACTGATACTATACTTTCAGTTGATACTGTTTCAGATGCTAGTTCCTCTGAACATATTGATGCTGACATATCAGATAATGCTGATACATTAGATGATCTTTCTTCTGATGTTTTTACTCCAGAGTCATCTCCACCATATGATGATGAATCTTATTTAATGGATATCTCTCATATCGCTAATATTCATATGGCCCAAGGTGCATCTTCTTCTCGTAACATCGATTCTTATGATGAAGAAATACTTGATGCTCCTTCTCCTAATGCTCAGCATGATACACATCCATCACCAACCAACAACAAACATTCTAATGGTCCTTGGTTCTCCCTTGATGATGTTCCTGTTGATAAATGGCGAATCAATTTATCTGCTTGGTGTGCATGGATGGATAATCAAATGCTCTCAAGCAAAACCTCTGAACATGTTATCTGTGACTTCTTATCACGATGTACAGGTTTGCTTCGAGACTGGTTAGAGGCTATGGGTGAATACCGTATTCTTCAAATAGTCCAAATGAATATTTTTGAAGTATACCACCTCATGGTTGAAGAATTTGTTGGTGGTCTTACTCTTGTTGAAAAAAAATATAAACAAGAGTATTTTACAATGAAGTGTTGTTCCCTCAACAGACGAGATCTCCAGAAACATTATTCCCGACGGATTATACGATATCATCTCATTGGCGGAATCAACAAACCAGATCTCAAATATGCCTTCATTGCTTTTCTCCCAGAAGAAGTTCACCCTGAACTTAATCACCTTATTATTGCCTCTGGTCGTCCACTTGAACATATTTCCTTTGCTGAAATCTTCCAATTTCTACTCACAGCTATTGACAAATTATGTGAACTCTGCAAGTCTATCAAAGAAATGGTTGATCCTAATCACAATTTCAAACAGGCTTGTCAGAAGAAATACCTTGAAATTGGTTGCAAAAAGAAGTGTGATTGTAAAGGCCAGAACAAGACAAAGAAACTCCAATTTTTTGGATACAAAAAGAAGAAGAAGAAACGTTTTTTTCTCTAAGACACGATTTCCATGGAAAAATGAAAAGAAGCTTCGCTATTTCAAGCGCAGACAGTCTTCTCCAAAAGATGCTCGGTGTTATATCTGTAAGAAACCAGATCATTATGCCAAACAATGCCCTGAGAAAAAGAAGAGCCAACATTTAATCAATCAGATTCAGCAATCCTATTCTATGCAGCCTGACCAGGATATTGAATCTGTATTTTCTGAACAAGATTCTCCTGATGAAGATACTATCTTTGCTTACCAAGATTATTCATCAGACATATCTTCCACAAACTCTTCTCTGTATGATGATACCTTTATGGGAATGGTTTCTCAACCATCACCTCCTTCATTTCTGACCACAATTGCTCCTACTCATATGATGTCGTATGCACAAATCTCTATACTTCAGACAAAATATGATACCCATCAAAATCATTGCTTATTTTGATACTGGTGCATATAAGAGTATGATGAATCCTAGTTTTCTTCCTCCAGAATGTTGGAAACCCCACAAAGAACAGTTCAAAGCAGCAAACAATGAAGTTTTTCAAACAAACCTCATTGCAGCCAAAAAGATTGGTCTGAAGATCTTCCCAGATTTAATTATCTGGACTCATATTATTGGTTGTGATCTTCCTAATAAAGATATCTTATTTGGTATGGACATTTACTCCAAAACACCTCTGAGGATTCTTCCTAACGGTTTATTATACAAACGGCAATTCCTTCCATATACCACTATTCCGAAACTTTTTGCTATCCAGGATGCAAATGATCTTCAAGCCAAACTTAAACGATCATTTACGGAGTCCCACAAGGATTTCTCTAATCCTCATCCTCTATGGAAGAATGATCAGTTTTATGTCCACCTGTCTTTCAAACTGAATGAAGATATCAATCCAACCAAGGTTATACATCCAGGTATGCCACCTGATGAACTTACTCTTGCTCGGCAAGAGTGTGCTGAATTGCTTGCCCAAGGTCTTATTGAACCTACTAATTCTAATTGGGCATGTCAAGCATTTTATGTCAACAAACGAGCTGAACAACGACGTGGTAAGAAGAGGTTGGTAATAAACTATAAGCCTTTGAACACCTTCTTACGTGATGATAAATTTCCATTACCAAAGATTTCGTCACAGCTCTCTCTCCTTGCTGGATCCACCATTTACAGTAAATTTGATCTCAAAGCAGGATTTTGGCAACTTGGTGTTCATCCAGATGATCGTCCCAAAACTGCATTCTGCATTCCCAATGCACATTATCAATGGACGGTTATGCCTTTTGGTCTAAAGGTTGCTCCATCATTATTCCAGAAAGCTATGACAAAGATTTATGCCTCCTTGCTCCATACAGCTTTGATCTATATTGATGATATTCTTCTATTTTCCAAGAATGCACTGATCATCAACAGCTTCTCCATCAATTCCTTGATATAACTGAACCTACAGGCATTATGCTCTCTGAAAAAAAAAAAGCATTCTCAACACTACTGAGATTGATTTTCTTGGAATGAGATTTTATAATGGTGCATATCAACCTGGTTCTCATATTGCCATTGAATTGCTCCAGTTTCCTGATTCTCATCTTACCAGACAGTAATTACAGCAGTTCCTTGGTATCGTCAATTATCTTCGCTCATTCTTGCCACGTGTATCTCAATATACATCTGTTCTTTCTTCTCTTTTGAAGAAAAATCCTCTAGATTGGCAAGATATGCATAGTCAAGCTGTCAAACATCTGAAGAATGCTTGTCAGAACCCTCATCCGTTGGTTCTCCCTACCACAGGTTCCCTCATACTTCAGACTGATGCCTCTGAAAACAACTGGGGAGCTGTTCTCCTCGAAAAATAGGGTAATACTGAAAATATTTGTGGCTATCAGAGTGGAACATTCTCAAAAGCTGAACTTCACTACCACATTTCTATTAAAGAAATTCTTGCTGTCAAGAATGGTATTCATAAGTTTGCCTTCTTCCTCAGACCAGCACACATTGAAATCCAAATGGATAGTTCATCCTTTCCCAAGATGCTGGACTTCAAATACAAAATGGTACCATCTGCTCAACTTCTACGTCTCCAGGAATGGTTCCCACAGTACAACTTTACTGTCAAACATATTCCAGGACAGAAAAATGTGTTAGCAGATTTCTGAACCCGTCTAATCCAAAAGAATAAAGCCCAAGCCTCCTTGCTTACTGGACCTTTTAATCTTCCTCTACTGTTACAACCCAAACTTGTCACCAAGCCCAAGCCCATCCAGTTGTATAACCAATTTGGGTTCATTCTCCTCATTTGCACCATTACTGTACCTCCAGACAATTCTGAACCCAAAACAGCCCATGAGGTCAATGAATTAGCCCGGTCCAAAATGTTTTATTATGCCCATCGGCATATGATGGACTTTCTTGACCAGATGAACAATGGCAACCCATTTCATCAAACTCGCCCATATCTGTTCATCATCCACCTTCGTACCATACTTACTGACAATCTGTATTGGTATATCTGGTGTGTATCTTGTCTTTACAAGATTGTTGTAGCTTTCCTGCCATTACAGCTACTCAAGAAAATTCAGAAACCTCAGCTTTCTTGGATAAAGGATTGTTTGCAACTATTTGCTCCACTATCCGTCTGGACTACTCATATCAATGAGTTACGACAATTACAGCCTCATCGTCACACTGCTATATATATAGGTCATCAACCTTATGCTGATTCAGCCCATGGTCTAGTTGCAGAGCACTATTTTCAGCAGTATCAGTCGTATTCATGTCATCTCTCTGATTCAGTCATCTCTGGTCTCTGTTCATTCTTGAACGACATCAACAATCAGCCAGATGATATATCTCTAGTGATCCAAGGTCCTTGTGAGTTTATTCCTGAAGAACATCTCACATCTCTCATTCAGTCCTTGGCATTTTCTAGTCCAAAATCTCCGACATCTTCTCAGCCAGCACCACAACGAGATAATACGCCTTTGACATATGAAGAAATTCGTGTTGAATAAGAAGCCCACGATGCTAAGTGATGAATCGCTTTGGTCAACAATTTGGCATTGTCCTAATTAAATTCTCTAAATCTTAGGATTTATGCCAATAAGTAGGTTAATTTCTCAATATCTTACAGAAAAAATCATCATTTACCATTTACCAATTATGAGAATTAAACAAGCAAATAAAATACATAAAGGAATTATAATTTTGTATGATGATGTTGAAACAATAATCAGAATACCTTAATAATGCATGCCTCGTACGCCAATTTAACACCATCATAATAAAAATTGTAGTGATAATACAAAGGGGACAAGTCTGAACATTTGCGCCCATACACAATGTGCCTCATGAATCCTCCTAATATCGAGCACACTAATCAATAACGTGCCTTGGGGTCCGATCCCTTGGCATTTATTTAAGTTTTCACTTTAGCCATGATGAGAACTTCGTCCCATCAATTACTTTCTTTGGACCATTAGCTATACGACTGGTTTTACAACACCCCTGTTAGGGTATCATGTTCCTCATATTAACCGAGCGAGAGAAGGTTCTCGTTAGAACTCTGAATTATCTACCTCTGGATAGAGCCTCCATTACTCCTAACATCAACTTTTTTACATGAAGCGCTTGTAGTCACTACGTTGGCCAGACGTACTCAACCACTCACAATCCGCTCAACATCCAAGTAGCACAACTCCTACTGGATGTACCCGTTAGGAGGGAACGGAAACTGACTAATCCATTGGTCAGACAATTGACCCACTAATCCGCTGGTCAAACAGTAATACGACATCTGCAGATACTCTAGAGATCCAGGGCCGATGTGACCCTCGTGTCTATGCCTATTAGGCAAACATGTATCATAGGGTCCGATCACTCTATTATTTTAATCATTAATCACATTTTATCATTTGGAAGTTTGATTAATGCAGCAATATGCGAGTGATCAATAAATCACAGAAAACTATGCATAAATGCATGTAAATGCATATAAAGTATAAGTTGGATATTCTATGAAAATTATCTTTCTTGAAATACAATTTTCCTATATGATGTCAAATCAAATCTCAGTAATCGATTAATTTATCGTCTTCATAGCTTAGTTGTATATTATTTAATTTTTTTAAGAATAATATTATTGTATGTCCAAGAGAAGGGTGAATAGGACACTTAGACAATTTAAAAATAAATGCAATGACAAGAATATAAGTGCAAAGAATAAATAAATTTGCACAGTCGATTTATAGTGGTTCGGCTTCTTGCCTAGGTCCACTACCTAACCTCCTAAGTTAGGATTTTAAACCTTATTACTAAGGAATTCTCTTACGGGTGATAATTAAACCAGTACACATTTTCTCAATTTGCGGGTGTAAGAACAACCGTTACACTGCTCAACTTACGGGTGTGAGAGGACCGTTTCTCAACTTGCAGGTGTGAGAGGACCGTTTCTCAGCTTATGGGTGTGAGAAGACCGTTTCTCAACTTACGAGTGTGAGAAGACCTAAACTTGTTGAATCTAGAAATATCAACTCAGTAGTTTATCTAACTAATGTTATAACCTTGATACAATATACAAGATATGAATTGAAGTATAATTGTATCCTGTGAACTATCTTTCAGATTTCTCTTTCAGCAAGAATGATATAAATTAAAACAGTGTTGAAAATTTGAGTGAAAACAATTCAATCTTTCAAATGATTTTTCAGATAAATATATAAATTTAGCTCAGTATGAAAATCATTTAAATAAGCAAAGTTTTAAAGAGAACATTTTGAAAACATAATAACTTAAGCTTTTTAAATCAGATGAAAATTTGACTAACTTTTAAAAGTGTTTTCGCTCAAAGAATTTCCGATGCTTAATAGATTGTTAAGTGCTAGTATTTATAGACTCGTAGAGATGAAGTTGTTGTCCATTTGAATTTGAATTTCAAATATGAACGTTTACTCACAACAGCTAGAATGTATCACGAAAATGACAACTGCACATTTTATTAACATTATGATTCTCTCCAGATTCACGAATAAGGAAAGTCTAAAAAACGTGGTTCATGAATCAAAGGATATCTCTGACAAATCCAAAAAGTTGATTTTTACATGAAAAGTTGTTCTGAAAATGTGGCTCAAAAATATGTACGTGTCAAAACAGTAGAAATATTATTTTTGTCATTTTGTTCCTTTGACCAACGTCCTACCGAAAGATGAAATGAGGGCCCTACTAACTCGTAAGCGTCCTAACTTACTTTGACAATTAAACGACTTAAATCATGAGGACGCTACTCGACAGTTAGCGTCCTGCTTTGTTTTAAAACACTTAAACGCACGAGGGCGCTACTCAAGAGTAAGTGTCCTGATATTTTTAAAACAATTTTAAAATAATATTAAGTGCGTTGAAGGACAATAAGCGTCCTGAAAGTTATTAAATTGATTCTAAGGATGAGGGCGCTCCTATTCAGGTAGCGTCATGATAGTTTATTCAATTTATAACTATCAACGTCCTTAAATATAGAAATCATCTAAAACTTAGAAAACTTTTAGCGAGCTGAAACTAAGTCAACGTCCTGACACTTTCAAAGGTTGACTAAAGGGAGGCCGCTACTTACAAGTAAGCGTCTTAATGAATCAGTTCAATTCAACCTTGAATGTCAGCGTCCTAATATTTCATCAGCGTCTTGACTCATCAAGCCCAGGAGGGCACTCATGAAACATTAGCGTCCTAAAATACTCTATATAAACGGTTTTTAATTTTTTGATTAAAGCTCGATAAAACACGATTAAAAATAGGATATTTTCGGAATAAATCAAATACTTTAGAATGATTAAGAAATTAGATTATTTGAAATACCTATTCAATATATCACTTAAAATATATGCAATTTTGAAAGACATGTGCAATTGTGTGTTTTTGGAAAACGTTTGAGCAATAACGAATAGAGGAAAATGCCTTACATTCTTTGTGTATTTTTCAAGATATTCAGATTCAACTCTTCTTTATGAAATCTTCAATAGTGTCTTCATACTTGAGTTGAACGTTGTGAATGTTGATCGAATGATGTGATCGTGAAGCCCTTGATCTAATTGTTCTTTTGCTTTTCGCTTTCTTGAAGTGCTGAGAAATAAACCTTGTTTGAAACGTTAGCACCTTGTAATATATTGTTTATTAGTTGTTAGCATCAAAGCCGTTATGTTGTGAAACCTTTATAGAACGTGCTAAGTGATGAACCACTCAAACCAACAATTATTAATCTTTATGTCTCTCAATCACCTTCTCTCAAATGAGTCGGTGTATGATAATGAAGTTGCCTAAGCAGTTAGGATTAGGGACCATTGATTAAACTTTGAAGGGCGGGGATCAACCGCCTTCTTCAACTAATCAATAATCTAGGAAAACTCTTACGAATAATTCTGATAAATCATTGGATTTAAATAATACTTAAAATATTGATAAAACTGTGATAACTAAGGTATACTTCATTTGATACAATAGTTTATTATTTCTTAAAAACTTATCTCAATATATATAAAGCGGGACATGTTACATGCATACACAGGTAACATTTTCCAACCTTAGAGTCATATAGGCAACATACTCATATTTTTTACGTTTTATTTTAGTTATTATCTTTGAATTTTTACAGCGGAAAGCCTTACTAAGATTTTAGTCTTATTTATTAATATTTTATCAATTATTTGATACCAAGGGCATTATAGTAATTTTTCATCCTTTGGGATATATATCTTGACTATGTTTGCACCTAAAATTAGGTATGAATTGTCTCATGTTTATTGAAGGTGTGCTAAGTTGGCTAACTTGACTCATAGGGTTTCAATTAATTTAAATGGGTCAAGTCAATGTAGCTTGATTGAGTTGATTAAGCTTACGGGTTAATTGAAATTAGAGTTATTTAGCCCAAATCGACCTTGATCAATTCAAATTGAATTAAATTGACTAATTAGATTCATGGGTTAGGTTTAGTTAATTAAATTTAGTTACTTAACCATCTATTCGATCCAATATTAATTTATTGGTTCAATTAGATAAGGGCTTTTGATTTGCATTGTAATTAATTTAGTCTAATAGACTTTAATTAAATTAATTTAGTCTTATAAGGTTAAAAATGACAAAATTTAGTTGAGCTATTTTGTTATATTTCTATGGTTTAACAAATCTACATTTTTCATTTTCTAAGTTGATATTTTATGCCACATAAAAATAAGTTGCACTTATTCACTAATTTAATGAAGCCAAATTTTTGGAAATAGATTATTTTATCATAGCCTAAAGTTTAACCCACATTAATGTATTTATTTTCATTTTTTCTATTTAGGGCAAGTCCTATTAAAGGTGGGTTAGTCAAGTGCCTCCTTTAGCATGAAATAGGACTCAAATTGATAAGTCAAAGGGGTCATGACCGGGTCAAAATTGGTCAACAGTTTACTATTCATCATCTTCCTCATTTAACATTGTAACAGCATGTTTTCCAACACTCTTTCTCCTTATTTTTCTCTCATCTTCCTTGCTCATTTCCACCACATGGATCCTCAGATCCCTTCTAAATTCTTCCTATTTTTAATTCATCAAACCTAAAGATTCAATCAGACTCATTTTGATGATGAAATTGTGCTCCAAACATTGGTTGAAAGTCAGCCTGTCCACCCTTTTAATTTTCATGGTGGACAGGCACTGTTTCATGCTGGTTTTGGCATGGATCCCACCTTATTTTTCCCATTTCTCAAAATAAATCTCTTCTCTCATTTTCATAATTTTAATACCATCAACCCATGGCTCCAATGGGTTTGATTTTGAAGTAGAAAAACTGAATCAAATATGGGCTGTTACAACAAATATCTTATTTTCAATTTCTACGAGCAATGTTACTGCCCATTTTTCTCCTATTTTCCCCTTCTATTTCGTTCTAATCTCTTCCCAATTCTCTTCCTCATACTTCCTATTTTCGACCTATCTAACCCATGGTTTCAATTGCATCCATTCAAAGGGTGAAACGTTTCCCCAAACATGGGTTGAAAATCAGCTTGGTCTCCCCATTTTTTATTTTTATATTTTTGGCGAGTAGGCACTGATTCACCACATTTTAAGCATTGGTACTCTAGTCTTCTTCCTATATAATCACCTCTAATGTCGTCTCTAATCTTCCTACTTTAAAAATTATCAACCCACAATCCCTATAGAGAACATTTACAAGGAGAAAAACCCTCTCAAAGTGGGTTAGGGTTAGTTGGTCTGTTTTCTTCATTTCCAACCATGACATAACATGCATGTATGTGGGTAGATTATACATGCTCAATGCAGCAAATCTAAGCTAGACATTAGAAGAAACTAAAACAATAAGAACATAGGTTAAGGAAAGGAAAGAAGTTTGTAAAGGAATAAAGGTACTTGCCTAGTTCAAGAGCAACCTGTCTCTTGTTCTTGAAGAAAATCAATGGCACCCCCCCCCACGCCCCCCAATAATATGTAAGGGTGCATGACAAATTACTTTTTTTTTTGGCTTGACACTTGTATTCTCTTGTCTCGTCAAGCCATGCATTGGCTAGAAAGGTGGCCAAATGAGAGACCAATATTTTTAGTCATATCATGTGACGCACCTCTATTTACGAGTCTGATCTCGAGTTGCGTGTCCGATAGTAAAATTCAATTTTTGAGCCACCAAATAGTTGAAAGTCTGATTCGAGCGCGGTTAGTTGCGTTAGAATCATGACAAAGTCACGATCGATTTGGTACCAATTTCATTTCGAAATCCTCAATAAATCAAAATTTGATATTTTACCCTTTGAAAGGTCTAAGAATTGTAACAGTGAACTAATCGACCAAAAATGTACAACCGGCAACGTTAAAACAAATTGACATTAGGTTGAACAATAAGGGGTGATTTTAACTCACGAGTCGATAACATTAACTAAAATTGACAGCGGGGCCCACAATTTTACGTTTCCGCCTTAGATAAACGGCAGGATATCATAACTTTTACAAAATTTTACCAATTTTCAACTCGACAAGCCTCGGTATTTGCAATTTTCTTTTCGACAAACTTTCCTCCCTTTTCTCCTCCTCTATTTTTCTTTCCTAAAATATTTTAATATTTAGAACCAAAACTTTTCTAATATTTAGAACCACCCAAAAAACCTAAATTTATAGAGTTAGAGACGAGAGAAAAGTGTTTGAGAAGGAGACTTATAATAGAAGTTTGTGCTACCGATGAAGATTGTCATTCCCTCCATACGAGTGGTTTTGGAAGGGAGAATGGGAAATTGGGTACAATTATCCCTTTCCTTTTTCCTAATCCATGTGAGTTGTTTGAGTGGGACCCACAAGATAGATCACCTATGGTAGGAACTAGGGAAAGAGTCAGACCACTATAGGGTCTATTGTATACAACCTTATCTTACGTTCTAAGAAGTTGTTTTTACAACTCGAACCCTCAACCCTTGACCACATGGTCACACATAGCAACTCTTACCATTGCGCCAGCTTTTATCCTTGACCAGTGGTACCATTGCGGCAACTTCCAACATATGAAATGGATTCAACATTCTGTTGGTCCACCCAATAGGGGGGTGAATTGGGTGCGATGGTCAATTTTAAAGTTATCTTCCAATAACTTAGTGATTTACATGAGTGTATTGGAATTGGATGCAAATTAAAACACAGACTAAAATGCAAACGTTTGACACACAGATTTATAGTGGTTCGGCCAAGCTTACGTCTACTACCTAATCTCTCGATTACGATTTACTCAATCCACTAACTGATTCTCTTACGGGTGAGAACCAAACCGTTACAACTACCCTTTTATAAGTTAAAGGCAAACTTATCCTTTCATGTGCTAAGGATGAACCATTTTCCTTTTTTCGGGATTAGGAAAAAACCCATGTTCGTTTTACTGGCTAAGGAATAACCAAATTTCCTTTTTCCGGGATGAGGAGAAACCCATGTTCATTTTGCTGGCTAAGGAAGAACCATAATCCTTTTGCGAGATAAGGAACAACGGTTTCTCTTTTATAGGTTAAGAGATAACTTATCCTCTTACAGGTTTAGGACGCACCTATCCTTTTACGGGATGAGGACGAACCGGTTTCTCTTTTAAAGGCTGAGAGATAACCTATTCTTTTTAAGGTTAAGGACACACCTACCCTTTTACTGGATGAGGATGAACCGTTTTCTCTTTTAAAGGCTAAGAGATAACCTACCTGATTTCAATCCTGAAATCATCAAGTGAACTACCTTCCCTTGTCCTGGTTGTTTCAATCCAAAAATACACCAGCATTACAACACTAAGATGTTGGGTGGTCCTAACGCAGTAGAACACTTTACATTAAGCACAGTACATAGCATTACAAAGATATGAAATGTGAAGTAGGTAATGCTAAGTTGAAATACACCTTCAGTCTTTTACCTTTCAATGTTCGGTATAGCTCAAGTACAGTTTCGAAAAGCATGAATGATATGATATGAAAATCAGAGCTTCTTTGAAAACAATATAATGCCAATAAAACATTGACGTATAAAACTAAGGATTGGTGTAAATCAAAGACACAGACAGTTTTCAAAATAGATATAAAGTATAAGTATGAAAACGTCTGGTTCAATGATCAGTAGTTTAACGCTACTACTGATATAGTTCAATACAATACTTAAAATATGAAATCAAGTGCAACTGTATATCTTGAACTATTTCTCAAATTCTATCTCTAGCAAGAATGATACCAAATATGAATCAGTGCTGACAATTTGAGTAGATACTAATAAAAATAGATTTTCAAAGATAAAATATAATTGAAGCTGAATATGAAAATCTATTGTAATCGTAAAGGTATTGGTGAAAAATACTTTGAAAGATTAGAAAATGAAATTCATTTTGATACAGACTAACTTTCAAAAAGTATTGGCACAACACAAAGTGATTGGCAAGTTGTTTGGTCCTAAGTGTTGGTATTTATAGACTTAGTGGGACAAAGCCGTTAGACATTTGAAGTTCAAATAATGTGAACGTTTTCACACAATAGCTAGAATGTCATATGAAAATAGCAACTACGATTTTCACTAACATTCTGGTTCTTTTCAGATTTCATGAAAGAGGAAAGCTTTAGAAGAACTTTTTTCATGTATCAGAACGGGTCTTTGATAAGTCTGAAAAGGACTTTGTGCAAGTGTCTGTTCTGAAAAAGTAAATTGATGTAGTGTACTCATTCGAACAATGACGGTAGTTGAATTAGCGTCCTAACGCATAATATCAACTTTGTCGTTTTGTTCCTTGAGGGCGCTTACTGCGTATAAGTGTCCTGCTGAACACTTAAGTCAAGGCATTACTAACTCGTACGCGTCCTGACTTACATATGACTTTAGATGACTTAAACCTTAAGGGCGCTAATGCACAGTTAGCGTCCTACTATATTTTAAAAACTATTAAGTGCATGAGGGCGCTACTATCCGAGTAAGCGTCCAGCTTTTAAAACATAAAATAAAACATGATGGCGCTATATTACATGAGCGTCCTACTAGATAAAAACATAACATAAGGGCGCTACTACTATGTAAGCGTCCTGAAAGTTATTAAGTTGATTTTCGAAAGTGAGAGCGCTCCTATCCAGTAAGCATCCTGATAGTTTGATCAACTTATGACCATCAGCGTCCTCAAAGAAACATTCTTTGAAGAACTTAAAGAAATCTTTCAGTGAGTTGATGCTGAGTCAGCTTCCTAACAACTTCAAAGGTTGACTAATAGATAAGACCGCTACTGTACAAGTAAGTGTTATGATTAATCACTTCATTTCAACCTTGAGCGTTATCAGGGTCCTAATGACCTATCAGCTTCCTGACTTAACAAGTTCAGGAGAGCGTTGCTATTTCATTAGTGTCCTGAAAGACTCTTTAAAAACAGTTTTGACTCGTGATAAAATATTCGATAAATGCGAATAAGAACTCTATATATTTTCAATTAAATATATAGTATTAAATTTCTTGAAATATAGTTAAGACATCAAAACATGCAGATTTAGAAAACATATGAAAATGATATATGCATGGTTTTGAAAAACATTTTGAGCAATAATGATTAGAGAAAGATATACCTTAAATACTTTGTATATTTCTCTTTTCTCATAACCGTTAAATCCAACTCTTCATTATGAGATCTTCAATAAGAGTAATTCGGACTTGAATGACTTGAACGTTTATCGAGAGATATAGTCTTGAAGCTTAATCGAAACGTTCGAGAGAAGTGATCTTAAAATCATGATGTGCTCATCGAAGTCTATTAGTTGAAACGAGCTTGATCGTTGAATGTAAGCTGTGAGTTCCTTGATCAAGTCATTTCTTGGCTTTTTGCTTTTCCTTTGGTGTAGAGATAAGTTCTTGAAAAACGTTTGTTAGTACCGAAAAATACTTTGTTTGTAATCATCAAAATATACTTCATCAAATATACTTTAGGGATGTGCTAAGGATGAACCATATAGGTTAACACATTCAATTATGAAATCCTTGAAAGAAGAGAATGAATTGAAATATAGTTGTTAGACCAAAACTAGGTGCAAAAAACCAACAGGATTGTCCTAGTAGAGAGATCAGGAATACAGAAACAAAAACAAAAATCGGAGCAAAGAATGCAATTGCATTATGAGGTCGCAATTGAACAAATCGAGCAAATTCGAATTGATGCAACATAAAACCTATTAGTGTGAAAGCACCATGAAGAGCAACAAAAGTCCATAGACCACCTAATTGACACCAAGGAGTAAAATCTCCTTGTGCTTTAGGACCCCATATTAGCAACAAAGAGCGTGCTAAACTATTAGCTGGGTACTCACAATTGACCCAAACATAGACGAGATTATTTCAAAAATGTTGAATTCCTAAACCAATCTCCAACATAATATTTAGAACCCACACCCAACTACACGCGCAATTCTTAATGCAGATAAAATGGACGAGAGGGATGTCTCTATCTTGTTGCTAGCTTGATTAAAGAAAAACATATTTTGAATCTGATTTAAAAAATAAAAATAAAAAATGTGCCACAGGCTATCCAAAAATGAAAAAAAAAAACTTTTCTTAAACTCGATATGTTAATTATTATTATTGTTGTTGTTTCTGTTGTTCAAACCAGACTACTTATTTCAACTTGGTTTAAAGATTTTCTTACTTCATTTGATTAGCAAATTTCAGCTATTCATCAGCTTTACAACAAAAAATATCTTAGGATGGGATTAAAAAAGATTACTAGTTTCATCTTGAATAAAAAAAAAAAATATTCAGCCTTAATTTAATATTAAAAAAATATTTTAGCTTCACAAAAAAATACTTTATAATGACTTGATTAATTTCTAGAATAAATGTAGACTTGGAATGCCAATGTAGCAGTAGTCTTAATAAAAACACACTTGTTTGGCCAAAGAAAAAACATATTTAATTGTTTATTTTGATCAAAAGATGAAATATTTCTTTTACCTTGATTATTAAAAAAAATGTATATTTCAGGTTTCTTAAAAAAGAAATTATATATTTGTTAATCAAATTATCCTCATAACCCGCATATATAAGAAAAGATATTTTGATGATTATAAATCACATTCTTATATTATATATTTCATACACATTGCATACCTTATTGCATGAAGGATCGATAATGCATGGTGGAAGAGTTATTAAGATCAAGTTGAAAACCATGATCATTCGAAGATAGAATTTTGTATTATTAGAACTTGATAGGATTGTAGAATCTCTGGTATCACATGATTTAGCAAGTGCTCATGTTTTTGCATAATTGCATGTTTTAATCGATTTGTTTTTGAAGAATTTCTGTTGATTTTTTCAATCACTCATGATGGATTTTTAATGATTGATTTGATCCAAAATATCGAGTTTTAATCTTGTTTAATCCAATGTTAAGATTCTGGAAAAATGTCAAAAACAGTTTTAAGTGTTTATCAGGACGCTGATGTCTCAGCAGTGCCCTCCTGTACTTTGTCAGGACGTTGATGATACATTAGGACGCTTACAATGATTTAGGTTGAAAATTATTTATGTCTATTATGACGTTATTTATGCATTAGCGCCCTCATTGAATCAACCGTATGAACTTGTTAGGACGCTGATTGAATATCAGCACGCTAATTGTTTTTTTAACTTAAATGTTATTGAACACATCAGGACGCTGACTGAATAGTAGCGCCCTCACGACTTTCGGATTTAAAAGTTTTAAAGTAAGTCAAAACACTTACGTTTCAGTAGCGCCCTCACTTCACAGTTCAACAGGACGCTTATTGAATAAGAGCGCCCTCAAGGAACAAAACGACAAAAGTTGGTAATATGCGTTCGGATGCTAACCGACTATCAGGACGCTAATCCAAGACTGTCATAATGTTGATAATTGTGCACCTTTTTAGAAAAACTTTTTTAGAACTTTTTAAAACTTTTCAGAACGTCTTAAGAACCTTTTTGAGAACATTCTATTCTCATGAATGCACAGATGATTTAGGTGATGCTACTATGATTGTACAAACTGAATCAATTCATTTGGGGAAAAAATGTATTCGTTTGATTTGAAATGAGATTTGAGCGCCAAACATCCTTTTGAGAAACAGATCAAACATTCTTTATAACTAAGTTTTAATCTTCGTTTAACGTGTGCAAAAACTTTTGAAAGTTATTCTTCTCGTCGTTGCAAAACTTTGATATTTGAAACACTTTAGTAGTTGGAACATCTTCTGGATTTTAAAGAAGTTCACTTCATATGTTTCGAAAATCTATTGAAGAAACGAAGCTTAGAACCTTTATTTTCAGCTGCACTTCATTACATGTACACTTTGATGAATCTGTGGTAATTGAGGGTTCAACCAAAAGCTTTGTAAGTATCTCTTTGATTCTAATTAAAGGGAATCATATTTCAATCTTGTATTTATTAATATTAGTGACAATTGTCACTAGAATAGAGCAAGTGTTGTTCGAGTTTGTAAAATTTGTTTTCAAACCTGTGCAGTTGAAAAAGTGTAAACGATTTGATCTTTACTCGTAAGAAGATTCGTTAGTGGAGTTTGGACAAAATCTTAACTGAGGAGGTAAGGTAGTGGACATAAGTGCAACCGAACCATTATAAATTTTGTGTCTTGTCCTTTATAGTTCATTCTTCATTGCTTTGTGTAATTAGCCAAACCTACTACATTTAATTGTATTATTTATTTTAAAAGAAAGTTATAAACCGTTAAGTGTCCAATTCATCCCCTCTTGGACATATCTAGGCCAACAATATCTTCATTAAAAAAATGAAATAAATAATTTCTTTGAATAGAAGAAAGATAACAATGTTTTGATTTGAAAGAAAAAAAAAATCAATAACTCTACTTCGAATTTTTATTTCAATAATTTTCTATTGCTTGTAATTTCTTACAAATTCTATTCTCTATTATTAATAATAACATTGTGTTTCGCTTTTATCAATCTTATTTCTAGATTTACTTTGTTTGAAAGGAAAAGCCATTATGCAATTTTTAATCGATTTTACAATTTTTTAGTATGATTCATAAGAAAAAAAAAATACAAAAAATTAATATTTTATTGAAGGTCTTTCTCGTTATAATAATAGCTCTTTTAAATAGAAGAAGAAAATCATAAAAAATAGAAAGCTGTTCTTTTCTTCGAGAATTCAAATCCTAATGAGCAAAAAAAATAAAAGGGATCTACTTTTCTATATCAAAATATTCCCTAAACAAGACTTTTCTAAAATGAAAAAAAGAAATAAGAAATTGGAAGGCACATTAAATTATTTGTCGGCAAGCTGTTCTACATCAATATGAGTTTTTATTTTGTCCAGTTAATAATTCCTTCTTTTAGCAATTTTTTGTACTTCAACCACTTTATATTCATTGTATGTATCTATAAATATTAATCTTTACCATATTTTTAATTTAAATAAAAGAATCTTATTCATGATATGATGATCATGTGTCGATCACCTAATCTGTTCCTAAGACATACACATCTTAACAATTAAATAATAATATAAAATCTCAAACTTTAACAATTGCCATAGTATTTTTATCATGTTTCACATATTTTGTATCACGTTTATGATCATTTTTGAGTTTTTAACATTAATTTTTAGTAGTAACCCTTCTTCCCATACTTGAATCATTTCCATTAGTTTTCTTTTGAATTCAATTCTAGTAATGCCTACAACTTCAATAACATGTACCCTAGACCAGATATATATATAATTGAAGTTGCATTCTAGTACTTCATGTTTATATTACTACGAAAACTTTTTTCTATAGACTGTCGTTCATGCAACACATATTCATTTAGCTACAATCGGTTAAACTCGCAAACTTCAAACATATCTAGCTTTATTTCATCTTTGGCGAAATGCTCTTAAGAGATTTATGCAATATATAATAATTTTATCATTGTGTAGTGTGTTCCATTGAAGTACAACAATTCAATCTCAGCTTTGATAATATTTGTTTGGAAGAGAAAAGCCAACATATATACATTATATCTGCAAGAATAAGTTTTAAAGAAAGTTAAGATAACTTTGATTCAATAAAGTAGAAAGTGAAGCACATAATAATTGGAATAACAAAAATTAATTAAGCTCAAAAACATCACAACTTACATCCACGTAAAGTTTCAATACCAAATTCGATCCATTATTAATTTGATGTTATTTTAACAATGTTATTTTCTACAAGAAAAAATATTCCTTCTAGTTTTTTTTTTTTTTTAATAAAATAGAATAAATTTAAAAAGAGTAAAAAATTAAATGGACATTTTTTTTATCCATTGATTTAAAAAACTCATTGGTGAAGTCGTGCGTACTTTGATGGTCTCCCAAAGCCTATTAACCTTTATGTCAGAATCATGAAAACTCTCAAATTCTGCTCCAACCAAATACTCCATAATGTAACAAAAATAGCCATGGGAAACATACTCTTTTTCTTTGGACAACTTGGAACCTCGTGACAAAAGAAGGCACTGTTCATAAAACATCGAAATTAAAAACCTGCCATCCAAGAAATCAGCCCAATTTTGCCACATTCTTCACGCAATCAGGCAAGAGAAAAACAAATGGTCTGTCGTTTTACCATCCTACAAACATAAAGAGCAACAAAAGGGGGAAATGCATATGAATGGAGCTAGGACTGCGATATATTACCAGTGTCAAGCCTCCTATGAGCTAATTGCTACCCAAACACCAAGATCTTAGAAGGGATGTGAGCATTCCATATATTAACATATGGGGAGAAGAAAGGAGGTAAGGAAGGGGAATCGCATAAGAAGTCAAAGAAGGAACTACAAGTACACAATCCAGATGGATAAATGAAGTGACCAAGTCAGGTTATGTTGGAAATCCTCACCTGATCTAATCTATCTAAGAGGTGTGAAACTTCTGCCAATTTTCCCAATAGAGAGGGGCCTAGAAAAGTGAAAGTCCCAAGAAGGAATAGAAGACAATATGAGGTATCATTAGAGGGATAAACAATACAAGCAAGGAAACAAAACTTCCAAAGTGGATTACCCAATCCATTTATCCTCCCAAAACACAAAGGTGCCACCATTCCCCACTTTGGGAGAAAGATGAGCAAGCTTTGGAGCAAGAGATGCAATAAATTTCTAAGGACCCCTACGAGTGTAAGCTTTTTCGATGTACAAGGTGACCAATCCAAACCTGAGATCCCAGACCGACTAGTAATTACCCGCAACTAAAGTATGTTATGCTCTCTAGATAGTCGCCATAATCATTTGGGCCCCCAAAACTTCATTCCTTTTGATGATGCTACCAATATCAACCAATCTCTGTATCACCTTCTAGCCAATAAAGTAAAGATTGGATCCATTTTCACACCATTCCAAAAGAACTAGGGGTGTCGTCGGTTCGGTTTAGTCAATCTGAAATAGAACCGATCACTTCACCAAACCGAACTTAACTGAACCGAATGAAGTCGGTTTGGGTTAATCAGTTTAAACATTAAACCTATAATAATATTTATTTTAAATATAAATAATAAAAATATCTAATTTATCATCGTGAACAATAATTGTAATTATGTAACAAGTAAATATTATAATATATTTGACATAAATTATGATTTTAACATTGATCAGTTCGGTTCGAGTTAGTACGGTATTCAAATTCTCAACCCGCAACCCTGAACCGAACATGTTAAAAAATGAACTAAACACATCGATTTAGTTCGGTTTTGCAGTTTTGGCCAAACCATTGATAGCCCTAAAAAGAACCAATTCTTTTTTCTCAATTATCTCCACCTCCAATACCGAGATTTTAAACAAAATTTGTAATAACTCAGGATTGCCATTAAAACAGAATGAATGAGTACTTAGTCTTTCCCCTCTGGATAAAAACTATCATATCAACCATCCAACTTCTTAGACAACTAGGTTACTACCAGATCCCAGAATCGTACTGAAATGAGATTACCCCCGCCCCACACACACACACACACACCACCACCACCACCACCACCACCACGACCACCACCACCCGCCACAGTTGTAAACCTAAATAAATCAACAGCCATTCACCAATGGAACATCCCACCCTATTAGCAAACCGCTAAAAAGTATCTTGATCCATGCTAATCTTCATAGTTGACTTTTAGCCGCTCACCCTTAGCTCAGAGAGCAAACGAAAGCATTTAAGCAATTGGATCACATTCAAAACATTATTTTCTACATCATGCAAATAGAAGAGGGTGTCGTCTGCATACTACAAATCAGTAACCTCAATCTCTTTAGACCAACTTTAAAACCTTTTATCAATGAGCACTATTTCACCCTACCCACCAACCAGCTTAGCCTATTCGCAACTAAAGTAAAGAGGAAAGGAGACAGTGAATCTCCTTGCCTTAACCTCCTCTCTACCCTAAACTTGTCCCTTGGCCTCTCATTAATAACTACTGAATAGCAGACTGAAGACATCCATTAATCCTTATCCTACACCTTTCCCCCAAGCCTTTCTTTTTCATAATAAAATCTAGAAAACCCCACTCAATTGTGTCGTAAGCCTTAGCCTCACTACTTTGTTCACTGGAAGCGGCTTAGCTTGTGTTATGCAGAAGACGGGGAACAGATCCAATGGAGACAGGGTGGGGCCTGTAGCTGAAAGGATTAGAGCACGTGGCTACGAACCACAGTGTCGGGGGTTCGAATCCCTCCTCGCCCACAACTTGCCCAAACATCGATTGGACATGTAGGTTATATTCGTACTAGTTTCTCATGTGGAACCATAGAAGGAATTCAATCACTACTAATTGGTATCCCTTTGTTTGCGAAGACAAAATTCCATAGCTTTGCGTCTGCTATCCCGATCCCCAAAAGCAAGGAGCTTGGACCAATCACCATCTTTCGGCTAACAATCCCCTGATTCTTCCACTTCGATGAAATAGCTTCGTTCATTGGTATACTACTAAATTTGAATGAAATCCAATCAAATTCAAATATTTTCTATTGATCCCTTTCAAAGAGGAACAATGTGGGTGGAGGGTTCGCATCTTCTTTTTTTTTTTGAACGAGTCTATTTTTATCGGTTTCGTACTATACAATTTCTTTATGTTGTTTGTGGGATTATTTTCCCACTAGAGGTAATGAGAAGAATTATCAAATGGCAATAACGTGCCCTTTAATGGTCGTTTTGGTCACATATGCTTTGTCGTATTTTGACAAAAAAAAATGAGGTGTCATCGGGTTGTTCATCCAGAGAACGTAGGCTTTTCAAACAAGGGCGGTGGGTGGGTCTAGGGATCCATTTTAGCCAAGAGCTTGATCGGGTGAGCCTTAAGTATCATATAGTGTAGTCAAGTGGCAAAGCTTTTGAGTTGCCCAAACCACAGTGAGACAATGCTTCTCTATCTGTGTCTAACGGGTCTCATAATCCAATAAGGCTTTGAGTAAGGTACTCAATTGCCCTTTCCTTCTGACAAGTATCGTCATGTTGAGCTAGAACTGCCCCTAGCACTGAAACGAATCAGCTTTAAAAAACCATCTCTAGCAAGTTCCGGCTTATATAATCTTCCATAGCTTTATTGGCCACCAAAACCACATCCAAACTTTGGCAATCCTGAATGAAGGTTGATCGATACTCATCCATGTTGTTGTGTAATATACTTCTTCTAAAAAGAACCTTCTCTATAATCTTATAAAGGCTTGTAACCAAACTAATAGGCCAGAAATCCTTATTGTAACAAGAGTTAAGTATCGTTGAAATTAAGCATATGTAGGTTTCATTGGTTCAAATGTTAACGATATTGTTCTGAATGAACTCCTCAAACACCTTCATCAAATCATCCTTGATCACCTCTTAAGAATTCTGGTAAAATGCCATTGTGAAACCATCTAGGCCTAAAATTTTGTTCCATCATAATCAAACTTGATCCGACAAAATTAAAATAAAACCAATAGCAGGAAAATTAAGATTTGCGGGAGGAATATGAAAAATAGAGAAATAGAGAGACCAGATATTTTTACATGATAAAACCCAGCGTGGGGAAACATCTACGGCTTTGTAGAGCATTAAAATTAACTATAGAGAGTTTTTACAATGTTTACCGATTTGACGGCACAAGCCTTGATATTGTATTCCCCTCTTTGCTGACTTTTTCTTCCCTATTCTATTCCAACCTTCCTCCTTTTTTTTTGTTTGGTAATTTTCTCACACCCCAAAACCACCCTTTTACATACAAAGTAGAGAGGATGAATTAACTCCCACATTGAGAAATGGTAGAAAAAAATAGGAAAGTTGTATTTGAGAGAAAGTGGAAAAGAGGTACGAACTCTTTTTATTTCTCTTCTTGTGGTTGTTTGCAGTGGTAGGAAAACAAAATTTGAATCTTCTTATCGAAGTAGTTCGTTTGGATCTCCAAATGTCACAGCGTGGTTCAAATTAAATAATATTTAATTGCTGTGAAATTACTGTTCTAGTGCACATGAAATTTAAGGTTTTGACCCTCAAACAAGATGACAAAGTGGTTAAAGCTAATACTCATTATCCATAAGGACATGCGTTCAAGTCTCGTCACTAGGTAAGGTGGACACGACCATTGCCTGAGAAAAAATCTCGCGCCATGGACTACGTGCAGGGCACCTACACACCCATTGGGAACGCCACTCTCTCCCCATACTGGTGCTTGCCCTTGAGAATTAGTCAATACGCGTAAGCTAGCTAGATGCCCTAGGTTACCAAAAAAAAAAAAAAGAAAAGAAAATCAATGACTTGATTTATAAACATAGGAATCAAATGACTAAATGACATGGAAGATTAACTAGGAAAACTTTAGGAAATGCAAGATAAACATAAGAACCAAATGACTTGAAGAACTTGAAAATCAATGGATTGGTTTGAGAAAAAGAAAATCCATGGCAGTTCCCATGAAGTAGAAGTGGGATTAATTTAATGATTCTCTTAATCTTTTAATTAATATTTAGAATAAAAAATAACAACAAAGTTTAAAGGGCTATTAAATGTCATTATTTGCAAAATTAAATATTTAAAACTTATCTGAGCTGAACCTCAAGCGTGTTTCACCGATGGTCCATGCCACACCTAATTGGTCAGCATTTAAGGAACAAATGAAGCTTGAAGGTTAAATCTCTAGAAGCAACTTTGAGTATAAGAACTGCTGTGTTTTGATTGAAAAATGTCTAATTTACATGCTGCATATAACTACATAAAGAAAAGAAATGGAAACATGAATGAATTTGAATATGTTACGTGTGGTATAATAAGGCTCTTCCTAGGAAGCAGATAGGCGTACCCTTGTTAGGGGTTGCCATAGCCAGGACCTTTACATGGGCGAAATGACCAAGTGTGGATATCAGCCAAAATGAAAACCTGATGATTCGTAGGAATTGCTTGAAAGAGTTGGCAACTTTAGAATAGCAATAACACCTGCTGCGAGCGAAAAGATTGATGCCAGTACAAATGCTGGAATATTTCCTCCTCCAAAGAGGGCATCCCATGGACCTGCCCCAAGAGATACAACCATCTGCACGAAAAATCAGCAGGTATGCAAAAATTTAGAACTTCTCAACCAGAAGCAAGATTGTTCAAGTGTAGTTAAACAAGGGCTAGGGAGAAGATTACAGAATATGAGCACATAAATTTAACCGCAATGAGAATACAGAACGCTTAATGAACTAAAAGATTTCATTTTACTAAATTTAGCTGATCACACATAACAGTACAGAACAGAAAATTTATGGAGGACAAAGCAAAGAGATGGGCATCACACCTGAGGGATGACAATTGCAAGATTTAGTACTCCTATAGCCAACCCTGCAGAGTAGTAGAAATCGTTTCAGAACTGTATTTAACTCTCAACTGCTACATTAAATAGCAGATAAGAAGTAAAAGCTGGAGAATTAAATAGAGATCACACGCACAAACCTTGACCACCCCCTGTATCAGCAGTCAACTCTGCCGTCACAGAAAAGGGAACACTATATGTTATCTGCAATATGGGCAAACAGTGTGTATTTATTCAACAATAGTTGTCGGAGAAAAGAAGCCCAAACAAAGATTGCTCAAGGAAATTCTGGTACTTACAGAAAGAGGGAAACCAAGAAGTGCAAATACAACCAATGCAGCAACCTTACTATTCCCAATCACATGTTGAATTCCTTCAGAGTAACCCCTTATGGAAAACAAGCTAATAATGGCAATACCCGCCATGCAAACAAAAACAGTAAAATTGCTCAATGCCCATACTAGTCTTGTGCCCATCCGCCGACACATTGGTTCAATAAGGAATGAGCTAATGCCAAGCACAACCTAATCAGAAAAAATGTCTCAGTTTGAACATACTTCTAGGTGTAAAGGAGAAAATAAGATGAAACAAGATGTTCCAAGATGCCATTGCTGTAGCTTGTCTGTATATTAGCCCCTACAAAAATGACATACCTGGAAATTTATAGACACATAATTGATCAATACAGAGTTCTTACTGAATTCAAGAGCAAACCAAATGCACCTTCTCTGACACCTTGATTATAAACTTCAATGGCAGTAGTATCCCCTTTCGGATCCCCATGGTAGACTTCCCGCCCCATCCAATCCGTATCAAAGAGGAAAAATGGAAACCATGACAACTGCATATAAGAATTGAGACATTAAGAACCCTGGAAATGGTAATAAGGGTTCAGTAAATAAATCAAAGACTCAAAGATACATGACACAATAAACCCAAGAAAGAAAAAGCACGGCCAACTCAATTGGGGAAAACAAAATGGTTTTTTTTTTTTTTTTGAGGTCAGCGGGTATCGGGGACTTACGTCCCCCCCCCCCCCCCCCCCCCCCAATCCCTCTGGAGCACGGCCACAAACACTCAAGGTCGTCGTTGGCTAACAAGTGGTGGAAAATAAAATGGTATTGGTAATGTAGAATCTATAATTTTTCATTTCCCCTCTTCTTTTTGTCAATTTTTTCACGGTTTATAACTTGTAAAATAGTTCAAAACATACCCAACTAAGAGCCATAACAAGAAGCACTGAATGCATGGAAGGTGGCAGATGTCTCAAGCTTGTCAACAGATTGACCAATACAGCTCCAGGGCTCTCACTAAATGTTTCAATTTGATCCTCCTTGGTTTCCAGGTTGAGATGATTTGGATGAGCACCAACATCAGAAGCACGACCATCAAGTTCATGACTTGAATTTGACTTTGAAAGAGCAAATCCATTTTGCTGACTCTCATGCAGTAAAGGGGCAGAATCGGATAAACGAGGAGTTGGCTTTTCTAGTGGAACCTCTTTAGCAAAATACAGTGTTACAAGAGTGCAAAATGCGAGGAACACCTGTATAAAACAGAAAAATTTCAGAGCTAAGCAATGTGCATTTGAAGTACTCACAAATTACCATTAAGTCATTCACACTTAATAATGCAAAAATAAAAATAATAATAATAAAAAATAAAATCATCAGTTCGAGTTATAAAAAAACTACTGATATAGGTCAAACTGAAGCATGACAAACAACATAGAGCAGCATGCATAGTAACAAATCAAGTCTACTTTACCAGGCATACCAAGGTTTATGACATTCACAGCATCTAATAAGAGCTTATAGTAGATTAATGGGAAGAGCTACATAACCATTATCCAAAGCTTCTAACAAGGAAACCTTTTTACTCTTGGATACTGTTAAATACTAATAAAAGACACAAAGATGCAACGTGGTTCGGCTCCAAGGCCTACGTCCACGGGAGAAGAGAGGAAATATTTTCTTATTCTTGATGATGTCTTAATGGAGGGACACCATATATATAGACATACAGGGCTATGCACACATATAGCTATAATTACAATTTTAATAACTGCTAAATAAAACAATTTTAGTAACTACTAAATAAAACGACTACTAAAATTATCATCTTTCCTTAAAGGAAATATATCCTTAAAGGAAATAAACCTTAAAGGAAATAAATCCCACAGAATTATCATCTTTCCTTAAAGGAAATAAATCCTTAAAGGAAATAAATTTCACAGATTTTACTCTTCTCCACAACACTCCCCCTCAAGCTGGTGAATAAAGGTTTACCATTCCCAGATTGGACACATTTGCTTGAAATGCAGTATGGTTTAACCCTTTAGTGAGCACATCGGCGAGCTGATTATTGGTAGACACATATGGAGTACAGATCAACCCACTATCAAGCTTCTCTTTAATAAAGTGTTTATCAATCTCTATATGCTTGGTTCGATTATGTTGAACTGGGTTATGGGCAATGTTAATTGCAGATTTATTGTCACAATAGAGTCTCATAGGGCCATCCCAGTGTATCTTCAAATCTGTCAAAATTATCTGCAACCATAATAGCTCACAAACCCCTTGTGCCATTGCTCGGAATTCTGCTTCAGCACTAGATCTGGCCACTACATTCTGCTTTTTACTTCGCCACGTCACCAAATTCCCACCAAGAAACGTACAATATCCAGTAGTTGATCTTCTGTCAACTACTAAACCAGCATAGTCAGAATCAGAATATGCTTCAAGAACCACTCCTGTGTGTCGTTTAAATAAGATGCCCTGTCCTGGAGTCCCTTTAAGATACTGTAAAACGCGATTAGCTGCTTGCAAATGAATATCTTTAGGGTTGTGCATGAACTGACTTATTACACTTACTGCATATGCAATATCAGGTCTTGTGTGTAAGAGATAGATGAGTCTTCTTACTAGTCTTTGATACATCTCCTCATTAATAGTCAGAGCTTGTTCAGCTTCTCCAAGCTTGTGATTAAGATCAATAGGAGTATTCATTGGTTTACATGCTAGCTTCCCTGTTTCTTTAAGAAGGTCTGTAATGTACTTCTATTGAGAAATAAAGATTCCCTGTTTAGAGTGTGTCACTTCAATCCCTAGGAAGTATTTCAATCTCCATAGTTCCTTGATCTCAAATTCCTCGGTCAAACACTGCTTCAAATTTTGTCTCTCGTTCTCATTGTTTCCTGTCATGATGATGTCATCAACATACACTAATAGAGCTATAACTCCCCCTGAAGTCGAGTGCATAATAAAAAGAGTGTGATCTCCTTGGCTTTGTCTATATCCCATATTTTTCATTACTTTGGCAAACCGACCAAACCATGCCCTCGGAGATTGTTTAAGTCCATACAGGGCCTTTTTCAATTTACACACTTTATCAGTGGTGCCAAATCCTGGAGGCACTTCCATATAGATTTCTTCTTCTAAATCCCCATGTAAAAATGCATTTTTTACATCAAATTGATGCAGATCCCAGTCATAATTAGCTGCCAATGACAAAAGAAGTCTCACAGTATTCATTTTTGCAACCGGAGCAAATGTCTTTTGATAGTGCACACCATATGTCTGAGTATATCCTTTGGCTACTAATCTTGCCTTGTAGCGCTCTAGGGACCCATCTGCTTTGTATTTTACTGTATAAACCCATTTGCATCCCACAGGTTTCTTTCCTGCAGGCAAGTCTACCAACCCCCATGTTGTATTTTTCTCCAGGGCTTCCATTTCCACATTCATAGCTTGTTTCCAATTTGTATTAGATAAAGCCTCCGATAATGATGTAGGAGTCTGGATGTTGTTCAGGTTAGTAAGGAAACTCTTATGGGTTGGCGAGAACTTCTCGAAGGATACAACATGAGATAGTGGATACAAGGGATGTTTAGTGCATTCCCTTGTGCCCTTTCTAATGGCAATGGGAAGATCATTGTCCGATTCAGAGGCTAAAAGATCATTGTTAGTTTCAGGAACTAATGAAATTTGTAGGGAGGGTTCAGGATTTGTTACCTCATTTTTAGGAATTGGTTCAGATTCTTGAACTTGCATCGGTTCAGGAGCTGCAAATTTCTTCCTTGAGTACATTTGTCCAGTCATCCGATCCTTAGGTTCGTCATTGGGTATAGAGGGTGTAGGAGATTCGAGTTTGGTTTGTTGAAGGTTAAAGGGGCCAAAAAGATCAAAAGGGTTATCAAGGGAGTTCCGATCCTTATCTTCCATGATGACACTCTCCCCCAGAAGAGGAGTGGAAAAATAGGGCTCAGGTTCACAGAAAGTGACATCGGCAGAGACAAAGAATTTCTTTGATGGCGGATGATAGCATTTATGTCCCTTTTGAGTGGAAGAGTATCCGACAAAAACACACTTGAGAGCTCTAGGGTCCAACTTCCCCCTGTTGGGTTGGTGAATATGGACAAATGATACACACCCAAATATCTTAAGTATAAGATTACTGGAGATTTTGAGCTTAGGGTAAAATTGACATAGCTTTTCCATAGGACTTTTGAAACCAAGGGTCCGGGATGGTAGGCGGTTAATAAGGTGTGTTGCAGTAAGGACAGCTTCCCCCCAATAGGACTTAGGCATAGTATTCTGAAATAAAAGGGCTCGGGTTGTATCAAGCAGGTGGCAGTTTTTTCTTTCAGCAACTCCATTTTGTTGTGGGGTGTGAACACAGGATGATTCATGAAGGATCCCCTCATTTTGGAAGTAATTGGTCAATGTTTGATTAAAATAGTCTCTAGCATTGTCAGATCGAAATCTCTTGATTTTAGCACCAAATTGGGTGTGTATCATGTTATGGAAGGTAGGAAGAACAAAGCTCACATCGGAATTTTGTTTCAATAAGAATATCCACGAAACTCTAGTACAATCATCAATAAAGGACACAAACCATCGCGCTCCAGAAACATTAGGTATTGGAGAGGGACCCCAAATATCACTATGAATGAGATCAAAAGGATCTGAACTTCTGTCATTACTAAGTGGAAAAGATATACGCTTGTGTTTCGCAAGTTCACACACTTCACAATGAAAATCTTCAACATTGAGAGACTTAAACAAAAAAGGAAACATGATTTTAAGGGTTCGAAAAGAAGGATGGCCAAGGTGGCGATGATGGAGCCATAGCTTTTCTTTATTGAAATATTTGTGCTTGGAGAGAAATGAAATGTTACTCTTGATAGGATGTACTGGTGTCTCAAGGTAATACAACCCGTCCTGTTCCTTAGCATGTCCAATCATCGTCCCCAAGTCTTGGTCCTGAAATGCACAGTAAGTAGGGAAGAAGGTTACATTACAACTCAGATCATTGGTCAGTTTTTTAATAGAGATAAGATTAGAGATAGTTTAGGAACATGAACAACATTTCTGAGTGTAAGGGTGAGGCTGATGTGAACATCACCTATACCAGCAACTGTGGCTATTTTCCGACTACTAGGACATGGGTTGTAGGTATGAAATATATTGGGGGAATTGGTCATGTGATCAGTAGCACCGGAATCTATAACCCAAGAGTTAGCAAAAAACTTATCTGAGACATTAAATCCAATAGAAATAGGAAAGTTACCTGAATGGGCCAATGAACAGGTACCTGAGGGTTTGTCCAGTGTGCCAAGCAAAGATTTCAATCTTTCAATGTCGTTTTGGCTGAATCCTTCTGGCACCGGGGAGTCTGCAACTGTTTGTTCAGTAGACAGATGTGCTTGTCCACTGGTGTTCTGTCGTCCTCCTTTGTAGCCCCATTCTTTACTGGAAGTTGAAGGCTTGCCATGAAGTTTCCAACACTGCTCCCTGGTATGTCTAGTCTTCTGACAATAAGTACACCATAGATTGTCCCTATTGTCTCGATTTGGGACCTTTGATGATTCAGCGCGCGGAGTGTGTGTCTTCTGATCATTTCCTCGATTGGCAACCATAGCTGAGCCTTCCATCTTTTGAGGTGTGAGCATAACACTTCTTCTGCTTTCTTCAGTCCAGATAGCTGAGAAGTCTCATTCAGAGTTGGCAACTCTTTGCTGAGAGTCTGAACTCTCACTTGATCAAACTCTGCATTAAGTCCAGCTAAGAAGTCATAGACCCGATCCTTCTCAATATAGTTCTTTAAAACTACAGATGTAGTCTCAATACACCTATAATGGTCAAGTTCCTGCCAGAGATTCTTCAATACATTGGCATATTCGGTGACCGTCATGTTGCCTTGTTTTGTTGTTCCAACTTTCACTTTGATCTCATACACTTGGGCTGCATCATGGGCCTTAGAGTATGTCTGATGAACGGCATCCCAAATGTCTTTGGCGGTAGTTAGAAACATGCATGTATCACTAATGTTTGGCGTCATTGAATTCCATAGCCACGCCATTATAGAAGCATTTTCGTTATCCCACGCTATAAACTTAGGATCTCCAGGTGTAGGTCCAGTGCCAAAAAGATGACTTAATTTCCCTTTGCCCTTCAGAAAAGTACGCACCAGCTGAGACCACTGCAAATAATTATTTCCATCAAGTCTGTATGCTGCTTGAATGTTTGGTAGTTCTCCTTTCTCCATTTTGTCAACTGCTTCTTCAGTCTGCACCGTTTCGGAAGTAACCGACATTTTTTTTTTTTATTATCGGTTACAAACTCAAAAAAGAAAAAAAAATAAAAATAAAAGAAGAATATCAAATGAAGACGAAGAAGGCGAACCAGGAGCTGCAGATGGCGATGGAGATTAGAGAGATGCAGTGATGCAGTGATGCGCAAGATAGATATGTGAGAGAGATGCGCGAGAGACGACGAAGATCAGTAGCAACATCAAAGATTAGCAATGGTGGGTTCGAGCAGCGGCGACTGAAACACAGTAGCAATGGAGACGAAGGCGTTGACGACGATTAGGATATCGGCAGTGCCGATGAGGAAGACGCAGTAGTCGATGGTGATATAGTAGCAGTGATGAAGACGTACGCACCAATCAACATCACGAATAATGGCGATGAAGGCCAATGAGGAAGGTTCCGACAATGAAGGCCAAAATAAAACAATTTCGACGATGAAGGTCGAAAGAAAAGAAAATTTTCCCAGTTGTACGAGCTTAAATCTCTGATACCATGTTAAATACTAATAAAAGACACAAAGATGTAACGTGGTTCGGCTCCAAGGCCTACGTCCACGGGAGAAGAGAGGAAATATTTTCTTATTCTTGAAGATGTCTTAATGGAGGGACACCATATATATAGACATACAGGGCTATGCACACATATAGCTATAATTACAATTTTAGTAACTGCTAAATAAAACAATTTTAGTAACTACTAAATAAAACGACTACTAAAATTATCATTTTTCCTTAAAGGAAATAAATCCTTAAAGGAAATAAACCTTAAAGGAAATAAATCCCACAGAATTATCATCTTTCCTTAAAGGAAATAAATCCCACAGATTTTGCTCTTCTCCACAACAGATACTATCATACCAAATGGCTAGAAGCCCTACTCAATCATGCAATAATATATATTGCAAGGATACACATATATGCACGTACTAGTGCACTTCAAGGATAAATGGTATCATTTGTAACATGTTCAGACCCTATATTTATGATATGACACTTCTACAGTATGTTGAACTTTCTTGTATTATGGACATAAAAACAAGCAGGTGTGGAATTGAAACTCCATCAGGAGTGATGACAGGTTATGTTGATGCCAAACTTGGCTCGCAACCAATTAAAACATTGTTCAAACACAATTTTCAGCTTTCAATCATCTTGATTGGACACCAATAAGAAGAGTTTCCACCTTCTGGTTTCATCTTTTATTTTCCTTTTCATTTGAGAAATATTACTTCAAGAAAAAAAAAAAAGAATAACATGGAAAGTGGGACAAGAGACTTACTAAAGAACAAAAAGAATAGATATATATCACCTACTGACATTCAATGTTTTCCACTCATAAACAAATAGTATAGACAAATAGCCAAGATAAAATCCCTAGAGCTCTTCACGTCAACCAAAAATCAAAAAAATAGAAAAGTATTCAGCTCAAATTTGTTTTGCCTTTTTCCCACTAACAAAAACAAACATTGCACCAGTCCATCTTCTAAAAACCTTCTATCCCAAGCCATGACATATGCACTAGGATTCATCATATAACCTGGAATTACAGCACAACCAAGCTGTTTGAAACATTCTAACTATCATCAAATTTGGCTGCTCCTACTTTTTGGGACGAGAGTGATAATTATGGCTAAAATAGTTAAAGATGCACTTAAGGCGATGAGGAGCCCTAGCGCCTGAGGCACAAGCGAGGCGCACAGTCAAGTAAAATGAGGCACAAAATTCTTAAAAACTTAATTATATATTATTTTTTGGTAAAAGAATTTAAAAAAGATAAAAATCAATAAAAAGTTCTAAATTTTTCTGATCATACATCATAACGTTCATAGTAGCATTGATGTTTCTACTTCATAGTTGTTGTTAGTATTATATTTATTTTTTTTGATATTTAAAATTGAATTAAAGCAAGAAACACAAAATCAAAGAAGAACAAATTGCAACTATGACGCCTTTGTGTCAACAACTTATTATTGTTGTTATAAAAGCAGAACACAAGTTTTCTTAAATGTTTTATGTTTTATATTGTGCACTATGTATATTTATTCAAAGAAAAGAGAGAGAAAAAAGTATATAGTACAATATTTATTTCATCATCAAGTAGTTTTTTTAAAGAAAATAAATAACAGGAAAGTGAAGTGTAAGGCACACCTCTAAGTTAGTGTGCCCTGCCTATCAAATATTGTGGCGCAACATATGCGCCCCGCCTCAAGGCGCACGCCATGACTACAATAATTATGGCACTAGAGAAAACATTAAGGATTATCTATGAATAGGCAAAGAAGATTTTGATCATTAACAGAAGTTTCATATGGAAAATTATACGTGAATGTGCCTCCAAAAGTTAAAAAATGGAACCCAATTTCACCATGTTATAAGCCAATTGGTGATGCAGTTTATGAGATTGAAGATATAACTTATGAAGAAAGGCTCAAGAAAAACATGAATCTTATGAATGGGAGTGCTCTTACTCCTTTTGTGTTGTGCTCTTACTCCTTTTGTGTTCTTAAAAGTGTTTTTAAGGGAATAGAAATCTACATCAATGAGACAATTTTAGAATACCATGTAGAAGGATAGCAACTATCGATCGTGTTGATTCTTTTTTGAGAAGAAAGGTGATGCCCTTATGTTCCATTCTATAGTTCTTCTTGACAAATCTAAGTGTAAGGAATATAGTTAGTATTATTTTGTAAGTTCATGCAACCTCATAGCAGTGTGATGTCTACATTTGGATTAAGAAAAATAGGATGGATTTGCACAGTTTGGAAGGAGGCAACTGTCTTTCGAGGGAGTTGAATCTAAGTACAGATTTTATAAATTAGGTTTGAAAACTGGTGTAGATAAATTGTCCCGTGGTTATGAAGTGGAATGAGGAATCTCTTAAAATCTCCTCAGTTTGAAAAAGGCTATAGCTAGAGAAAAGGTTGACGGACTTCATTTAAGGAGCATAGATGGGTTGGTGATAAAAATGTCAAGAACAAACTGTAGCTGTCTATCCTTTTTTTTTTTTATAACTAACAAATAATTCAATGTGCCATTCAAACCTTGGACCTTCAGCTGGTAAAAGTCATCGAATGATCAGAGGTAGAACTTGTATTCTCACTCAATATGGTAAATGACTATCAAACAGTGCCTTACAGGCCATTTCCAGCTCATTTTTTGTTAGTTTGCACTTGTGTTTTATCCTTAAATTCCTCATGTACTAATTTGGTGTTCTATGACCACCTTCTAAACTTCTTTTTTTAATAGGACAATTTATCACGATAAACTTTTATCCATTTACAAGTCAATTATTTGTAGAATATTTACTACTTGTTATGTTTGTGTTAGGCACCAAGTAGCGAAATCACTGTATAGTTCACAGTAGTTTTTGTCCAGAATTTTCCATGTATTCATTCTTGGATTTCTTTTAACATCCTTTTCTCAAAAAAAATTATTTATAGGCAGACTGATGCATTGGGATCCAAGAGCCTCCTCAGCTGTCATCACCTAAGAGGCTCAAACATTAAAACATTAAGAGGGAAATGGAAAGATGACACTCCACAAGTTTCTACTAGTGTCTGCATTTCTTATTGTTCAAAATTTTTCAGAGTTTCTGCAGTTATGAAGTGGAATTGTTTGGTGGGGCATCTATTCCACTCAACTCAATTAAGCCTTTTTTTCCAACTAAATGGGGTTAACTACATGCATTTGCCTCCTCCATTGCTAACGTAGCAAAAGCGTAATTTGAATCAATGGATTCAAGAGAAAGAAAGAAAATAAAAACTAAGAAACTATATTTTAATATCAAAGAGAAAGGTAATTGATATATTTATATTAATTTTCGTAATTTGAGCTCTTTATATAGATAACTCATTTGAAATAACTTAGAAACTTCCTAAAACACTTAAAAATAAGTTTCTTAAGCTATCTATAACAATATAGAAACTTTTTAATGCACTTATAACTATATCTAGAAACTTTTAGACACTTTCTAATTACATTAAATAACAAAAGTGAATTTAGAAACCTCTAAAACTAACACTAAAATACCAAAATAGAAACTTCTCTAAGAATAGAAACTTGACCAAAAATAAAAAGAAACTATAAATTAAATATTAGAGCCTTCTAAAACATTATTTCATGTCCCTACATCATTCCCCCTTTCTTGAGAAGAATTTGTCCTTGAGTTCTCTTGATAAAGAGAAACTCCATCTTCAAAATAAGGGGAGATAATCTTTAAATTGATTGTATGGGAGAAATCGTGGCGAAGTCTATCCTTGTGTAAGTGATCCCACAAAAAATAAGATGAACCGATAAGCTTGAGTGCGAGAAGTTAAGACTTGTTTTTCTTCAAATATGTTCTTGTTGTCGAAAAAACTCTCTAGTAAGAATAACCAAACCCTAGGTCTGAAACACTTCAAAACCATGGCTCATACCATTACTTAGATAAAAAATGAAGCTCAAATGCATAAGCTAAAGAAATTTTTCGGAAGAAGAATGGTAAAACATGCTTACCTTAGGAGATTCTATAGCAAGAACACCCAAAACCCTTGGTTTCTTCTCCTCTCCTCTTCTCCACCTTTTTTCCCCCTTTTCCAAGCCTAAAATGAGCAAGAAAGTCGTCCAATTGGTTTTATAGAAGTCAAGTTGCCAGTTGGGCCCATACTAAAAAAATAGTTTCCCTGCTGTAATTACTTGCACTTAGATAATCAATTTCTTGCAAATGACTCACCAATTTAACATCTTAACCGTTCAAAATTTTTATGAGTCAGTTACCAACCTTCTGGTAAAATTGCAGCTCAATCCAACTGTGGGAATGCGGGATCCAACCGTTTGATCAAAATTGCACAAGAAAATCCGCAAATCTGAGCAACAGTGTTTGGAATCTTATACCTCACAGTAGACAACTCCGATCAAGATCTTCACAGTCCAAAATAAAGATCTATCAGAAAAGAAATTTATGTCACCGATTACATCAATGGTTTGATCTCCTAATCTGCCGCATATTCAGTTCTTTCTGATCAAAGAGATACCTCAAACTCTTATGATCAGAATACAAAGTGAACCTCTCACCATAAAGGTAGTGTCTCCATAGCTTCAGTGCAAACACTATGGCTGCCAGCTCCAAATCGTGCACAAGGTACTTGTGCTCATGCACCTTTAGCTGCCTAGATGCATATGTCACCACTCTACCCTCCTGCATCAACACACATCCCAGTCCCAAGTGTGATGCATCCATGAAAATCACCAACTCTTTTCCAGGCTCTAGAAGAATCAACACTGGAGTTGTAGTCAGTTTCCTTTTCAACTCACTGAAAGCTTTCTCACAGGCATCCGTCCAAGTGAAGTAACCGTTCAAAATTTTTATAAGTCAGTTACCAACCTTCTGGTAAAATTGCAGCTCAATCCAACAGTGGGAATGCGAGATCCAACCGTTTGATCAAACTACGCAAGAAAATCCGCAAATCTGAGCAGCAGTGTTTGGAATCATATACCTCACAATAGACAACTCCGATCAAGATCTTCACCGTCTAAAATGAAGATCTATCATAGAAGAATAATCTACCAAAATTTTAGGTCAATCGGACCACGAATCTAGGAGATCAAGCCATTGATGTAATCGGTGACAGAAATTTCTTCTTCTCCATATATATATATATATATATATATATATATATATATATGTATATTTAAAAAATTTCGATGTTCCGTTCTCGGCCATTCCGAAATCAAAGCAAGACCTACCTTATATGATTTTTTTGTAAAACACGTTCCGGAAGCAATCGTGAGGTCTGCGTCACTATCTGGGGCACGCATCTCAAGGTCATAGTCAATTTAGCTTTTTTAATTCCTAAGGTACGGGCAACTGGAACGTTACCGAATCGGGTCCATTTGGCTTCTAAGCCTTGGGAATTTCGAACTAACAAAATATGTGGGGTTTCTACGAGTCATACACGTATATTTCAGTATCCTATGTGTCGAGATGATGTCAGCTTGGGGTACAGGGCATTACAGGTTAAGATGTTAAATTGGTGAGTCGTTTACAAGAAATTGATTATCTAAGTGCAAGTAATTGCAGCAGGGAAACTGTTTTTTTTATTTAAGTGTGTTTTTTAAGTGTGGGCCCAACTTGCAACTTGGCTTCTATAAAATCAATTGGACGACTTTCTTGCTCATTTTAGGCTTGAAAAAGGGGGAAAAGAGGTGAGAAGAGGAGAGGAGAAGAAACCAAGGGTTTTGGGTTTTCTTGCTCAAGAATCTCCTAAGGTAAGCATGCTTTACCATTCTTCTTCCTAAAAATCTCTTTAGTTTATCTAAGCAATGGTATGAGCTATGGTTTGGAAGTGTTTCAAACCGAGGGTTTGGTTGCATGTGCTATTTTGAACTTGTTAATGGTAGAAATGACTTCCCTTGACCTAGAACAACATCCATGAAGTGTTTTCCACATTCAAATTTCGGATTTGAAGGGGTGGTGGAAGAACACTTGTTAGAGATAGACCTTGCATGTTTGATATGTGTGTTTGGATGTTGTTGGGAACCCATTAATGGTGAAACCCCCAATTTCTAGCAAGAAATTGGTGGGGTTGTTTGTATTTGACCTAAATCTAGTTTATGGACTTAGGGTTTTTCAATTGATTTGCATGTCAACTATGTTGATTAAATGGGTCATTGTGGATGCATGATGGTTTAAAATACTGATTTTGCATGTTGGAAAACCTAGGTGTAGTGCAAATTTGGCCAAGGCCATGATTTGGGACTTTGCCTAAATTTGGGGCTTTTGGCCTAGACTAAGTCAATTAATTAAATTGACATGAGATTAGTCTAAATTGACCCAATTTATGTTTAAATGCATTGTATTATTGATGGTTGGATCATGGGAATCAACCTTAGGCATTCCTTTGGGTTGTATGAGATCTAATTAGGTGTATAATGGTTTGATTGAGCTATATGGGTAAGCTCATTGGTGCAACCATTTTAGAGTCTATGTTGGCTAGTGAATTGGGGTTTAATCATGGTTAATAGGCATGTAATTAGACTGATTTTAATGATGAATGAACCTATGTTATGTGCAGGGTTTGTGATTGATCCAATTGTCTCCAATTGTGCCAATTGAGGGTTGAAGTGCCTAATATTGGTTGGATTTGGATTGGCTAAGTCTAGCCAATCAATAGTGAATGTTTCTTTACATTTGGTTTCTATACGTGGCATTGTATTATATAAAATGTTTTGAATTGATATATATGTGTTATGCATGATTTAATGATTCATGAAATGAATTAGAGCATAATTTAGTTGAGTTAGCAATTGGGTGGATCTCCTAGTATGGAGTTTTGTGTAATTCCATTGGGCTGGATGGTAATCCCTAGTTGTGGACCGTGCAAAGGATTTTTATGGATTATGTATGTTAGGATCGCCTAAGCATGGTACTTATCTTGGTGGGTTGATCCTATGGTTCATACAATCCCAGAAATCTTAATAGAATACGGATAAGGAAGTTCATCGGGAAATGGGTGTTGCACACTCAGGCTCTTGTATTGCTTCTTACTCAGGAGGTGTCTAGGATTGCATATAACATGTTTGGAAAATAAAATGCATTGTCTTGAATATTGGCATAATGCATTATGTTTAGCTTGTATATGATTTTGGATATCACCATGTTATTGAAATTGCTTTGATGAGCTTTTACCATATGTTATATAAATGCATGTATATTGCCACTTGTAAAAAACATTCACTGAGCTTGATGGAGCCCTTCATTCTTGTACATTTTTGCGATGTAGGCGTTTTGTACATTTTTGCATTTTGGTATTATGTACATAATAACACCTAGTGTATTATACTTAACACATAGATGGGATGTAATTTGCATATTAGGTATGGTTTGTATATTTTGGACTTTAGAATTTTATATTTGCCCTTTTTTGGAGAATATAATTATATTGATGTTTAATTATGTCTATCTTTATGTTTAAGATGGATGCTAGTTTGGGATTATGTGTTTATTAGGTTGTTTAGATGAGGCTGACGGGACGCCGGGTGTATCGAGGGAAGATATAGCCAGGGGTTCCGTGCTGGTCATGACAACAGGCAAAAATCAATTCATGTTTGGGTCGAGTGAATAAATAGATAGAGCCCTACGGCTCCAATTATATAGGGAACCAAAAAGCAACGATTTTCTGTTCTTAATTCGAATGATTACCCGATCTAATTAAACGTTAAAAATCTATTAGTGCCTAATGCGGGAAAAGGGTCTCCCATAAAAAAATAAGTGGATTCTCTATTTTTTACTGAATCCTAACTATATCCCAATTCCAGAGTGGAGATGAATGTGTAGAAGAAAGAGTATATTGATAAACAGAATGGATTCTAAAATCAAACGAGCGATCGAGTTGAAAAAATAAAGGACTTCTAGCCATCTCCGTAGTGTATTCTATAATGAATACAGACCCATTGGATGGAAAAGAAAGAATCCGTTGATTAACCTATCTATTTCGAGGTATCCATTTTATTCATACTATAAACCTTGTTTTGATTCGATCGCACTATGTATCATTTGATAACCCAAGAAATCCCCTGCCTTTGGTTCAACTGGAATTTCACAAATGGAAGAATTACAAGTATATTTCAAAATAGATAGATCTCGACAAAAAGAAAAAGACTTCCTATACCCACTTCTTTTTCAAGAGTATATTTATGTCCTTGCTCATGATTATAGTTTAACTAGAGGGATTTTGAACGAACCTGTGGAAAATTTCGATTATGACAATAAATCTAGTTCACTAATTGTAAAACGTTTAGTTACTCGAATGTATCAACAGAATCATTTGATTCTTTCTTCTAAAAAAAAAAATTTGGGGGTACAAGAATCGTTTTGATTCTCAAATCATATCAGAGGTATTTGCCGTCATTGTGGAAATTCCATTCTCGCTGCGATTAGTATCCTCCCTAGAAGGGAAAGAAATAGCCAAATCACATAATTTAAGATCTATTCATAAGATCTATTCATTCACTATTTCCATTTTTAGAGGATCAATTTTCACATTTAAATCATGTATTAGATATACTAATACCCTACCCCATCCATCTTGAACTCTTGGTTCAAACCCTTCGCTGTTGGATACAAGATGTCGCTTCTTTGCATTTATTGCTATTTTTTTTCTACTGAGTATCATAATTGGAATAGGCTTATTACTCAAAAAAAAGAAATCCATTTCCATTTTTTCAAAAAAAGAGAATCAAAGATTATTCTTGTTCCTATATAATTCTCATGTATATGAATGCGAATCCATATTTGTTTTTCTCCATAAACAATCTTTTTATTTACAATTAACATCTTCTAGAGCCTTTCTGGAGCGAACCCATTTCTATGGAAAAATGAAACATCTTGTAGTAGTTTTTCAAAACGATTTTCAGTTTATCCTATAGTTTAACCCTTCGATCTTACTTGAAGATTTAACCGTGGTTTAACTTGATTTCTATCGTTTTATCGCTCATAGAACTTAAGCAGTATTCTGGATATGTACATGATTTCCAAGAACCAGTGGAATGCACTCCTACTCTATGGAATGCACTCCAGTAGCAAAACCACGTCTCATTTACCTCAGACAAGCTGAAACGCACTCCAGCAAAGAGAAACACGTTTCAGGTACAAGGCAAAGAGTGTACATAACTCCCAGATCTGGTGAAACGCGTTTCAATTGAGTGAAACGCGTTCCAGCTGTACAAAACTCGTTTTAGTGTGTTTTTGCCTCAAGCTCTCTGAAACACGTTTCAATCTTCTAAAACGCGTACCAGCTGGGTTGACAAAAATTACTCTTTTGTCTTACGTCTCGTGAAACGCATTTCAGCTATCTGAAACGTGTTTCAGCTAGTGTGTGAAAGTTTGTTGTTTTCTCTCGGGCTTCATGAAACGCTCTCCACTTTCTTGAAACGCTCTCCACTTTCTTGAAACGCACTCCAGCCTGTTTTTTCCACTTTTGCTCATTTTCGGGTTTTAAACTTGAGCAACAATTGTGGGCCATTGACTTCACTAATACATGATTAAATCTTTTAATCCTGGCCACTCATAATAGGTTTAGGGTTTTGAATCATAGTTTTTTATTTAAACAATCATTAAACCCTATTCAAAACACTTAGAACTTTTAAATATCATTTCTAAACTATTTTTCTCTGCAACTAAAGGTAGCCACCATTGATGATTTGAATACACATGCTGATGCACTGAGATTTTGGTATTTTCACTTTAACAAAAGTTGTTCATCATCTTGAGCTCTATTACATATCTCGTTTCTAATTCGTTTCGACGTAGTATCTTTTTTATTATTCGATTATCTGTCGTGCATGCTTTTAGTATTAAAGTGGTTGAGAAATTCTGTAAGAGATAATCTAAAGCTATACTTTGTTTCTTTCTTGAGTTTGTTCCCTTGTTGAACAAATTTCTTGTTGATTAATTATTGTATCACTGAAATCTAGCAAGTGTGCTAGTTTGGAAGATTCTCGTGCGGAGAATCAAAGTTTGTATTCAATTGGATTCTCACCCGTGAAGTAGGATCAGTTTAGTGAAAGGTTTTGGAAATCCTAGTCGAGAAGACTAGGTAGTGGAGGTAGGCTTATTGGGAAGCCGAACCACTACATATCGCTGCGCATTGTCTACTTTACTGCACTTTTTACATTCCTAAGTTATTGCTTGTTCACGAATATTAATTGTTTGAGAAAGATCCTGAGAAATCCGCCAACACCCAATTCACCCCGCTCTTGGGTGTCTATCAATTGAGTAGGGAGCTTAAGAGCATCAACCATGGTCGCAGATACAATATTTTCACTACTACCACTGTCAATAATGACTTGACATATCTTATCGTGCACCTTACAAGAAGTATGAAACAAGCTATGTCGAGTAAAAGCCTCAGGTTGAGGTATAGATAATAAATTGCGAATAAGGAAGACATGATTATCACCATCATCGTCAACCATGATGAAGTAACAGGCTCTCAATCGAGGCTCTGATACCACTTAACGTAGCGGAAGCGTAATTTGAATCAATGGATTCAAGAGAAAGAAAGAAAATAAAAACTAAGAAACTATATTTTAAGCTTAAAGAGAAAGATAATTGATATATTTGAATGTATATTAATTTTCGTAATTTGAGCTCTTTATATAGATAACTCCTTTGAAATAACTTAGAAACTTCCTAAAACACTTAAAAATAAGTTTCTTGAGCTATCTATAACAATATAGAAACTTTCTAATGCACTTATAACTATATCTAGACACTTTTAGACACTTTCTAATTACATTAAATAACAAAAAAGAATTTAGAAACCTCTAAAACTAACACTAAAATACCAAAATAGAAACTTCTCTAAGAATAGAAACTTAACTAAAAATAAAAAGAAACTACAAATTAAATATTAGAACCTTCTAAAACATTATTTCATACCCTACATCAATTGCACTCCATCAAGAGCTAAGTTGACATTTAAATGCCCTAGCCCTTCATGTGGTTTGTTTAGTTAGATTTATGTCATAATTAATCAGACAAACTTTTACATTGGTTGTCAACTATCTAACAAGGCAACCTCCTTTGTCTGGGCTTGGGACCCATGTTTTAGTGGTGCATCTGCATATGCAATAAGATGAAATCATTGATTTTCTTTAGGAGACTTTCAGGTTTTCTCCTTGACATTCCTTGAGTTGAACATCTTTTCATTTCAATAAAAATATAAATTACATCCAAAATAAAAATAAATATAAAAAGATCCTAAAAAAATAAAATCATTTGATGATTTCTTAGACTCCAAAACTTGTTGAAGAACTTGGCTTTGGCATGTTCCAGTTATCTTCACCCCAATTGATATCATGCGATTCAGAATTTAAAAATCTTATGCATTTTCAACTTCATCAAAGCATCTTCCAATTCTTTGATCTTAGTCTTAATAAAAGTTCCAATGACCCATTGCACGTTTACTTGGAAAGAATTCACAAACAATCATTCTATATAGAAGCAGTTACAATGCAAGTAAATATCATAGGCAGATATGGATTGAACAAAGAAAATGGGATACCTGATACAATTTATGGATCAGAAACAAAGGACCGACACAATTTAATTGCTAAAATTAGAAGGCAGAAATTTCCTGATATCTTGCTTTCTAGATTTAGTTCATCAAGTCAATTTTGAAGCTTATGACATGCTTTACAGAATAACTGATTGAATGAGTTACACATATGCAATCACGTCACCCTAGAAAACTTCTTGACAAGAAATAGATTCCATGGTAGGAAAATCAGAAAAGAACAAAATTGCAGGGAAAACTAGAAGCTCACCACTGCAATTAGAAAGGCTGCTTTGAGATTTCCACAGGCTTCACAGCAAGCTCTAGTTGTCAGAAATGGAAACAACCTGCAAACAAAGGGACAGTTAGAAGAACAAACCTCTTGAAAGAACCTAAGAAATACAATCAGACATATGCGAGAAGCTCAAATTTCTATAAGATTGATTCAAAATGACCACAGGATACCATTTGTCATTAAGGAGTAACTAAAACCTAAGTGTAAAGCTTTAAATAGAAGATGCCAAAAAGGCCATTACTTTTAATGAGGGTATCCAATTATTGAAACCAATGAAACACTAAAAGCATAGTAACTGAAAGCATTAAGAGGTGGGCAAAAACCAACTTGGGTTAAGATGGTTAAAAAGATATAAGTACCTTTGATCAAGTAAAAAATATGGCTCTAGGGACCACAGATGTAAGAAAAATCTGGAAATTATATAATATACAAAATCTATGATATTTTTTGGTAATATTAAAAACATGTGAATGTCTTGAGTCATAAAACTCCATGTGTTGAACCTTTTTTTTTAAGGATTTACTACAGGAATTGGAAGCATTGAGATCTTAATATTGTTCTCTCAATTGAATTGTAAATTGTAAGATTCATGGACTTGAATGGGATTCTAAAATAAAGGTTTAGTTAGACTAAGGTTTTACCCAGTCCATTTAACAGAATGATGACATAACCAAATTGTACTTATGTGCTCCGGCTTTGAAGTTCAACAATGTTCAGAAATCTAGCAAAAAACTACCTGTACCAATTCCCACTAGCACCAGAAGAAAACCCAAGGATGTTTCCAACAGCCATCCAAGAGCAGAATATGGCATTTGATACATTTCGTTGCTGAGGACCTGCCACAAAAAAGAAGATTATAAGAAAATATATGATCATCCAACATGAGGAAAAAAAACATTGATCACATGTTTCAGCCAATTTGCATTAACTAGCGGTACTCAGAACTACAAGAACTGAGAACTGAATGTCAATGGTACATCACCTGAGAGATCAGCAAGAAGAGCACGAGCTGGACCCTATAAAGAACACAAAGTTTCAACCAAGTGTAACAGATGAAGAAAAAAGGGGAAAAAAACAAAAATAAAAAACAGAGCCTTTTTTGTAGGCATAACCACATTCACCATGCTGAAATTAATCATATAAATACAGATAGAGAAAAGAGGAAGTAAGAGATTACAACAACATACTTGGACTGTATTGTTGGCAAGATCCAGCATCCAAAAACCAATAATGAATATGATGGCTGCCCAAGTTCGGGTACCTCTAAATGTACTGTTTATAAGATGGTGGAGAAGGATCAAACTGAGGGCCTACTTTACATTTAAATTTCGAGAGAGGGAGAAACAGAGACCAAAACAAAGACTGAAAGGATCATCGTTCATGACTTACCTGCAATGCTCTTTTGTGTCCCCTAAATAGTAACCAATGTCTGCAGAAAACCCAATTATTATCACCTAATTGACATGACATCCAATTGTTAAAACCAAACAATCATGTAAGATTTAAGAAAACATTCTAACATGAGACACGTAAAAGCTTACGGCAACAGAGATCATAAGAGACCCAATAAATATAAATGGCCGCCTTCTCCCATATTTTGAGTAGCACTTATCACTCCATATCCCAACACAAGGTTGAACCTAGGAGTCAACAAGGAATAAGCAACAAATCATTAGCTTCTAAGATGATAAATCAAAAGACCATTAATATATTGATGAGAAATTATAGAGAAAAATGGCACACATACAAAATAATCAAATAAATATTCTATATATATTGCAAACCAAAGAATAACATCAGGGCATAGAAACCTTTATCACAAAAACTTTCCAAAAGAAGAAGAGAACTACACAAAACAGCATGGATGTGTGAAAATAGAGATGTACGCACACATTTTACATGACAAGTTGGGTGCTTTAAGAGGCTCATAGCCTCATATACCCTTGAGTATAATTATTTTTTTTAAGAAAAAAAGAAATAACCAAGGGAGCAATTGCGTTTTTATGATGAAATAATCAAAAGGACACTACCATACCATAAGTTACCCAATAATGGATAGGAGAACAAACTCAATAAGAAAGTTAAAGATTAAATCACCATAGAAGATACCATTATTAAGAAACATTTAGCACATGTACGAATTCTCTTGTTCAATTCTTAGGCAGAAGTACTAGTAGTCATCAGCCTGTGCTATTACGGCGAATTAATAAAAGAAGTGATAAGCTTCTTTTATTTGTTTGTCTGCTTAGAATGGTAGATGCAATATTAGTACCATCTACTCGAAGTCAGTCTTTGGTTTCTGCGTTTGATGAAATCTTTGAAATCGTTGTTTTCGCCCATGGTAAGACACAACCCAAGTCTGGTACCAGTTTGAATAGGAAATTAGGAATATTAGGATTAATATTGCAAAAGATATTTGGATGAGTAGAGGCAACAGCTGCCATTGGTTGCACAACTATTTCATCAAACACTTAAACAATGGAGTAGACACTGACGATCCTTCCTCTTCTTTGGGTCATGCGCGTAGAATTGTTCAAAAGTCATTTCCATTATACAAGAATGTAACCAATGGAAGTTGTATTGTTTATAATCATGTATTGTTTGCCAATATAGAGTTGGTGCAGTTGGTAAAGAGGTGGCTTTAGACCCAAAGGCCCTAAGTTCAACTTTTGCCAGTGCCTCTTCCTAGAGGGTGAGGGGGATTAATAGGTCAGGAACAGGCCTGATTCCTCCCCAAAAGTATGGTTTGATGATAGTGTTGGTTACACAACTAACAACCAACATTGTTTCTTTTAAAAATATAATCATATACTATTTTATAATCATAGAGCTGACACGTATCAAAATCCACCTACTTCTATTGTTTTATGATCATGCACTTTATTAAGCGCAACAAAATTTCAAATTGATTCATTTGCATATATTTCTTCAGGAAGTTGTTTTTAATTTGAATAATGGAAAGAAGCAGCGGGCCTTATAATTATTTATACAAACATACAATTACATGATTTTGTTTCTTGGACAAAGTGATCAAAGATATATATATATATATATATAAAGATGATCATATTGGGAGGTGAGATTTTTCAACTATTATGTGTCTGTAATTCCAAATCTTTGGGTGCTTTAAGAGGCTCATACACCCTAGAGTTTAATTATTATTTTTTAAGAAAAAAAGAAATAACCAAGGGAGCAATTGCGTTTTTCTGATGCAATAATCAAAGGACACTACCATACCATAAATTACCCAATAATGGATAGGAGAACAAACTCAATAAGAAAGTTAAAGATTAAGTTACCATAGAAGATACCATTATAAGGGTTCAACAAGAGCACTGTTTAATTTTTTAGAAATAAATACCATCCAGACAAGTATAATATATGGATCAGAAGTGCCAAGGACATCCCACAAATAATATTCATTAGATTAAAATAACCATAACGATAAAATAGATTCATGTGTGATGACGTAATAAACACCAACCATACCCAATAATACCACCAGAGAAAAAAAAGAAATGCAGCTACAATTTCCTTTTTTTTTTAAATGTCCTATCAATTTGAAAATAAACAGGTTGCAATACGTACCACAAGGCCAGTAATAGGGCCACAAAGCCAAATGAATGAGGAAAATGCATGCTCGATTCCAAGTGTCTGCATTGATCAGTAAGGAAAAATAACCATCAGTAGGGAAAAATACTGACCAGCAACTAGCACTACAAAGGAATATGACTTGCATTAAAAAATGGTATAAATGACATTGACTGCGAAGAACTGTTATTGACATTACACTATCTATGGACTATGAAGATAAATATAATCAAGAAAAGATAAAACATTATGCGAATGTAGTTATTTGACCTTTTTTTTTCAAATACTAGATAGTAAAACATTCTGGAAAAGGAAAACAAGAGTATTGGATGAATTATAATATTTTCTCAAACACTACGTAAAAATTTTAAAGCTATTTGCATAAGGAGATGATTTCAGAATCTATAGTAACTCCTCCCTTCTCAGCTACTTTCATCAGAAACAACCATTGCTTGTATGAAAATCATTTCAACTCCTTGATGCAACAATATTAAAATGGTTCATTTGATTGATGTGTAATGATCAAGGCAAAAAATTAGATAGAGCTATGAAATATTGGAATAAAACCGGTAATGTTTCATCGGCATGGTTAAACACTGGAACGATGAGAATATCCGAATGCATTAAAACTTTAAACTAATTATTATGCATGTAAATAGTAAAGAAAGGCATATTAAAAAAAATCCTTCAAAAAGGCATGTAAAAACAGAATTTCATCCATTTTCCAGTATGTTTAAACAAACACATTGTGGGTCTTTTCAAATGTAGATGATTGGTTTAAAGCACTAGATAAATAAAACACCACATATTTTATTTCCACAAATATTGGGAGCATCCTCCATATATCACATTAAGAATTCAAGAACCAACAGCTAAAGTGTCCTTGGAAGTTAAATTTGTACAAGTGATGTGACTCCTAAAAAGGTTCAATTCTAAAACCAAATGTAACACATTTGGGGGATTAAAAAAAAAAAACAATTGAATCAAAGTACAAGATTTTGGAGTTTTAAAAAGTTAGATATGATTCAAATCAATGATCCAAATACTAACATTTGAAGTTCTAAAACGACAATGGTAACAATAAAAGTGAACAAGCTCAGAAATTTCCAACCAGACCAATCTTTCCAGAGTATTTCATTTAAAAAAAAAAAACGATTAGAAGAAAAGATAAATTAAATTATGCTGACCTGAATATAAGGAGTCAAAAGTGAGAGCTGCAACGCCCAGCCAAATTGAACGCCAGCGGCAATGATACAACTAAGAATCAACGTCTTCCAGCTACTCTGACTAATCGGACGAGGCTCAGAAGGAGGAGGAGAAGAAGAATCATCCGAACCGTCCGAAGTCCGGTTCGGAACCCTAGAATCCTCGACGATCGGACGGTGCGGATCGTCCAATCCGACCAATTCCAGTTCGGAATCTTTCAGGTTCCGGTAAGGAACGCGGATCGAAACGCCCGAGTCCATCTTCCCCGTCATCAGAAATCGCCGTGCAAGAATCACCAATGCCAATCTCTCACCATCAAATCCAAATCGGGAGATCTGATTAATTGATTGAATTTTTTTTCTTTTTTTTTTCTTTTTTTTTTGGGGGTTTGCTTTGGTTTGTTTGGTTCAGATCTGAATCTAGGTTCCTATTCGGCTCCCAACAGCAACGAGTGAGAGGGAAGGAGAGCGGGTTTGTGGAGGACGCTGCTCGTCAACGAGAAATTTTGAGTACGGTATTTGTGTCTGCATTTGGTGTTAAGGCGGGACCATGAAGGTTCGTGTGTGTTGCTTAGTCACCGTCGATTACTTTGACGTTTTGCCCCAAAATGTAAAATCAGGACCATTGAAATAGTTATCTTTGAATGCTCTCTTAACTTATAGTCCAAATGTAACTTTAACAATGAAAGCAAATTGTCTTTTGAGACATGTAATTCTAGATCTAGACTCTTGCTCCACGCTTGAACGTGATTGGTTAGTTGGAAAAAAAAAAAAAATTTAAATAATAATTTTCTTAAAAAAAATCTATTTTTCAACATTTGATTAGCAAAAGAGACAAGAAAAATATTTAGAATAATTTTCTAAAACACCACCCCTTTTTTCTCACCAGAATTTTCTTGGCGGGCAATTGAAAAAAAAAAAAATCTCATGAAGAAATTTCTTTACACTAATTTGGAGAAGTTAGTGTATTTTTTTTCAAGTATATTTTCTTAAGAAAATCTTTTTAAAAAAATATTATTTTTTCAAGAAAAATTTTTTTAACCACCAAATACACCCTTTATTATATGTATATTCCTTAAATTACCTAGTATCATTTAGAATTTTATGTAACTTGATAGATACACATAACTGAGTATAGATTAATAATATATAATATGAGTTTTTCTTTTATGAGGATAAATATATGATAATGATTAATCCTAAACAAGCAATTTAGTCCTAATTGAAGAAAACCTGCATGCCCTACAAAACCTCTTTACAATTAATCTATTTTAAAACATGTAATTTGTAAATATATCAATAGAACTGCAATTTTTTATGTTTTTAAAGTTAATGTGGTTTTCGTCTTATTTTTTGTATTTTTTATTTCTAAAGAGATTGTAGCAAAATTTTAACTTTATCATTGGGAAAAATCTTCACCCTTTTTAAACTTAAAAATAGTTTTAAATTTATATCAAACGGATTTTTAAAAACTTATATTAAGATTATTATAATACAATCCACGGTATTTAGAACTATATTTTAATTTCTAAAATATTTATTTTTGGAAAGCAACAAAATTGAATCCTAAATAAGATCTATTCTCAAATGGAGGCTGGTCTCTGTATGAAGTATCACCTACAGCCAAGTGGCTACCCCGTCACAGATCATATGTGGCGTTTGGGTACATTTATGCATGGAAAACATATGGGAGGGATCTTGTCATAATCTCCTTACCCTATCTTGTCAAAAAATAGATAATTTAATGTTAGGAACTTCTAAATGCAATTAGTGCTTTGACTAAGTGCAATAGTTAATTTCATAATCTCCTTACTTTATTTATTCCTTCTTCTTGTTCCTTTATTTCTCAATTTAAGTCATTTTTTTTGCTCTTTAATAATTACCTCTTAAGCTTTATTAGTGTAAGGAATAAATAAATAAATTTTAATCGCTTCAATATTGTTGGTGCAAAATCTGACTAACACCAAGTAGATGAACACATAAAAGAGATAACCTGATATGGAAATGTGAACTCTCTGATTTTAGCGAGAGTTTGTTAGCTAGATCTGAGAAGAAGAGAGAAAAACATAGGGTTATCGTAAGGAGCAACGTGTGTGGTGCCGACCAAAGACCCTCCAATGCCTAAGTTAGAGCTTGTGTTAAGACTATGGCACTAACTCTTGTAAAAAAATGCATATGCCTTATGAGGAGGGTTATAAGTCTATTTATAGAAGAGGTCCTCTCGCCAGGGTGACTAGCCGCCTAGTAGGCATATGCCACGTGTCGCTCGCAATAAGTCGAGATGAGCTGGATGAGCTCATATATTCCAAAAAGGTCGAATCAGGTAAACCATATCTTCCTAGTTCATCTTGGACAAGGAGTCTTATTCCGTCCCTGTGTCAAAATCTGCGTCTGATACGTATATCTACTCCAGATTTCTAGGGATGTGGTGCGTTGGAAAGGACTCTCTTATCATCTGCACTTTTATCTAGAAAGGTCAGCTTGTATCGAGACCAAGTGTGCCGAGCCGAGTTGAGTAGTCGTTTTTTGAATTTTCGTAAAACTCTCGCCAGCTCTGCTCTGCCCTGCCAACTCTCATTGGTTCAGTCGATGTCAAGCTGTCCGAGTTGGGTTGTCGGTTGAATCACGTAATTCGTACACGATTCTTGTTCCACCATCTCCGCTCGCCAGCTCTTACGTGTAGTCTTGGTAAGCTCTAAAGATGTCGAGTCGGCTCGTACAAATATGAGGTTAGCTCAAGCCGAGCTAATGGTCCAACATTTACCCCCCAAACCTTTCAACTCTTGCAGGGGTGAGAGGCTTATCTTCACCGTTGATTTCCTCGAGATTTGTAAATCGCACCTCTTTAGATCCATACGTCACAATGGTTCAGCTGCTCGGCTCGGAACCGTCGGATGATCCTCAAGATTCATAGCTTCTAGAAGCTTTTGAGCCAAGCATCGCGTCAGTTTGATGCTCGGCTTAAGGTCGTTGGATATTCCTCGAGATTTGAGTCGATTCATATCTAATGGCTCTGCGTCGAGCAGGTCCCTCTATATATAGTGGTCCCCAATCATTTGATGGTATCTTCTCAAAGCATCTCTCCCAGCTCAAAATTTTACCAGCTCGACTTCTCTTCTACTCGGTATTTTCCTCGCTATTTTTTGCTTTCCTTTAAGTTATTTATATTTATGTTTTTCCTTAGAAGCTTCATGGCCGACCTGGCAAAGACTTCATCTGATGAGTTTGACGCCAAGTAGTCGTTTCATATTGATGAGGCAGGCTGCCGAGCTTTCCCTTAGTATGTCTGAGGAGGAAGAGTCTAAGGGCGTCGAAGTCCTCAGTTGAGGTGATGTCGTCCTCAATTATTGCTCTGGTCATGACCGAGCTCAAGGTATGCTCCAAGCACATCAAGTCGCCGAGCTGAGGAGATTTCCTCAGATGATGAAGTGACTGAGTCTGATCTTGAGTCTGATGATGCTGAGCCCATGCCCGGTGTCGATTACACCACAGACCTTATTCCTTCTTTTGTCACAAACGACCAGCTCTCATATCTTTGAGTTCCACTCAGTATCCCCTCATCTGTTCGAATGCGAGTTCCCCATCGCAACAACAGACTGAGCAGACCTAAGGAAGGCGAGGTGGCCTTTCACACTCGTTTCTTCCAGTACGGGGCGACCTTACCATTACCCAAGGTCATTTTCCTTTTGTTGGCCGACCTGTGGGTTGCCCAGGTCAGCTCAGCCCGAACATTAGGCGAGTTGTTCTGGGCTTGATGGTGTTGTGGAAAGAAAAAAAGTGGTCAATTAACTCAACGGAGTTCAAGCTGGGATACCAACTCAAGCTACACCCAAGCTGCTCAGGTTGGTACTATGCTAGCTCGTGGGTGACCAAAGACAAACGTCCTCCCTTAGTGACTGAGAATCCCACGGCTAATAAGGGCTGGAAGGACACCTTGTTCCTTATTTCAAGGAATTGGGCTGAGGAGGTCGGCATGCCCACCAGGTTTCAGCACCAAGGTACCGAGCTGACCTTAGTCCTTCTTTTTAACTTGATTTGTTTTGCTCAGCTCGAACTCATTTATATTTTGTTTTGTAGTTCATTGGGACAATTCTGCTAAAACCCATGGAACCGATCTCTCAAAGTTGGAGGTGATCTACATGATAAGCTACAAATATCGTTATTATGAGGTGTTGCTGACACCAACTCAATTTCTCGTTGTCAGCCTTATCAAAACTCTAAAGCTCCTCACATGTATGTGTTGAGCAATCTTTTCCTTAGTTTTCGTACCTTATTCTAAGTTGATATGTTCCCCTTTTTGTTGATAGTTTGTAGGTTATCCTTCTGAAATTATGGCCAGAGGAAAGAAAACTAGCAAACATGCTTTCAACCTTGATCGATTCCAAGTTCTTGAAGGAGCTCAGTCCGTTGCAGAGGAGACGAGGACACTAGTCGAGCCGAAAGCTTGATCTAGGTGGGCCACTCTGGTTAGCAGCTCCTCTGCTCGACCACTGTTGGTCATAGCTTCTCTAGTTACAGCCACGCCAGATGATGTTGTTGCTCGGCAGAAATCTTGAGGCCCCCAACCATCATGCGGGTAAGAAGCTCCAAAGTCTGGGGATTCCTGTTACGCAGGTTGATGGTCGTGATCTGGCCATCCAGGGTTATCAAATAGAGATACCCTGGGGAAAGATCGACCTCGATAAGGACAACCACGTCAGAGACAACCCCTCGTTAGCTTTCGTCAAGTCCTTTGAGGTAATTTCTCTTCTTTTTTCATCGTTTCTGTTCGCACATTTTTCGTGCTTGTCTTGCTTGGTTTTATTGATGTGTTTATTTTCTTTCAAGTTGCCTACCAATCCTTCCTTGCCTTGCTAAAAGTTGATGAGTTGACCATCTCGGCTGAGGCCGAGAAGAAGAAGCTGAAGGAGGAGATGGAGAAAAAGGTCGAAGAGCTAGAGGATCGGCTCGACCGCATTAATATTGAGCTTTCCTTCACCGCCACAAAACTTATGTCCATTTCTTCGGAGAATGAAGTCCTTAAGGCCAAGGTCGCCTCGCTCGAGTCCAAGTTGAAGATCTCGGCGCGCCGCGCTGTGGAGGAGTTCAGGGCTTCTACTGAATATGAGGATCTGAAGCGCGAGAAGTATGAGTTGGTTCAGGTCCATATGAGGATGGACTTTGGCAAATACTTCTCGGACAAGGTTGACATGGCTTTGTTTGAACAATACATGGCTGAGTAGCAGGAAAAAGGAGAGGTAGGTGACATTGAGGTCGGAGTGATTGGGGCTAAAGACCTGGCCGAGCCAGCGACCCAAGCCTATAGGAAAAGCGAAGGAGAGACCGAGGTCGAGCAGCGGGGAGCCGATGCTCTACCGATGATGGTGTTATTCTTCTCCACTCTCCCGCGACCTGAGTTTTTTTCCTTTTTTTTGTTTGTAACTGGTGCAACTGTGCTCGGATGTCGTGCTAACAAATTTTTTAATAAAATTTGCTTTACTTTTCTCTTGTTGTTATTTCTTTCTTCTAGCTGACCCTGGTACTTAGAAGAATTCTTGTATAGTGGCATTTCGTGCATGCTTTTCTTAGCAAGATATTTTTCCTAGACTTAGATCAATTTTCATATAATCCTTCATTCGGTGAGCTCGGCTTTGCCATTTGGTCCCTTTAGGCGGACTTTTTTTGTAAAATCCTATTGCGAGCCTAGCTCGGCTAACTAGCTTTTGGGACTCAAACGAATTTTTCGTAAAATCCTTCGTCCCGTGAGCTCGGCTCGATCTATCTAGTAAGCCAAACTTTAGTCTATAATTAGGTGGTGATGAGTTTCTCTGGAGTTTCTTACCTTTTTTCTCGGTGATGATCTAAGCTTACGAGCTCGGACCCCGAGGTACTTTGAGAATTATCTCCTTCGTTGTGATAATCCGAGCTCTAACAAACTCGGACCCCAAGGTACTCCAGGCCTTAGCCTTCTTCCTGGCGATAATTAGAGCTCTAGCGAGCTTGAACCCCAGGGTACTTTGGGCTTTAGCCCCCTTCCCGGGACTTATTCGATCAAAGCTAGTCATCCTAAGGCATTATTCACCTTACTACTCACCACGTTAAGTCATTGATCAAATTTGTTCATACGAAATCGTCAAAAAACAAACTAGTTTATAAATGTCAATGAAAGATGAAAGAATAGTAAACATAAGTTGTGCGGGTGGTTTTTGCTTGCGATGCCTACTGAGCTACTCTTACTTCCTACAACTATTGGTAGTAAAACTTGAGATGTTCTGCATTCCACAACTTAGCTATCTGTCTCCCCTCGAGGTCTTATAACTCGTAGACACCATTCCTTGGTATTGCGATGACCTTGTACAGTCCTTCCCAGTTGGGGGCGAGTACACCTGCTCCAACCTCTTTGGTGTTAAGCATGACTTTTCTTAGTGCAAGATCACCGATCTTGAAGCTTTGAGGTTGTACCTTAGAGTTGTAGTATTTCGAGGTTTTCCTCTGGTACGCAACTAATCGAACTTGAGATTGCTCTATTTTTTCTTCTAGGAGGTCTAGCTAAGATTTCTGTGTTTCTGAGTTCTTCTCTTCGTTGAAGTAAGATGTCTTCAGAGTTGGAATGTTGAGCTATACTGGAATAACAACTTTTATTTCAAATGCCAGAGAGAAAGGCGTCTTTCCCATTGTCGTCCTTGATGTTGTTTTGTAATACCACAACACTTACGAGAGATCGTCCGCCCAAGTTCCTTTCTTTTCTTCGATTTTCGCCTTCACCGTATGTTTGATAGTTTAATTGACGGTTTCAACTTGTCCATTCGCCCAAGGGTGAGCTGGCGTAGAGAAGAAGTGGCAAATTCCAAGCTCATAACAGAATAAGCTGAACTCCGCATTATCAAATTATTTTCCATTATTTGAAATTATGGCGTATAGCGTACCAATCGGCAAATGATCGACTGCCAGATGAATTTCGTTATATTCTATATCTATTTTGAAAACAGTCTGTGTCTTTGATTTACACCAGTCCTTCATTTTATAAGTCAATCTTTATTCGATATTTATTACTTTCAAATAAGCACTGATTTTCATATCATATCATTCATGCTTTTCGAAACTGCACTTGAGCAATACCGAACATTGAAAGGTAAAGGATTGTAGGTGTATTTCAACTTAGCATTACCTGCTCTTCATTTCTATATCTTGTAATGCTATGTAATGTGCTTAATTGTAAAGTGTTCTACTTTGTTAAAACCAACATTATTTGAATTGTAATTTGCTAGTGTGTTTCAGTGTGAAATAACCAGGACAAGTGGACGTGGTTCACTTAAGTGATTTCAGGTTTGAAATCGCAACGGTTCTTCCTGATCCCGTAAAAGGACATGAGTTCCTCTTCAGCCTGGAAAAAAGAAACCGGCTCATCCTGATCCCGTAAAAGGATAGGTTATCTTTTGCCTTTAAAAGAGAAACGGTTCATCCTTAGCCCTTAAAAGGATAGGTTGCCTTTAACTTGAAAAAGGGCAGTTGTAATGGTTTGGTTCTAACCCGTAAGAGAATCCCTTAGTGATAAGGTTAAAATCCTAACTGAGGAGGTTAGGTGGTTGCCGTATGCGAGGCCGAACCACTATAAATCATGTGTCTCACTTTTGCAGTTTAGTCTATGTTCTATTTTGCATCCAATTTCAATACAATCATGTAAATCACTAAGTTATTGGAAGATAAATTTAAAATTGACCATTACACCCAATTCACCCCCCTTTTAGGTTGACCAACAAGTGGTATCAGAGAGGGTTCTCTGAAAATATGGTCTAACAACCTAAAATCTAGATTTTATGGTCAATTAAAGGTGTCTTAGGTTTCTCGTTTCTCGCATCTTAGAATTAGAAACCCTAGCTGTCACTTCAGCGATCTGCGCTTTTCGAATATCGCATTCGCTATGTAATCATCTCGATGACGTCAGCTCGCTTCTGCACGCCATATCGCATTTAATGCCTGACCGCCTTTGACAAGTTTTTTATAAAAATCTTCGTTTGGTCTTCACCTGCACCATCTGAAGTGAAATACCTTGTCGTCTCGTCTTCTCAATCTCTCCAATGGCTTCCGGAATCCTAGCATGCCAAAAGCGTCCACTAGAAGAATTTTCTTCTTCAAGTGGCTTTTTGTTGTCTTCCTCCTCCGACGATTCGGTTGAAGTTGCCGAAGGATGTAGGCATCCAAGAACCGTCTCCAAGCCTCATCTAGGTTTCCCCAAGGCTGGATCGCAACCTCTCATAAAACCAGAACCAGAGCCAGAGTCATTCCATGCCAATCTTGGATAACCTTCAATCAAGAATCTCTTAAGCCAGTCTTTCGAGTCCAACTCTGATAGTTTCCAGTTGGTTGTCGGGTTGCTCTTCGAATAAGAGAAGAGATTAAGGGACCTTGAGAAAGTCAACAGACTTCAAAAGGACATGTTGTTTACTTTTCTCAAAAAGGTGGATAAATCTGAAGTTGTTCTTGAAGATGCAATCAATGCGAGTTTCGCCTTTGCCATGAGCCAGATCAGAAGGCTCGGTCCTGTTCTTGCATATATCGAACACATGAGTGCAAGAATGAATGACCCGCCGCCTCATCTGTCCAGATCAGCAACACCTCGATCTCGTGATGCTCAAGGCTCTCCTCATCAAGCTCGACTTCCACTGCCCCTGCTCTTGTCTGTCGGTTTGTCTATCTTCCAGTTGTAATCTTTAAAACCTCCTGTTAAGATAGTTTTCTGGACCTTGAAAACTCAATGCAATGTTTAATGGCTGCTTCCCTTTTTAATTTACCAAAAAGTAGTTTATTAAGCTATCTTTCTATCTCTCATTCATATTTTAATGCTTTACTATATTTGAATGACTGATCTACCTTAATTTTTGTGAATAATATATTTCATATTTATATGCTGCACACTAATCACAATCTCCTTGATTTATGCTCTGATATGCCTACTTTTATGTTTGTAAAATTCCTGAATATTTTTATTGCATATATATGTTGCTTTCATGAACATGATTGTTTGTCATCACTAATGTTGTCTTGTTCATATTTCCTGATAAACTGCATCTTGATGAAATCCTACTACGACTAATACAATTATCGGTTTATTTGTAACATCTTTCTTGACTGGTCACATATATCTTGAGTATCTGATATGCTTATCTGTGACTGTCTGATAAATATCATGATTAGACCTATCTTGTATCTTATACTATATCAAGATTATTTATGCTCATTTTGAACTTGTGATATCTGATTAATCAGGTAACACAATAGCTAGGTTGTGTCTTAACAATTTACTTTTGCCTATGCTTGTTCATATTATGAACATGCTTGCTCTGATCTTAGAAAATCGTATCTATGCGTGATTCATGTTTATAGGCCATGTACACAACTTTATATCATATGCCTATATCTTGAATGGAATATTGCCTACACTCATGATTGTTATCTGTTGGCATTATTCTTTCAATGATTTCCCGACTTTGATGCATCTGCTTCATACCATAACATATTAGCATCAAACTCATGGATATCTGATTTCTAATGAGCACATATCCTTCCAAATGCTTTCTCATTAGAATCAGTATATCAATCATTCTAGGTCATGCTTCAATTGAAATTTTATGCCTAGAATAGGAGAATGAATATATGTTGTTGCTTGAATGATATCTATGAATTTTAGCATATATTCAGTATGTTTAGACGTTGATATTCATCGTATATATCTTCATATGTCTAAACTATGGAAAAGTTATAATTTTCCATTTCACATGCCATTGATGTTGCTCTTTAATATTATATTTCGTATACATCATTTGATTGTTATTTTGGATATCTAATAGATATCATGTACTTCAACTATATACTTTGCATCTTATTAATCATAATAGCTAGGCCTGCTTAATCATAAATCTCTCTGTTTATGCTATAAGTATGCTTATGCGTGTTTATTTACATATCTTAAAGCATACTCTGTGTTTGGTCTGGTTTAATTATCAAATTTATATTTATGCCAAACACTAAGGAGAATAATTGCCCACGATTAAAAATTCTTTATGAATTCATCTTTCGGCAATTCTTTCTCATTCCCTCTGACTACGATTCTCGGCTACGCTATTATTTCAAATATTTTAGCTTATGAATTAGTCAAACTATATGTTTATGTGCTTAAAAATAAGATATGTTTCTCACGTGATTTCAGTATAGTAGACCTTATGCATTCTCACGCACCTAACTATGACACGTCGTCATAAATCATTGAGGGTGAATGCACAAAGTAAGGCGGAGTCTCCATGTACGAGGGAGCTTCACTACTTTACTAAGTCATAAGGGGAGATCTTAGTCTCTTTTCTTCACTTTTTGATGATATCAAAGGGGGAAAAGAAAAATAAGAGATAAAAGAAAAATAAGAGGAATAGATGGGGGAAAAGAAATTAACATTAATCTTTTTTGCTTAAGCGTTTAATTTTTTGATTTGTTTGTCATCATAAAAAAAAGGGAGATTGTTAACCTATGTGGTTCATCACTTAGCTCGTCCCTAAATATACTATGATAAAGTATACTTTGATGATCACAAACAAAGTACTTTTCGGTGCTAAACATGCGTTTATCAACATTTCATCAAAGCACTCGAGGAAAGCAAAAAGCCAAGGAACGACTCGATCAAGGAACGACTCGATCAAGGAACTCAATGATCACATCTAACGGTCAAGTTTGTCTCAACCAAAGAACTTCAACGATCACATCATGATTTCAAAATCACTTCACTCGAACGATTCGATCAAGCTTCAAGACTACATCTCTCGATCAACGTTCAAGTTATTCAATTCCGCGCAAAGCTCTTATTGAAGATCTCATAATGAAGAGTTGGATTTAACGATTATGAGAAAAGAGAAATACACAGAGTATTTAAGACATATCTTTCTCTAATCGTTATTGCTGAAAATGTTTTTCAAAACCATGCATAAATTATCTACATATGTTTTTCTAATCTGCATGTTTTGATTTCATGTTTTTACAGTATTTCAAATGATCTAATACTATATACTTAATTTGAAATCTACCGAGTTTTCATTCGCATGTATCGTATATTTTATCGTGAATCAAAACTATTTTCAAAGAGTCTTTCAGGACGCTAATGAAATAACAGTACTCTCCTGAACTTGATAAGTCAGGACGCTGATAGTTCATTAGGACGCTGATATAGTTCAAGGTTGAATTGAACTGATTTATCAGGATGCTTACTTGTATAATAGCGACATCCTTTATTAGTCAACCTCTGAAGTTGTCAGGAAGATGACTCAGCATCGACTCACTGAAAGATGTCTTAAGTTCTTCAAAGAATGTATCTTTGAGGACGCTGATAGTTATAAGTTGAACAATCTATCAGAACGCTATCTGGATAGAAATGCCCTCACCTTTAGGAATCAACTTAGTAACTTTATGGACGCTGATTGTCTTTCAACGTGTTTGTGTCTTATTTAAAATGTTTTTAATCAGTAGGACACTTACATTATTGTAGCGCCCTCATGATATGTTTTAAAGTGTTTTTAACTGGTAGGACGCTTACGTAATGTAGCGCCCTCGTGTTTTGTTTTATGTTTTAAAGGCAGGACGCTTACTCGGATTTTAGCGCCCTCATGCACTTAGTTGTTTTAAACACAGTAGGTCGCTAACTGTGCATTAGCACCCTCAAGGTTAAGTTGTTTAAGTGTCAAAGTAAGTTAGGACGCTTACGAGTTAATAGCGCCTCACTTAAGTGTTCAGCAGGACGCTTATACGTAATAAGCGCCTTCAAGGAACAAAACAACATTGTTGATATTATGCGTTAGGACACTGATTACGAAATCAGGACGCTAATTCAACAACCATCACTGTTCGAATAAGTACACTACATCAGTTTACTTTTTCAGAACATATATTTGCATAGATTCCTTTTCAAACCTATCAGAGATCGTCTCTGATACATGAAATAAGCTTTTCTAAAACTTTCCCTTTTCATGAAATCTGAAAAGAACCAGAATGTTAGTGAAAATTGCAGCATATAACATTCTAGCCGTTGTGTGTAAACGTTCATATTATTTGAACTTCAAATGTCTAACGACTATGTCCTATTAAGTCTATAAATACCAGCACTTAGGATCAAACAACTTGCTAATCACTTTGTGTTGTGCCAATACTTTTTGAAAGTTAGTCTGTGTCAAAATGAATTTCATTTTCTAATCTTTCAAAGTATTTTTTACTGATACCTTATGTATTCAAATGATTTTCATACTGAGCTAATTTCTATTATATCTTTGAAAATCTATTTGATCTGGTATCAACTCAAATTCTCAGCACTGATTCATATTTGGTATCATTCTTGCTAGAGATATAATTTGAGAAATAGTTCAAGATATACACTTGTACTTGATTTCATATCTTAAGTATTGTATTGAACTATATCAGTAGTTGCGTTAGCTACTGATCATTGAACCAGAAGTTTTCATACTTATATTCTATATCTATTTTGAAAATTGTCTGTGTCTTTGATTTACACCAGTCCTTCATTTTATAAGTCAATCTTTATTCGGTATTTATTACTTTCGAATAAGCACTGATTTTCATATCATATCATTCATGCTTTTCAAAACTGCACTTGAGCAATATCGAACATTGAAAGGTAAAGGACTGTAAGTGTATTTCAACTTAGCATTACCTGCTCTTCATTTTTATATCTTGTAATGCTATGTAATGTGCTTAATTGTAAAGTGTTCTACTTTGTTAGAATCAACATTATTTGAATTATAATTTGCTGGCGTGTTTCAGTGTGAAACAACCAGGACAAGTGGACGTGGTTCACTTAAGTGATTTCAGGTTTGAAATCACAACACTTCTTCATGATCCCGTAAAAGGAACATGGGTTCTTCCTCATCCCGAAAAAAGGAAATCGGTTCATCCTAATCTCGTAAAAGGACAAGTTATCTTTTGCCTGTAAAAGAGAAACGGTTCATCCTTAGCCCATAAAAGGATAGGTTGCCTTTAACTTGAAAAAGGGCAACTGTAACGGTTTGATTCTCACCCGTAAGAGAATCCCTTAGTGATAAGGTTAAAATCCTAACTGAGGAGGTTAGGTAGTGGACGTAGGCGCGACCGAACCACTATAAATCGTGTGTCTCACTTTTGCAATTTAGTCTATGTTCTATTTTGCATCCAATTCCAATACACTCATGTAAATCACTAAGTTGTTGGAAGATAAATTTGAAATTGATCATCGCACCCAATTCACCCCCCTCTTGGGTGGACCAACACTTGATCCTCTCGTAAGCACTTAAGGTAAGGCAAGTTATAGTTGTGTCAATATAGCTTGTCGTTAATCATCACATATCTTGCTCCTTGTCGTTGTATCTTCCTAGCCAACACTTTGTCATCTGAGAGCTCTTCTGTCTTAAAAAATTCCACAATCAGGTCCATCTAGGAGGGGTTGGCCTCGGTTAAGCCGACCTGACCTCCTTTCTTAATGCTCCTGTGATGCAGATATTCCACTAGCAGTTGGAGAACGAGCTCATCCCCAAAGGATGAGACGAGCTTTAAAAGAGCATCTACCAAGGAGTTGACTGCTCGCGAGATTTGGGTGATCTTACGTTCTTCAAATTTGGTTAGTAGCTCTTTCACCATCTGTAGGTAGGCTTGCATGCAGTCGTTCTTCGCCTGATACTAGGCAGTGACCTGACTCGCAATGAGCTGCGAATCGCAGCATATTGCTACTTTGAGCACCCCTAGTTGAGTGCCATTTGTAATCCTACTTGGAGAGCTTCGTACTCTGACTCATTATTCGAGGCCGAGAAGCCACAACGGAGAGCTGCAAGGTAATTGTCTCCCTTTGGTGAAACTAAAACAATGCCAACTCTACTTCCTTGTTTGCATGATGAACCATCAACAAACAGTTTCCTTGTCAACTCGAGCTCAACATCATCTTCTTCCTTCTGTCTAAATGAGAACTCCTTTACAAAGTCTGCCAATGCTTGACCTTTGATAGACGTCCTTGGCTGGTAGTCAATGTTGAACTCGCTGAGCTCGACAACCCACTTTGCCAACCGTCCAGAGGTTTTCGGCTTCTGCAATATTTGTCACAATTGTTGTCTTGTTAGCACGATTATGGAATGAGCCTGGAAGTATGGTCGGAGCTTCCTTGTTGAGGTGATGAGGGCGAGGCATAGCTTTTCCATTTCGGTGTACCTCATTTTCGCATCGAGCAGGGACTTGCTCACATAGTAGACAGGCCTTTGAACGCCTTGCTCTTCCATGACCAGAGCCGAGCTCACAGTTGTATCTGAAATAGACAAGTAGATTAAGAGCTTTTCTCTGGGAATAGGCTTTGACAACAGGGGAGCTGAACCGTGGTAAGTCTTCAACTCTTGGAAAGTTTGTTCTCATTCATCATCCCATTCAATGACCTTTTTCTTGATTAACTTGAAGAAGCGGAGACATTTATCTGTGGACTTTGATACGAATCTGTTAAGTGCGATGATACATCCCGTCAAATGCTACACTTTTTTTATGGTTTCGACGACTTCATCTCTATGATTGCTCGGATCTTATCCGGGCTTGCTTCGATCCGTCTTTGATTGACAAAAAACTGAGAAATTCTCTTTCCGTAACCCTGATGGTATACTTGCTCAAATTAAGTCTCATGTTGTAGTGTCGGATGGTTCCAAACACACCTCTCTAAGGTCATCTGGATAAGCTGCCGACCTGATGCGTTTTATGAGCATGTCATCGACATAGACTTTCACATTTACTTCAATCTTGTCCTTGAATACTCGATTTACCAATCTCTGGTATGTAGCTTCTGCATTATTTAATCCAAACGACATAACTTTGTAACGGTATAAACCTCGGTCCGTAATGAACAAAGTCTTCTCCTCATCTCATTGCTACATCATGATCTGATTATACCCTGAGTATGCATCCAGGAAGCTAAGTAGCTCATGGCCTATTGTAGCATCAACGAGCTGATCCATCGTTGGGAGCATGCCTTGTTGAGATTTGTGAAGTCAACACAAGTCCTCCATTTCCTGTTTGGTTTCTTTACAATCACAACATTAGCTAACCAATCCGGGTATGACACTTCTCGAATGAAGTGAGCTCAGATGAGCTTGTTGACCTATACTCTAAGGGCTTGAGCTTGTTATCTCAAGGAACCCCAAGATGAGAATGTTTTGATGATTGCAAACTACTCATGTTTGTGCATCTAATGCTCTTGTTAAGTGTTTCAGAACTATCAAGAACCAAGATCAAATAGCATAGCTCACAAGTCCATTGAATGTCAATGATCGAAGCTTCAAGTTTTTAGTACTTAGAATACAAATCTATTGATCAAATTACTCTCATCAAGATCTACTTAATTACATATTTTGATCGATATGTTTGAAAGGTTTTTCAAATGATTTAAATTCTTAATCTTTTTAAATATTTGATTTGATCAAATCTTTAACTGATTTGACTAAGTTTTCAAAGTCAAAAATCGCTTTTAAAAATTAGTTTTTAAGTGTTCGATCAGGATGTTAATGTCTCAATAGCGCCTTACTACACTTGCATGTCAGGACGCTAATGAAACATTAGGACGCTGATGAAGTTCAAGGTTGAAAAAGTTTTTATCCATCAGGACGCTTACTTATTAATAGCGCCTTTATTATGTCAACCAATAAACTTATCAGGACGTTGATTCAACATCAGCACGCTGATCGTCTTAAGCATCAGGATCCTTACGTTTCAGTAGCGCCCTTATGTTTTTTGTACTTTAAAGATGGGACGCTTACGTTGTAAGTAGCGCCCTTATATTTCTAAGTGTTTTTAAGGTATGTTAAGACACTAACCTTCCAGTAGTGCCCTCACAGCTTAAGTGGTTTTTAACGATAAGTAAGTCAGAACGTTTACATTCTTGTAGCGCCCTCACTTCTTAGTTTAGCAGGACGCTTATGGTCCATAAGCGCTCTCAAAGGAACAAAACAACAAAGTTGACATTATGCGTCAAGACGCTAATTGACCAATCAAGACGCTAATCCAACATTTTCATAAAGCTGTGTCTGTGCACTTTTTTAGTTTGCTTTTTCAGAACTTTTTATGCACATAAACCTTTTCAGATTTGTCAAAGATTTTCTCTGATGCACGAATCATGATTCTTGAAACCTTCCTTATTCATGCAATCTGAAAAGAACCAGAATGTTCAAGAAGATCATCTTACCATCTTCGTGAAAGATTCTAGCTGTTATGAGTAAAAGTTCTTTTTGAAATTCAAATTCAAATGACCAACAACTTCATCTCTACTAAGTCTATAAATACCAACACTTAGAAAATTCACAACACACCGAAAATTCATCAAGCAAATACTTTTGAAAGTTAGTCGAATATTCAATTTGATTTCAAAGTTTAAACTGTTTTAGTTTTTCAAAGTGTCTTCTTTGAAACTCTGTTTATTCAAAAGATTTTCACACTGAGCTTAATCTCTATTTTTCTTTGCAAATCTATTTGAAGGTTACTGAACTATTTTTCATTAGCACTGTTTTAATCATATATCATTCTTGCTGAAAGAGAAATTTGAGAGATAGTTCATAGGATACAGTTGTACTTTATTTCATATCTTGTATACTATATCGAGTTGTAACAGTAGTTACACAAACTGTTGAGTACCCAACTTCGTTTTTCAAGCAAGTGGTTGTTTTCAAGCCTGTAAATTGAGAGAGGTTTAGGTTAGTCTCACACCCGATAGTTGAGATAGGTAGTTCTCTAGCCTGTAAGTTGAGAGGTTTAGATTGGTCTCAAGCCTGCAAGTTGAGCATTATAACAGTTGTTCTCACACTTGGAAGTTGAGAAAAGGTGTAACGGTTTGGTTCTCACCCGTAAGAGAATCCCTTAGTGAAGAGGTTTCAAATCCTAACTGAGGAGGTTAGGTAGTAGATGTTGGCAAGTAGCCGAACCACTGTAAATTGATTGCGTAAATTGATTTACTTTTCCACACTTATTTAGTTGTTATTGCATTAACTTTAATTGTCTAAGTGTCCAATTCACCCCCTCTTGGACATACCTGGGCCAACAATTGATATCAGAGCATAGTTGCTCATTAAAGAAATCTAACAATTTCTTTGATATCAATGGCAATGTCTAGAAGTACTATCATGGAAGTAGGTCAATCCTTAAACAGGCCACCCATATTCAATAGAGACATTTTTGAAGATTGGATGAATAGGATGAAGTCATTTCTTCGATCTAAAGACTGATGTCTATGCGAAATGGTTGTAAATGGTCACATCATGCCCAACAAGCCTATTAAGCTATGGACAGACAAGGAGAGACTCAATGATAAATACAACTCTCAAGTTGTCTATGTGTTGTATTGTTGTCTACCCGAAGAAGAAGTAGAAAGGGTAGTTTATCTTGAAAGTGCTAAAGAGATTTGAGAAACTCTGAAATCAATTCATGGTGAAAAGATAATGAATCAAGATGAAAAGCTTAAGGAGTATGAAAGATTATTTGATGACCTCAAAGTATCTGAGAATAAATCTCTAGATACAACTTGTTGTAGGTTGGTGTTCATCCTTGATGGAATGAAAGAACATAATCAGGAGATACCTATAGGAATAACCTTAATGTGTTTCTGCGATAAGCTTCCAAAGAAATGAAATGATGAGCTAATCCATTGCTGAAACACTTGATCCATGGGAAATGACTTTGAAAGAGTTATGTGATTTATTGAAATCCATGGAAGGAAATAAGGAAACTAGAAATCAGGTCAATGCCTTAGAGGAATCACTCACAAACTTTAGATTTCTAGAATCTGAGTCAGTTCATAATGGCATACAAAGATTTCAATGATTATATCATGAATTTGAAAGGTTTGGGAAACTAATCTCTCACTCTACTTTTGTACAACACTTTCTTAATAGTTTTCCTGAAAAATGGAAATATAAAGTAGAATTTCTAAAAGAATTTTCAAATCCATTTGAAATCAGTTTTCAAGAAATTGATTATATTTTGAGTGGATTAGAAACAACATCTGAGAGTAAGGACATGCTTGCAAATGTGCCAAGCAGAAGCATAAGTGAGATTGCTAATGAGGAAGATCCAAGGATGATAAGTCAACAATCTTCAACAAGCACAACAAGAACACTTGTACAAAATGAAAGATTTTTTGATGAAATGCCAAGAAAAAAGTCAACATGGAGAATGAACATCATGAAATATCTCTGCTGCTTGAACAAAAGGAAAAGTGCATAAATCGAGGATTTTACAGTACCTTGAGGTAGAAATCGAAAATCTATGCAAAGGTATAAAAGTTACTCTATCTCTGCTATGATTATTTGAATACATTTATCAGTGATTATTGAAATTAAATGATTATTTTTAATCATGTATTGCTTGAAATGATCGAATATTTTGTTCACATAATTAATTTATTGATGATTGATCTATGGAATTTAATTATTGATATTGATTATTCGTCAATGAGATCTTTAAGAATGATTAATTGCATCTGAGTGCATAAATGTCCATGAGGACGCTAATAACTCTTCAAGACGCTACTACTGCATTTGAGCAGGACGCTCACTGCACTAGCAGGACATTCACAACATATAAAAACGCTAATACACCTAATATCTTAGTTGTTCGAGGATGCTCATTGCAGAGAGGATGCTAATCAGTTTAAGTGATAAATTCACTAGGTCGCTAATAGTCAATAGGTAGTGGCAAGCGAGTGTGTCGGGAGCATGCTTATCGATTATGGTACGACATAAATCCAAACTTGGGGTGACTTGGTCGTCACTTTCACATCTTGATGCCCTAGGATGCTCAATCTGAAACGTACTGGGAATCCGTTCTAGAACCGTTGCTACTTCTACTATCAACAGATTTCTTTGTGTCAGTTCTTCAAATCTTTAAGTAAAAGCTTGATCTTTGTTTGATTTCGAATCTTTTGATCCCTATTTCACTAGTTTTTCACCGAGACAATTCAATTTCCTACTATTGTCATTTTGTTCTATCAATGGCTCCCAAGCCAAAGAAGTTTCGCACTTTCTCAGCTAGAAAGAGAGCTTCATCACCCACCCTCACCACCTCCACCTTGGAGAGTGAGACACAGAACTAAACCAACCCAAGCTGAACCAACTGAGGCACCCATTGCCTCTGTACCTACACCTCTAGTAGAAACCTCAACCGAAGTTCCACACCCATCTCCTTCAACCTTGAAATCCAAAAAGGGAGATAAAGCTGAAAAAGCTTGCTAATCGTGCTATGATTGATGACTGTTTTGTTGATTTTGAGTTCTTTACCAGCTCACACCTAGATGTTTTTATCCCTGTTTGAGTTCCAAGGCTGGACCAAACTACTTTCCTACCATTCTAAATGGTATCTCAGTCTTGTCAGCCAATTCTTTCAAAATCTTGAAGAGAAACCCTGATCAGGACTTGTAACACAGTCTATAGTCAAAGAAAAATCTATAGAGATTTCTCTTAAATTCTTTTCATATACCTTCTCACTGCCTAGTAATGAAAGTGCCCACATTATCTCTTTTACCAAGGGAAAATTCCATTACCCTGGCTATGACAGCCTTTCTGCCCTGAATCTATTATCCAAGAAGAAGGATCATGTAAGTGTTGATAAGAAACTCACTAACCAATCCTTCGAACTCATTCCCAGAATAATTCACAACATCATTATCCACATCATTCAACCCAAGTCAAGTAGTAGGGGCAATGTGAATAAAACTTGACTTGTTCCTGGTATGGAGCATTATGAAGAAGAAAAAGATTAATCTCCCCCACATTCTCATACACGTCATGGACACTGTGGTCAGTAGAGGAGGAGGTCTTCCATTTGGAATGCTCCTTACCACACTATTTGAGAAGAGTGAAATTAACTTTAATGGCGAAGAAGTTAAGGAGACCAGCATATATCACTGCATTGGTCAAACAATTATGAAGTTAATGAGATACGTTTATGTTCCTACATAGGAAAAATGGTTCCCAATGGCAGAAGTTCCATAAGAAGGAGAATCTAGTGGAAAGGGAGAAGCTCAGACTGAGGTAAAAGCAAAAGTTGTTCCTGAAGTAGAAAAAGAAGTTGTTCAATCTTCAAATGATTAGGCTGATCAGGCTTTGGAGGAGCAAGCTGATCCTGTGACATTGAAACTGAACATGTTGCAACTTAAGCTGTGGAGGTTGAGCATGTTGAACCAGCTGCTGAAGAAGTTCAAGAAGAATGTATGGCTGAAGCTCCAACAGTTGATATTCTGACTAAGGCTCAGGTTGAACAAAACATGGAAGAGGCTCATATAGAGCAAACTGTTCAAACTGTCCAAGACTGTCAGGATGAGTAGACTAATAAGGCTGAAGATGATGTCAGGGAGAAAGTTAACCAAATTGCACAGGCTATTGTTAAAGAACAACTAACTGCACAAGTGGCTGTTGATGTAATCATGGAAGACATCATTGATGAAGCTGTTCAGGAAAAAGCTAGCCTTAATTCAAATAGGAGAATTTCTGATCCACCATTTCTTGTGGATGTTCCTTTATCAGAGGAACCTCATGCTCTCAGAGAAGGAAGATCTATTGATAAGGAGATTCAAAAAGAAGAAGAATCTCATACTGTTGGCTTGAAATCTACTGAGAAAAAGGGTTATGAACTTGCTATCATACCCTACAGTGGAGTTGAGATAAGAATGGATGTTGATAAAAAAGTTCAGAGTGAAGAATATCATGAGGTTGTTGCTGATCTTCAGGAAGAAGAAAATGGAATGGAAAAAACTCAGGAGGAGAGTTCATCTTCACATGATCAATCTGATCACCATTCACCATTCTATCCTTTTTCCAACATGCTTGCTAATTATTTCTTCAAAGAGGAAGATTTTCTAAGGAAAGTTAGAGAAGATCAAATTTTTGTTATGTCTCAGCTGATGAACAAGTTGGAACAACATTAGTTGCAGCAGAAGAATGAGATATTAGCAGAAATTAGGAATTCTCTGAAGATTCAAGAAAATGAAGAGATTAAGGATATTAAAGAATAAACTACTCACTTGATCCAAACAACATAAATGCTAGGAAAAATGACACAACAAATGGATAAACAGTTGGGTGTTATGCAATCTCTACCTTCATCAAGTTCCACTTCCTTACCTACTGATGGTCTTATGAAAGATATTCAAGAAAGTTTGCAACAAATCAAGTCATTCATGAAGGCCTTTGTTGCTTCCATTCAAACAAGACCACAGTCAATTCAAATCCAAGCCAATCCACTGCCATCTCATGCCCAAAGTCAAGCCTCATCAAGTTAACAAGGAATAAGACCACCAAGACATGCCTCTAATGACTCAAGTATAAAATTTCTGAAAAAGATTTCTGAGGGCATTCAAAGATTAAAAGGTAAGGTTCTGAGTTCTCTAAGGGCACCTCTAACACAGAGGCTTTGCAATCAGTCTTGGATGCTATCTTGAACCAAACATCTAGCAAAAGAGATCTTGATCCAGTATCGAAGGTCATTTCAAGTTTGAATGATAGTGTAAACACTACTGGGCCAACACCATCTGAAGATAGCATACTGGCCAAGATACTAAACTTGGTCACTTGAGCTTATGAAAAGATGTCCACAATAGAACATAAGATTCCATTCCTTGCCACTTCCATGATGGATCTGTCATACACTATTACAACTCCTGTAGATCATTTTGAGGGTGTTGTATGCTTCTTTGAAGACCTTTTCAAGGCAATGAACAACAGATTACACTCAACTGTTTGGTACATTGTCTCATGCATGAAACGTTTTGGCATGCTCTTTCATCTGTTGGAGAAGAAGGGTGTATATGTTCTACTTGCACCAAGAGCTCCAGCATTCACTAGACCCCAAGGCCCAAAGGAGTCTGATAAACTTCTAGGCATACTTGAATGTGAACATGAAGAGGAGTTAGATGAAGAGCCTCTGCATAGAGTGTCTCCATCTCCCAGTGCTGCATCAGAACAATTTCTAGATCAAAAACCCAAGCACCCAGTTAGGCCAGAATTTGAATATCATACCATCTCACTTGAATTTGCTAAGGGTCTTGTTGAAAGAAAAGAGAAAGGATTCAAACCTAGTCCACCTCTAGATTCATTCAGATTTGGTGTTTCCAAGCAAGCTCACGACAAATTTGTCAAGAAGTCCAAGCAAACTGTTGTGATTGAAAAGTTCGTCAGGAGCTTAGCCAGGGCGATAGAAAGTTCCAGTGGTTCCAAGACGCCACAAGCACCAAGGAAACCAAAAGATGACTCCAAGGAGAAGGAAGGTAGTTCAAGTGGATCGAAGAAAAAAAAGAGGTTGATAGCAAGAGAAAAGGCAAGGGTCTTAGCTCTAGCTAACTTATCCACTTTTTGATATTTTCATAAGGGGGAGAAGAGATTGGATACAATTAAGGCTAATGTTAGTTCAGGGAAGCTACAAGATAAGGGAATGATATCTTGTATGCATATCATGTATATGTCTTGTATAATAACTTGTTGACATTGAATGAATATACTGATCTAACTTGTTCACATTGAATAAATATAAACTAATCTATTTGGTCTGATCTGTTGTGCTATTGTGAATTGTAAGAAACTATATGCATCAATATGTCACTTAGCCCAATGGTATTTGAGTGTTTGAAATCATCAAAAATGGGGAGATTGTTATCTTAAGGAACCCAAGATGAGAATGTTTTGATGATTCCAAACTACTCATGTTTGTGTATCTAATGATCTTGTTAAGTGTTTAAAAACTATCAAAAACCAAGATCAAAGAGCAGAGCTCACAAGTCCATTGAATGTCACTGATCGAAGCTTCAAGTTTTCAGTACTTAGAATGTAAATCTATCAATCAAATTATTCATGGCAAGATCTACTTAAGTGCATGTTTTGATCGATATGTTTGAAAAGTTTTTCAAATGATTTAAATTCTTAATCTTTTAAAATGTTTGATTTGATTGAATCTTTAATTGATTTGACTAAGTTTTGAAAGACAAAACTCACTTTTAAAAATCAGTCTTTAATTGTCGATCAGGGCGTTAATGTTTCAGTAGCGCCATCCTGCACTTGCATGTCAGGACGCTAATGAAACATTATGACACTAGTGAAGTTCAAGGTTGAAAAAGTTCTTCTCCATCATGACACTTACTTTATCAGTAACGCCTTTATTGTGTCAACTAATAAATTTATTAGGACGCTGAATCAACATCAGCACGCTGATCATCTTAAGGATCAGGACGCTTACGTTTCAGTAGCGCCCTTATGTTTTTTGTACTTTAAAGATGGGACGCTTACGTTGTAAGTAGCGCACTTATATTTCTAAGTGTTTTTAAGGTGTGTCAGGACACTAACCTTCCAGTAGTGCCCTCACAACTTAAGTAGTTTTTAACATTAAGTAAGTCAGGACGCTTACATTCTTGTAGCACCCTCACTTCATAGTTCGGCAGGACGCTAATTGACCAATCAAGGACACTAATCCAACTCTGTCATAAAGCAGTGTCTGTGCACTTTTTCAGTTTGTTTTTTTAGAACTTTTTATGCACATAATCCTTTTCAGATTTGTCAAAGATTTCTTCTGATGCACGAATCACGATTCTTGAAACCTTCCTTATTCATGCAATCTGAAAAGAACTAGAATGATCGTGAAGATCATCTTACCATCTTCATGAAAGATTCTAGCTGTTGTGAGTAAACATTTTTTTTTAAAATTCAAATTCAAATGACCAACAACTTCATCTCTACTAAGTCTATAAATACCAGTACTTAGAAAATTCACAACACACCGAAAATTTATCAAGCAAATATTTTTGAAAGTTAGTCAATTATTCAATTTGATTTCAAAGCTTAAATTGTTTTAGTTTTTTAAAGCGGCTTCTTTGAAACTCTGTTGATTCAAAAGATTTCCATAATGAGCTTAATCCCTATTTTTATTTGAAAATCTATTTGAAGGTTACTAAACTGTTTTTCACTTAAATTTTCAGCACTGTTTTAATCATATATCATTCTTGCTGAAAGAGAAATTGGAGAGATAGTTCATAGGATACAATTGCACTTTATTTCATATCCTGTATGCTGTATCGAGTTGTAACAGTAGTTATACAAATTGCTGTGTACCCAACTTCATTTTTCAAACAAGTGGTTGTTCTCAAGCTTGTAAATTAAGATAGGCTTAGGTTAGTCTCACACCTGAGAGATGAGATAGGTAGTTCTTTAGCTTGTAAGTCGAGAGGTTTAGGTTGGTCTCAAGCCTACAAATTGAGCATTGTAATGGTTGTTCTCACACCCAGAATTTGAGAAAAGGTGTAACGGTTTGGTTCTCACCCGTAATAAAATCCCTTAGTGAAGAGGTTTCAAATCCTAACTAAGGAGGTTAGGTAGTGGATGTAGGCAAGTAGCCGAACCACTCTAAATCTATTATGTGAATTGATTTACTTTTCTGCACTTATTTAGTTGCCACTGCATTAACTTTAATTGTCTAAGTGTCCAATTCACCCCCTTCTTGGACATACCTGGGCCAACAGAGCTCGCTCAACACTCAACGCTCTTATCTTCTGACATACGGGTGTTATCTTCTGAGTCGCGTTGAGACGGTGAACGATCACATTGGAGGAGATTCTAGGCATGTCATCATGAGACTAGGCAAAAATATCTTTGAACTCTTACAAAACCTGGATTACCTGGTCTGCTAGGTTCGAGCTCATCCCCATTCCAAACCTTGATCGTCTTAATTGGATCTTCGGTGATTTGGACTTCTCTCCATTCATCTTAAGAGTCAAGGTTGGGAAAGTCTTCTCTTAGGTCCAAGTCATTGTCAGGTACTACATTGACCTGCATGAGCTCTTCTTCACTACTGCGTAGCACTCTCTCGATTCCTTTTGGGATCCTTGTACTATACCTACCCCGTGCTCGGCCAAAAATTTGAGCGCGATGTGGTACGTGAACACCACGACCTTCAGGTCATTGAGAAGAGATCGACTTACAATAGCGTTGTAGGCAAAGGGACCTTTCACAACAAGGAATTCCACTATAACTGTAACTTTGTGTTTTTCTTGTCCTGCTGTGATTGGAAGAGCAGTCCTACCTTCTGACATTATTCTATCTCCTGTAAATTAGATTAACGGAACATCAACCGCAGTGAGCTAAGCATTCAAAAGTCCTAGCTTTTTGAAGGCAAGCCATTAGAGAATATTGGTCGAGCTCCCATTGTCCACCAGGATTCGATGGACTTTGTAGTTTGCCACATCCATTGTCACCACCAAAGCATCGACATGAGGTCGGCATATGTCTCAAGCCTCTTCTTCAGTAAACGTAATTGCAAAGTCTGTTCTCTTTTGCTTCTTTGGTTTATAGGAAAGGTTCACGACATCAGTTCATGAAGCTCGGACATAGGCCTTCAATGGTCAGTTCGATGTCTTGTCGAGGTCTGCACCGAAAATGATTCTGATCTCCCTCGACTAGTCAGCTCTCCCTTTCTTTGACGGATGAGCTCTTCCCGTATCCGAGCTCTTCACGTATTCTTGTACCGAGCTCAGCAGATCAGAATCTCGATCTCCTCTCGCAAGTCAAAACATTGATCGGTGTTATGAACATGATCTTTGTGGTATCGACAATACTTCCTCTTATCCCGCCAATTAGACGACGTGCTTAGCTTTTTTGGCCATTTGAGGTATTCCTTATCTTGGATCTCTAAGAAAATCTATTATGTTGAGGTGGTCAAAGGCGTGTAAGTTGAATAAACGTTCTGGATGCTCTTGCTTTTTTGGTCCTGACGATCCGAATTAGACCTCTTGCCACCTCTACTGTCTTCTTTGGCTTCTTCCTCTCTTTTCCTTTTCTTATCATTCTTCGAACTGTTAGAAGGATTATCTTCTTCCCTTTTGACTTCTGCATGCTCACCGGCATTAATGTACTTCTCAGCTCGGTCTAGGACCTTCTTGTACGTTTGAGCTTTCTTTTTTCCCAAGGAGTAGTGGAATCGTCAAGGCCTTAGCTCGATCATAAAGGCTATGATGGCAATTTTGTCATCACAGTCGTCAACCTCAACTCGAGCGTCATCAAATCACTCGAGGTAATCCTCTAGACTTTCACCTTGTTTCTGCCGGATGGCCAACAAGCTGTTCACCGATTTCTCCCTTTCTCTCTTACCGGAAAAGTGTTCGATAAATTTGTGAGCTAGGTGCCCAAACGAGGAAATTGACCCCGGCTCCAACTTTCAGTACCACTTCCTAGCTGGTCCTTCGAGGGTAATTTGGAAGCCTTTGCACATTGTGGCATCATCGTATCCCTTGAACTCCATCCAGGATTTGTAGTTTTCAACGTGCTATCTTTGGTTAATTTTTCCTTTGTACGTCTTGACCTCAGTCGTTTGGACCTTTTTCGGGAGTGGGGCTTGAAGTACCTCTTTCGTGAAGAGTGAGGGAAAGTCATTTTACTCCTTATGAGGTCGGGTTTGGATGCTCCTAGAAATCTTAGTCATCCTGGATCGCAAGGACCGAGAGGACCTGACAGAAAGTAATCCTATTTTTAGGATTCCTATCGAGGCCGCCCTAATGATGGTTGACCTGGCTAGTGCAGACCTTGGTTGAGGACGACTTGATCTTTTTTTTCATGTTGATTGAACTTGTGAAGAGATTGACTCATGTTCCTTCTTTTTTGCCTCAAGAGAGTGCCATAGGTCTCCTATTGAGAGAGATATTTTTTTAGATCCATTTGCACGCTTGTTGTTGCTTTTTACAGATTTTGGCTGAGAGTTGACACTCCGGCAACGACTCCCTTCTGTTGGAAATACCCAAGAGGGGAGTAAATTGGGTATAATGGTCAAATATGAAGCTTTTTAACATGTTAGTGAAATACTTGATTATAAGGAAGATAGATGAACGATCTTAACATAATACTATGAAGAAATGGTAGGAAATAAGGGACAACAAATTTATAGTGGTTCGACACACCTACATCCACTACTTAGTCTCCCGATTAGGATTTTCTTACTCCACTAACTGATTCTCTTACGGGTGAGAACCAAACCGTTACAAATGCCTTTTTACAGGTTCAAGGCAAACCTATGCATTTGCGGGCTAAGGATGAACTACATTTCCTTTTTTCGGGCTGAGGAAAAAAATCATGTTCCTTTTGCGGGCTAAGGAAGAACCGATAGATCCTACTTCAAGGTGGAGGATAAACCTTCTTAAGATTCCAACTTTGGAATCGTCAAGTGAACTAAATTCACTAGACTCGGTTGTTTCAATCCTGAAACACACCAACTTATGATTACAGAATAATAATGATGATGATGGTTCTAACTAAGTAGAACACTTTACAATTCAGCTTATTTATAGCATTACAAGGATATGTAGAATTAAATGCGTAATGCTAAGAAGAGTACACTTACGGTCCTTTTACCTTTCAATGTTTCAATATTGCTCAAGTGCAGCTTCAAAAGACTTGCATGATGCTTCTTGAAAAATAGTTGTGAAATGCTTTTTCAAAAACATTTTAACACGATCAAACATTAAATTTGAAATCACAGGACAAGTGTAAAAACATAAACTCATAAAGTTTTTCAAACAGATCAAAACATATGAGATGTTTTGATAAACATGAAAACTTTTGGTTTAATATTTAGTAGTTTGTATAACTACTGAGATAGCTCGATACAATTCTAGGAAATGAAATTAGGTACAACTGTATCTTGTGAACTATCCGTCAAATTCCTTTATCAGCAAGATTGATGTGAAGAATAAATGTGAGCTGAGAATTTGAGTATAAAACAGTTCTGTATAATTCAAATAGATTTTCAAAGAAAGAATATAGTTTAAGTTTAGTATGAAAATCTTTTGAATAAGTAAAGTATCAATGAATATACTTTGAAAAACTAGAACATTTTAAACTTTTGAAAATAAGATTGAAAAACGACTAACATTCAAAAGTTTTTGGCTCAATAAAATTATCAGCGATTTATTTTGAATCTAAGTGTTAGTATTTATAGACTTAAGAGAATAGAGTTGTTGGTTGTTTGAATTTGGAATTCAAGGTGAACGTTTACTCACAACAACAAAAATCTTTTATGAAGATATGGCAATTGTAATTTTCACGAACATTCTGGTTTTTCTCAGATTGCATGAATAAGGAATGTTTTAAGCAACAAGATTCATGCATCAGAGAAAATATCTGACATATCTGAAAAAGGTTCTGTGCATAGACATATTCTGAAAAGTGATCTGAATAAGTGTAAGTGTCAAAATAGTGACTGTCACGACACCCCTGACGTAGGCTGACGTCATGATCGGCACAGTGTACTATACAATGTACATACCCATATACAATATACAATACACTGTCAGCCTCAACGGACATTCACGATAATTCCAAAACTTTTTTAGAAATTTTGACAGCATCTCCCCATAAAATGGACAATTCACACTTTTCCCTAATATATCACAAATCAAATCAAATATATATATATATATATATATATATATATATATATATATATATATATATATAGATAATCATCCCATTCATTCCATTCATTCCACAAATTAAATTCTCACATGATAGATATGTACGATCATCCCATTCCATCATCACAAGCATTCTATAACTAAAGTATTTAACTATAATCCACATTACCACACAACCCATCTAGGTGATATATATAGTATGTGATAATTATACATATCAAAATAAAAAAAATATAACCCATTTCCTGCAAGCATACATATATATACCAGATGAATGCAATCACGTGATTATCACTCACGGAGTTTTCCTTTTCCCTTCGACTCGATACCTGAAATATTGAAGGAAATGGAGTGGTCAATCAACAAGCTCACTGAATATATCTCTTGGTATGACAATCATATGCATTTAGGAAAACATGGCATTTAAAATCATTTAAAACAATTATTAAACACATCTATCATTCAACAAATATATCATACATGTCAACAACATAGATTTCATGATTTTTTAAGAAAACAATGCATCCTTTTCAACTAAAACCAAAATCTCTCTCATTCTCGTAATGGAGTGGGTACGAACTCCTTATTATGCTCCGATAAGGAGCCTACGCTCGGACCTCACATTACTCAATTCACAGTCATTTCAAGGATCTAAAATAATGTTAGGACAGGCCTACTGACAATGAGGTCACGCATAACACTCATCCGAGTCTAATTCCTAACAAAATGACACCAACTTGCCTTTGCAAGTCTCACGTGCTCCAATGCTAAAAAAAACTCATTTATGAATGCAAATTAAAACGCAATGCAACAATATATGCATAGCATATTTACATTTAAACATTTCATATATATATATATATATAATGGCATACAAGAACCAAATCAAGAAAATATACTCACAATACAAGACTTTTGAACTTAAATACAATCACCGTCGCTTTCGAGTCCAGTTCTAATTTAAATCCAACTAACTTAACCTGTCACAACCACTCCATATTTCAATTTCATTTATTCATATCTATTTACATATTTAATTTCTCAACTCACTTCAAATCACTAATAATAAAGATCAACTTGAAAAATCTTATACACATTATGTGAATTTAGATTCCAACTCAATTTAGGACTCATAAGCAATTGAAAAACTATTATCTCGTTTCTGTGATCAATCTAGATATTTCCACAAGAAAGAACAGTGAAAATAGATTTCCAATTCATATTTTCACTAATCCTTAGTTTTATTTTTCTATTGGAACATATATCAATTTTATTAAAAATATAAAACATTCCTAAAATTATTCTGTCCACATCGAGAAGTGTAAAATCAGTCATACTACCATTCTACTACCTTCAACAGGTATTTTACTAAGGTTTTACACGTTCGCGAAGGTCACGAAAGTAAATTTTACTCACCAAAACCATATATTTAGAACTAAAAATATCAAATCATATCCAAAAATCACAATCTTAGTATCGAAACGTCCGAAATTCAGTTCTCTAGGATTCTATGATCTTAAACTGGAGTTTCATTAGATTCCAATTCCATTTTATTCACTGGATATAATCACAATACTATTCACAATACTGTTTATGTCACTATTCATTGAAAACATGTAAATTTTTACTAAAATTGTCAAACGGTCTTCAAAAATCATAAAATTAGCATCAATAGACTCACAACAGTTCATTCTACTATTTTATAGCCTTAAACTGGAGTTTCATCGGGTTTTAATATGATTCAAAAGGTCTCCAATATAAACTCTAACTTCCAACAACCATAAATATTCCAAATGAACAAATAAATGAAATCTAACCACAATAACCAAGTTGGATAAAAATCCCGATTTTGAAAATACCGTAAAACGACTCCCATAGCTAAAATTACTCTGCTAGAATAGTCATACACTAGTTAAAGATCAATTTCATGACGAAAAATAGCAAAAGTAGCTTACCGGCACGCCAAATTTGGCCGCGAATCCATCGTTTCCCCTTCGTTCTTTCCTTTCTTTTTCTCTTTCTCTTTCTCTTTTTTCTTTCTTTTCGTCCTCAGCGACTCCTTTTAAATTTCTTTTTTTTTTCATACGAGTACTGTTCCGCAAATGAACAGTAATTTATTTTTTTATTTTTATTTTTTTCTTCTTCTTCACTCAATCCACATGAGGAGTACACATATTATAAATCGATTTCTATTTAAAATCACATTCCGGACTCACTTTTGACATTTTCAAGTTCATTTATTACATGTACACATGACTTTAAAGGTACTTATACGTGTATTATACTCTTCAATATACGTATAAGTCAACCAAATATATTGATTAAAAGCACGGGGTGTTACAATCTCCCCAACTTAAGAAATTTCGTCCTCGAAATTTAAGATCATGGAATATTCCTCAAGTGATACTCAATTCCAGAAAACTGCTCCTGCATTCTATATTTCCTCCCCCATGTTTGCTCCTCTTGATACGTGGTATCCTCCCCAACTTATAGTTGAGTTATATCCATAGCATATATGGAATCCGAATGATATTTCCTCACATCAATATATAGAAAATATTATGGACACCTGCCAACTGTGACACTAGAGCAAATCGGTAAGCTAATGGACCTATCCTATCAAGGATTTCTAATGGTCCAACAAATCGCGATGCGAGCTTTCCTTTCATCTCAAATCTCATTTGACTTTTCTGTGGTAAGACCCTTAGCAAAACCGAGTCAGCCACAATACATTTCAAGGCCTATATACCAACCCTGTGTATTTAATAATATCCTTTGGCACCAATAACAATAACTCCATACTTTTAAATCAACAAGTTGGAGATCTATAAGGCTTACTATAAAACCTTTAGAGTGCCATCATTATGCTATTATAATAGCTATTTATACACATAAGTTCACACAAATAAAATATTCCTTCCAACTTTCACCAAAATTCAAGTATGCCAGACCCGAGCATGCTCGCAAGCATCAAAGTCTCTCTCTCAGTCTGTCAGTTAGTCTGAGAATAAAATATCACATTGAGAAGGAGATGAGTACCAAATCGAGTCCGCATCATATATCAGATCTCGAAAAAATCTTCGGATCTTAATCCGACATGACAAATATCTGAGTACTCCCATAAAATCTCCCTATCTCACATATAGACAATCTGCTCAGTCTATCAAAAGATTTCTGGTGTTCATTGAAAGAACAAACTTATCAGTCCATCAATGGTCATCCAAATGGTATCATATCTACCCATAATCCATAAGATATCATTTGAATCCCATCTTCAATTAATACAATCCATATTACCAATTTCATAATCTTTCATACTGATATCATACTCGTCTCATCATAAATTTTACTCTCTGAATATGAGTATCAATCAGTTGAACATGCATTCGAGCACAAATATCAACACATGGAGTAATAGAGAGTACAGTCATAACTGTACCTCTCACTCACAAGCAATCTCCATTTATGGCTAATTGATAGTTACTACTCCAGTTTCAGCCTGTTTCCTGCTCAATGTCTCAACAACATATTGGCCTTTCCCAGGATAATAATTCGATATAAAATCAAATCCTTCGGGAATTCTTGCCACATTTATTACCTCATATTCAGTTTCTTTCCGTTCAAATAATTACTTCAAACTCTTAAAATCTGAAGACAGTGTGACCTTTTTATTATAGAGGCAATGCTCTCATCATTTGAACATAACTACCAACTAATTTTTATTCACTCTCAGGATAGTTATTCTTGTGCACTACCAAATATCTGGAGACACAAGTAATTAACCTATCCTTTTGTATCAATGCACAACCCAGATCTGGACGTAATATTCATCAATCACAATTACTTTCAGGTTCTGGAAATAGTAATAAAATTTAATACTGTGAGAGCTTCCCCATGCACAACGGTCCACACATTATGTAATATTCATCTGGTTTAGTTTCGTGAGTAGAACAGATAGCTTCTAAGATCTTTCCACGCACTTTCTATAACATTCAACTAATACCAGAGAACTTCTGATTTCCATCATTAATCAAGGTTACCAGAATTTCATAATATCCATATCTTGTCTTAAAACAGTCTGCATTACATCATTTTCTCGAATTCTTAACTGATGGTGCCTAGATCTCAAAATGATCTTAAAGAAAATTTGGCTCCACTTAGTTAATCGAATTCGACCATCTATCCATGGTAAAGGATATTCATTCTTTATTGTTACCGTGCTCAGTTAACAGTAATTCATACTTAAACATATTTCATTATACCTTCTTTCCATATTATCACAAATGCTCTCCAAGGTGACATATCAAGGATAATAAATCTGTTGCTCATTAACGCATTTACCTACACGTTAAATTCTCACAATTCCTCAGGTACTCTATATGAAGAAATGGAGATACATATTATACTAGCATCAGTTTTATATGCTATCAATCTCCTGTCCAGGTAGCAATTGTAATACTTCATCATAGAATACTTCAACATACCAACTCACCACAGGAATTTTAATCAACTGCATGCCTTATTACGTTACTCTAAATGGCTTTGTACTAGCTGTCACACCCCGCCCTGGACGCGCCTAAACCGACGGTACACTCGCGGACGGGGCGCGCATTTGAAATAATAACAATGGTAACAATAGAGTGCGCAGCGGAAATATAATATACAGTACAAGTCTGATTTCATTTAATTCAGAATATAATTTGTACATGAAATGGTCAAGGGAACATACTCCCCAAAATCCCCAATGAGTAATACAAAGGGTACAAAATATGGGCCCCATAACCTGCACCCAGTCCACCCTAATTTCCTGTGAAAAATTGGATAATAATGGAGTGAGCTTAACACGCTCAGTGGGTAAAATAGTTCGTGAGTATAACAATTAATAAAACATACTTCAATATCAAATATCTTAAATACACCTGAGAGCATCATAATCAATCAATATGTATGTATGCATGACACCGTCTCGTAATGGTTTGATGAACGTACGTCGCCTGAGTTCACGTACAAATGTCCTTCCCTAGGCGTAGCCAGGTTCTCACTGTATGTCCCTCCTCAGGAACGATGCTCTGGATTCACGTACTGATGTCCCTCCCCAGGCGTAGCAGGGTTTTCATTGGACGTCCCTCTCCAAAGAAATATAATGAATAACGAGCAATGCTCATAACTATTCTATGAGTCATAAACCACATACGTCCCTACGTAGTAATATGTCTGATGCCAATGCATGAACTGGTCTAGTCTACTGGTCTGGTCTTTTCTTGACATTTAGACTGACTTTGGCAACGTCTGGTGATCCTTATCAGAGTTGGTATCACGACGTGCAAGGTTAGGACATTCAGTATTACTTGTATAAGCTGATAGCTTTCAATAAGACTAACTAGATCAGTCCCCAGTTGAGAGGTGAGACACAAGGTCTGCTTAAATACCAATCGCCTAGAGCAGCCCGCTGCCTCCAATTTACTATTTAAAGTTACTGAGGACAAGACCGAGTCTAGTTGAGCCAGATTGACCACAAATCCGGCATTATAACAGTGTAGTACATGAATTCGGAATATATAGACATAAGTGCGACAATATAAACATTATATGACATAATGCAGTGTAAATGAACAATAGATATAATAATAACTGAATGTAAAATTTAATAAAAGTTATAAAACACGCAAACCTATGTTTCGTTTCCCACCTTCGGATAAGAACTTCTCCTTTTTCAAATTTGGCACTTTCCTCCGGACAGAACTTCGTCGTATCGCACCGGGAGTCTCGAACAGAGAGTCTCAAACAGACAAGAACTCAGAATGAGTGAAAAGAGGAGGAAAGATCACTAGAGAAGGTGATTTGGTGTGAGAAAATGAGGAGGAGAGGGCTCCTTATATAAAAAATTGTCACCTGAACGTCCGGGCATTTCTGCCCAAACAATTTTTTTTTTTGGTGAAATACAGGGTATTACACTAGCCATATTCTCCATTTCCTCGTCAATAACTATCTTATCTTAGATAGAAGATTTTGAGGGTATAAATTTCTCGAGATTTAAAATGAGAATTTCCACTTATTTAGAATATTACTTCTTTAAGAGAAACGCTCCACCTGGCATGAGAGGTGGCCAGCCAATCATACCCAACAAAGCATCCAATTCCAAAAATTTCATATTCTAAAGTCCATATATACTTGATGACCCTCATATTTATTACACATAATATTTGCTAACCATATCAAGGTAGATTCTTTCTCCTGTAGGCATACTCACAATCAATGATATACTATTATAACAGAAGATAATACAATCTGTCTACCATATCACTAGAGATAAAGGACGAGGTAGATCCAACAATACATCAGAATATACACAATAACAAAATGTTGATCATACCTGTTATCAACGTCTTACTAATCTTTGGATCTGGTCTTATATTTACTTTAATTTATTCTCTAAAATCTGGTGGAGTCACATTGATAAAAAAATATTGGGGCATTCATATCGACTAACTGGAGATTAACACATCCCGTGTCTTTTTTTTTTTTTCAGATTGATAATAAACAATTATAGGTCGAGATACAATTTACTCAGTTTGTGACTCCTGCTCAGGCAATGGAAACCACTTTTGATTTTCATAAGTCGTTAACATCACTTCCCTTTTTCCCATTATTATTGGGTCAGGTACTAACAAAATTAGAGTCACGAATACTGCCAAAATCTCAACCTTACTCAATGTTTCACTTATCTTAAATTTCATATTATTGCCCCAACATTTCCTTACATTACTTATTTCTCCTTTTACATAACACTAGTGTTGATGACTCGGCTTCAAACGACAATGCAAGCTATATCACTAGTATTGCTGGTGTTAATAATTTCACCACAGCTTTGGCTAACCCGAAATTTATAAGCTACCTCACAACTTGCGCATATATTTATAACCCAACAATTATCAAACCTGCTGCAGAGGATCCCAAAATTTATTCTAGATCCTTATCATTCTCAGAGTATCCATAGTGGTCATTCCAAAAATAAACTATACCAGACTATTTAATTCATATTTGTATTTATGGTTAGGCATGTCACTACATTTTAACAAGATAAACTTTTTCATGCCTTAAATCAATCTTCGCATGATGATAGAAGCCCTCATAAATAGCTTCTTTAATTAATCTCATGCCTTAATCATCTCAGGAGTCCTTAATCCAATTTTCTATTATCTCTTATCATCAGTTAGCTTAAACTTAGCTAACTTGCTTTATCATTTTCAGAGACTTAATCATTCTCTAAGATGGTCTCCACTCATAGTAGAAAATTCTTTGCTACTCCTAATATCAGACTGCCAGTTAAGATAGGAGAGTCTCTTCTCCTGAAAGTTTTCATAACTTGCACAAATCTTTTCATTTCATCTGGCTTATCATTGAGACCTTCTATTTATTTTATTTTTACTTCAGTCTTAACTATATATGTTTTTACAGAAGTACTCACACCATTAGCACCAACATCTGGAACTATCAATGGTTCAAGCCTCTGTCTTTCTCACATTACAACTTTGCCACAAGCTCATAAGCTATGTATTACGTTGTTGTTGGGTAGTTACTAGCCATATATAAACTATGTAATTTATTATCACTGGATTACATCCAGTTCTTTTTCTTTCAGCCTTCTGATTCTTTCTTGATCAACACTTTCTATTGTTAATCTTGACTATTCTTTTCCAAATCTGAAATTCACTGACACAGGTGATTCTCAGTCAAGATAACATATTGGATTAGGCTCAACATAATAGGACTACCCATATGTATACCCATACAAACAATCATAATATCATAACACTTTTATCTTTTTAAGGATTTTAAACCTAATGCTCTAATACCAATATTGTCACGACGCCCCTGACGTAGGCTGACGTCATGACCGGCACAGTGTACTATACACTATACATACCCATATACAATATATAATACACTGTAAGCTTCAACGGACATTCACAATAATTCCCAAACTTTTTTAGAAATTTCGACAGCATCTCCCCATAAAATGGACATTTCACACTTTTCCCTAATATATCACAAATCAAATCAAATATATATATATATAGATAATCATCCCATTCATTCCATTCATTCCACAAATTAAATTCTCACATGATAGATATGTACGATCATCCCATTCCATCATCACAAGCATTCTATAACTAAAAGGTGATATATATATATAGTATGTGATAATTATACATATCAAAATAAAAAAATATAACCCATTTCCTCCAAGCATACATACATATACCAGATGAATGCAATCATGTGATTATCACTTACGAATTTTTCCTTTTCCCTTCGACTCGGTACCTGAAATATTGGAGGAAATGGAATGAACAATCAACAAGCTTAGTGAATATATCTCTTGGTATGGCAATCATATTCATTTAGGAAAACATGACATTTAAAATCATTTAAAACAATTATTAAACACATGCATCATTCAACAAATATATCATACATGTCAACAACATAGATTTCATGATTTTTCAAGAAAACAATGCATCCTTTTCAACTAAAACCACAATCTCTCTCCTTCTCGTAATGGAGAGGGTACGAACTCCTTATTATGCACCAATAAGGAGCCTACGCTCGGACCTCACATTACTCAATTCACAGTCATTTCAAGGATCTAAAATCCTTGTTAGGACAAGCCTACTGACAATGAGGTCACGCATAACACTCATCCGGGTCTAATTCCTAACGAAATGACACCAACTTACCTTTGCAAGTCTCACATGCTCCAATGCTAAAAAAAAATCATTTATGAATGCAAATTAAAACACAATGCAACAATATATGCATAGCATATTTACATTCAAAAATTTCATATATATATATATAATGGCATACAAGAACCAAATCAAGAAAATATACTCACAATACATGACTTTTGAACTTAAATACAATCACCGTCGCTTTCGAGTCCAGTTCCAATTTAAATCCAACTAACTCAACCTGTCACAACCACTCCATATTTCAATTTCATTTATTCATATCTATTTACATATTTAATTTCTCAACTCACTTCAAATCACTAATAATAAAAATCAACCTGAAAAATCTTATACACTTTCTGTGAATTTAGATTCCAACTCAATTTAGGACTCATAAGCAATTGAAAAACTATTATCTCGTTTCTGTGGTCAATCTAGATATTTCCACAAGAAAGAACAGTGAAAATAGATTTCCAATTCATATTTCCACTAATTCTTAGTTTTATTTTTCTACTGGAACATATATCAATTTTATTAAAAATATAGAACATTCCTAAAATTATTTTGTCCACATCGTCACGTGTAAAATCAGTCATACTACCATTCTACTTCCTTCAACAGGTATTTTACTAAGGTTTTACACGTTCGCGAAGGTCACGAAAATAAAGTTTACTCACCAAAACCATATATTTAGTTACTAAAAATATCAAATCATATCCAAAAATTACAATCTTAGTATCGAAACGTCCGAAATTCAGTTCTCTAGGATTTTATGATCTCAAACCGGAATTTCATTAGATTCCAATTTCATTTTATTCACTGGATATAATCACAGTACTATTCAAAATACTGTTCATGTCACTATTCATTAGAAACATTTAAATTTTTACTAAAATTGTCAAACGGTCTCCAAAAATCATGAAATTAGCATCGATGGACTCACAACAGTTCATTCTACTATTTTATATCCTTAAACAGGAGTTTCATCCGTGGCCTTCCTCTCTTCCTGGTTTGCATTTTCTCACTGGCAAGGAGAAAATAAAACCATGATTTAGCAAAGAGTAGCCAAGTAAAATGTTTTTGTATTTTCAGCAACAATTTCGAGAGTACTGCAATAAAAACCACCTATTTTTGTAAGTATAGTGTACGGTTTTTGTTGAGGAATCAAAGAATCTTATGTGCCTCGTATGTTTGGCCATGGTGTAAAAACAAGGTTAGAATGTTTATATAATAAGTATAAAACTTTGCAAGTATTTCAAATATTTTGGTTCTGGTTTTTGTGAACATACATATATATTTCATTGAAAATCCATACGAGTCATAAAAATTCTAAGATTTTCCTCGGTAAGTAACCTGATCTAACGTTCTATCGCAATCTTACGTATTCAAACTCTTTCGCTTAGTCTCTTCGGTTATTATTCAAATTCGTGTGTCCCATACCACATGAATTTGGTAATAAGGGTGTCAACCAAGTTAAGTTGTATGAACACGGTCTTTATAAAACATCGGCTGAATAGTAATTCACTAATAGTATCGTCCAAGTTTTCTCGTCCCATACCATGTAAACTTAGTGATAATGTTAGTAATGCAACTTTCTCCAAATGTTTCTTTTCACACAAGGTCGTGGGTTTTCTTACTTCCATATTTTATTTTGTATCCTCCAATTTTGTTGTGTCCCATACCACTCCAAAGTTAGTGATACGAAAGAAAGAATGGTTGTAAGTCGGCCCACCAAAGATAGGTACAAAAAGACTACTAGAAGAAGGTTGAGAATTGCTCATTGTTCTTCGACGTTTTGCATACGTGTTAACAAAGTATTTTGAGTCTCCTCTATTCGAGCAATGCTAGCTACGATCACATTTAACTATTTGAATGGGTTAGTCGATTGCCCCATCGATGGTTGATGGGTCGACTGCCCCATAGGTGGAGGGTAGGCCATAGGCATTGGTGGAAAATATTGGTCGTATGGTTGACTCATAGGTGTGGGGTAGTTGTTTTGACTGTACGGGGATTCCCTAACTGGAACCCTTTGGACATTTGGATATGTTTGGGTTGAAAAGTCTTGAAACAATGAGCTCATTGGGATGTCCTGTCTTCCAAGATTTGGTGCCGCAAAATTTTGTTGTTGTTGGTTCACAGGAACTTGTGGAACTGGCCGATACGGTACTTCAGGAGTTGGAAACCTTTGGTACATAGTATTGCCTTGAGTTGGCATGTTCCAGGAAGGTGGATTTGCTGGAACTTCTTGTCTATCCTGATTTGGTTGAGGTTGATTTAGGTTGGCAAATAAATCTTCCCCAGAGAATAGGTGCTCGATTGGATCATTATTCGAGGCTGGGTTTGACGTAGGGTTCTGTTTTGGCTCGTTATTTGGTATCTCCCTAACAGGAATCTTGGGTTGACTTTTTCGGTAACAACGTCCATTTTTGTCTCTAATTCTTTCGTCATTTCCTCCCAAAGTCGTGCCAAATACTTCCTCGTCAGTTACCCCTCCACTTGTGACAAATTTCTTGAAGATAGAGGCTGTTGTAACTGCCTTAGTGATCTGCTTCGAAGACTCATCAAAAGTGTTGACGTTAGCCTCGTATAGCATCCTCATGATCAAGACTCCGTAGCCGAGGAGTTCCTTTCTTAAAGGGTTTTGAATCACTCGCAACATTTGTTGGATGATGATGTGAGGTAGTGAGACCTTAATTTTCTTCTCTATGCAGTATAACACAAGAAGTTGAGCCCTTGACATAGTACCTCTAGTCACCTTTTCCGGCAAGATGTTGCCGAATACGATCTTTCCAAGGCTGGCAAGAGGTGGTTTAAGGAGATTGTTTGGGAGGTGGGCGTACGTCGATTGAGTGTACGGGTTTTTGGTGAGGAAATTGAACAACTGTGCGTTGGACTCTGTGATCTCTGCAACTGTCTGGGGTTCGCGTGGATCAATGATTCTATCTTCAATCGGAATCTCAATAAGTCGCGCAATAACTTCGACGTTGATAGCAATCTTCATTCCCCTGACCGTTGTCTCCAAAACAGGGCTGATCCCATCTTCTTGAAGTCCTACGCAATTCATGGCTTTGTAGAAGGATTTCATCAAGTTGTAAGAGACGTAACCCTCAACTTTTGTTATGTTTAACCACCCCAGTGTTGCGAGTTTTTCGAGAAGGATTGGACGAAGGCGGAGATCTTTATCTTCGATACTCCTCATAGTCATAATGTCCCTTTTGAACACTTCCTTGAGTCTAGTGGGAATTGGTTCCCTACTACCGGAAGTCGTTCCTTCACTTGAGACTATTATTTTGCTGAAAGGAAAATAAACTTGTGAAAAACACAAAATATATTCCTAACATTTTTAACATTTATGCTTTGTCCGTTGGACAATATTTTCTATTTTTTTCTCTTGATGTTTATGTCATCATTTAATCCAAAATTTCCACTAATAATATGATATATATATCTCATATATTCATAGATATATAGATATATATATTTAATCATAACTATATATATAGTTTTCATAAATCATAACTATATATATATATATATTTATATCTAAACTATACAAAAACTATATAGTTTTCTAGATATTTATTTAATATAAATCTCAACTATATATAATTCATATATATATATATATAGTTCTAGAGATATTTTATATCTAATAAATAATTTGTTCCCCTAATTTGGTGGGCTTGGGCGGGCCATGGACCTTACTCTCTGATACCTTTAAATGTTAATGGTCACATTGACACTCACGTGTGTCCACGACCGTGACTTACAAAGTCACGAGGCAGATGAGCGTACCTCAGAGAAGGTTTTACGGCCAGCCTCTCGACTGCACAACCAACCACACTGGTGGCAAGCCAATGTGGACATGTCAGGGTAAGAGTCGGTGCTTCGTCTGTCACACCCTGCCCGGACGCGCCTAAACCGGCGGTACACTCGTGGACGGCGCGCACATTTGGAACAATAGCAATGGTAACAACAGAGTGCGCAGCGGAAATATATAACACACATTACAAATCTAATTTCATTTAATTCAGAATATAATTTGTACATAAAATGGTCAAGGGAACATACTCCCCAAAATCCCCAATGAATCATACAAAGGGTACAAAATGTGGGCCCCGTAACCTGCACCCAGTCCACCCTAATTTCCTGTGAAAGATTGGATAATAATGGAGTGAGCTTAACGCGCTCAGTGGGTAAATAGTTCGTGAGTATAAAAATTAATAAAGCATACTTCAATATCAAATATCTAAAATACACATGTGAGCATCATTATCAACCAATATGTATGTATTCATGACACCGTCTCGTGATGGTTTGATGAACGTACATCGCCTGAGTTCACGTATAGGTGTCCTTCCACGGGAGTAGCCAGGTTCTCACTATACGTCCCTCCTTAGGAATGATGCTCTGGATTCACGTACTGATGTCCCTCCCCGGGTGTAGCCGGGTTCTCATGTACGTCCCTCTCCAGAGAAATGTAATGAATAGCGAGCAATGCTTCTAACTATTCTATGAGTCATGAACCATATACGTCCCTTGGTGGTGATATGTATGATGTCAATGCATGAACTGGTCTAGTCTACTGGTCTGGTCTTTTCTTGACATTTAGACTGACTTTGGCAACGTCTAGTGACCCTTATCAGAGTCGGTATCACGACGTGCATGGTTAGGACATTCAGTATTACATGTATACGCTGATAACTTTCAATAAGACCAACTAGATCAGTCCCTAGTTGAGAGGTGAGACACTAGGTCAGCTTAAATAACCAATTGCCTAGAGCAGCCCGCTGCCTCCCGTTCACTATTTAAAGTTACTGAGGACAAGACCGAGTCTAGTTGAGTCAGATTGACCACAAATCTGGCATTATAATAGTATAATACGTGAATTCCAAGTGTACAGGCATATGTGTGGCAATATATATGACATAATGCAGTGTAAATAAACAGTAGACATAATAATAATTGAATGTAAACTTTAATAAAAGTTATAAAACACGCAAACCTATGTTTCGTTCCCCACCTTCAGATAAGAACTTTTTTTTCAGATCTGGCGCTTTCCTCCGGACAGAACTTCGTCGTACTGCAGTGAGAGTCTCGGACAGAGAGTCTCAAAAGACTAAAAACTCAATATGAGTGACAAGAGGAGGAAAAATCACAATTTGGAGTGAATTTGGTGTGAAAAATAAAGAGGGGAGGGTTGGTTTATATAGAGTTTTTGGCGCCTGGAAGTCCAGGCGGGCTGCTTGGACTTCCGGGCAGGTGCCTGGACTTCCAGGTATGTGCCATGTGCCATGTGCCTGGACTTACAGGCATGTGCTTTATCCTAAAAAATTATTATTATTATTATTATTTTTATTTTTATTTTTTTTTGTGAAATACAGGGTATTACATCGTCACCTTCACATCGTGAGAACCCCTGATCATGCGTTGAATTCACCCTCTCAAAACCCCGCTCTGATACCATTAAATGTCACACCTAGCCCGGACGCGCCTAAACTGGCGGGACACTTATGGATGGGGCGCGAATGCATTATAACGATAGCTGAGTGCGTGGAAACACGATTAAGTACAAGTCTGATTTCATTAATTTCAGAATATAATTGTACATGAAATAGTTAAGGGAACATTCTCTCAAAATCCCCAATGAATAATACAAAGGGTACAAAATGTGGGACCAAAAACCTGCACCCAGTCCACCCTAATCTCCTGTGAAAAATTGGATAACAACGGGATGAGCTACACGCTCAGTGGGTAAAATAGTTCATGAATATAACAATTAATAAAACAAACTTCATAATCAAATATCTTAAATACACATCAGAGCATCGTAATCAATCTAATATGTATGTATGCATGACACCGTCTCGTATTGATTTGATGAGTGTACATCGCTTGAGTTCACGTACAGATGTCCCTCCCCAGGAGTAGTCGGGTTCTCATTGTACGTCCCTCCTCAGGAACCACGCTCTGGATTCACGTACAGATGTCCCTCCTCAGGAGTAGCCAGGTTCTCATTGTACGTCCCTCTCCAGAGAAATATAATGAATAGCGAGCATAGCTTCTAACTATTCTATGAATCATAAACCACATACGTCCCTAGGTGGTGCGGTGCTATGTATGATGTCAATGCATGAACTGGTCCGGTCTTTACTTAACATTTAGACAGGATTTAGCAACGTCTAGTGATCCTTATCAGGGTCGGTATCACTACGTGCAAGGTTAGGACATTCAATATTACTTGTATAAGCTGATAATTTTCAAATAAGACCAACCATATCAGTCTCCAGTTGAAAGGTGAGACACGAGGTCTACATAAATACCAATCATCTAGAATAGCACGCTGCCTCCCGTTCACTATTTAAAGTTACTAAGGACAAGACTGAGTCTGGTTGAGCCAGATTGACCACTAATCCGACATAACAATAATATAATACATGAACTCCAAATATACAGGCATAAGTATGACAGTATGAACATTATACGCAATAATGCAGTGTAAATGAATAGTAGACATAATGATAAATGAATGTAAACTTTAATAAAAGTTATAAGGCACGCAAACCTATGTTTCGTTCTCCACCTTCAGATAAAAACTCCTTTGAAAACTGGCGCATTCCCCCGGTAGAACCGCGTTGCATCGCACAGAGAGTCTCGGAAAGAGAGTCTCAAAAGAGAAGACAAAAACTCAAAATGAGTGAAAGAGAGAAGTAAAATCATAAGGAGTGATTTTTGTGTGAGAAATGAGGAGGGGGAGAGGTTCTTAAATAGGAAAAATAGCGCCTGAACGTTCGGGCATGCGCCCGAACAAATTTTTTTTTTTTTTTTGTGCAAACCTAGGGTATTACACTATTGCGATAAGTGACCCCCAAATGTAGGGCTTAAAAAAACTGAAAAATTAGTTAATTAAAAAATTACTATTTTAGCCCTGTTGACAAGAAAATTAATTTTTTAAAAATAAAAATAAGATAAACTTTTTAAATATATTTTGGGTAGAAAAAGGCCTTTACGGTTAACTATCCCACATATTCTTATTATAATAGTATAGATTATAATCTATGATACTCTTTAAGTAATTAAAATAATACTTTAAAATTTTTAAAAAAAAAGAATAAGATTTTCAAGGTAGCTAACCCCACGCATGTAGTTGAAAAAAAACTTAATTAAGTTGAATTGAGTTCAATAAGATTTTTAGAACATTTATGGAAAGATGACAAAAATATCATGCTTTGATAAGATAATGTCAAATATGAAAGTAAACACGTGGCACATAAAACATTGATAAGATATATATACTAATAATAAACTACTTTTTTTTTCTTTTCTTATAACTTATAATTATAATTTATTCTAATATATATATGGCTAGTTAATAATTAAGGTAAAATCCCAACTTCTGCCCACTCTTCCTATTTTCAAGGTCATATTAATATATGTTTGCATAGCTTCTTATAATAAAGCTCACCATAGCCGCCTCTTATAATTCTATAAATAACTTATAAATACTATTACATTTATGAGGATGGTCAAGCAAAAGCGATCGGGTCAGGTAACTTTCTTTTTCTGTTTTTCTCTCTGCTTTGATTTGTTCTTTAATATTCACTCTATGTATTTTATATTCATTTCCTTCTCCCCTTTCGTCAATCTTGATTGATATATTCTTTTCCTATTGAAGCTTATTAGATGATTCGAATGATGATGCCGTTCTTGATGATTCTTGAGTGATGATGCCGTTCTTGAAATTGGAACTTTGCAGGTTTGAGCCAACAAGTATTTCTTGATGGAGATTTTGGGATTTTTATTCAATCGAAAGCCTTTATATTTAATTTCACTTATAAAATTGCATATAATCAAGAATCCAATCAGCCTTGTTTTTCCCATATGATCATTAATCAAGAATCCTTCACTACTTATTAGTATTTTCTTTCTTACAATTTATTATTATTTTTATTGGTATGTGAATACAATTCTAACTATCTAATATCGTGGTATAGATTTTTTTTATGAAGATTGATCTTGTTTACATACCATTAGATTACGTTTCTGATCTGCTTCCTTCTTCAATGTAATTTCTTCTTCCCTTCTGTTCTAAGTCCCTTTGATTCTTCATTAATATGTTCTTCAACAAGGTTTGATGATCTTCTGTGTGTATTTTTTTTTTCCATCTACATGAATCAACACCATCAATGAATGGTATACGTTTTCTCATTCATCTTGATCACCTTAATGTCACATGACATGGTTGTTCTCAAATTCTTTTAAGCACTTAATCAAATTCAGATATCGGTTGGGTTGAGTTCTTTTTTCTTTTTTCTTTTACGTTTTTTTTACAATTTCTTGCATACATTTAACATTTTTTCTTTTTTAATTTTTTTTTAAAGCATAATCATTGTTGAGTTTGGGAGAGTTATATACCTTAGTCTTCACAAATCAATGCAAGTCCTAATATTAGATAAACATATATAAATCCTTCAAATAAATACAGTTTTAACTATCTATTTTTTTTCTTTTCTTAAAAGATCCTGTTAAAATTTTTTTATAAACAAAATAGTGCAAACCCTTTAGAAATATAGCTAAATCTTAGAGTACGTTGAGCCTCAATCACTAACTAATTAGGATACGTCCTACTCTTAATTAAAGTGTTTGATGTATATCGTTGCCCTCTAAATCATTGTCAATACCATTATAATAGCCAGCTTGGTAAGAAAACTATGACTAAAAAAATATAATATATTGCTCAGAAAAGTAAATCATGCATAGATAATATGCACATGGATGTGCAAGTATGAAATATGAATCTATATATAATAACCAAAACCTACTTCTTGGAGACTATTGGTATGAACACTCCCTGAGTAATGAGAATTACAAGTTTCCAATATTGACCGGCTAGGAGCACCATTTGCTCTACAAAGCCAAGCCTCATCACCTGTCTTGATTTGTTCAATCTAGAAGGAGTAAGCTGGTTGCTAAATGCATCATTACAAGAGGAACATAACTGATAACACGTATGTAACCATGACTAAATCAGGGTTTACGTCTTGTGCAACATAGGTGAAAAGCACACAAAAGGAGCAAAAACAACATAAACAACCCCAATATTCCAATTTATAAACAAATTCGAAGTCCTACTTTAAACATCTCAGGAGCAAAATAAGATGTAACTCTGCCAAAGGCCCAAAGCTGTGAACAACCCCAATATTCCAATCTAAATGCATAGTTTTAGGTTTAAGGTCATAGTTGGTTAACCAAATGGGTCTATGTCTACAAAAGTAATTTGGATTCCTACTCTTAACTCTAAAGAACAAGGTTCCACATTTAAATGCCAATTGTGGCAGTTCCTATATATGCCACTCAGAAGGCTCTAAGTGTAAACCCCCCATACAACTCCCCTACAATTATATATGGCAGTTCCACATTGAAATGCCAATTGTGGTAGTTCAATAGAAATCTGTCATTAACAAATGATCATTTCCATGAGCATACCGTCATATGTATAAGACTGAAACAACAATTTTTAACATAAGATCAAATATCAATAGCCGTGTGTCATGACATGGTCAATGCCATCCACCTCCTAATATGACATGGTGGGCCATTGGACCTTTACTCTGATATCACTCTTATTGTCACACCCTGCTTGGACGTACCTAGACTGGCAGAACACTCATAGGCGGAGTTTGATGCAGTAACAAATAAAAATCAAAAGCGTAAGAACACAATGCAATGGCAAAATGATCTTTTCATTAATTATAATTTTTTGGTACAAAAGTGGGCAACACAACGACTATCGTTTAAGGAAACATCCTCCCCAAAATACCCTAACTATATGTACATGGCAAAGTCAGAGTTTACAAAACCTGGCACTCTATCCGGGTCCAGTTTAACCAGGGCCCATCAACTGCCACCCGGATCCATCTCAAGCTCTTGAAAAGTGGTTAGCAACATGATGAGTTATCGCCCAATAGGTCAAGCAGATATTCCGTGGATTATGACAATTAATAAAGAGAACATGACAATCATAAATATCAGATAAACGCAGCATAAAGCCATAAACATCATCAACAATGTACAATATCAATAACCGATAAACACCAAATAACATGCCGTCTCGTTAGACTGCGTGGCCAAATGTTGCCCTGAGTTCTCATTCCAAGGATATATGTTCCTCCCCAGGGATTTTCACATATATACATGGCTCTATAAATGAGGTACAACCTGTCCGTACATGTCCTTATGGTTGTCGCAATGAAGCTTACAGTAGAGATGCACCTCCTAAACTAACCTAGTCAAGTGGGCACACATGCACCATGGACAATACACGTGAGTCAGAGCCGTCAGTCAATAGTCCAGGCCACGTTAAACATCTGTCCCTAGGCGGTTTTCTTGTTTACCAAACTTCCATGGCGAAGCTTCAAGACCAAAGAAGGGTCCTATCCTGAGTATAACCCTGACGCATAATCATGTGTGTGAAGATTCAGTCTAGGATTATATACCCAACATGTTTTGACAGCGTTTGGTGATGCCTATAAGGATCGGCCACACCAACGTGCATCATTAGGATGTCCGGTCCACACTCCATATGTCAAGGCACACGCATAAAATGGTGAGCTAATGTGGTATAGTCTAGGTGTGCATCAGATATCATGAAAAGTGTATGATAACTTTATAAAAAGATATCATACACGCAAACTTATGCTTTCATTCCCACCTTCGAATATGCACGCTCCTTAAATGACAGACTTCCTGAAAAACAACAACACCAAATAGCACAAGATGGAGAAATGAAGAGGGCTTAAAAGTGGAAGAAAGGGAGGAGAGTAGTTGATGTTGACAATGGGGGGAGGGGACCACTATTTATAGAGCGTTTTGCAAAATGTTCTAGAGAACTTTTTGTGGAAAGTTTCGTTCCACTTTTCCGTTTTGTGGTTTTCTAGGAATTCTATGTGCTATTGTTTCTTTTAGGGTAATCCCGGGGGTATTACAACAAGTTTATGAAATTATTAGAGTAGCACAAATCATGCAGATTTTTATTTCCATGATAATGTTTGAACAATTAGAATTTAAACTACCTAAGGGTTGATACAGGTTTTTACAAAAAATCGAGAACATGCCTAGTTGTATGGTTTGCATAATTATAAGTAATATATTTAAATTGTTTCAAAATATGATGCTTATGCAAAGGAAACGACATTTTCGATAGCGCAAAACCTCCAATCATGAAGATAAGTCATTCAACGTTCCGTTTCTTGTGAACTATGTTCTCATATTTCTGTTTTGCAACTTACTTCTTCAAAGTGTTAGTCATTTAGTCCAAATACAAAAACTTTACCACGTAATGCCGATTAAACGATGATTTTTAGGTAATGGGAGCTATGCACACGCAGTTAAATAAAACGAAATGAGTTCAAGTTTTTAACCAAGGACATGAAGAGATAAGTTGTTCTCCTACAACAAATGTTTTAAGGGCCTACTACCTCATCTTTGACTTTCACCATATTAATAATTCATTTTAAAGATATTATTTCAATAATCTAATTCGAATTCTTTTTATATCAATAGGCAATACTAGTGACGCAATAAAAAATGAAGTCTACTATTTTTGAAGCATCAAGTCCATAGAGTCCTCAACAATTATATCCATCGATCTCAACCCAATAAAGATAAGTCATTCCTATCATAATACTTCATGATTGTATTTTGTCTTCTCCTTATTGTTGTGACACATACAACTATATTGAACAAATATTTGGCGTACATTTTGAGGTTTCGTATATGGAATCAGGATTATACACGTTCCCCAAATTATAAAATATAAAGATAAGTCCTATTTTTTTCCACAAGTTCCACGATAACATGTTCATGAAATTATTAGGGTAGCACTAAATGCACATTCTTTTTTTCAAGATAATATTTGAAAAGTTAGAATTAAAGATGCCTAAGTGTGGATATAGGTTTTCAAAAAAAATTGAGCACGCTTACGAAGTGTGTAATCCGGCGAAGCTCAAAGAGTACTATTATCTAATCTCCAACGAATCAAAATACGAACTTCTCCCACAATCGTATGTTACGGTATTATTGTATTGTAAATATTTTCTCTTCCTATTCCCTTGCCTAGTAGTATGGATTGCATAATTATAACTACTATATTAAAATAGTTTCAAAATATGATGCTTATGTAAAGGAAGTGAAATTTCCGAGAGCGCGCAAAACCACCAATCACGAAGATAAGTCATTCAACCTTCCGTTTCTTGTTAACTATCTTCTCATATTTCTTTTTTGTAACACACTTCTCCAAAGTGACGTTCGATTAGTCCAAACAGAAAGAACTTATTATGTAATGCCGATTAAATGATGATTTTGAGGTAATGGGAGCTATGCACACACAGTTCAATAAAACGAAATGATTTCAAGCTTTTAACAAAGGACATGACGAGATAAGTTGTTCTTCTACAACAAATGTTTTAAGGGCCCACTACCTCATCTTTGACTTTCAGCATATTAATGTTTCATTTTAAAGATATTATTTCAATAATCTAATTCGAATTTTGTATATATCAATAGGAAATACTAGCGGCGTAATAAAAAATGAAGTCTACTAGATTTGATGCATGAAGTCCGTAGAGTCCTCGACGATTATATCCATCGATCTCAACCCAATAAAGATTAGTCATTCCTATCATAATACTTCATGATTGTACTTTGTCTTCTCCTTATTGTTGTGACACTTACAACTATATCGAACAAATATTTGGTGTGTCTTTTTTAGGTTTCGTATATTGAATAAGGATTATAAACGTTCCCCAAATTATAAAATACCAAGATAAGTCCTATTTTTTTCTACAAGTTCCACGAGAACATGTTCATGAAATTACTAGGGTAGCACTAAATGCAGATTCTTTTTTCCAAGATAATGTTTGAAAAGTTAGAATTAAAGATGCCTATGTGTGGATATAGGTTTTCACAAAAAATGGAGCATGCTTACGAACTGTGGAATCCGGCGAAGCTCAAAGAGTACTATTCCCCAATCTCCAACGAATCAAAATACGAACTTCTCCCACAATCGTATGTTACGATATTATTGTATTGTAAATATTGTCTCTTCCTATTCCCTTGCCTAGTACTGTGGTTTGCATAATTATAACTAATAATATATTAAAATAGTTTCAAAATATGATCCTTATGTGAAGGAAGCGACATTTCCGAGAGAGCGCAAAACTACCAATCACGAAGATAAGCCATTCAACCTTCTGTTTCTTGTTAACTATCTTCTCATATTTATGTTTTGCAACGTACTTCTCCAAAGTGACGTTCGATTAGTCCAAACAGAAAGAACTTATTATGTAATGCTGATTAAACAATGATTTTTAGGTCATGGGAGCTATGCACACACAATTAAATAGAACGAAATGAGTTCAAGCTTTTAACCAAGGACATGAAGAGATAAGTTGTTCTCCTACAACAAACGTTTTAAGGGCCTACTACCTCATCTTTGACTTTCAGCATATTAATAATTCATTTTAAAGATATTATTTCAATAATCTATATCGAATTTTGTATATATCAATAGGCAATACTAGGGACGTAATAAAAAATGAAGTCTACTACTTTTGAAGCATGAAGTCCGTAGAGTCCTCGACAATTATATCCATCGATCACAATCCAATAAAGACAAGTAATTTCTATCATAATACTTCATTATTGTATTTTTTCTTTTCCTTGTTGTTGTGATACATACAACTATATCGAACAAATATTTGGCGTATCTTTTTCAGGTTTCGTATATGGAATCAGGATTATACACGTTCCCCAAATTTTAAAATATAAAGTAAGCTATTTTTTTCCACAAGTTCCACGATAACATGTTCATGCAATTATTAGGGTAGCACTAAGTGTAGATTCTTTTTGTCAAGATAATATTTGAATAGTTAGAATTAAAGATGCCTAAGTGTGGATATAGGTTTTCACAAAAAATGGAGCACACTTACGATGTGTGTAATCCGGCGAAGCTCAAAGTGTACTAGTCCCTAATCTCCAACGAATCAAAATACGAACTTCTCCCACAATCGTATGTTACGGTATTATTGTATTGTAAATATTTTCTCTTCCTATTCCCTTGCCTAGAAGTATGGTTTGCATAACTATAACTAATATATTAAAATGGTTTCAAAATATGATGCTTATGTAAAGGAAGCGACATTTTCGAGAGAGCGCAAAATCACCAATCACGAAGATAAGTCATTCAACCTTCCGTTTCTTGTTAACTATCTTCTCCTATTTCCGTTTCGCAACGTACTTCTCCAAAGTGACGTTCGATTAGTCCAAACAGAAAGAACTTATTATGTAATGCCGATTAAATGATGATTTTTAGGTAGTGGGAGCTATGCACACGCAGTTCAATAAAACGAAACGAGTTCAACCTTTTAACCAAGGACATGAAGAGATAAGTTGTTCCTCTACAACAAATGTTTTAAGGATCTACTACCTCATCTTTGACATTCAGCAAATTAACAATTCATTTTAAAGATATTATTTCAATAATCTATATCGAATTCTGTAAATATCAATAGGCAATACTAGCGACGTAATAAAAAATGAAGTCTACTACTTTTGAAGCATCAAGTCCGTAGAGTCCTCGACAATTATATCCATCGATCACAATCCAATAAAGATAAGTCATTCCTATCATAATAGTTCATGATTGTATTTTTTCTTCTCCTTATTGTTGTGACACATACAACTATATCGAACAAATATTTGGCGTATCTTTTTCAGGTTTCGTATATGGAATCAGGATTAGACACGTTCCCCAAATTATAAAATATAAAGATAAGTCCAATTTTTTTCCACAAGTTCGACGATAACATGTTCATGAAATTATTAGGGTACGACTAAATGGAGATTCTTTTTTTCAAGATAATTTTTGAAAAGTTAGAATTAACGATGCCTAAGGGTGGATATAGGTTTTCACAAAAAATGGAGCACGCTTACGAAGTGTGTAATCCGGCGAAGCTCAAAGAGTACTATTCCCTAATCTCCGAGGAATCAAAATACGAACTTCTCCCACAATTGTATGTTACGGTATTACTGTATTGTAAATATTTTCTCTTCCTATTCCCTTGGCTAGTAGTATGGTTTGCATAATTATAACTAATATATTTAAATGGTTTCAAAATATGATGCTTATGTAAACGAAGCGACATTTCCGAGAGAGCCGAAAACCACCCATCACGAAGATAAGTCATTCAACCTTCCGTTTCTTGTTAACTATCTTCTCATATTTCTAATTCGCAATGTACTTCTCCAAAGTGACGTTCGATTAGTCCAAACAGAAAGAACTTATTATGTAATGCCGATTAAACAATGATTTTGAGGTAATGGGAGCTATGCACACACAGTTCAAGAAAACGAAATGATTTCAAACTTTTAACAAGGGACAAGAAGAGATAAGTTGTTCCTCTACAACAAATGTTTTAAGGATCTACTACCTCATCTTTGACGTTCAGCAAATTAACAATTCATTTTAAAGATATTATTTCAATAATCTAAATCGAATTTTGTATATATCAATAGGAAATACTAGCGGCGTAATAAAAAATGAAGTCTACTAGATTTGAAGCATCAAGTCCGTAGAGTCCTCGACGATTATATCCATCGATCACAATCCAATGAAGATAAGTCATTCCTATCATAATACTTCATGATTGTATTTTTTCTTCTCCTTATTGTTGTGATACATACAACTATATCGAACAAATATTTGGCGTATCTTTCTCAGGTTTCGTATATGGAATCGGGATTAGACACGTTCCCCAAATTATAAAATATAAAGATAAGTCCTATTTTTTTCTACAAGTTCCACGATAACATGTTCATGAAATTATTAGGGTAGCACTAAGTGTAGATTATTTTTTTCAAGATAATGTTTGAAAGTTAGAATTGAAGATGCCTAGGTGTGGATATAGGTTTTCACAAAAAATGGAGCACGCTTACGATGTGTGTAATCCGGCGAAGCTCGAAGTGTAGTAGTCCCTAATCTCCAACGAATCAAAATACGAACTTCTCCAATAATCGTATGTTACGGTATTATTGTATTGTAAATATTTTCTCTTCCTATTCCCTTGCCTAGAAGTGTGGTTTGCATAATTATAGCTAATATATTGAAATGGTTTCAAAATAGGATGCATATGTAAAGGAAACGACATTTTCGACAGAGCGCAAAACCACCAATCAGGAAGATAAGTCATTCAACTTTCTGTTTCTTGTTAACTATCTTCTCATATTTCTGTTTGGCAATGTACTTCTCCAAATTGACGTTCGATTAGTCCAAATAGAAAGAACTTATTATGTAATGCCGATTAAACGATGATTTTTTGGTGATGGTAGCTATGCACACGCAGTTCAATAAAACGAAATGAGTTCAACCTTTTGACCAAGGACATGAAGAGATAACTTGTTCTTCTAGAACAACCATTTTAAGGGCCTACTACCTCATCTTTGACTTTCAGTATATGAATAATTCATTTTAAAGATATTATTTCAATAATCTATATCGAATTCTGTAAATATCAATAGGCAATACTAGCGACGTAATAAAAAATGAAGTCTACTACTTTTGAAGCATCAAGTCCGTAGAGTCCTCGACAATTATATTCATCGATCACAATCCAATAAAGATAAGTCATTCCTATCATAATAGTTCATGATTGTATTTTTTCTTCTCCTTATTGTTGTGACACATACAACTATATCGAACAAATATTTGGCGTATCTTTTTCAGGTTTCGTATATGGAATCAGGATTAGACACGTTCCCCAAATTATAAAATATACAGATAAGTCCTATTTTTTTCCACAAGTTCGACGATAACATGTTCATGAAATTATTAGGGTACGACTAAATGGAGATTCTTTTTTTCAAGATAATGTTTGAAAAGTTAGAATTAAAGATGCCTAAGTGTGGATATAGGTTTTCACAAAAAATGGAGCACGCTTACGATGTGTGTAATCCGGCGAAGCTCAAAGTGTAGTAGTCCCTAATCTTGAACGAATCAAAATACGAACTTCTCCAATAATCGTATGTTACGGTATTACTGTATTGTAAATATTTTCTCTTCCTATTCCCTTGCCTAGAAGTATGGTTTGCATAATTATAGCTAATATATTGAAATGGTTTCAAAATATGAAGCATATGTAAAGGAAGCGACATTTCCGAGAGAACGCAAAACCACCAATCAGGAAGATAAGTCATTCAACATTCTGTTTCTTGTTAACTATCTTCTCATATTTCTATTTGGCAATGTACTTCTCCAAAGTGAAGTTCGATTAGTCCAAACAGAAAGAACTTATTATGTAATGCCGATTAAACGATGATTTTGAGGTAATGGGAGCTATGCACACACAGTTCAATAAAACGAAATGATTTCAAGCTTTTAAGAAGGGACAAGAAGAGATAAGTTGTTCCGCTACAACAAACGTTTTAAGGATCTTCTACCTCAACTTTGACTTTTAGCAAATTAACAATTCATTTTAAAGATATTATTTCAATAATCTAAATCAAATTTTGTATATATCAATAGGAAATACTAGCGGCGTAATAAAAAATGAAGTCCACTAGATTTGAAGCATCAAGTCCGTAGAGTCCTCGACGATTCTATCCATCGATCACAATCCAATAAAGATAAGTCATTCCTATCATAATACATCGAACAAATATTTGGCGTATCTTTTTCCGGTTTCGTATATGTATTCAAGATAAAAACGCTCCCCAAATTATGAAATATCAAGATATTATTTCAATAATCTAAATCGAATTTTGTATATATCAATAGGAAATACTAGCGGCGTAATAAAAAATGAAGTCAACTAGATTTGAAGCATCAAGTCCGTAGAGTCCTCGACGATTCTATCCATCGATTACAATCCAATAAAGATAAGTCATTCCTATCATAATACTTCATGATTGTATTTTTTCTTCTCCTTATTGTTGTGATACATACAACTATATCTAACAAATATTTGGCGTATCTTTCTCAGGTTTCGTATATGGAATCGGGATTAGACACGTTCACCAAATTATAAAATATCAAAATAAGTCCTATTTTTTTCTACAAGTTCCACGATAACATGTTCATGAAATTATTAGGGTAGCACTAAGTGTAGATTATTTTTTTCAAGATAATGTTTGAAAGTTAGAATTGAAGATGCCTAAGTGTGGATAAAGGTTTTCACAAAAAATGGAGCACGCTTACGATGTGTGTAATCCGGCGAAGCTCAAAGTGTAGTAGTTCCTAATCTCGAACGAATCAAAATACGAACTTCTCCAATAATCGTATGTTACGGTATTATTGTATTGTAAATATTTTCTCTTCCTATTCCCTTGCCTAGAAGTATGGTTTGCATAATTATAGCTAATATATTAAAACGGTTTCAAAATATGATGCATATGTAAAGGAAGCGACATTTTCGAGAGAGCGCAAAACCACCAATCACGAAGATAAGTCATTCAACCTTCCATTTCTTGTTAACTATCTTCTCATATTTCTGTTTTGCAATGTACTTCTCCAAAGTGACGTTCGATTAGTCCAAACAGAAAGAACTTATTATGTAATGTCGATTAAACGATGATTTTGAGGTAATGGGAGCTATGCACGCACAGTTCAATAAAACGAAATGATTTCAAGCTTTTAACAAGGGACATGAAAAGATAATTTGTTCCGCTACAACAAATGTTTTAAGGATCTACTACCTCATCTTTGACTTTCAGCATGTTAACAATTCAATTTAAAGATATTATTTCAATAATCTAAATCGAAATTTGTATATATCAATAGGAAATACTAGCGGCGTAATAAAAAAAAAGTCTAGTAGATTTGAAGCATCAAGTCCGTAGAGTCCTCGACGATTATATCCATCGATCACAATCCAATAAAGATAAGTCATTCCTAGCATAATACTTCATGATTGTATTTTTTCTTCTCCTTATTGTTGTGATACATACAACTATATCGAACAAATATTTGGCGTATCTTTCTCAGGTTTTGTATATGGAATCAGGATTATACACGTTCCCCAAATTATAAAATATCAAGATAAGTCCTATTTTTTTCTACAAGTTCCACGATAACATGTTCATGAAATTATTAGGGTAGCACTAAATGCAGATTTTTTTTTCCAATATAATGTTTGGAAAGTTAGAAATAAAGATGCCTAAGTGTGGATATAGGTTTTCACAAAAAATGGAGCACGCTTACGAAGTGTGTAATCCGGCGAATCTAAAAGAGTACTATTCCCTAATCTTCAACGAATCAAAATACAAACTTCTCCCACAATCGTATGTTACGGTATTATTGTATTGTAAATATTGTCTCTTCCTATTCCCTTGCCTAGTACTGTGGTTTGCATAATTATAACTAATATATTAAAATAGGTTCAAAATATGATCCTTATGTAAAGGACGCGACATTTCCGAGAGTGCGAAAAATCACCAATCACGAAGATAAGTCATTCAACCTTCCGTGTCTTGTTAACTATCTTCTCATATTTCTGTTTTGCAACGTACTTCTCCAAAGTGACGTTCGATTAGTCCAAACAGAAGGAACTTATTATGTAATGCCGATTAAACGATGATTTTTAGGTAACGGGAGCTATGGACACACAGTTCAATAAAACGAAATGAGTTCAAGCTTTTAACCAAGGACTTGAAGAGATAAGTTGTTCTCATACAACAAACGTTTTAAGGGCCTACTACCTCATCTTTGACTTTCAGCATATTAATAATTCATTTTAAAGATATTATTTCAATAATCTATATCAAATTCTGTATATATCAATAGGCAATACTAGGGATGTAATAAAAAATAAAGTCTACTACTTTTGAAGCATCAAGTCCATAGAGTCGTCGACAATTATATCCACCGATCACAATCCAATAAAGATAAGGCATTCCTATCAGAATACATCGAACAAATATTTGGCGTATCTTTTTCCGGTTTCGTATATGGAATCAGAATTAGAAACGTTCCCCAAATTATGAAATATCAAGATAAGTCCTATTTTTTTCTACAAGCTCCACGATAACATGTTCATGAAATTATTAGTGTAGAACTTCATACATATTCTTTTTTCCAAGATATTGTTTGAAAAGTTAGAATTAAAGATGCCTAAGTGTGGATATAGGTTTTCACAAAAAATGGAGCACGCTTACGAAGTGTGTAATCTGGCGAAGCTCAAGGAATACTATTTCCTAATCTCCAACGAATCAAAACACAAACTTCTCCCACAATCATATGTTTAGGTATTATTGTATTGTAAATATTTTCTCTTCCTATTCCCTTGCCTAGTAGTATGGTTTGCATAATTATAACTAATATATTAAAATAGTTTCAAAATATGATGCTTATGTAAAGGAAGCGACATTTACGAGAGAGCGCAAAATCACCAATCACGAAGATAAGTCATTCAACCTTTTGTTTCTTGTTAACTATCTTCTCCTATTTCTGTTTCGCAACGTACTTCTCCAAAGTGACGTTCGATTAGTCCAAACAGAAAGAACTTATTATGTAATGCTGATTAAACGATGATTTTGAGGTAATGGGAGCTATGCACACACAGTTCAATAAAACGAAATGAGTTTAAGTTTTTAACCAAGGACATGAAGAGGTAAGTTGTTCTCCTGCAACAAATGTTTTAAGGGCCTACTACCTCATCTTTGACTTTCAGCATATTAATAATTCATTTTAAAGATATTATTTCAATAATCTAATTCGAATTCTGTATATATCAATAGGCAATACTAGCGACGTAATAAGAAATGAAGTCTACTACTTTTGAAGCATCAACTCCGTAGAGTCCTCGACAATTATGTCCATCGATCACAATCCAATAAAGATAAGTCATTCCTATCATAATACTTCATGATTGTATTTTTTCTTCTCCTTAATGTTGTGACACATACAACTATATCGAACAAATATTTGGCGTATCTTTTTCAGGTTTTGTATAAGGAATCAGGATTAGACACGTTCCCCAAATTATAAAATATAAAGATAAGCTATTTTTTTCCACAAGTTCCTCGATAACATGTTCATGAAATTATTAGGGTAGCACTAAGTGTAGATTCTTTTTTTCAAGATAATGTTTGAAAAGTTAGAATTAAAGATGCCTAAGGGTGGATATAGGTTTTCTCAAAAAATGGAGCACGCTTACGATGTGTGTAATCCGGCGAAGCTCAAAGTGTACTCGTCCCTAATCTCCAACGAATCAAAATACAAACTTCTCCCACAATCGTATGTTACGGCATTATTGTATTGTAAATATTTTCTCTTCCTATTCCCTTGCCTAGTAGTATGGTTTTCATAATTATAACTAATATATTAAAATGGTTTCCAAATATGATGCTTATGTGAAGGAAACGACATTTCCGAGAGAGCGGAAAACCACCAATCACGAAGATAAGTCATTCAACCTTCTGTTCCTTGTTAACTATCTTCTCATATTTCTGTTTTGCAATGTACTTCTCCAAAGTGACGTTCGATTAGTCCAAACAGAAAGAACTTATTATGTAATGTCGATTAAACAATGATTTTGAGGTAATGGGAGCTATGCACGCACAGTTCAATAAAACGAAATCAGTTCAAGCTTTTAACCAAGGACATGAATAGATAGGTTATTCTCCTACAACAAATGTTTTAAGGATCTACTACCTCCTCTTTGACTTTCAACAGATTAATAATTCATTTTAAAGATATTATTTCAATAATCTAATTCGATTTCTGTATATTTCAATAGGCAATACTAGCGACGTAATAAAAAATGAAGTCTTCTAGTTTTGAAGCATCAAGTCTGTAGAGTCCTCGTCAATCATATCCATCGATCTCAACCCAATAAAGATAAGTCATTCCTATCATAATACTTCATGATTGTATTTTGCCTTCTCCTTATTGTTGTGGCACATACAACTATATCGAACAAATATTTGGCGTATCTTTATTAGGTTTCGTATATGGAGTAAGGATTATACACGTTCCCCAAATTATAAAATATCAAGATAAGTCCTAATTTTTTCTACAAGTTCCACGATAACATGTTCATGAAATTATTAGGGTAGCACTAAATGGAGATTCTTTTTTTCAAGATAAGGTTTGAAAAGTTAGAATTAAAGATGCCTAAGTGTGGATATAGGTTTTCCCAAAAAATGGAGCACGCTTACGAAGTGTGTAATCCGGCGAAGCTCAAAGAGTGCTATTCCCTAATCTCCAACGAATCAAAATAAGAACTTCTCCCACAATCGTATGTAACGGTATTATAGTATTGTAAATATTTTCTCTTCCTATTCCCTTGCCTAGTAGTATGGTTTGCATAATTGTAACTAATATATTAAAATGGTTTCGAAATATGATGCTTATGTAAAGGAAGCGACATTTCCGAGAGAGCGAAAAACCACCAATCACGAAGATAAGTCATTTAACCTTCCGTTTATTGTTAACTATCTTCTCATATTTATGTTTTGCAATGTACTTCTCCAAAGTGACGTTCGATTAGTCCAAACAGAAAGAACTTATTATGTATTGCCGATTAAAAGATGATTTTTAGGTAATGGGATCTATGCACACACAGTTCAATAAAATGAAATGGGTTTAAGTTTTTAGGCAAGGACATGAAGAGGTAAGTTGTTCTCCTGCAACAAATGTTTTAAGGGCCTACTACCTCATCTTTGACTTTCAGAATATCAATAATTAATTTTAAAGATATTATTTCACTAATCTAATACGAATTCTGTATATATCAATAGGCAATACTAGCGACGTAATAAAAAATGAAGTCTACTACTTTTGAAGAATCAAGTCCGTAGAGTCCTCGACAATTATATCCATCGATCTCAACCCAATAAAGATAAGTCATTCCTCTCATAATACTTCATGACCGTATTTCGTTTTCTCCTTATTGTTGTGACACATACAACTACATCGAACAAATATTTGGCGTATCTTTTTCAGGTTTTGTATATGGAATAAGGATTATACGCGTTCCCCAAATTATAAAATATCAAGATAAGTCATATTTTTTTCTACAAGATCCACGATAACATGTTCATGAAATTATTAGGGTAGCACTAAATGGAGATTCTTTTTTTCAAGATAATGTTTGAAAAGTTAGAATTAAAGATGCCTAAGTGTGGATATAGGTTTTCACAAAAAATGGAGCACGCTTACGAAGTGTGTAATTCGGTGAAGCTCAAAGAGTACTATTCCCTAATCTCCAACGAATCAAAATACAAACTTCTCGCACAATCGTATGTTACGGTATTATTGTATTGTAAATATTTTCTCTTCCTATTCCCTTTCCTAGTAGTATGGTTTGCATAATTATAACTAATATATTAAAATGGTTTCAAAATATGATGCTTATGTAAAGGAAGCGACATTTCTGGGAGAGCGCAAAACCACCAATCACGAAGATAAGTCATTCAACCTTCCGTTTCTTGTTAACTATCTTCTCATATTTCCATTTTGCACCGTACTTCTCCAAAGTGACGTTCGATTAGTCCAAACAGAAAGAACTTATTTTGTAATGCCGATTAAACGATGATTTTGAGGTAAGGGGAGCTATGCACACACAGTTCAATAAAATGAAATGAGTTTAAGTTTTTAACCAAGGACATGAAGAGGTAAGTTGTTCTCCTGCAACAAATGTTTTAAGGGCCTACTACCTCATCTTTGACTTTCAGCATATTAATAATTCATTTTAAAGATATTATTTCACTAATCTAATACGAATTCTGTATATATCAATAGGCAATACTAGCGACGTAATAAAAAAAGAAGTCTACTACTTCTGAAAAATCAAGTCCGTAGAGTCCTCGACAATTATATCCATCGATCTCAACTCAATAAAGATAAGTCATTCCTCTCATAATACTTCATGACCGTATTTCGTCTTCTCCTTATTGTTGTGACACATACAACTATATCGAACAAATATTTGGCGTATCTTTTTCAGGTTTTGTATATGGAATCAGGATTATACACGTTCCCCAAATTATAAAATATCAAGATAAGTCCAATTTTTTTTCCACAAGTTCCACGATAACATGTTCATGAAATTATTAGGGTAGCCCTATACGCAGATTCTTTTGTCCAAGGTAATGTTTGAAAAGTTAGAATTAAAGATGCCTACGTGTGGATAAAGGTTTTCACAAAAAATTGAGCACTCTTACGAAGTGTGTAGTCCGGCGAAGCTCAAAGAGTACTATTTCCAAATCTCCAACGAATCGAAATACGAACTTCTACCACAATCGTATGTAACGGTATTATTGTATTGTAAATATTTTCTCTTCCTATTCCCTTGCCTAGTAGTATGGTTTGCATAATTATAACTAATATATTAAAATGGTTTCGAAATATGATGCTTATGTAAAGGAAGCGACATTTCCGAGAGTGCGCAAAACCACCAATCACGAAGATAAGTCATTCAACCTTCCGTTTCTTGTTAACTATCTTGTCATATTTCCATTTTGCACCGTACTTCTCCAAAGTGACGTTCGATTAGTCCAAACAGAAAGAACTTATTATGTAATGCCGATTAAACGACGATTTTGAGGTAATGGGAGCTATGCACACACAGTTCAACATGATGAAATGAGTTTAAGTTTTTAACCAAGGACATGAAGAGGTAAGTTGTTCTCCTGCAACAAATGTTTTAAGGGCCTACTACCTCATCTTTGACTTTCAGCATATTAATAATTCATTTTAAAGATATTATTTCACTAATCTAATTCAAATTCTGTATATATCAATAGGCAATACTAGCGACGTAATAAAAAATGAAGTCTACTACTTCTGAAGAATCAAGTCCGTAGAGTCCTCGACAATTATATCCATCGATCTCAACCCAATAAAGATAAGTCATTCCTCTCATAATACTTCATGACCGTATTTTGTCTTCTCCTTATTGTTGTGTCACATACAACTATATCGAACAAATATTTGGCGTATCTTTTTCAGGTTTTGTATATGGAATCAGGATTATACACGTTCCCCAAATTATAAAATGTCAAGATAAGTCCAATTTTTTTCCACAAGTTCCACGATAACATGTTCATGAAATTATTAGGGTAGCCCTATACGCAGATTCTTTTGTCGAAGGTAATGTTTGAAAAGTTAGAATTAAAGATGCCTACGTGTGGATATAGGTTTTCACAAAAAATTGAGCACTCTTACGAAGTGTGTAGTCCGGCGAAGCTCAAAGAGTACTATTTCCTAATCTCCAACGAATCAAAATACGAACTTCTATCACAATCGTATGTTACGGTATTATTGTATTGTAAATATTTTCTCTTCCTATTCCCTTGCCTAGTAGTATGGTTTGCATAATTATAACTAATATATTAAAATGGTTTCGAAATATGATGCTTATGTAAAGGAAGCGACATTTCCGAGAGTGCGCAAAACCACCAATCACGAAGATAAGTCATTCAACCTTCCGTTTCTTGTTAACTATCTTCTCATATTTTAGTTTTGCAACGCACTTCTCCAAAGTGACGTTCGATTAGTCCAAACAGAAAGAACTTATTATGTAATGCCGATTAAACGATGATTTTGAGGTAATGGGAGCTATGCACACACAGTTCAATATAATGAAATGAGTTTAAGTTTTTAACCAAGGACATGAAGAGGTAAGTTGTTCTCCTGCAACAAATGTTTTAAGGGCCTACTACCTCATCTTTGACTTTCAGCATATTAATAATTCATTTTAAAGATATTATTTCACTAATCTAATTCGAATTCTGTTTATATCAATAGGCAATACTAGCGACGTAATAAAAAATGAAGTCTACTACTTCTGAAGAATCAAGTTCGTAGAGTCCTCGACAATTATATCCATCGATCTCAACCCAATAAAGATAAGTCATTCCTCTCATAATACTTCATGACCGTATTTTGTCTTCTCCTTATTGTTGTGACACATACAACTATATCGAACAAATATTTGGCGTATCTTTTTCAGGTTTTGTATATGGAATCAGGATTATACACGTTCCCCAAATTATAAAATATCAAGATAAGTCCAATTTTTTTCCACAAGTTCCACGATAACATGTTCATGAAATTATTAGGGTAGCCCTATACGCAGATTCTTTTGTCCAAGGTAATGTTTGAAAAGTTAGAATTAAAGATGCCTACGTGTGGATAAAGGTTTTCACAAAAAATTGAGCACTCTTACGAAGTGTGTAGTCCGGCGAAGCTCAAAGAGTACTACTTCCTAATCTCCAACGAATCAAAATACGAACTTCTACCACAATCGTATGTTACGGTATTATTGTATTTTAAATATTTTCTCTTCCTATTCCCTTGCCTAGTAGTATGGTTTGCATAATTATAACTAATATATTAAAATGGTTTCGAAATGTGATGCTTATGTAAAGGAAGCGACATTTCCGAGAGTGCGCAAAACCACCAATCACGAAGATAAGTCATTCAACCTTCCGTTTCTTGTTAACTATCTTCTCATATTTTAGTTTTGCAACGCACTTCTCCAAAGTGACGTTCGATTAGTCCAAACAGAAATAACTTATTATGTAACGCCAATTAAACGATGATTTTGAGGTAATGGGAGCTATGCATAAACAGTTCAATAAAATGAAATGATTTCAAGCTTTTAACAAGAGACATGAAGAGAAAAGGTGTTCTCTTACAACAAAGGTTTAAAGGGCCTACTACCTCATCTTTGACTTTCAGCATATTAATGTTTCATTTTAAAGATATTATTTTAATAATCTAATTCGAATTCTGTATATATCAATAGGAAATACTAGCGACGTAATGAAAAATGAAGTCTACTAGATTTGAAACATCAAGTCCGTAGAGTCCTCGACGATTATATCCATCGATCTCAACCCAAGAAAGAGAAGTCATTCCTATCATAATACTTCATGATTGTATTTTCTCTTCTCCGTATTGTTGTGACACATACAACTATATCGAACAAATATTTGGCGTATCTCTTTTAGGTTTCGTATATGGAATCAGGATTAGACACGTTCCCCAAATTATAAAATATCACGATAAGTCCTATTTTTTTCCACAAGTTCGACGATAACATGTTCATGATATTATTAGTGTAGCACTTCATACAGATTCTTTTTTCCAAGATAATGTTTGAAAAGTTAGAATTAAAGATGCCTTAGTGTGGATATAGGTTTTCACGAAAAATTTAGCACGCTTACGAAGTGTGTAATCCGGCGAAGCTCAAAGAGTACTATTTCCAAATCTCCAACGAATCGAAATACGAACTTCTACCACAATCGTATGTAACGGTATTATTGTATTGTAAATATTTTCTCTTCCTATTCCCTTGCCTAGTAGTATGGTTTGCATAATTATAACTAATATATTAAAATGGTTTCGAAATATGATGCTTATGTAAAGGAAGCGACATTTCCGAGAGTGCGCAAAACCACCAATCACGAAGATAAGTCATTCAACCTTCCGTTTCTTGTTAACTATCTTGTCATATTTCCATTTTGCACCGTACTTCTCCAAAGTGACGTTCGATTAGTCCAAACAGAAAGAACTTATTATGTAATGCCGATTAAACGACGATTTTGAGGTAATGGGAGCTATGCACACACAGTTCAACATGATGAAATGAGTTTAAGTTTTTAACCAAGGACATGAAGAGGTAAGTTGTTCTCCTGCAACAAATGTTTTAAGGGCCTACTACCTCATCTTTGACTTTCAGCATATTAATAATTCATTTTAAAGATATTATTTCACTAATCTAATTCAAATTCTGTATATATCAATAGGCAATACTAGCGACGTAATAAAAAATGAAGTCTACTACTTCTGAAGAATCAAGTCCGTAGAGTCCTCGACAATTATATCCATCGATCTCAACCCAATAAAGATAAGTCATTCCTCTCATAATACTTCATGACCGTATTTTGTCTTCTCCTTATTGTTGTGTCACATACAACTATATCGAACAAATATTTGGCGTATCTTTTTCAGGTTTTGTATATGGAATCAGGATTATACACGTTCCCCAAATTATAAAATGTCAAGATAAGTCCAATTTTTTTCCACAAGTTCCACGATAACATGTTCATGAAATTATTAGGGTAGCCCTATACGCAGATTCTTTTGTCGAAGGTAATGTTTGAAAAGTTAGAATTAAAGATGCCTACGTGTGGATATAGGTTTTCACAAAAAATTGAGCACTCTTACGAAGTGTGTAGTCCGGCGAAGCTCAAAGAGTACTATTTCCTAATCTCCAACGAATCAAAATACGAACTTCTACCACAATCGTATGTTACGGTATTATTGTATTGTAAATATTTTCTCTTCCTATTCCCTTGCCTAGTAGTATGGTTTGCATAATTATAACTAATATATTAAAATGGTTTCGAAATATGATGCTTATGTAAAGGAAGCGACATTTCAGAGAGTGCGCAAAACCACCAATCACGAAGATAAGTCATTCAACCTTCCGTTTCTTGTTAACTATCTTCTCATATTTCCATTTTGCACCGTACTTCTCCAAAGTGACGTTCGATTAGTCCAAACAGAAAGAACTTATTATGTATTGCCGATTAAACGATGATTTTGAGGTAATGGGAGCTATGCACACACAGTTCAATAAAATGAAATGAGTTTAAGTTTTTAACCAAGGACATGAAGAGGTAAGTTGTTCTCCTGCAACAAATGTTTTAAGGGCCTACTACCTCATCTTTGACTTTCAGCATATTAATAATTCATTTTAAAGATATTATTTCACTAATCTAATTCGAATTCTGTATATATCATTAGGCAATACTAGCGACGTAATAAAAAATGAAGTCTACTACTTTTGAAGAATCAAGTCCGTAGAGTCCTCGACAATTATATCCATCGATCTCAACCCAATAAAGAAAAGTCATTCCTCTCATAATACTTCATGACCGTATTTTGTCTTCTCCTTATTATTGTGACACATACAACTATATCGAACAAATATTTTGCGTATCTTTTTCAGGTTTTGTATATGGAATCAGGATTATACACGTTCCCCAAATTATAAAATATCAAGATAAGTCCAATTTTTTTCCACAAGTTCCACGATAACATGTTCATGAAATTATAAGGGTAGCCCTATACGCAGATTCTTTTGTCCAAGGTAATGTTTGAAAAGGTAGAATTAAAGATGCCTACATGTGGATATAGGTTTTCACAAAAAATTGAGCACTCTTACGAAGTGTGTAGTCCGGCGAAGCTCAAAGAGTACTATTTCCTAATCTCCAACGAATCAAAATACGAACTTCTACCACAATCGTATGTTACGGTATTATTGTATTGTAAATATTTTCTCTTCCTATTCCCTTGCCTAGTAGTATGGTTTGCATAATTATAACTAATATATTAAAATGGTTTCGAAATATGATGCTTATGTAAAGGAAGCGACATTTCCGAGAGTGCGCAAAACCACCAATCACGAAGATAAGTCATTCAACCTTCCGTTTCTTGTTAACTATCTTCTCATATTTTAGTTTTGCAACGCACTTCTCCAAAGTGACGTTCGATTAGTCCAAACAGAAAGAACTTATTATGTAATGCCGATTAAACGATGATTTTGAGGTAATGGGAGCTATGCACACACAGTTCAATATAATGAAATGAGTTTAAGTTTTTAACCAAGGACATGAAGAGGTAAGTTGTTCTCCTGCAACAAATGTTTTAAGGGCCTACTACCTCATCTTTGACTTTCAGCATATTAATAATTCATTTTAAAGATATTATTTCACTAATCTAATTCGAATTCTGTTTATATCAATAGGCAATACTAGCGACGTAATAAAAAATGAAGTCTACTACTTCTGAAGAATCAAGTCCGTAGAGTCCTCGACAATTATATCCATCGATCTCAACCCAATAAAGATAAGTCATTCCTCTCATAATACTTCATGACCGTATTTTGTCTTCTCCTTATTGTTGTGACACATACAACTATATCGAACAAATATTTGGCGTATCTTTTTCAGGTTTTGTATATGGATTCAGGATTATACACGTTCCCCAAATTATAAAATATCAAGATAAGTCCAATTTTTTTCCACAAGTTCCACGATAACATGTTCATGAAATTATTAGGGTAGCCCTATACGCAGATTCTTTTGTCCAAGGTAATGTTTGAAAAGTTAGAATTAAAGATGCCTACGTGTGGATAAAGGTTTTCACAAAAAATTGAGCACTCTTACGAAGTGTGTAGTCCGGCGAAGCTCAAAGAGTACTACTTCCTAATCTCCAACGAATCAAAATACGAACTTCTACCACAATCGTATGTTACGGTATTATTGTATTTTAAATATTTTCTCTTCCTATTCCCTTGCCTAGTAGTATGGTTTGCATAATTATAACTAATATATTAAAATGGTTTCGAAATGTGATGCTTATGTAAAGGAAGCGACATTTCCGAGAGTGCGCAAAACCACCAATCACGAAGATAAGTCATTCAACCTTCCGTTTCTTGTTAACTATCTTCTCATATTTTAGTTTTGCAACGCACTTCTCCAAAGTGACGTTCGATTAGTACAAACAGAAATAACTTATTATGTAACGCCAATTAAACGATGATTTTGAGGTAATGGGAGCTATGCATAAACAGTTCAATAAAATGAAATGATTTCAAGCTTTTAACAAGAGACATGAAGAGATAAGGTGTTCTCTTACAACAAAGGTTTAAAGGGCCTACTACCTCATCTTTGACTTTCAGCATATTAATGTTTCATTTTAAAGATATTATTTTAATAATCTAATTCGAATTCTGTATATATCAATAGGAAATACTAGCGACGTAATGAAAAATGAAGTCTACTAGATTTGAAACATCAAGTCCGTAGAGTCCTCGACGATTATATCCATCGATCTCAACCCAAGAAAGAGAAGTCATTCCTATCATAATACTTCATGATTGTATTTTCTCTTCTCCGTATTGTTGTGACACATACAACTATATCGAACAAATATTTGGCGTATCTTTTTTAGGTTTCGTATATGGAATCAGGATTAGACACGTTCCCCAAATTATAAAATATCACGATAAGTCCTATTTTTTTCTACAAGTTCCACGATAACATGTTCATGATATTATTAGTGTAGCACTTCATACAGATTCTTTTTTCCAAGATAATGTTTGAAAAGTTAGAATTAAAGATGCCTTAGTGTGGATATAGGTTTTCACGAAAAATTTAGCACGCTTACGAAGTGTGTAATCCGGCGAAGCTCAAAGTGTACTAGTCCCTAATCTCCAACGAATCAAAATACGAACTTCTCCCACAATCGTATGTTAAGGTATTATTGTATTGTAAATATTTTCTTTTCCTACTCCCTTGCCTAGTAGTGTGGTTTGCATATTTATAACTAATATATTAAAATGGTTTAAAAATATGATGCTTATGTAAAGGAAGCGACATTTACTAGAGAGCGCAAAACCACTAATCACGAAGATAAGTCATTCAACCTTCCCTTTCTTGTTAACTATCTTCTCATATTTCTATTTTGCAACGTACTTCTCCAAAGTGACGTTCGATTAGTCCAAACAGAAAGAACTTATTTTGTAATGCAGATTAAACGATGATTTTCAGGTAATGGGAGCTATGCACACACAGTTCAATAAAACGAAATGATTTCAAGCTTTTAACAAGGGACATGCAGAGATAAGGTGTTCTCTTACAACAAAGGTTTAAAGGGCCTACTACCTCATCTTTGACTTTCAGCATATTAATTTTTCATTTTAAAGATATTATTTCAATAATCTAATTTGAATTCTGTATATATCAATAGGAAATACTAGCGACGTAATGAAAAATGAAGTCTACTAGATTTGAAACATCAAGTCCGTAGAGTCCTTGACAATTATATCCATCGATCTCAACCCAATAAAGTTAAGTCATTCCTATCAGAATATTTCATGATTGTATTCTGTCTTCTCCTTATTGTTGTGACACATACAACTATATCGAACATATATTTGACGTATCTTTTTCAGGTTTCATATATGGAATCAGGATTATACACGTTCCCCGAATTATAAAATATCAAGGTAAGTCGTATTATTTTTTACGAGTTCCACGATAACATGTTCATGAAATTGTTAGGGTAGCACTAAATGCAGATTCTTTTTTCCAAGATAATGTTTGAAAAGTTAGAATTAAAGATGCCTATGTAATACCCTGTATCTCACAAAAAAAAATAAAAATAAAAAATTTGGGCGTACTTTCTTGAAAGTCCGGGCACATGCCCGGAAGTCGAGGCACATGCCTGGAAGTCCAGGCACATGCACGAAAGTCCAGGCAGCCCGCCCGGAAGTCCAATCACATGCCCGGAAGTCCAGGTAGCCTGCCAGGAAGTCCAGGCACATGCCCGGAAGTCCAGGCACATGCCCGGAAGTCCAGGCACATGCCCGGAAGTCCAGGCACATGCCCGAAAGTCCAGGCACATGCCCGAAAGTCCAGGCATATGCCCGGAAGTCCAGGCGGCCCGCCTGGACTTCCTAGTGCCAAAACCCCTATATAAACCAACCATTTCCTCTTCATTTTTCACACCAAATTCACTCCAAATTGTGATTTTTCCTCCTTTTTTCACTCATTTTGAGTTTTTAGTCTTTTGAGACTCTATGTCCGAGACTCTCAGTGCGGTACGACGAAGTTCTGTCCGGAGGAAAGCGCCAGATCTGAAAAATAAGAAGTTCTTATCTGAAGGTGGGGAACGAAACATAGGTTTGCGTGTTTTATAACTTTTATTAAAGTTTACATTCAATTATTATTATATCTACTATTCATTTACACTGCATTATGTCATATAATGTTTATGCTGCCACACTTATGCCTGTATATTTGGAATTCATGTCTTACACTGTTATAATGCCAGATTTGTGGTCAATCTGACTCAACTAGGCTCGGTCTTGTCCTCAGTAACTTTAAATAGTGAACGGGAGGCAGCGGGCTGCTCTAGGCGATTGGTATTTAAGCAGACCTTGTGTCTCACCTCTCAACTGGGGACTGATCTAGTTGGTCTTATTGAAAGCTATCAGCTTATACAAGTAATACTGAATGTCCTAATCTTGCACGTCGTGATACCGACCCTTATAAGGATCACCAGACGTTGCTAAAGTCAGTCTAAATGTCAAGAAAAAACCAGACTAGTAGACAAGACCATTTCATGCATTGACATCATACATATCACCACCTAGGGACGTATATGGTTTATGACTCATAGAATAGTTAGGAGCATTGCTCGCTATTCATTATATTTCTCTGGAGAGGGACGTGCATGAGAACCCGACTACGCCAGGGGAGGGATATCAATACGTGAATCCAGAGCATCGTTCCTGAGGAGGGACGTACAGTGAGAACCTGGCTATGCTCGGAGAAGGACACCTATACGTGAACTCAGGCGATGCACGTTCATCAAACCATTACGAGACGGTGTCATGCATACATACATACTAATTGATTGATTATGATGCTCACATGTGTATTTAAGATATTTAATATTGAAGTATGCTCACATGTGTATTTAAGATATTTAGTATTGAAGTATGCTCACATGTGTATTTAAGCTCACTCCATTATTATCCAATCTTTCATAGGAAATTAGGGTGGACTGGGTGCAGGTGATGGGGACCACAATTATGTACCCTTTGTATCATTCATTGGGGATTTTGGGGAGTATGTTCCCTTGACCGTTTCATGTACAAATTATATTCTGAATTAAATGAAATCAGATTTGTACTGTATATTATATTTTCCGCTGTGCACTCTGTTGTTACCATTGTTATTGTTCCAAATGCGTGCCCCGGTCGCGAGTGAACCGCCGGTTTAGGCGCGTCCGAGCGGGGTGTGACAGCCTAAGTGTGGATATAAGTTTTCACAAAAAATGGAGCACGCTTACGAACTGTGTAATCCGGCGAAGCTCAAAGAGTACTATTCCCTAATCTCCAACGAATCAAAATACGAACTTCTCCCACAATCATATGTTACAGTATTATTGTATTGTAAATATTTTCTCTTCTTATTCCCTTGCCTAGTAGTATGGTTTGCATAATTATAACTAATATATTAAAATGGTTTCAAAATATGATGCTTATGTAAAGGAAACGACATTTCCGAGAGAGCGCAAAACCACCAATCATGAAGATAAGTCATTCAACCTTCCGTTTCTTGTTAACTATCTTCTCATATTTCTATTTTGCAACGTACTTCTCCAAAGTGACGTTCGCTGGATTTATTGCGGCGATGAAGGTCACTGTTCAAACTGCCGTTCGTGAGACCGCGACAAGTCATGTTGCCACTGTTCAGGCACCTGTACGATTTGGATTGGAATCTCAAACCGATCAGATTACTAAATACAAGCGGCTACAACCTCTTACTTTCGCTGGCACCATTGAGGCTGATGAGGTGCATAAGTGGTTGGATGAGTCAAAGAAGGCTCTTGATGCAATGGGAGTCGATGAGACTCTCAAAATTCCACTAGCAACCTACCAACTTGTTGGTGCAGCAAACACATGGTGGATCACAGTGAAAGAAGACCCAAGGGTCAACATAGCAGATATGACTTGGCAACAATTTGAGTCAATGTTTATTGATGAGTATTTTCCCAGCGCGGTAACGAAACAGAAGCGCCAGGAATTCGCTAAGTTATACCAGGGCACCATGACCGTCAGAGAATATGCTGGAAAATTCAAAGAATTATCAGTCTACTCTCTCTTCACCATCTCAACGGAGCGAGATAAGACTGAGAAATTTTATAATGGTCATCGCCATGACATTCGACACGCCTTGTCGATCTTGGATCTCAAGATTTACAAGGAGGTTGTTGACAAGGCCATGAGCTTTGAACAAGAGACGATCTTACGGGAACAACGAATGAATAAGGGCAAACGGCCTGCAACGTTTTCCCAACAAGGCAACAAGAAGAAGCCCTACTACAATCAAAACCCAGCCCTCCCAGCCCCTATTTCGCAGAATGAGGCCACAACACCTGCGGCTGAACCTTCTAACCCTCACCATCAGGGTTTCCGAAATCATGGCCGTGGAGGTTGTTGTGGAAGAGGTGGCCGTAGAAACGACAATGGCAGAGGTGGTGGTCGACACCACAATCAGCAAGGCCAGCCGAATAATCAGAATGGCCAGCAAAACAATCAGCAGTTCAGGCCGACTTGTTTCAACTGCGACCAGAAGGGCCATGTAAGATATGCTTGTCCGCACCTTCAACAACCTATTCCCGTTCTCCCGATCCAACAAGCACCACCTGCTGCTAATGCCCAACCCAGACAGAACCAGGGTCAATGGAATCAGGGCTGAGCATTTGCCATCGCTCAACATCCCCTCCCAGACAACAATGTAGTCGAAGGTACCTTTCCTTTGTTCAATACAATGGTGCATGTTTTATTTGATTCAGGTGCTACGCATTCTTTTATATCGTCGGCATTGGTAAGACATTTAAGCTTGCATCCTGAACCCACAACCATCACACTCCATGTCACATCACCGTTCGGATCTGGTACTGATGTGAATTTGCAGTGTTCTCGATGTGAGCTTCGAATGTTAGAACATATAATATATGCCGATCTTTTTGTAATGGATTTTGAAGACTTCGACATCATCCTCGGCATGGATTGGCTAACACCACTGAATGCAAAGATCGAATGTGTGAAGAAGCAAGTTCAGTTAACCTTGCCTACAGGAGAGTTGGTCAAGCTTCAGGGAACGAGGAAATGGATACACAAATCAATAGTTGCCCTTCTCAAGGCACAACTTCGAGCTCTATCCCTTGGCAATGAAAACAACTCACCAACACTATATCCTCTCGAAGTACGTGATGTTCCAGTCATATCTGAATTCCCAACAGTTTTTTTTAATGACCTTCCTGGTCTACCTCCAGTTAGGGAATTCGATTTTGAGATCAACCTCATACCTGGGACAGGGCCTATCTCAATTCCACCATACAGAATGTCCAATGTCGAGCTGGTCGAATTAGACAAACAACTTAAGGAATTAGAGAGTAATGGCTTCATCCGAAAGAGTTCATCACCCTGGGGCGCTCCAGTTTTGTTTGTTCGCAAAAAGGATGGTTCGTTACGACTTTCCATCGATTATCGCAAGTTGAATAACGTCACCATCAAGAACAGATATCCGTTGCCCAGGATCGATGACTTGTTCGACCAACTTAGAGATGCCAAATACTTCTCTAAGATTGATTTACTGTTCGGTTATCACCAACTCCGGATCCGGGAGTCGGACATTACCAAAACGACATTCAGAACTCGGTACGGTCACTACGAGTTCTTGGTTATGCCGTTCGGTCTAACAAATGCACCTGCTGCATTCATGGATTTGATGAATCGCATTTTCAGGTTATACTTAGACCGATTTGTGGTGGTTTTTGTGGACGACATCTTGATATATTCCTTAACCGAAGAAGACCATAAAATACATTTGAAAATAGTCCTCCAGACCTTAAGAAGCCACCAACTGTATGCAAAGTTGAGTAAGTGCGAATTTTCAGGCAATGGCATTGAGGTAGATCCTTCTAAGGTTGAAGCAGTTTTAAACTGGAAGCAGCCTACCATTGTTACTCAGATTAGAATTTTTCTTGGTTTGGCTGGCTATTACAGACGCTTCATCAAGGACTTCTCAAAGATTGCTGAACCTATGATCAAGCTCACTCGAAAAGACGTGCGATTTATCTGGAATCCCGCCTGTGAAGCATCATTTCCGGAATTGAAGAAACGCCTCACGACAGCACCTGTACTTATCACTCCAAGAAAGGCAATTCGATTTTTATTATACACCGACGCCTCTCTCCAAGGCTTAGGTGCCGTGCTAATGCAAGAAGGCCAAGTTGTTGCATATGCCTCACGGCAATTGAAGATTCATGAGGGTAATTACCCAACACATGACTTGGAATTTGCAGCTGTCGTATTTGCACTAAAATTATGGCGTCATTACCTATACGGTGAACGGTTCGAGGTCTTCTCAGATCACAAGAGTCTTAAGTACATATACACTCAGAAAGACCTCAACCTCCGCCAAAGACGATAGTTAGAATTCTTGACGGATTATGACTTTCAACTCTAGTACCATCCCGGAAAGGCCAATGTTGTGGCCGATGCCCTAAGTAGAAAATCTTATGTTGCTTGCACTCTTAACTACGAAATGGGGAAGTTGGCTACAGAGATGGAGAACTTTAACCTATAGCTGAACAAAGAGGGACCGCGACCGCGACTCTCTCAATTATCAGCCAACTCCGAGCTTGTTCGAAACATTTCAGCTGCTCAAGCCAATGACCCTATGTTAATGGAGAAACGAGAACTTCTACTCAGCAGACACGACCTTCCTCATTGGTCGGTCTCAGAAGACGGGGCCGTTTTCTATAAAAAAACGTCTCTGTCTACCGAACGATTCTGAGGTTCGGCATGAAGTGCTTACTGAGATGCACTGTTTGAGGTATGCTATGCATCCTGGGGGTGACAAGATGTACAAGGATGTCACGCGACAATTCTGGTTTTCTGGAATAAAGAAGGAAATTGCAGACTTCGTTGCTCGATGTCTCGTTTGCCAGAAAGTTAAGGCAGAACGAAGGCTTCCCTCTGGACTTCTCCAGCCGTTACCGATTGGAGAATGGAAATGGGAGAACATCGCAATGGATTTTGTCACGGCCTTACCTCGAAACCATAAAGGGCAAGATGCTATCTGGGTTATCATTGACAGACTTACAAATTTTGCACACTTCTTGCCAATAAAGTTCACGGATAATCCCGCCAATCTTGCAGAACTATATGAAAGAGAGATCGTACGCCTTCATGGCATACCACTCACGATCGTCTCTGATCAAGACCCTCGATTCACATCAAACTTTTGAAAAAGCTTCCAGAATAGAATGGGTTCTAAGATCACTATAAGCATAGCCTTCCACCCTCAGACTGATGGGCAGTCAGAACGGCTTATCCAAATCTTAGAAGACATGTTACGATTCTGCATTTTGGACTTTAATGACGGATGGGCGAAATACTTACATTTAGCTGAGTTTGCATACAACAACAACTACTAAACTAATATCGACATGGCACCATACGAGGCTCTCTATGGTCGTCCTTGCAGATCTCTGGTATGCGGGTTTGATATGGCAGATCGACCGCAGTTAGGCCCTGAACTAGTTCAAGAGATCTCTGAGAAGATCACACTAGTAAAGGAACGACTTCGTGTTGCACAAAGTTGACAGAAGAGCTATGCTGACAAGCGGAGACAGCCTCTAGAATTTGGTAAGGGGGACTTGGTTTTTCTAAAAGTTCAGCCCACAAGAGGTGTCAAACGCTTTGGGATCAACGAAAAGCTCTCCCCCCGGTACATCGGTCCATTTCAGATCATTGAACGTATTGGCAAACTTGCTTATCGTCTGTCCTTTCTATCGTTCATGCCTAAGGTTCATGATGTTTTTCACGTATCTATGCTTCGCAAGTATCGTCCTGATCCTTCGCATATCATCCCTTTAGTCGAGGTTCGGGTTGAGGAAGGAAATACGTATCAGGAGAAAGCGATCCAGATTTTAGATAGCAAAACCCAAGAACTACGGCGATGCAGCATACCACTTGTGAAAGTGCTCTGGGATCAACACGGCGTAGAGGAAGCAACATGGTAACTAGAAGCAACTATTAAACAGAAATATCCTGAATTATTTTCTAGTACCAACTGATGATGAGATACATTGTCCTATTTTCACTTATAAATAAAATGATGAAACATTGTTACAACTACTGAGCATCACCAATCCCGTGCCTGAACTCGCAAGCGATGACGCCGACAGTGAATCTCATGCAGATAACCATCATAACTACTTAAATTGATTTCGAGGGCGAAATCCCTTTAAGGGGGGGGTAGAGTGTAATACCCAGTATTTCACCAAAAAAAAATTACTATTTGGGCAACGTCAAAACGTTCAGGCGCATGCCAGAACGTTGAGGCGCATGTCAGAACGTTTAGGCGCATGACAGAAAGTTCAGGCGCATGACAGAACGTTCAAGCGCATGCTAGAACGTTCAGGCGCAATGCATGCCCGAACGTTCAGGCGCATGCCAGAAAGTTCAGGCGCATGACAGAACGTTCAGGCGCAATGCATGCCCGAACGTTCAGGCACCAAAAATCTCTATATAAGGAACCCTCCTCATTTCTCATTCCTCACACCAAATCACCTTCTCCTGTGAATTACTTCTCCTTTCCACTCATTCTGCGTTTTTAGTTTTGAGACTCTCTGTCCGAGACTCTCGGTGCGGTGCAATAAAGTTCTGTCCGGAGGAAAGCGCCATATCTGAAAGAAGAAGATATGATGCTTATGTAAAGGAAGTGACATTTGCGAGAGAGCGCAAAACCACCAATCACGAAGATAAGTCATTCAACCTTCTGTTTCCTTTTAACTATCTTATCATATTTCTGTTTTGCAACGTACTTCTACGAACTTATTATGTAATGCCGATTAAACGATGATTTTTAGGTAATGGGAGCTATGCACACACAGTTCAATAAAACGAAATGATTTCAAGCTTTTAACAAGGGACTTGAAGAGATAACTTGTTCTCCTACAACAAATGTTTTAAGGGCCTACTACCTCATCTTTGACTTTCAGCATATTAATGTTTCATTTTAAAGATATTATTTCAATAATCTAATTCGAATTCTGTATATATCAATAGGAAATACTAGCGAAGTAATGAAAAATGAAGTCTACTAGATTTGAAGCATCAAGTCCGTAGAGTCCTCGACGATTATATCCATCGATCTCAACCCAATAAAGATAAGTCATTCCTATCATAATACTTCATGATTGTATTTTGTCTTCTTCTTATTGTTTTGACACATACAACTACATCGAACAAATATTTGACGTATCTTTTTCAGGTTTCGTATATGGAATCAAGATTATACACGTTCCCTAAATTATAAAATATCAAGATAAGTCCTATTTTTTTCTACAAGTTCCACGATAACATGTTCATGAAATTATTAGGGTAGCACTTCATACAGATTCTTTTATCCAAGATAATGTTTGAAAAGTTAGAATTAAAGACGCCTAAGTGTGGATATAGGTTTTCACAAAAAATGTAGCACGCTTACGAAGTGTGTAATCCGTCAAAGCTCAAAGAGTACTATTCCCCAATCTCCAACGAATCAAGATACGAACTTCTCCCACAATCGTTTGTTACGGTAATATTGCACACAGTTCAATAAAACGAAATGATTTCAATCTTTTCACAAGGGACATGAAGAGGTAAGTTGTTCTCCTACAACAAATGTTTTAAGGGCCTACTACCTCATCTTTGACTTTCAGCATATTAATGTTTCATTTTAAAGATATTATTTCAATAATCTAATTCAAATTCTGTATATATCAGTAAGAAATACTGGCAAAGTAATAAAAAATGAAGTCTACTACTTTTGAAGCATCAAGTTCGTGGAGTCCTCGACGATTATAGACATCGATCTCAACCCAATAAAGATAAGTCATTCCTATCATAATACTTCATGATTGTATTTTGTCTTCTCCTTATTATTGTCACACACACAACTATATCGAAAATATATTTGGCATATCTTTTTCTGGTTTCGTATATGGAATCAGGATTATACACGTTCCCCAAATTATAAAATATCAAGATAAGTCCTATTTTTTTCTACAAGTTCCACGATAACATGTTCATGAAATTATTGGGGTAGCATTAAATGCAGATTCTTTTTTTCAAGATAATGTTTGAAAAGTTAGAATTAAAGATGCCTAAGTGTGGATATAGGTTTTCCCAAAAAATGGAGCACGCTTACGAAGTGTGTAATCCTGCGAAGCTCAAAGAGTACTATTCCCTAATCTCCAACGAATCAAAATATGAACTTCTCCCACAATCGTATGTTATAGTATTATTGTATTGAAAATATTTTCTCTTCCTATTCCCTTGCCTAGTAGTATGGTTTCATAATTATAACTAATATATTAAAATAGTTTCAAAATATGATGCTTATGTAAAGGAAGCGACATTTCCGAGTGAGCGCAAAACCACTAATCACGAAGATAAGTCATTCAACCTTCCGTTTCTTGTTAACTATCTTCGTATATTTCTGTTTTGCAACGTACTTCTCCAAAGTGACATTCGATTAGTCCGTACAGAAATAACTTATTATGTAATGCCAATTAAACGATAATTTTTAGGTAATGGGAGCTATGCACACACAGTTTAGTAAAACGAAATGAGTTCAAGTTTTGAACCAAGGACATGAAGAGATAAGTTGTTCTCCTAATACAAATGTTTTAAGGGCCTACTACCTCATCTTTGACATTCAGCCAATTAATAATTCATTTTAAAGATATTATTTCAATAATCTAATTCGAATTCTGTATATATCAATAGGCAATACTAGCGACGTAATAAAAAATGAAGTCTACTACATTCGAAGCATCAAGTCCGTTGAGTCCTCGACGATTATAGCCATCGATCTCAACCTAATGAAGATAAGTCATTCCTATCATAATACTTCATGATTGTATTTTGTCTTCTCCTTATTGTTGTGACACATACAACTATATCGAACATATATTTGGCATATCTTTTTCAGGTTTCGTATATGGAATAAGGATTATACACGTTCCCCAAATTGTGAAATATCAAGATAAGTCCTATTTTTTTCTACAAGTTCCACGATAACATGTTCATGAAATTATTGGGGTAGCACTAGATGCAGATTCTTTTTTCCAAGATAATGTTTGAAAAGTTAGAATTAAAGATGCCTAAGTGTGGATATAGGTTATCACAAAAAATGGAGCACGCTTACGAAGTGTGTAATCCTGCGAAGCTCAAAGAGTACAATTCCCTAATCTCCAACGAATCAAAATACGAACTTCTCCCACAATCGTATGTTACAGTATTATTGTATTGTAAATATTTTCCCATCCTATTCCCTTGCCTAGTAGTATGCTTTGCATAATTATAACTAATATATTAAAATAGTTTCAAAATATGATGCTTATGTAAAGGAAGCGACATTTCCGAGTGAGCGCAAAACCACTAATCACGAAGATAAGTCATTCAACCTTCCGTTTCTTGTTAACTATCTTCTCATATTTTTGTTTTGTAACGTACTTCTCCAAAGTGACGTTCGATTAGTCAGTACAAAAATAACTTATTATGTAATGCCGATTAAACGATGATTTTTAGGTAATGGGAGCTATGCACACACAGTTCAATAAAACGAAATGAGTTCAAGTTTTGAACCAAGGACATGAAGAGACAAGTTGTTCTCCTAATACAAATGTTTTAAGGGCCTACTACCTCATCTTTGACTTTGAGCCTATTAACAATTCATTTTAAAGATATTATTTCAATAATCTAATTCGAATTCTGTATATATCAATAGGCAATACTAGCGACGTAATAAAAAATGAAGTCTACTACATTCGAAGCATCAAGTCCGTAGAGTCCTCGACGATTATAGCCATCGATCTCAACCCAATAAAGATAAGTCATTCCTATCATAATACTTCATGATTGTATTTTGTCTTCTCTTTATTGTTGTGACACATACAACTATATCGAACATATATTTGGCATATCTTTTTCAGGTTTCGTATATGGAATAAGGATTATACACGTTCCCCAAATTGTAAAATATCAAGATAAGTCCTATTTTTTTCTACAAGTTCCACGATAACATGTTCATGAAATTATTGGGGTAGCACTAGATGCAGATTCTTTTTTCCAAGATAATGTTTGAAAAGTTAGAATTAAAGATGCCTAAGTGTGGATATAGGTTATCACAAAAAATGGAGCACGCTTACGAAGTGTGTAATCCTGCGAAGCTCAAAGAGTACAATTCCCTAATCTCCAACGAATCAAAATACGAACTTCTCCCACAATCGTATGTTACAGTATTATTGTATTGTAAATATTTTCCCATCCTATTCCCTTGCCTAGTAGTATGCTTTGCATAATTATAACTAATATATTAAAATAGTTTCAAAATATGATGCTTATGTAAAGGAAGCGACATTTCCGAGTGAGCGCAAAACCACTAATCACGAAGATAAGTCATTCAACCTTCCGTTTCTTGTTAACTATCTTCTCATATTTTTGTTTTGTAACGTACTTCTCCAAAGTGACGTTCGATTAGTCAGTACAAAAATAACTTATTATGTAATGCCGATTAAACGATGATTTTTAGGTAATGGGAGCTATGCACACACAGTTCAATAAAACGAAATGAGTTCACGCTTTTCAACCAAGGACATGAAGAGATAAGTTGTTCTCCTAATACAAATGTTTTAAGGGCCTACTACCTCATCTTTGACTTTCAGCATATTAATAATTCATTTTATAGATATTATTTCAATAATACGAACTTCTCCCACAATCGTTCGGTACGGTACTATTGTATTGTAAATATTTTCTCTTCCTATTCCCTTGCCTAGTAGTATGGTTTGCATAATTATAACTAATATATTAAAATGGTTTCAAAATATGATGCTTAAGTAAAGGAAGCGACATTTTCGAACGAGCGCAAAACCTCCAATCACGAAGATAAGTCATTCAACCTTCCGTTTCTTGTTAAGTATCTTCTCATATTTCCATTTTGCAACGTACTTCTCCAAAGTGACGTTCGATTAGTCCAAACAGAAAGAACTTATTATGTAATGCCGATTAAACAATGATTTTTAGGTAATGGCAGCTATGCACACACAGTTCAATAAAACGAAATGAGTTCACGCTTTTCAACCAAGGACATGAAGAGATAAGTTGTTTTCCTAATACAAATGTTTTAAGGGCCTACTACCTCATCTTTGACTTTCAACATATTAATAATTCATTTTAAAGATATTATTTCAATAATACGAACTTCTCCCACAATCGTTCGGTGCGGTATTATTGTATTGTAAATATTTTCTCTTCCTATTCCCTTCCCTAGTAGTATGGTTTGCATAATTATAACTAATATATTAAAAGGTTTCAAAATATGATGCTTATGTAAAGGAAGCGACATTTTCGAGAGAGCGCAAAACCACCAATCACGAAGATAAGTCATTCAACCTTCCGTTTCTTGTTAACTATCTTCTCATATTTCCATTTTGCAACGTACTTCTCCAAAGTGACGTTCGATTAGTCCAAACAGAAAGAACTTATTATGTAATGCCGATTAAACAATGATTTTTAGATAATGGGAGCTATGCACACACAGTTCAATAAAATGAAATGAATTCAAGTTTTCAACCAAGGACATGAAGAGATAAGTTGTTCTCCTAATACAAATTTTTTAAGGGCCTACTACCTCATCTTTGACTTTCAGCATATTAATAATTCATTTTAAAGATATTATTTCAATAATCTAATTCGAATTATGTATATATCAATAGGCAATACTAGCGACGTAATAAAAAATGAAGTGTACTACTTTTGAAGCATCAAGTCCGTAGAGTCCTCGACAATTATATCCATCGATCTCAACCCAATATAGATAAGTCATTCCTATCAAAATACTTCATGATTGTATTTTTTCTTCTCCTTATTATTGTGACACATACAACTATATCGAACAAATATTTGGCGTATCTTTTTCAGGTTTCGTATATGGAATCAGGATTATACACGTTCCCCAAATTATAAAATATCAAGATAAGTCCTATTTTTTTCTACAAGTTCCACGATAACATGTTCATGAAATTATTAGGGTCGCACTAAATGCAGATTCTTTTTTTCAAGATAATGTTTGAAAAGTTAGAATTAAAGATGCCTAAGTGAGGATATAGGTTTTCACAAAAAATGGAGCATGCTTATGAAGTGTGTAATCCGGCGAAGCTCAAAGAGTACTATTCCCTAATCTCCAACGAATCAAAATACAAACTTCTGCCACAATCGTATGTTACGGTATTATTGTATTGTAAATATTTTCTCTTCCTATTCCCATGTCTAGGAGTATGGTTTGCATAATTATAACTAATATATTAAAATGGTTTCAAAATATGATGCTTATGTAAAGGAAGTGACATTTTCGAGAGAGCGCAAAACCACCAATAACGAAGATAAGTCATTCAACCTTCCGTTTCTTGTTAACTATCTTCTCATATTTCCATTTTGCAACGTACTTCTCCAAACTGACGTTCGATTAGTCCGAATAGAAAGAACTTATTATGTAATGCCGATTAAACAATGATTTTTAGGTTATGGGAGCTATGCACACACTGTTCAATAAAACGAAATGAATTCAAGTTTTCAACCAAGGACATGAAGAGATAAGTTGTTCTCCTAATACAAATTTTTTAAGGGCCTACTACCTCATCTTTGACTTTCAGCATATTAATAATTCATTTTATAGATATTATTTCAATAATACGAACTTCTCCCACAGTCGTTTGGTACGGTACTATTGTATTGTAAATATTTTCTCTTCCTATTCCCTTGCCTAGTAGTATGGTTTGCATAATTATAACTAATATATTAAAATGGTTTGAAAATATGATGCTTATGTAGAGGAAGCGACATTTCTGAGAGAGCGCAAAACCACCAATCACGAAGATAAGTCATTCAACCTTCCATTTCTTGTTAACTATCTTATCATATTTCGGTTTTGCAATGTACTTCTCCAAAGTGACGTTCGATTAGTCCAAACAGAAAGAACTTATTTTGTAATGCCGATTAAACGATGATTTTTAGGTAATGGGAGCTATGCACACACAGTTCATTAAAACGAAATGAGTTCAAGTTTTCAACCAAGGACATGAAGAGATAAGTTGTTCTCCTAATACAAATGTTTTAAGGGCCTACTACCTCATCTTTGACTTTCAGCATATTAATAATTCATTTTAAAGATATTATTTCAATAATCTAATTCGAATTATGTATATATCAATAGGCAATAGTAGCGACGTAATAAAAAATGAAGTCTACTACTCTTGAAGCATCAAGTCTGTAGAGTCCTCGACAATTATATCCATCGATCTCAACCCAATAAAGATAAGTGTCACACCCCGCCCGAACGCGCCTAAACCGGCGGTACACTCTCGGACGGGGCGCGCATTTGGAACAATTACAATGGTAACAACAGAGTGCGCAGCGGAAATACAGTACACACAGTACAAATCTGATTTCGTATAATTCAGAATACTTTTGTACATAAAATGGTCAAGGGAACATACTCCCAAAATCCCCAATGAATCATACAAAGGGTACAAAATGTGGGCCCCATAACCTGCACCCAGTCCACCCTAATTTCCTGTGAAAGATTTGATAATAATGGAGTGAGCCTAACGCGCTCAGTGGGTAAATAGTGCATGAGTATAACAATTAATAAAGCATACTTCAATATCAAATATCTTAAATACACATGTGAGCATCATAATCAATCAATATGAATGTATGCATGACACCGTCTCGTAATGGTTTGATGAACGTACATCGCCTGAATTCACGTACAAGAACGATGCTCTGGATTCACGTACTGATGTCCCTCCCCGGGTGTAGCCGAGTTCTCATGTACGTCCCTCTCCAGAGAAATGTAATGAATAGCGAGCAATGCTCCTAACTATTCTATGAGTCATAAACCATATACGTTCCTAGGTGGTGATATGTATGATGCCAATGCATGAACTGGTCTAGTCTACTGGTCTAGTCTTTTCTTGACATTTGGACTGACTTTGGCAACGTCTGGTGATCCTTATCAGGGTCGGTATCACGACGTGCAAGATTAGGACATTCAGTATTACTGTATAAGCTGATAGCTTTCAATAAGACCAACTAGATCAGTCCCAAGTTGAGAGGTGAGACACAAGGTATGCTTAAATACCAATCGCCTAGAGCAGCCCGCTGCCTCCCGTTCACTATTTAAAGTTACTGAGGATAAGACCGAGTCTAGTTGAGTCAGATTGACCACAAATCCGGCATTATAACAGTGCAATACATGAATTCCAAATATACAGGCATAAGTGCGGCAGTATAAACTGTATATGACATAATGCAGTGTAAATGAATAGTAGACATAATAATAATTGAATGTAAAATTTAATAAAAGTTATAAAACACGCAAACCTATGTTTCGTTCCCCACCTTCAGATAAAACTTCTTCTTTCAGATCTGGCGCTTTCCTCCGGACAAAACTTCGTTGCACTACTTTCAGATCTGACGCTTTCCTCCGGACAGAACTTTGTTGCACCGCGCCAAGAGTCTCGGACAGAGAGTCTCAAAAACTTAGAATGCGTGGAAAGGAGAAGAAATTCACAAGAGAAGGTGATTTGGTGTGAGGAATGAGAAATGAGGAGGTTTCTTATATAGAGATTTTTGCGCCTGAACGTTCTGGCATGCGCCTGAACGTTCTGGCATGCGCCTGTACGTTCTGGCATGCGCCTGAACGTTCTGGCATGCGCCTGAACGTTCTGGCATGCCTTGCGCCTGAACGTTCTGTCATGCGCCTGAACGTTCTGGCATGCGCCTGAACGTTCTGTCATGCGCCTGAACGTTCTGTCATGCGCCTGAACATTCTGGCATGCGCCTGAACGTTCGGGCGTTGCCCAAATAGTAATTTTGTTTTTTTGTGAAATACAAGGTATTACACTCTAGCCCCCTTAAAGGGATTTTGCCCTCGAAATCAAGTCAAATAGTGATGAGGGTTATCGGCTTGAGAAGTAGCCACAGGTGGATAAGGAGGCCACTGCATGTGTGCATCACTATATCCATTGATATTATTTTCAGACATCTGCGTAGTTATTGGAGTGAAACAATGGATCAAGATAGGTGTAAACAATGTTTCATCCTGGGATTGATAAGTGAAAATGATACAATGTATCACATCATCAGTTGGTACTAGAAAACAATTCAGGGTATTTCTGTTTAATTGTTGCTTCTAGTTCCCATGTTGCTTCCTCTACGCCGTGGTGATCCCAGAGCACTTTCACAAGTGGTATGCTACGTCGCCGTAGTTCTTGAGTTTTTCGATCTAAAATCTGGATTGCTTTCTCCTGATACGTATTTCCTTCCTCAACCCGAACCTCAACTAAAGGGATGATATGCGAAGGATCAGGACGATACTTGCGAAGCATATATACGTGAAAAACGTCATGAACCTTAGGCATGGACGATGGAAGGGACAGATGATAAGCAAGTTTGCCAATACGTTCAATGATCTGAAATGGACCGATAGATCGCGAGGAGAGCTTGCCTTTGATTCCAAAGCGTTTGACACCTCTTGTGGGCTGGACTTTCAGAAAAACAAAGTCCCCCTTATCAAATTCTAGAGGTTGTCTCCGCTTGTCAGCATAGCTCTTCTGTCGTTTTTGTGCAACGCGAAGTCGTTCATTTACTAGTGTGATCTTCTCAGAAGTCTCTTGAACTAGTTCAGGGCCTAACTGCGGTCGATCTGCCATATCTAACCAGCATACCGGAGATCTGCAAGGCCGACCATAGAGAGCCTTGTATGGTGCCATGCCGATACTAGTTTGGTAGCTGTTGTTGTATGCAAACTCAGTTAGATGCAAATACTTTGCCCATCCGTCATCAAAGTCCAAAATGCAGCATCGTAACATGTCTTCTAAGATTTGGATAAGCCGCTCTGACTGCCCATCGGTCTAAGCGTGGAAGTCTGTGCTTATAGTGATCTTAGAACCCATTCTATTTTGGAAGCTTTTCCAAAAGTTGGATGTGAATCGAGGGTCTCGATCAGAGACGATCGTGAGTGGTATGCCATGAAGGCGTACGATCTCTCTTTCATATAGTTCTGCAAGTTTGGCGGGATTATCCGTGAACTTTATTGGCAAGAAGTGTGCAGACTTTGTAAGTCTGTCAATGATAACCCAGATAACATCTTGCCCTTTATTGTTTCGAGGTAAGGCCGTGACAAAATCCATTGCGATGTTCTCCAATTTCCATTCTCCAATAGGTAACGGCTGGAGAAGTGCAGAGCGAAGTCTTCGTTCTGCCTTGACTTTCTGGCAAACGAGACATCGAGCAATAAAGTCTGCAATTTCCTTCTTCATTCCAGAAAACCAGAATTGTCGCTTGACATCCTTGTACATCTTGTCACCCCCAGGATGCATAGCGTACCTCGAACAGTGCATCTCAGTAAGCACTTCTTTACGAACCTCAGGATCGTTCGGTAGGCAGAGACGTTTTTTTTATAGAAAACGGTGCCGTCTCCAGAGACCGACCAATGAGGAAGGTCCCTGCTGCTGAGTAGAAGGTCTCGTTTCTCCATTAACATAGGGTCATTGGCTTGAGCGGCTGAAATCTTTCGAACGAGCTTAGAGTTGACTGATAATTGAGAGAGTCGTGGTCTTGGTCCTTCGACGTTCAGCTGTAGGTTAAAGTTCTCCAACTCTGTAGCCAACTTCCCCATTTCGTAGTTAAGAGTGCAAGCAACATAAGATTTTCTACTCAGGGCATCGGCCACAACATTAGCCTTTCCGGGATGGTACTGGAGTTGAAAGTCATAATCTTTCAAGAATTCCAACCATCGTCTTTGGCGGAGGTTAAGGTCTCTCTGAGTGTATATGTACTTAAGACTCTTATGATCCAAGAAGATCTGAAACCGTTCGCCGTATAGGTAATGACGCCATAACTTCAGTGAAAATACGACAGCTGCAAGTTCCAAGTCATGCGTTGGGTAATTACCCTCATGAATCTTCAGTTGTCTGGATGCATATGCAACCACTTGGCCATCTTGCATTAGCACGGCATCTAAGCCTTGGAGAGAGGAGTCGGTGTATAATGAAAATCCAATTGCATTTCTTGGAGTGATAAGTACATGTGCTGTCGTGAGGCGTTTCTTCAATTCCTGAAATGATGCTTCACAGGCAGGGTTCCAGATAAAGCGCACGTCTTTTCGAGTGAGCTTGGTCATAGGTTCAGCAATCTTTGAGAAGTCCTTGATGAAGCGTCTGTAATAGCCAGCCAAACCAAGAAAACTCTTAATCTGAGTAACAGTGGTAGGCTGCTTCCAGATTAAAACTGCTTCAACCTTAGAAGGATCTACCTCAATGCCATTGCCTGAAACCACATGGCCTAGGAATTGAACTCTCTTTGCCCAAAATTCGCACTTACTCAACTTTGCATATAGTTGGTGGCTTCTCAAGGTCTGGAGGACTATCTTCAAATGTATTTTATGGTCTTCCTCGGTTGAGGAATATATCAAGATATCGTCTACAAAAACCACCACAAATCGGTCTAAGTATAACCTGAATATGCGATTCATCAAATCCATGAACGCAGCAGGTGCATTTGTTAGACCGAACGGCATAACTAAGAACTCGTAATGACCGTATCGAGTTCTGAACGCCGTCTTGGTGATGTCCGACTTTCGGATCTGGAGTTGGTGATAACCGGACCGTAAATCAATCTTAGGGAAGTATTTGGCATCTCTAAGTTGGTCGAACAAGTCATCGATCCTAGCCAACGGATATCTGTTCTTGATGGTGATGTTATTCGACTTGCGATAATCGATGCAAAGTCGTAACGAACCATCCTTTTTGCGAACAAACAGAACTGGAGCTCCCCAGGGTGATGAACTCTTTCGGATGAAGCCATTACTCTCTAATTCCTTAAGTTGGTTGTCTAATTCGACCAGTTCGACATTTGACATTCTGTATAGTGGAATGGAGATAGGCCCTGTCCCTGGTATGATGTTGATCTCAAAATCGAATTCCCTAACTGGAGGTAGACCAGGAAGGCCATTAAGAAAAATTGTTGGGAATTCAGATATGACTGGAACATCATATACTTCGAGAGGGTATAGTGCTGGTGAGTTGGTTTCATTTCCAAGGGATAGAGCTCGAAGTTGTGCTTTGAGAAGGGCAACGGTTGATTTGTGTATCCATTGCCTCGTTCCCTGAAGCTTGACCAACTCTCCTGTAGGCAAGGTTGACTGAACTTGTTTCTTCATACATTCGATCTTTGTATTTAGTGGTGTTAGCCAGTCCATGCCGAGGATAATGTCGAAGTCTTCAAAATCCATCACAAAAAGATCGGCATATATTATATGTTTTGACATTCGAAGCTCACATCGAGAACACTGCAAGTTGACGTCAGCACCAGATCCGAACGGTGATGTGACATGGAGTGTGATGTTTGTGGGTTCAGGATGCAGGCCTAAATGTCTTACCAATGCTGATGATATAAAAGAATGCGTAGCACCTGAATCAAACAAAACATGCACCATTGTATTGAACAAAGGAAAGGTACCTTCGACTACATTGTTGTCTGGGAGGGGTTGGTGAGCGATGGCATATGCTCTGCCCTGATTCCGTTGACCCTGGTTCTGTTGGTTCTGCCTGGGTTGGGCATTAGCAGCAGGTGGTGCTTGTTGGATCGGAACAACGGGAATAGGTTGCTGAAGGTGCGGACAGGCATATCTGACGTGGCCCTTCTGGCTGCAGTTGAAACAAGTCGGCCTGTACTGCTGATTGTTTTGCTGGCCATTCTGATTATTCTGCTGGCCTAGCTGATCGTGGTGTCGACTACTACCTATGCCATTTCCGTTTCTACGGCCACCTCTTCCATAACGACCTCCACGGCCATGATTTCGGAAACCCTGATGGTGAGGGTTAGAAGGTTCAGCCGCAGGTGTTGTGGCCTCATTCTGCGAAACCGGGGCTGGGAGGGCTGGGCTTTGATTGTAGTAGGGCTTCTTCTTGTTGCCCTGTTGCAAGCCTTGTTGGGAAAACGTTGCAGGCCGTTTGCCCTTATTCATTCGCAGGTCCCGTAAGATAGTTTCCTGTTCAAAGCTGATTGCCCTGTCAACAACCTCCTTGTAAATCTTGAGATCCAAGATCGACAAGGCGAGTCGAATGTCATGGCGAAGACCATTATAAAATTTCTCAGCCTTATCTCGCTCCGTTGAGATGGTAAAGAGATAGTAGACTGATAATTCTTTGAATTTTCCAGTGTATTCTCTGACGGTCATGGTGCCCTAACATAACTTAGGAAATTCCTGGCGCTTCTGCTTTGTCACCGCGCTGGGAAAATACTCATCAATAAACATTGACTCAAACTGTTGCCAAGTCATATCTGCTATATTGACCCTGAACGTTCGGACATGCACCTGAACGTTCGGGCGTTGCCCAAATAGTATTTTTTTTTTTGTGAAATACAGGGTATTACAATAAGTCATTGCTATCATAATACTTCACGATTGTATTTTGTCTTCTCCTTATTGTTGTGACACATACAACTATCGACCAAATATTTGGCGTATCTTTTTCAGGTGTCGTATATGGAATCAGGATTATACACGTTCCCCAAATTATAAAATATCAAGATAAGTCCTATTTTTTTCTACAAGTTCCACGATAACATGTTCATGAAATTATTAGGGTCGCACTAAATGCAGATTCTTTTTTTTCAAGATAATGTTTGAAAAGTTAGAATTAAAGATGCCTAAGGGTAGGTTTTCACAAAAAATGGAGCACGCTTACGAAGTTTGTAATCATGCGAAGCTCAAAGAGTACTATTCCCTAATCTCCAACAAATCAAAATACGAACTTCTCCCACAATCGTATGTTACAATATTATTGCATTGTAATTATTTTCTTTTCCTATTCCCTTGCCTAGTAGTATAATTTGCATAATTATAACTAATATATTAAAATAGTTTCAAAATATGATGCTTACGTAAAGGAAGCGACATTTTCGAGAGAGCGCACAACCACCAATCACGAAGATAAGTCATTCAACCTTCCGTTTCTTCTTAACTATCTTCTCATATTTCCATATTGCAACGTACTTCTCCAAAGTGACGTTCGATTAGTCCGAACAGAAAGAACTTATTATGTAATGCCGATTAAGCAATGATTTTTAGGTAATGGGAGCTATGCAGACACAGTTCAATAAAACGAAATGAATTCAAGTTTTCAACCTAGGACATGAAGAGATAAGTTGTTCTCCTAATACAAATTTTTTAAGGGCTTACTACCTCATCTTTGACTTTCAGCATATTAATAATTCATTTTAAAGATATTATTTCAATAATCTAATTCGAATTATGTATATATCAATAGGCAATACTAGCGACGTAATAAAAAATGAAGTCTACTACTCTTGAATCATCAAGTCCGTAGAGTCCTCGACAATTATATCCATCGATCTCAACCCAATAAAGATAAGTCATTCCTATCATAATACTTTATGATTGTATTTTGTCTTCTCCTCATTGTTGTGACACATACAACTATATCGAACAAATATTTGGCGTATCTTTGTCATGTTTCTTAAATGGAATCAGGATTATACAAGTTCCCCAAATTATAAAATATCAAGATAAGTCCTATTTTTTTCTCCAAGTTCCATGATAGCATTTTCATGAAATTATTAGGGTAGCACTTCATACAGAATGTTTTTTCCTAGATAATGTTTAAAAAGTTAGAATTAAAGATGCCAAAGTGTGGATATAGGTTTTCACAAAAAATGGAGCACGATTACGAAGTGTGTAATCCGTCGAAGTTCAAAGAGTACTATTCCGTAATCTCCAACGAATCAAGATACGAACTTCTCCCACAATCGTTTGATACGGTACTATTGTATTGTAAATATTTTCTCTTCCGATTCCCTTGCCTAGGAATATGGTTTGCATAATTAGAACTAATATATTAAAATGGTTTCAAAATATGATGCTTTTGTAAAGGAAGCGAGATTTTCGAGAGAGCGCAAAACCACCAATCACGAAGATAAGTCATTCAACCTTCCGTTTCTTGTTAACTATCTTATCATATTTCTGTTTTGCGATGTACTTCTCCAAAGTGATGTTCGATTGGTCCAAACAGAAAGAACTTATTATGTAATGCCGATTAAACAATGATTTTTTGGTAAAGGGAGCTATGCACACACAGTTCAATAAAACGAAATGAATTCAAGTTTTCAACCAAGGACATGAAGAGATAAGTTGTTCTCCTAATACAAATTTTTTAAGGGCTTACTACCTCATCTTTGACTTTCAACATATTAATAATTCATTTTAAAGATATTATTTCAATAATCTAATTCGAATTATGTATATATCAATAGGCAATACTAGCGACGTAATAAAAAATGAAGTCTACTACTCTTGAATCATCAAGTCCGTAGAGTCCTCGACAATTATATCCACCGATCTCAACCCAATAAAGATAAGTCATTCCTATCGTAATACTTTATGATTGTATTTTGTCTTCTCCTAATTGTCGTGACACATACAACTATATCGAACAAATATTTGGCGTATCTTTTTCAGGTTTCTTAAATGGAATCAGGATTATACAAGTTCCCCAAATTATAAAATATCAAGATAAGTCCTATTTTTTTCTCCAAGTTCCATGATAGCATTTTCATAAAATTATTAGGGTAGCACTTCATACAGAATCTTTTTTCCTAGATAATGTTTAAAAAGTTAGAATTAAAGATGCCTAAGTGTGGATATAGGTTTTCATAAAAAATGGAGCACGCTTACGAAGTGTGTAATCCTGCGAAGCTCAAATAGTACTATTCCCTAATCTCCAACTAATCAAAATACGAACTTCTCCCCCAATCGTATGTAATAGTATTATTGTATTGTAAATATTTTCTCTTCTTATTCCCTTGCCTAGTAGTATGGTTTGCATAATTATAACAAATCTCTTAAAATAGTTTCAAAATATGATGCTTATGTATAGGTAGCGACATTTTCGAGAGAGCGGAAAACCGTCAATCACGAAGATAAGTCATTCAACCTTTCGTTTCTTCTTCACTATCTTCTCATATTTCCATTTGGCAACGTACTTCTCCAAAGTGACGTTCGATTAGTCCAAACAGAAAGAACTTATCATGTAATGCCGATTAAACAATGATTTTTAGGTAATGGGAGCTATGCACACACAGTTCAATAAAACGAAATGAGTTCAAGTTTTCAACCAAGGACATGAAGAGATAAGTTGTTCTCCTAATACAAATGTTTTAAGGGCCTACTACCTCATCTTTGACTTTCAGCATATTAATAATTCATTTTAAAGATATTATTAAAATAATCTAATTCAAATTCGGTAAATATCAACAGGCAATACTAGAAACGTAATAAAAAATGAAGTCTACTACTCTTGAAGCATCAAGTCCGTAGAGTCCTCGACAATTATATCCATCAATCTCAACCCAATAAAGATAAGTCATTCCTATCATAATACTTCATGATTGTATGTTGTCTTCTCCTTATTGTTGTGACACATACAACTATATCGAACAAATATTTGGCGTATCTTTTTCAGGTTTCGTATATGGAATCAGGATTATACAGGTTCCCCAAATTATAAAATATCAAGATAAGTCCTATTTTTCTCTACAAGTTCCACGATAACATGTTCATGAAATTATTAGGGTAGCACTAAATTAAGATTCTTTTTTTCAAGATAATGTTTTAAAAGTTAGAATTAAAGATGCCTAAGTGTGGATATAGGTTTTCATAAAAAATGGAGCACGCTTACGAAGTGTGTAATCCTGCGAAGCTCAAAGAGTACTATTCCCTAATCTCCAACTGATCAAAATACAAACTTCTCTCCCAATCGTATGTAATAGTATTATTGTATTGTAAATATCTTCTCTTCCTATTCCCTTGCCTAGTAGTATGATTTGCATAATTATAACTAATCTCTTAAAATAGTTTCAAAATATGATGCTTATGTAAAGGTAGCGACATTTCCGAGAGAGAGCAAAACCGCCAATCACGAAGATAAGTCATTCAACCTTCCGTTTCTTCTTAACTATCTTCTCGTATTTCTGTTTTGCAACGTACTTCTCCAAAGTGACGTTCGATTAGTCCAAACAGAAAGAACTCATCAGGTAATGCCGATTAAACAATGATTTTTAGGTAATGGGAGCTATGCACACACAGTTCAATAAAACGAAATGAGTTCAAGTTTTCAACCAAGGACATGAAGAGATAAGTTGTTCTCCTAATACAAATGTTTTAAGGGCCTACTACCTCATCTTTGACTTTCAGCATATTAATAATTCATTTTGAAGATATTATTTAAATAATCTAATTCGAATTCGGTAAATATCAACAGGCAATACTAGAAACATAATAAAAAATAAAGTCTACTACTCTTGAAGCATCAAGTCCGTAGAGTCCTCGGCAATTATATCCATCGATCTCAACCCAATAAAGATAAGTCATTCCTATCATAATACTTCATGATTGTATGTTGTCTTCTCCTTATTGTTGTGACACATACAACTATATCGAACAAATATTTGGCGTATCTTTTTCAGGTTTCGTATATGAAATCAGGATTATACAGGTTCCCCAAATTATAAAATATCAAGATAAGTCCTATTTTTTTTCTACAAGTTCCACGATAACATGTTCATGAAATTATTAGGGTAGCACTAAATTCAGATTCTTTTTTTCAAGATAATGTTTTAAAAGTTAGAATTAAAGATGCCTAAGTGTGGATATAGGTTTTCATAAAAAATGGAGCACGCTTACGAAGTGTGTAATCCTGCGAAGCTCAAAGAGTACTATTCCCTAATCTCCAACTAATCAAAATACGAACTTCTCCCCCAATCGTATGTAATAGTATTATTGTATTGTAAATATTTTCTCTTCTTATTCCCTTGCCTAGTAGTATGGTTTGCATAATTATAACAAATCTCTTAAAATAGTTTCAAAATATGATGCTTATGTATAGGTAGCGACATTTTCGAGAGAGCGCAAACCGTCAATCACGAAGATAAGTCATTCAACCTTCCGTTTCTTCTTAACTATCTTCTCATATTTCCATTTTGCAACGTACTTCTCCAAAGTGACGTTCGATTAGTCCAAACAGAAAGAACTTATCATGTAATGCCGATGAAACAATGATTTTTAGGTAATGGGAGCTATGCACACACAGTTCAATAAAACGAAATGAGTTCAAGTTTTCAACCAAGGACATGAAGAGATAAGTTGTTCTCCTAATACAAATGTTTTAAGGGCCTACTACCTCATCTTTGACTTTCAGCATATTAATAATTCATTTTAAAGATATTATTTAAATAATCTATTTCGAATTCGGTAAATATCAACAGGCAATACTAGAAACGTAATAAAAAATGAAGTCTACTACTCTTGAAGCATCAAGTCCGTAGAGTCCTCGACAATTATATCCATCGATCTCAACCCAATAAAGATAAGTCATTCCTATCATAATACTTCATGATTGTATGTTGTCTTCTCCTTATTGTTGTGACACATACAACTATATCGAACAAATATTTGGCGTATCTTTTTCAGGTTTCGTATATGGAATCAGGATTATACAGGCTCCCCAAATTATAAAATATCAAGATAAGTCCTACTTTTTTCTACAAGTTCCACGATACCATGTTCATGAAATTATTACGGTAGCACTAAATGCCTATTCTTTTTTTCAAGATTATGTTTGAAAAGTTAGAATTAAAGATGCCTTAGTGTGGATATAGGTTTTCACAAAAAATGGAGCACGCTTATGAAGTGTGTAATCCGGCGAAGCCCAAAGAGTACTATTCCCTAATCTCCAACGAATCAAAATAAAAACTTCTCCCACAATCTTATGTTACGGTATTATTGTATTTTAAATATTTTCTCTTCCTATTCCCTTGCCTAGTAGTATGTTTTGCATAATTATAACTAATATATTAAAATGGTTTCAAAATATGATGCTTATGTAAAGGAAGCGACATTTTTGATAGAGCGCAAAACCACCAATCACGAAGATAAGTCATTCAATCTTCCGTTTCTTGTTAACTATCTTCTTATATTTCTGTTTTGCAACGTACTTCTCCAAAGTGACGTTAGATTAGTCTGAACAGAAAGAACTTATTATGTAATTCCGATTAAACGATGATTTTTAGGTAATGGGAGCTATGCACCCACAGTTCAATAAAACGAAATGATTTCAAGCTTTTAACAAGGGACATTAAGAGATAAGTTGTTCTCCTACAACAAATGTTTGAAGGGCCTACTAACTCATCTTTGACTTTCAGCATATTAATGTTTCATTCTAAAGATATTATTTCAATAATCTAATTCGAATTCTGTATATATCAATAGGAAATACTTGCGGTGTAATAAAAATTGAAGTCTACTAGATTTGAATCGTGAAGTTCGTAGATTCCTCGACAATTATATCCATCGACCTCAACCCAATAAAGATAAGTCATTCTTATCATAATACTTCATGATTGTTTTTTGTCTTCTCCTTATTGTTGTGACACACACAACTATATCGAACAAACATTTGGCGTATCTTTTTCAAGTTTCGTATATGGAATCGGGATTATACACGTTCCCCAAATTATAAAATATCAAGATAAGTCTTATTTTTTTCTACAAGTTCCACGATAACATGTTCATGAAAATATTAGGGTATCACTAAATGCAGATTCTTTTTTTCAAGATAATGTTTGACAAGTTAGAATTAACGATGCCTAAGTGTGGATATAGGTTTTCACAAAAAATGGAGCACGCGTACGAAGTATGTAATCCGGCAAAGCTCAAAGACTACTATTCCCTAATATCCAACGAATCAAAATACGAACTTCTACCACAATCGTATGTTACGGTATTATTGTATTGTAAATATTTTCTCTTCCTATTCCCTTGCCTAGTAGTATGGTTTGCATAATTATAACTAATGTATTAAAATAGTTTCAAAATATGATGCTTATGTAAAGGAAGCGACATTTCCGAGAGAGCGCAAAACCACCAATCACGAAGATAAGTCATTCAACCTTCCATTTCTTGTTAACTATCTTCTCATATTTCTGTTTTGCAATGTACTTCTCCAAAGTGGCGTTCGATTAGTCCGAACAGAAAGAACTTATTATGTTATGCCGATTAAACGATGATTTTTAGGTAATGGGAGCTATGCACACACAGTTCAATAAAACGAAATGAGTTCAAGCCTTTAACCAAGGACATGAAGAGATAAGTTGTTCTTCTACAACAAACGTTTTAAGGGCCTACTATCTCATCTTTGACTTTCAGTATATTAATAATTCATTTTAAAGATATTATTTCAATAATCTAATTAGAATTCTGTATATATCAATTGGCAATACTAGCGACGTAATAAAAAATGAAGTCTACTACTTTTGAAGCATCAAGTCCGTAGAGTTCTTGACAATTATATCCATCGATCACAATCCAATAAAGATAAGTCATTCCTATCATAATACTTCATGATTGTATTTTGTCTTCTCCTTATTGGTGTGACACATACAACTATATCGAACAAATATTTGGCGTATCTTTTTCAGGTTTCGTGTATGGAATCAGGATTATACACATTCCCCAAATTATAAAATATCAAAATAAGTCCTATTTTTTTTTACAAGTTCCACGATAACATGTTCATGAAATTATTAGGGTAGCACTTAATGCAGATTCTTTTTTTCAAGATAATGTTTGAAAAGTTAGAATTAAAGATGCCTAAGTGTGGATATAGGTTTCACAAAAAAATGAGCACACTTATGAAGTGTGTAATCCGGCGAAGCTCAAAGAGTACTATTCCCTTATCTCCAACGAATCAAAATACGAATTTCTCCCACAATCGTATGTTACGGTATTATTGTATTGCAAATATTTTCTCTTCCTATTCCCTTGCCTAGTAGTATGGTTTGCATAATTATAACTAATATATTAAAATAGTTTCAAAATATGATGCTTATGTAATATGGCGCTACTGGAACGTAATCGTCCTAATGTTTAAAAGACTTAAAGAATAAGAAAACGATGAGCGAGCTGATAATCAATCAACGTCCTGATAAGTCTAAAAACATTTAGAACTTAGAAAGTGGTCAGCACGTTTAGAACAAAATATCATAAGGGCACTACTGTACCGTAAGCGTCCTGATATTTAATTAGTGTTCTGATAAGTTCATTTGGTTGATTCAATGAGGGCGTTACTGAAGACGTAAGCGTCCTGATAGATATGAACATTTTCAACCTAGAACCTTATTAGCTTCTTAATGTGTCATCAGCGTCCTGACTTACCAAGTACAGGAGGGCGCTGCTGAGACATTAGCATCCTGATCAATGCATCAATGTCCTGATGGACACTTAGAACAGTTTTGATATTTTTCAACTTTTAAAGCTAGATTAAACAGGACTAAACACTCGGTATTTTTTAATCAAATCAATCATTTAAAATTCATTATGAGTGATTGATAAAATCAACAAAAAATACTTCGAAATCGAATCGAGTAAACCATGCATTCATGCATATTTGCTAAATCATATGATAATAGAGATTCTACAACCTAAACATAATCTAATAACACAAGATATGTCTTCGAACGGTCATGGTCTTCAGTTTGATTTTGATAGCTTTTTCAAAATGCATCATCGAGTCTTCGAGTGAATCTTCATGTAAGATTAGATGTGCAATGCATATAACATAATCAGAATATGGTTTGTAATCATCAAAATACTTTTTCTCATTCGGATCATGAGGGAAATTAGATTAACAGAAAGTCCACCAAATGATGGTCAATGGTGTCCCACAACTGAAATTAGTCCAGAATGTCTGTAGACATGTCAAAAATGTCAAAATATTCATAACAATGCAAGTTGGAATGTGAAAATTCAAAAAAGATGGGAAAATAAGAGGTTCGGTTACCTCCAACCGACCATTATTATAAAGTGGGTTTAACTTGTCCAAACAATCCTAGCCACTCAATTTGTTCGGACAGGGACGAACCCACTATTTGGGGTTTGTCCGACCTCGGCCGAACCTCTTATTTTTCATTTTTATTTGGCTTTTCAGCTTCTAACATGTATTCCTAGACATCGGCCGGCTATTTTGACATGTCTACGAACATTTGGACCTTATGTGAGTGGTGGGGTACCATTCCCCACTCGTATCCCACATGAGGGAAACGAGTGGAGAATGGTGTCCCACAACCTAAATTAGCTCGAAATTTTTGTAAATATGTCAAAAATGTCAAGAAATTCATAACAATGCAAGATGGAATGTGAAAATCCAAAAAAGATGGGAAAATAGGAAGTTCGACCACCTCTGGCCGACCATTAAACAATAAGTGTGTCTGACCCCGGCTGAACCTCTTATTTTCCATTTTTATTTGGATTTTCAGCTTCCATCTGGTTTTCTCAACCATTTTCAAATATTTTTTATTTGCCTACTATCTTTCAGACCTAATTTTTATCGTGGGGTACCATTCCCCACTCATTTCCCTCATGTGGGGTACGAGTGAGAAATGGTACCCCACCACTCATATAAAGTTCAAATGTTCGTAGACATGTCAAGTAATGCCTATAAATACATGTTAGAAGCTGAAAAGCAAAATAAAAATGAAAAATAAGAGGTTCAGCCAGGGTTGGACAAACCCCAAATAGTGGGTTCGTCCCTGTCTAGACAAACTGAGTGACTTGGTTTGTCTGGACAGGGACGAACCCACTGTTTAATGGTTGGATGGAGGTGGCCGAACCTCCTATTTTCCCATCTTTTTTGGATTTTCACATTCCATTTTGCATTGTTATGAATTTCTTAACATTTTTAAAATGTTTACAAAAATTCCGGTCTAATTTGGGTTGTGCGACACCATTCTCCACTAGTTTCCCTCATGTGGAGTACAGGTGGAAAATGACACCCCACCACCAAAATAAGGTCTAAATGTTCGTAGACATGTCAAAATAGTCAGTCGATGTTTAGGAATACATGTTAAAAGCTGAAAAGCCAAATAAAAATGAAAAATATGAGGTTTGGTCGGGGTTGGACGAACCCCAAATTAACATGTCAACATTTTCAAAATAACAACTCTGTATATATCAGATAATGAATTAATCAATATCCAAGTCAATTATATCTTTTGTGTCGACATTTCTGAAATAACAACTCTATGTCAACAATTTCATTGTTGTACAAAAGAAGATAAGAAAAATTCCAACTCTATAGAACCCTATACATATCGAATAATGAATTATTTTACATCCAAGTCAATTACATCTTTTGTATCATTGTTCCTTATTCTATTGCTTTTAACATTGAAGACAAAATAAGGCATTTCCCATCCATTTTCCTGTGGTGTTGGAATTGTACCAATCTTGCAATATGGGAGGTATCGGGCACATGAGGGTGAACAAAATCTATAGAAAATACAACATTCCAATCATTAACACTATTTTTTCTAAAATTTCAATGGAAACCAAGTAAAAAAAAAAGGAAATCGGTTTTACATGCACAAAGTGGTCATCATTCACGTAATCAATGCCAATCACGCGACGGGCTGGGATTGGTGGTGCTTCGGTTCTGAGAGGCAGAAATGTTAGACATTGTTGCATTGATAAAAACACCAACACGACCTGGTCTGTTGATGTTATCAATAACCCCATATCTAACAGATCTACTTTTCTAGAGGTGCTAGAGTGTGATTACATTGCAAAGTTTTCATTATCTGCTGAATCCTCTCAACACTATCCAGAATTGTTGTGTAATGTTCCTCAAATATTTGTACCTCTCTCAGCAAGTCCCCTTTGACTTGACTCCAACCATTTGTTCCCATACTCATTGCCTCAACAACGACTCGGTAGCCACAATGTTCATCTGCCATAACATCTCTGACCTGGTGTATGTATTGATGCCACTTAGGAGGGAGTTGATCTAGATATCTTTGAGATGTGTGCAAGCGTGTCCTATAGACCTTCCTTAGTTCATATTTTTGGACTAATGACGTGGGTGAAGGAGTGAAGTGTGCAGACAAAACATGCTCAAACAACCATGGATCTCGTTTTGTAGATTTATCACTCTTCCTAGTCGACCTCTCTTTTGTTTTCTTCTTCCCTTCAAGCATAGTGATAGAAGAGTCTGAATGAGCAATTATCACTCTGATTTTCCGTATCATTCTAACTCTGGTAGGCGCATCATAACTATCAAATTTTTGTTTAGTAAACTCAGCTCAACTTTAAAATTGTACCCCAGGTTGTTGTCATCCACTTTCACAAGAATAAAATTAGGTTTTTGCCAATGGGCATCCGTATCAAATAGAGTTATGGGCATGCTAGCTTGTTTAAACAAAGCAAGCTCATGAGCTTAAGGAAATCCATGTGTTCTACGTAACACATATCCACATCCATTTCGGTCTAACCCAACACTTTTGACACATTCTAACTCTTCCCATATCTTGTCAAGTGCAGCTTTAGAGATGAAGCTTCGCAAATGCATGAGAGTGATACTATACAATGTTTAGACTTTTTTCAAATGAGGCCTTAATCTCTGTGTGTGTTGCAGCCTTAACATAGTATTGATTGCCGTCCATGATGTCTCGAGGTTTTCTTGTGATGAACCTAGTGTTATCATACCCCACAAAGAATGTTTTGATGATTGCAGACTACTCCATCTTATGAACTAACAAATATGCTAAGTGTTTCAGTTAAACATTGAAGAAATGTCTCTAGCAAATTCATTCTATTGAGAAAAGATCTAAGTTCAAATGAAGATATGCTTAATCAAGACTCAAGACATGGAAGTGTTATGGTATTTTAGTAAGTCTAGAAAGTAGAACCTTACTCATCACACTTCAACATGATCTTTAGTCAAAATGTTTTTCTAAGTTATCTTTATTTTTCAAGATTCATTTTGATTCAAAAGAGTTAATCGTGTTTCTAATCAATTGTTTCAATTCAAAATTGCTTTTTGAAAAACTTCTTTAGAATGATGATTTTGATCCAAAAGCAATCTCAATTCAATCTGACTTCAATTCAAAACATTTTTAGAAAAATTAGTTGAATTCCACTTAGTGTCTTTCAAGACGTTCATGGTTTTCAAAACGCTCATGCAGTGGCTAGTCACTTGAAATCAGACCTACACTGCAGGACGCTACTGACGCTACAGGACGCTCAAGGTTTCAGGGAGATCTTGGAGCATAGTCCAGTAGGACACTCAAGTTCAATAACGCCCTCCCTGAAATGATTATATTCAAGTTACTCTCGGGTTGGCTAAACTTTCAGCACGCTATTGATGCGTCAGGACACTCCTGTCCATTTGAGTCTTCTGGGTCTCAATTGTTTTAGGACGATTAACAGTTTTAGGACACTATTCATAATTGTGTTAGTTACTGACACTGTCTTGCCTAAAACTTTGATAAAGTTGTTTCTCTAATCATTTCCCAATTCGTGTAAACTCTTACTGATAAGAAAATTTCAACGTTCATTTTCATACCATTTTCATGAACGAATCTAACTGTTTGATTCAAAATTCAAATCTCTCTCACAACGGTTTTGAAATCCCAATCGATGAACCTTGGCAAAACTCTTGCCTATAAATATTCATCTTCAAGATGAAGTTAACAACCTTTTTGATAATCTAATTTTGCATTCTTTGAATGTTACTTGATTATAAATCTTATACTATTTGAGCTGCGAATACTCTGATATATATATATATATATATATATATATATATATATACTATCAAAACGATTTTTTCAACTTTGGATTTCTTGAGCTAAACTTTATATCTTTTTTAAAATCCAAAGAAAGAAAGAGGTTTCTTTTTTTTATTCATTTTTCAGTTGTTTTAACTTCTATCTTTTGCTAAAACTATGATTGAGTAAAAGTTCATAGGTTTATATTATAAACCTCTAAAAATAGTCTCGCGTCTTATATTATTCAACAACTATTTAAGTTGTGTTTGTTATCCTTTGTGTAAGGTTAACTTAGTGGTAGGCTCACACTCGTGAAGTTGAATAGGTTAGGTAGACTCACATCTGTGTAAGTTGAGTATTTGGAAAGTTGTCTCACACCTACGTGTTGATGTAACTATTCTCACTTGGTTTTGTTTTGATGATTACAAACATCATACCTATGTTATCTAATATCTTTGACATAATTATTTCAGTGCTAACTAAATATATCAATTGGACTCAACTGCATTGTCAAAGTGTGTGAAAGGAACAATATCACTCAAAGATTCAAGAGCTTCATGGTTGTATATCTTTAGAATCTTAGTGTAGTAGAGTTAACATTTACATGTTCCAATCACACATGATCTGCATCTTTTTAAAATTCATGCATATAGATTATAATTCTAATACATACACATTTTTATGTGTTTAATCATGCATGCATTCATATTAGTCTGATAATCATGCTATCACTTGATTAGAATTGGTCATCATGCATTTTTTCATTTAGGATCAACATGCACTATTTTCACCAACTTTGCATGGTTTTACCATTGTATGTAAAATGTTATCACTGTTTTAATCGTTGGTTTAATCGATCAAATTATTCATGTTTAACCTTGATTATTGTATCTCAATTATGTCAAAATGTTTTTAAGATGTTAAACTATGTTTTTGATAATGTCCTAAACCTAATTTGATAAAAAAATCGAGTTTCTATTACTTCATAGTGACGGAACGCGTTCCTAGTTGAAGGAACTCGCTCCTATACATTTTTCCCGAATCTTGTGCTTCAATCTTACCTTGTGGGGTATATATTTCTTTAAACTTGATTCTTGTGATTTTGGTGAATGCAAATCAGTTTTGTGCTTATATTGTTATATATAAACTGATTTTGTATTGAGTTATATGTGTGAAACCCTATCTTGTTTATCATATCAAAATACATTGTTTAGTGGTTTCATAGATAGTTTGTGGTATCGATTCATGTGCTAATCCTATTTGAATCGAAGTTGTAATCGATACTTGATTTGTATGATTCGTGTTCTTAAACATATATTCATTTAGAATCATCAAGTCTTGATTATTGATGCGTGCAAACCGCAAGCGTACAGTGTCAAGTTATAATATAAAATCGATGAGATATCGGGTTGTCACCCTCTAGGATTGACACTCACATTAAATACTGTTTCACTAACCCTAACTTTATTTAGAAAATCAAAGTTGAATGATTAATAAACTAAAAACAACAATTAAACAAGAAATATAATAAAAATAGAAAATTATGAGGGTTTAGATGAAAATCAATATGGTAAAACGTCTAGAGGTTCCATCTCTCCTCACTATCAACTGTGCCTAGAAATATGCGATATTCATCAATTTGAGTTATAGTTTATAAGCCAAAAATCCTGAGATTTCTAATACCCTCTCCCGAGTGCCGCATTAAAGCATATTCTTAGGAAATTAAGTTCAATCTATCAATAAATTCCAAAAACCCCAAAATTCATTAAGTTCTATGATTTTCCCTAAGACTTCATAAAACTCCATAAATCTATCGATTCTATGGTCGTTTCATGTTATGCTTCACATGTTCTAACCCATAAAACCCTCTATCGAGTGTCGCCTTCCAAGTCTCGGATCAATCAATCCATGACAAAGGGAAAACAAAATTAAACTAACAACTCTGTTAATGAATAATCAAAAGTTTAAGAACATCACATAGTTTCTAGTTTGGATTGATCTACACCTCTAAATAGAGGATTTATTTCATGAATAAACACATTAAAGCATGAAATAATATGATGAACATCAATCTAAAACTAGAAAAACCAAGTAGAAGGAAGGAAAAGTGTTGGAGATTCTTCAATAGTTTTCAGTCTTGCTCTTCTATGCTTCAAAGCCTAAACCATGGTCTTTATATAGCTACAAGTCCATAGGAAGTCGTCCAAGAAGTGTCCAAGTCGAACTAGGAAAGTTCGCAACAAAATTAGAAACTTTCTATTTTGAATCACACATCCACTATCTTCCTCGCAGTTTTTATTCTTTTTCTCCACTCCAAATAAACCTCAAAACTATTTCATGTTATATTATCTCAAGTAAGGAATCCATAGAAATAAACCACGTCCAATTCAGAGTTAAATTGAGAAAGTTATGGCCAAAATACAAATGTTGCGCAATTGGATTTCTCAGTTTGTGTTTTTTGCGTTTTTCTTCCTTTTTTTTTCTATCTTTCACACCTTCTTGCACATGTATCTTCATTCGAACATCTTGTACTTTGTTTTCATCATCCAAACTCACATTCACATCATCTAAACACCTACAAACCAAAGCAAATCTAATTAGTAACACACTTAGATAATCAAATATATCAACTTATAGAATTAAAAACTGTAATAAAACATATTATAGCAAAATGTGACAAAACTAACAAATAGATCAAAACTAAGACAAACTAACCAAACTAATGCATAAATCATACTAAAACTTATCTAAAACATGCTCTAAAACATATCTAAATATGTAACTCAACAATTATCGTAGTATATTGATTCTTGTGCATTAAACTTGTATTTGTTTAGAATCAATATATTGATTAATTGTGCAATCGATTCACTATTTTACATTACATATATTTGAATCGAGTGCATTTGAGTAAAGAAACTATTTTAACACTTTGCATCATTTAAAATCATAAGTGGTTGGAATAGTATTTGTTGATTCATTCAAGATTGTAAGCTTTCATTGTTGAAAGTGATTTTGATCACATCTCTATGTATTTTGTATTATTGATGTATTGTTGACGTGTGTCAACTTTGGGATTATTTGACCATTGATTGTAAGGCACATAACCATACTAGTAAGTTGGTTACAAGTGTGATTTTTTAGCCAAGCCCTGGTGTAGGCTAGATTGTGACTTTCTAACCAAGCCCTAGTGTAGGTTAGAGTATGAGTGGCTTCCTAACCGAGCCTCGGTGTCTGTTAGTGTAAAGGCTTGAGCCAAGCCTTGGTGTAGGCTCAGTGTAAACGGCTTTTAATCCGCCTGTAAGTGATTAGCCAATAGTGGATTGGGAAATCCTGACCTGTGCGGTTGGGTAGTGGACGTAAACTCGAGTAGAGTCGAACCACTCTAAATTTATGTGTTTATATTTACTTCCTGCACTTGTCTTTATTTGTTTTGTTTTTGTTATTACCTACTGCGCACTATATTCTGTTTATTTAATCAATCGAAAGGTAACACGAAAATCCACCAAGTCCAGTTCATCCCCCATTTTGGACAGTTATACTAGGCCAACACTGTGAAGTTGAGACAGTGTAAAGGTTTGATCCTCACTTGTGATGAGGTATATCCTTAGTGAAGTTTGAAAATCTTAACTAAGGAAGTTAGGTAGTAAAAGTAGGCACAAAGCTGAACCACTCTAAATCTTGTATGTTCATTTAACTTATTTGTTAAACGTTCATTTCTTATCATTGCAAATTTTATTTACCTGCTTAATTTGCAACTGTCCAATTCACCCCTCCCCCTCTTGGACACATATCTGAGCCAACACCTACAAATCTCTTCAACTTTGAATGTGCACTTTCCACCCTATTAGTTGTAGTATTGTCCAAGTGCATAAATTAATTCGTCCATGCCTTCACAAAACTTTCTTTGTGTGGTTCCAACCATGTTGTATTGATGTATTTAATCACATCAGGGTACTCAGCATACTCTTCAAACAATACATTTTTTTCATGATTTTATTCCTCGACTATTTCAGAAAAAACCAACTCATTCCACTTTCGCATCAAAGCTTTGAAGTCCTCATTCTTTGCCAACTTGCCTTTTGAGTTGGCCAGCACATTCTTGTTTATGTGCCATGTACATAAAATATCCGTTGTATCAGGGAACACACATATCTGTCATAATTATCTTGGAAAAATATCACGATTCCAACAACTCCCTCAATTTTTGTAGTGCCCACATGGAATTGTCTTTGTTTTCAGATGCCATATACACAAATGCCACTGAAAAGGTCATATTCGTCGATGTGACACCAATAATCTCTAGTAATGGAAATATGTACTTGTTCGTCTTGTATGTATAGTCCCATTAAAAACACATAAAGAAAACACCTCAGAAGATCTACTGAAACAGGATGAGCCCAAAATATATCTTGAACAACATCAGTTCATTCTTCACACCTGTGCCACTCAACATACTTCTCTTCTTCTAACTTGTGCAATAGTTGTTGCCTCTGAGATCTGCATCCATATTCCAACAACCTATGCTTTTGTTTGACATTGTATATTGTCTTCAGAGTCGATGCATTAGTGTCACTTCTTTCCTTTAATGCCATCAATATGTCTTTCGATCGGGCATTACTTTTTGACATTTGAATCATAACTTCTACCTCTTCATTAGTTAACCTTCCAGCATATGAGTACCCTTCAAAGTACTTTGTAGCTGGGTGATTATGGGTGTTGCATGCAACTTTCAATGTCCATTCACCATCTTGAGGATTCTTGCCATTAAATAAGAAAGGGCATCTGCACTTCTTCGTGCTAGTTTCACATCTCTTCCCCTTCTTACCAGTTGAAGATTTATGAGCATTAGATTTACAGTGACCATATTTTTCACAAGCAAAATTGACTCTTGCTCGCCTACCATTCCCACCGGCATCTGAATTTCGGATTATAATCACTAATTCATTCCTCCTCCCAACATTTTGAACCCATGAAACGAGTTCCTCCTTGGTACTAAACAAAATGTCGGGGTTGAATTATTTTATATAATCCATAACCATCTCTAGACATGGTTCTTCACCCTAAAATTATAAAAAAAAATATAATTAGACAAATAATAACCAAATAAGATCATAAACGACATCAAATAATCAAGTAAACTCAAATACATAACATTAGAATTGCATGCATCTTTAAAAAAAATGAAAATATATGGTTCGGCCACATATGGCCAAACGTTATACTATAGGTTCGGCCACTCAAGGCCGATCCTACTTATATTGGTTTAGCCCTGTGTGGCCGAACCTACAGTATAACGTTCGGCCACGCAGGGTCAAACCAGACCACTACTTTTTGCAAAAAGCAAAAAAAACAAAAAAAACTATCGAAAAAATCAAAAACTTACCTTTCCTCCATGTACGTCATCACCAGAGCTTTCCCCTTGTGCTATTATGCTGCTAATAAGTGTTGATGGTAGAAGTGTTTGTATGCCCTAACCATTTCAAAAGAAACAAAAATCACTTTAACATCTTTTCAAAAAGGTTTAAACCTTTTAAAAGAAACCAACAAAAGTTTAAATTTGTACTTACAAGCAAAAAAATGAAGAAGATGAACAAAGAAGTAGATTTGAGGAAGATGAAGAAGATGAATAGTATGGTGGGTAGATTTAGTGGGTTTTTGGGAGGGCTTGTAATTGGTTTAAAATAAGGTCTTTTCATAGGAGGGTAGTATGGGAATTTATGTTTTTTTGTTAATTGGGGTGATGATAGTGGAGAGATGGGGTCCAACTAGCAACCTTCAAATAATAATTTCTTTAATTAAAAAACCTAATTTTTTAAGAAAAATAAATTATTTCTAATAAAAATAATAAATTTTTTTTAATAAAAGTGTAAAATTTGAGAGAAAAATCTACTCTTCTCATTAAATCATGTAGGCTTACATCAATTTATAGATGTACAAGATAAGAAACAAAAGAATCTAAAATTCAAAATCTACAAGATCAAAACTGTACAGCTAGTATAATCCCATATTTCTAGGAACAACAAATCTCCTATTCAAACTAAAATTATATGATCTGATAAGGACAGATTTGGTGGAACTCAATTTGGATTTCCAACAAAATCTAGATTTCCAACACTCTCCCTCAAGTTGGACTAAAGATATCGTGCATGGACAACTTGCCGACTAACTTATCAAATTGCTTCTTGGCCAACCCCTTAGTTAGTATATCAACCACTTGTTCTCCCGTAGGAAGATAAGGCATACAAATTGTTCCACTATCTAATTTGTCCTTTATGAAATGTTTGTCAACTTCCACATGTATGGTCCTATCATGAAGAACAGGATTATGAGCAATAGCTGATGTATTATCACAATACACCTTCATAGGCAGGGAACTAGTAACCTTTAATTCTTCTAGTAGTTGCCTTATTCAGATCACTTCACACACTCCATGAGCAACTGCTCTATACTCAGCTTCTGTACTACTCCTAGCAACCACGCTTTGCTTTTTACTCCTCCAAGTGACTAGATTACCTCCAACAAATGTGCAATAATCGGATGTGGATCTTCTAACTGTAACACTCCCAGCCCAATCAGCATCCGTGTAGATTTCCACTTGTAAATGCCCATTTTTCTTGAACAAAAGCCTTTTACAAGGAGTCCCCTTGAGATACTTCAAAATTATGTACACAACATTGAGATGATCTTGGCTTGGTGAGTGCATGAATTGACTCACTAGGCTAACAGCAAAGGCTATGTCCGGCCGTGTGTGACAAGTATATTAACCTCCCAACTAACCGCTAGTACCTCTCTCTATCCACTATCTCCTCAGCTTTTGCAGGCTGTAACTTTGTGTTTGGTTTCACAGGAGTTTCCACAGCTTTACTCCCAAGTAGTCCAGTCTCCTCCAATAGGTCAAGGACATATTTCCTTTGGGACATAAAAATTCTTTTCTTGGATCTTGCAAATTCCATTCCAAGAAAATATTTTAGTTTCCCAAGGTCTTTCACTTCAAATTCTTGGGCTAGAACTTTCTTCAACCTCTCAAGCTCCGTATGGTCGTCACCTGTCAAAATTATATCATCTACATAGACTATTAAAATGACAATTTTCTTATCCTTTGAGTGTTTAAAGAAAAGTGTGTGGTCTGCTTGGTTTTGAAAATAACCTTAGTTTTTTACAACTCTTTCAAACCTCCCAAACTAGGCTCTAGGGGACTTTTTGAGTCCATAGAGAGACTTTTTAAGTTTGCACACCTTGCCTCTCCCTAAATCTTCTATAAATCCAAGTGGTAATTGCATAAAGACTTCCTCCTCCAAGTCTCCATTTAGGAAAGCGTTCTTAATCGCTAGCTGGTAAAGTTGCCAATCCAAATATACAACAAGTGAGATTAAAACCCGAATAGAGTTGATCTTGGCCACATGAGCAAAGGTCTCGTGATAATCAATCCCCAAAGTCTGTGTAAAACCCTTGGCAACTAACCTAGCCTTATTCCTTTCCACGCTTCCATCGGCCTTACATTTAATGGTAAAAACCCATTTACATTCGACAACCTTATTTTCTCTCGAAAGTTCAACAAGGTCCCATGTACCACTCTTCTTGAGAGCATGCATTACCTCCAACACTGCTGATTTTCAATTCAGGTTCTTAATTGCTTCCTTAATGGTTCTCGGAATAAAAGTTTAGAGAGATTTAGGGTAAAAGGTCTATATTTCTCAGAAAGTTTAGTGTAAGATAGATATTTAGCAATAGGAAGTGTAGTGTAGGTTCGAACACCTTTCCTAATGGTTATGGGAACATTAAGATCTGAAATAGGAATAGGATTAGTGTTTAAGACAATACCAGGATTTTGAGCCACCGAGAGAGATGATTAATCTTGTTGACCATTAGATAGATGATCTCCACCATTTGAATGAAATTTCCTTCTTGTATAAACACATAGTTCAGGTTGATGTTGCTCTTGTACTTTTTCTCCCCCTGTTTTTGATTCATTAGAGTCCGACAATGATAAACTAGTGTTCCCTTCGTTTCCATTATTTAAAATTTTTGTTTCAAAGAACATACTTGGGGTAGGATTATTTTGAGTTTGCCAAAACTGATCTTCATTAATTCTCTCCCCATAAAGAGAAGTTTTGTCAAAAAATGGTTGGTTTTTTAGGAAATTAACATCCATACTAACATATGTTTTGTGTGTAGCTGGATTATAACATTTGTAGTTTTGTTTATTGGATGCATACCCTAGAAAAACACATTTTTCAGCTCTTGGTTCAAGTTTAGATCGAAGGTAATTGGGAACATGAACAAAAACAATACTTCCAAAAACTTTTGGGGTATATTAGATGTTATTTTATTTCCTGGAAAAGTTGTGGTGAGACTTTCTAAAGAAGTCTTATAATTTAAAACTTTTGAAGGCATGCGATTAATAAGATAGCATGCAGTAAGAACTGCATCCCCCCACAAATATTTTGGGACATTCATTGAAAATATTAGTGCACGAGCAACCTCAAGCAAGTGTCTATTTTTTCTCTCGGTAAGTTTTCAGAGTTCTCTTTACATCTCTAACAATTTCAAACCCTAGATGTGAATTGTTGTTCAATTTGTTTTTGCATTTTATTTTTACTTAGAATAGATGAAATGGTGTTGTGTAGTTTGTGTTGACTTAAGTGGTTTTCCACTTAATTTTCTCTTAAGTGTTTTAATGCGAACAAATAATATAATAAATGGTGCTAATTAATGTTTCTATCTAGTATATTTCAGCACCTAAAGTGGAAAGATCTTATACAAGATCCAAGTACTTCAAGTCCCTCAAGCAAAGGATCAACCACATTCAAAGCTTGGACACTTGAAGGAAAGAAGAAACAGGAGGTTGAAAGGTCTATGTGTCTAGAATTAAGATGTAACCTTCTTGCCTCTCATTTTACTCAATCACTCTTAAAAATCATGTATACACATACCTTACACTTGCATATTTTTGTTAAATTCATTCATGCACTAAGTTTTCTTTAAAAATGATTTTTAAGTGTTCAAATATATTTGTTTTTTGTTCTTAAACTATTTCAAACTTGTTTGAATCATATTTGCGTTTGTTTTAATCGAAATCACATTTCTAGAAAGTTTTTCAAAACTTATTGGTTTAAGTCTTCAAGTTCAATTTGTTTTGAATTTAGACTTGTTCTCTTTGTTTGAAATGATTTCAAAGTGTTTTAATCATCGAATTTGATGTGTTTTCATCATATTTTGTTCCTCAAATAATTTCATAAAGTTGGATTTTCAAAAAATTAAGAAATCACAAAAAGTTCTTGACAAACTAGCTCAAAACCACTTGACTACAACCCAAGTGTTTCCTAGCCTTTTCAAATGGGTTTAGAAATGGTTTCAATGAATGCAGAGTGAATTTCCATGAATTTTAAGGTATAATATGTCTATATTTGGTGTAGGATAGGTTCAGTAACCAAACAAAAATTTCTTAGATTGAGCAGGACACTCATGCGTGAGTAGGACGCTCACTAAGGAGCAAGACACTCATGAACTGTCTGAAATTTTTTGGGCAGTGCAGTAGGATGCTCATCCACCTGCAAGACGCTCATGAGCAGACTGAACTTTTTGGGTGCAATCCCAACGGTCGAAAAACGGTCATTTTGAGCCCCCAACGGCTTGTTTTTTGTGTCTAACGGCTAGTATGCATTTCTAATCTATAAATACATGTACTCGGGCCAATTTAAACATCAGAGAGAACCATGTGATTCTAGGGAGTGTTTTTCAAAATCAAATAATTTTCCCATTTCAAAAACCCTAGAACTTAGAGATGTTGATTTGAAGATTGGATTTCAAGCTTTCTCTTTGTGCATCATCTAAAGCTTCTTCAAAACTATTCTCTTGAGCAAATATGGTTGCAAGAAAGGTATAAATCATTGTAAGGTCTTTTTTCACTTTGACCTTAAATTTTCATATTTTGTATTTGGTATTTGTATTTATGAGCTTCATGTGTAATTGTTCTATTCACTTGAAATGAACATTTTAGTCTTTGTAATTGGGGGGTTTTGGTTTGTTTCAAGATTGAAACAGCCAAGTCAAGTGAATATGATTCACTTGAGATTCCAAGGTTAGAATCAAGTTAGTTTCACCCTGTTATCTTGAAAAGGGTCAAGTAGTTCTTCCTTAGCCCGTAAAAAAGATTTTCGATTCTTCCTTATCCTACAAAAGGAACAAGTGATTCATCTTTAACTTGTGAAAATGATATACGGTTCTTTCTTATCCTGCAAAAAGAAGTTGTAGGTTCATCCTTAGCCCGCAAAAGGATAGGTTTGCCTAGAACCTGTAAAAGGGCATTTGTAACGGTTTGATTCACACCCGTGAAGTGACTCCAAGTATAATGGAATCCAAGTATAGTGGAATCCAAGTATAGTGGAATCGTAGAAAAGGTTTCTAGGAGTGGAGTAGAAAAAAGATTTTTGAACCACACAAAAATCATTTGTGTGCATTGTATTTATTTTTAGCATCTTTCCTTATGCACTTTATATTGATTTGAGTACATAACTTAAATTAATCAAAGAATTTCCACAAAGAACTTAAAATTTGTCAAAAGCGGCCCTAACACCTAATTCACCCCCCTCTTGGGTGTCCAATAAGTGGTATCAGAGCGGTGCTCATGATTTAAGGTTTAACCACCTTGAGCTAAAGATCTAATGACCAATATCATAGGTTTTGACTTAGGTGACAACCCTTTCACTCCTCCAATGCGTAGGTCTTGGAGAATTAGGATAAGAGCTTTCATTAAGGCTCAATCTTGTGTTGTGTGGGAAATTGTTTCAAATGGACCATTTATAGCCACAAAGACCATATATGGGGTTGAAGTTTCTAAACTTAGAAAGAAATAGGATAGGAGAGAAAAACACTTAGTTAGGCTCGATAGTCTAGCCAAAGATATCCTACTTAGAACCTTTCCCAAGATTATCTAGATATAGTCTCTTCATGTGCTTCATCCAAAGATGCTTGGAATAAATTAAAAGAACTCTATGATACTTCATGTACCTCCACATCTTCTAGTGAAGATAAGGAGAATGTAGAACATGTAAATATGTTTCTTTTATTTCCAATGTTGATGATTGTTCTACAAATCTCATTGATCTTTCTTTTGATGATTTTTCTATTGCTTATAAGAATCTTGAAATTGAATTTGACAAACTCATCAAAAAGAATGACACACTCAAAAACATGATATCCAATGTTATGGATGAGTTAGAAACTCTCAAAAAATGACCATGAAAGTGTTCTTGAGAAAAATGAAGTCATTCTTGAGGACAAAGAAACTGTAAAAAATGAAAACATTAGCCTTCAAGAAAAATTAGAGGAATTGACCAAATTAGTATCCAAGGTCACAAATGAAAAGGAGGATTTAAAAATTGAACTTCATTTAAAAAAATAAAAGACCTCCACTTTAGAACAACAATTAAGTAAACCAAATGTTAGATACTTTAAGCCCAAGACATGTCATAGGAACCTTAAAAATCCTTTTAAAGATATATATCACAAAATGACATGGGTGCCCAAAGAACTATTCCTAGATGTTAGAATCATAAAATTCAAAGGAGTATGGGTACCAAAGGCTATAGTTCACCGGATCACTAAAATCTTATATTATTGAACCATATGCTAAGACTTGCCTATAGTTTGTAGGCTTTGAATTTTAGGCAAACTTCTATGTCATGAGTGCTTATTTATATTCTTTTATGGCATTTAGAAGTATTGTAGGCTTGATTAAATTTATTTTAATGCCTATACCTGCCTAAGGTTGTTGATTACATTGAACATGCTTGAATGATAAATGATATTGTTCAATGTTTGAAAAGTACAAAGCATACTAGGTATGCAACCTAGAAGTATGGTTTAAATCTCACATTTATTACTTCCATTCATTTGTGTGAACATTGTCACACCCTGCCCGGACATGCCTAAACTGGCGGTACACTCGTGGACGGGGCGCGCATTTGGAATAATAACAATGGTAACAACAGAGTGCGCAGCAGAAAATATATAACACACAGTACAAATCTGATTTCATTTAATTTAGAATATTTTTGTACATAAAATGGTCAAGGGAACATACTCCCCAAAATCCCCAATGAATCATACAAAGGGTACTAAATGTGGGCCCCATAACCTGCACCAAGTCCACCTTAATTTCCTGTGAAAGATTGGATAATAATGGAGTGAGCTTAACGCGCTCAATGGGTAAATAGTTCGTGAGTATAACAATTAATAAAGCATACTTCAATATCAAATATCTAAAATACACATGTGAGCATCATAATCAATCAATATGTATGTATGCATGACACCGTTTCGTAATGGTTTGATGAACGTACATCACCTAAGTTCACGTACAGGTGTCCTTCCCCGGGCGTAGCCAAGTTCTCACTGTACGTCCCTCCTTAGGAACGATGCTCTGGATTCACGTACTGATGTCCCTCACCGGGCGTAGCTGGGTTCTCATGCACGTCCCTCACCAAAGAAATATAATGAATAGCGAGAAATTCTCCTAACTATTCTATGAGTCATAAACCATATACGTCCCTAGGTGGTGATATGTATGATGCCAATGCATGAACTGGTCTGGTCTACTGGTCTGGCCTTTTCTTGACATTTAGACTGACTTTGGCAACGTCTGGTGATCCTTATCAGAGTTGGTATCACGACGTGCAAGGTTAGGACATTCAGTATTACTTGTATAATTGATAGCTTTCAATAAGACCAACTTGATCAGTCCCCAGTTGAGAGGTGAGACACAAGGTCTGCTTAAATACCAATCGCCTAGAGCAGCCCTTTGCCTCCCGTTCACTATTTAAAGTTACTGAGGACAAGACCGAGTCTAGTTGAGTCACTAACCACAAATCCGACATTATAACAGTATAATACGTGAATTCCAAGTGTACAGGCATAAGTGCAACAGTATAAACATTATATGACATAATGCAGTGTAAATGAACAGTAGATATAATAATAATTGAATGTAAACTTTAATAAAAGTTATAAAACACGCAAACCTATGTTTCGTTCCCCACCTTCAGATAAGAACTTCTTCTTTTTCAGATCTGGCGCTTTCCTCTGGACAGAACTTCGTCGTACCGCACTGAGAGTCTCGGACAAAGAGTCTCAAAAGACTAAAAACTCAAAATGAGTGGAAAGAGGAGGAAAAATCACAATTTGGAGTGAATTTGGTGTGAAAAATGAAGAGGAGAGGGTTGGTTTATATAGGGGTTTTGGTGCCAGGAAGTCCAGGCGAGCTGCCTGGACTTCCGGGCAGGTGCCCGGACTTCTGGGCGTGTATGCCCAATTTTATTTATTTATTTTTTTGTGAAATACAGGGTATTACATTCTACCCCCCTTAAAGGGATTTCGCCCTCGAAATCAATTCAAGTAGTTATGATGGTTATCTGCTTGAGATCCACTACCGGCATCATCTTTTGCGAGTTCGGGATAGTGTTTGTATGGTCCCTGAATAGCACTGTAGCCAGTGAAATCCTCATCATCATAAAATCATGGAGAGCAAATGGAATCAGACTCATCCTCTGAAGATTCCAACATTTGCATAACAGATGGTGGTGGAGGGCGTTGGTTACATCGTTTGGGGGGAGGTAGGTTAAGCGGTGGAATACTTTTTTGTGTTGTTGCTCGAATTCGGCCGACTGGCAATTTTGGTAGAAGGTCGTGCCAAGATGATGGCACGAGATTGTTATGAAAAAGCCAAGCACGCTCTGGCGATATGGATCGCGGTCTGTGTGGTGGTGGAGTTGGTGACGCAAAGGAGTTGTGACTTGACGCTGCTTCTTGAGAAGTAGCCACAGGTTGCCAAGGAAGCCACTGTGTGTGTGCATCACTATATCCATTGATATTATTTTCAGACATCAGCGTAGTTATTCAAGTGAAACAATGTATTAAGATAGGTGTAAACAATGTTTCATCATTTTATTGATAAGTGAAAATAGTACAATGTATCACATTATTAGTCGGTACTAGAAAACAATTCAGGGTATTTCTGTTTAATTGTGGCTTCTAGTTCCCATGTTGCTTCCTCTACGCCGTGGTGATCCCAGAGCACTTTCACAAGTGGTATGCTACGTCGCCGTAGTTCTTGAGTTTTTCTATCTAAAATCTGTATCGCTCTCTCTTGATACTTATTTCCTTCCTCAACCCGAACCTCGACTAAAGGGATGATATGCGAAGGATCAGGATGATACTTGCGAAGTGTAGATACGTGAAAAACGTCATGAACCTTAGGCATGGACGATGGAAGGGACAGACAATAAGCAAGTTTGCCAATACGTTCAATAATCTGAAATGGACCTATATACTGCGGGGAGAGCTTTCTTTTGATCCCAAAGCGTTTGACACCTCTTGTGTGCTGAGCTTTTGGAAAAACAAAGTCCCCCTTATCAAATTCTAGAGGTTGCCTCCGCATGTCAGAATAGCTCTTCTGTCGACTTTGTGCAATACGAAGTCGTTCCTTTACTAGTGTGATCTTCTCAGAAGTCTCTTGAACTAGTTCAGGGCCTAACTGCGGTCGATCTGCCATATCTAACCAGCATACCGGAGATCTGCAAGGGCGACCATAGAGGGCCTCATACGGAGCCACGCCGATACTAGTTTGGTAGTTGTTGTTGTATGCAAACTCAGCTAAATGTAAGTACTTTGCCCATCCGTCATTAAAGTCGAAAATGCAACACCGTAACATGTCTTCTAAGATTTGAATAAGTCGTTCTGACTGCCCATCAGTCTGAGGGTGAAATGTTGTGCTCATGGTGATCTTAGAACCCATTCTACTCTGGAAGCTTTTTCAAAAGTTTGATGTGAATAGAGGGTCTCGATCAGAGACGATCGTGAGTGGTATGCCATGAAGGCGTACGATCTTTCTTTCATATAGTTCTGCAAGTTTGGCGGGATTATCCGTGAACTTTATTGGCAAGAAGTGTGCAGACTTTGTAAGTATGTCAATGATAGCCCAGATAGCATCTTGCCCTTTATTGTTTCGAGGAAAGGCCGTAACAAAATCCATTGCGATGTTCTCTCATTTCCATTCTCCAATTGGTAACGGCTGGAGAAGTCTAGAGGAAAATCTTCGTTCTGCCTTAACTTTCTGGCAAACGAGACATCGAGCAACGAAGTCTGCAATTGCCTTCTTCATTCCAGAAAACCAGAATTGTCGCTTGACATCGTTGTACATCTTGTCACCCCCATGATGCATAGCGTACCTTGAACAGTGCATCTCAGTAGAACCTCAGGATCGTTCGGTAGACAGAGACGTTTTTTTATAGAAAACGGCCCCGTCTTCTGAGACCTACCAGTAAGAAAGGTCATGTCCGCTGAGTAAAAGTTCTCGTTTCTCCATTAACATAGGGTCATTGGCTTGAGCTGCTGAAATCTTTCAAACGAGCTCAAAGTTGGCTGATAATTGAGAGAGTCGAGGTCTTGGTCCCTTTTCGTTTAGTTGTAGGTTAAAGTTCTCCATCTCTGTAGCCAACTTCCCCATTTCGTAGTTAAGAGTGCAAGCAACATAAGATTTTCTACTCAGGGCATCGGCCACAACATTGGCCTTTCCGGGATGGTACTGGAGTTGAAAGTCATAATCTTTCAAGAATTCCAACCATCGTCTCTGGCGGAAGTTTAGGTCACGCTAAGTGTATATGTACTTAAGACTCTTGTGATCTGAGAAGACCTCAAACCGTTCACCGTATAGGTAATGACGCCATAACTTCAGTGCAAACACAACAGCTGCAAGTTCTAAGTCATGTGTTGGGTAATTACCCCCATGAACCTTCAGTTGCCTCGAGGCATATGCAACAACTTAGCCTTCTTGCATTAGTACGGCACCTAAGCCTTGGAGAGAGGCGTCGGTGTATAATGAAAATCCAATTGCATTTCTTGGAGTGATAAGTACAGGTGCCGCCGTGAGGCGTTTCTTCAATTCCTGAAATGATGCTTCACAGGCGGGATTCCAGATGAATCGCACGTCTTTTCGAGTGACCTTGGTCATAGGTTCAGCAATCTCTGAGAAGTCCTTGATGAAGCATCTGTAATAGCCAGCCAAACCAAGAAAACTCCTAATCTGAGTAACAGTGGTAGGCTGCTTTTAATTTAAGACTGTTTCAACCTTAGAAGGATCTACCTCAATGCCATTGCCTGAAACCACATGGCCTAGGAATTGAACTCACTTCGTCCAAAATTCGCACTTACTCAACTTTGCATACAGTTGGTGGCTTCTCAAGGTCTGGAGGACTATCTTCAGATGTATCATATGGTCTTCCTCGGTTGAGGAGTATATCAAGATGTCGTCCACAAAAACTACCACAAATCGGTCTAAGTATAACCTGAATATGCGATTCATCAAATCCATGAATGCAGCAGGGGCATTTGTTAGACCGAACGGCATAACCAAGAACTCGTAGTGACCGTACCGAGTTCTGAATGTCGTCTTGGTGATGTCCGACTCTCGAATCCAGAGTTGGTGATAACCGGACCGTAAATCAATCTTAGCGAAGTATTTGGCATCTCTAAGTTGGTCGAACAAGTCATCGATCCTAGGCAACAGATATATGTTCTTGATGGTGACGTTATTCAACTTGCGATAATTGATGCAAAGTCGTAACGAACCATCCTTTTTGCGAACAAACAGAACTGGAGCTCCCCAGGGTGATGAACTCTTTCAGATGAAGCCATTACTCTCTAATTCCTTTAGTTGTTTGTCTAATTCGACCAGCTCGACATTTGACATTCTGTATGGTGGAATTGAGATAGGCCCTGTCCCAAGTATGAGGTTGATCTCAAAATCGAATTCCCTAACTGGAGGTAGATCAGGAAGGTCATTTAGAAAGACTGTTGGGAATTCAGATATGACTGGAACATCATGTACTTCGAGAGGGTATAGTGCTGGTGATTCATTTCCGTCACCAAGGGATAACGCTCGAAGTTGTGCCTTGAGAAGTGCAACTGTTAATTTGTGTATCCATTTCCTTGTTCCTTGAATCTTGGCAAACTCTCCTGTAGGCAAGGTTAACTGAACTTGCTTCTTCATACAGTCGATCTTTGCATGCAGTGGTGCTAGCCAGTCCATGCCGAGGATGATGTCAAAGTCTTCAATATCCATCACAAAAAGATCTGCATATATTATATGTTCTGACATACGAAGTTCACATCGAGAACACTGTAAATACACGTCAGTACCAGATCCGAACGGTGATGTGACATGGAGTGTGATGTTTGTGGGTTCAGGATGCAGGCCTAAATGTCTTACCAATGCCGACGATATAAAAGAATGCGTAGCACCTGAATCAAACAAAACATGCACCATTGTATTGAACAAAGGAAAGGTACCTTTGACTACGTTGTTGTCTGGGAGGGGTTGTTAAGCGATTGCAAATGCTCTGCCTTGATTCCGTTGACCCTGGTTCTGCTGGTTCTGCCTGGGTTGGGCATTAGCAGCAGGTGGTGCTTGTTGGACTGGAACAACGAGAATAGGTTGCTGAAAGTGCGGACAGAGATATTTTACATGGCCTTTCTGGCCGCAGTTGAAACAAGTCGGCCTGTATTGCTGATCGTTTTGCTGGCCATTTTGATTGTTCTGCTGGCCTTACTGATTGTGGTGTCGGCCACCACCTCTGTCATTGTCATTTCTACGGCCACCCCTTCCATAACGACCTCCATGGCCATGATTTCGGAAACCCTGATGGTTAGGGTTAGAAGGTTCATCCGGACAGAACTTCGTCGTACCGCACTGAGAGTCTCTGACAGATAGTCTCAAAAGACTAAAAACTCAAAATGAGTAGAAAGAGGAAGAAAAATCACAATTTGGAGTGAATTTGGTGTGAAAAATGAAGAGGAGAGGGTTGGTTTATATAGGGTTTTGGCACCTAGAAGTCCAGGTGGGCTGCCCGGACTTCCGGGCAGGCTGCCTGGACTTTCGGGCACGTATGCCCAAAAAATTATTATTATTATTATTATTATTATTTTGTGAAATACAGGGTATTACAAACATGCTTATATTGTATATTTTTGTTCACTTGTTCAAAACATATTTTATACATTTGTTATATCATAAGAATATATGCTTGTATGTGTCTCATGAATATATTCATTCATTTAATACTTTGAGAAATTTGAGCATAATCGTATTTATTCATGAGAGCTTGCTTAAAATTGAAATTATTAATTGCTCATATTTTTGTATGCTCATGATCTTAGCAAATGGACTAAAATTTAATGATTATTTATTTGAGTCCATATCTCTTGTGCTTTAGGATTAAAATGATTCATATCTTTTCAAAGGTACAAGATGCTTGTCTAGTGATAGTGGCCTTTACTTCAAATGTTAACCAAATAGCCATCTCACTCACTTCCTTAGAGATTAATCAAGCTTAGCCTAGGAATTTAAATTCTTTGCAATTATGAGAAAACCTAAAAGTTGATAGTGTTGTTTCAGTTAAGTGGTTTCCTCCTAATCCTAGTTGGATAGCAAGTGGTTTATCTTTTTCATGTAAAGTTGATAGTGTTGTTTCAGTTAAGTGGTTTCGTCCTAATCCTAGCTGGATAGCTCCAAATTTTGATGGCTTGTTTTCTTCTCTTGGAGCAAGCAATGGAGGTTTATTGAGAACTTGTAATGGCTCCCCTATTTTGGCGTTTACAAGTACGTGCAATAACTCCTCAATGCTGGAAACTCAATTTATGGTTGTGCTCAACGGAGTCTCTCTTGCTGCTAGTTTAGGTGTTTCCAACTTACTTATTTAGAGTGATTCCAACTCCTTGGTTAAGATTCTTACAAACTATTGGAAGCCTCCTTGGAAGATCCTCCATCTTCTGATTGAAATCCTCAACCGCTTAAGGACTTTATTTAGATAGAGTTGTGTTCATCGTCGTCAGGAGGGTAATAAGCCTGAGAACTGGCTGGTGTCAATTATGACTTCGTATGGTGAATCCCTTTTCAACGCCTTTGAATTCCTTAACACTCTTTGGCCCCGTTTGGCAGCGTGGAGAAAGCCATGTTGCGGCAACTAGTTTTCCCAAATACTATTTTGGGGCATTTGGCAAGTGCGCGTTTGCATTTCAAACGCCATTTTTTAGCATTTTTGAGAAGCTGAATCCCTCTATTTTTTCGTTTGGCGATTGTGTTTGATAAAACGTACTTTCGGGTAAAAATGTAGCGCGCTCCCGAGCAGGGCCTTTGTAGGCTGATTGATGAAAACACCCTTGGCATTTGTGTCCCTGGAGGTAGATAGTTGTGTTTCTCCTCCATTTTTGTGCACAATGTTCATTTGTTAATTCAATTACTTTTTCTTTTCCTTTAAATAAAAATAATATATGATGTCTTTCAATGGTGGCAACATTCAAAAAATCATTGTGGTAATAACGTGCATACATTTTTATTATCAAACTAGAAAAACTAGGTTTCTTTCCTAGGAACAAAATTTGATCACATAACCTAAAATAGTAACAAAACAAAATAGAAATAAATGATACATTACAGAAAGAGTGTATAAATATTGTAATTGTTAAAAAATTATATAATTATAGAACTAATTTATAATTTTTCGTCATACTCAACTCAACTAAGTGTTATCTAACTATATAAAATTGGCTACATAAATCTATTTCTTCTACTCTATTTTTAATATATTTATATATGCAAAAAAAAAACAACTGTATTAACAACCATAACGTTTGCAGAATTTGTTTTAATCAAAGATTGTAATTATTATTAATTATTCAAAATAATTATTGGTTGTAACTATTAGATTAAAAAAATGGTGCTATTCTTAGTAATTCACCCAAAGGTTTGACTTACGATTTGACAGAGTTGTTCAAGGTTTGACCCATTTACTAAAGGTCATGGATCGATTCTTCTACAGCTAGCATGTTTGCAAAAGTAGTTCCTTTACATCACAATGTCCTTTTATTGCTTGCCCCATGCACCTTTTACAACAAGCCACGCATTTATTACATTAAATCCTAAACAAAAATGACTAGGAAACAGAAAACATACACCACCATACCTTACAAATTAACAGCTTTAAATATGCAGCAATCATGCAACAATTTTTCACCTTGTGCTATTACGATTACCCAAATCAGCTGCGACTTTGGCTGCTCTGGTGAGAGCTCCAGACACCCAAAGAGCTCCCTTCGCAAAGAGGCTGCTATTAACCACAGTAGTAGCAGCTGCCGAGGCCGTTCTTCCTGTAAAATGTGCGACCGTTTTGGTCGTTTTAGACACATGATACCTCTCATCCACTGATTTCACAGTATCAATCCCTTCGCAAATCTTGTCAGTAAGTCCAATTCTCTTGCTCAAATCAGCAACCTTGGCCATTGCAGTTGCTGAAACATGGTGAGACTCATCAAAAGCCTTGGCTTTGATCAATGCATCTTTGCTTAGAACATATCCTTTGACAAGCATTGTTTTGACCACTTCCTGTGCCATTGATACTGCTTCTCCAGGCGTGGAAACAAAGTGATTCTCATGGGTGGAATGATGCTAACACAATTAAGAGGTTAGAAATGAAATCACAAATTGGAAAAGAGAATGTTCCTTCCTTCTGTATGAAATACTGAAAAGTTTTAAGTTACCTTTTTAAAATTTTTTTTTTTTTTAAAGAGATGAAACTAAGTTGATGTTGTATTTGAGCATTTATACTTAAACATGCCCAACAACATAGAGTTGGATAGAAAATGATCAAGAATGCAACATTTTACAAGGAAAAGGAAGTAAAAATGAAAAGGTATAAGAGCTTCTAATTGTCTAACAAAAGTTCTAGTATAGTTAGAATGTAAATGAATGCTTACCCTTGATCCAGTCTCATCTGCAAATCGTGCTATGCACACAGGTTGATCTACAATGGTGGATCCCTGAAACATTAAATTCAGATAAAGACAATGAACTCAATGGTTAGAGGCAAAACATAAAAAGTATGCATATTATCTTTCTCAAATGAAGTCGAAAAGACCCAAAAAGAAAAAAAATATAACTTTGGTTACTGAATTCCTGAGTTTGGGATGCCTTTTTTTGTATGAAACTTAAGTGACTATTACAAGTCGATAATTTGTACCGGTATATAAACTTGGAGCTTGTCAAGAATTTGTAGTGGAACTTACACTGAGCAAGACAGCAGTTTCTAGAGCATAAGCATCACTGAATGTCACATAGGCAGTCCCACCATATTCTCCATCCCTGGTTTAGCAAAACCATATCCAATACATCTCAATTAAAAAATTTACTAAGAAAACAATTACATAAAAGACATTTATGACACTGTGGGAAAACATTTACTAAAAAACAATTGCATAGTGCAGCTCTGTTACCATTGAATGATTTCAAACATATAGCCTATGAATTTTAACAAGCATTCTGCTTTATATAAATGCCAGAGCTGCAGAGCACATACCGATCTACTTGGCATAAAATTGTGCACAAAGATCTATATGCAACTTCAAATCCACATAAATTTAGCCAACTGTTAAGTATCGGCAGCAAATTTGTGTTTTTTGTGTACATAAATGTATGCATGCAAAAAGGTGTTCTTTCATTTTCCTCTCCCTGCCATATGATAGCACTAAAATTATGCAAATCTGATACTCTAATTTATACAGTTTGTATATTGAGGACTCCATGTCCTCCTTTCACTTCTGTCATTTAATAAAGTTATCATGTTTCCTTTTTTTGAAAGATATCCACAAGTTTATACAAGAACAATCTTGAAGTTATAATTATCTTCAAAGAGTTTAAAATAAGAACAGAATTCTAGAAACACAGAAATTAAACAAGTGGTACATAGTGAATTGATTAGGCAGAAGCAAGAATTCCTTGAACATCACTGTCGTACATTGAGAACCAAGTCTTCTAGAATACATTAACACCTGAATTTAAATTAGAACAGAAAGGAACATATATAATAGGCTTAGATCACGAGATAACAGTATGGTGCGTATCTAATCAAATGGGAAGATGCAAATACTCTACTATAATCATTTTCATGCTATAGAAGACACGAAATTTAGGGAAAAAGAAAAAAACACTTATAAGGATATAACACTCCTCTTAGTTTCACCAACTTGGGCTTTTATCACATTCATGAGCAAGAATCCAATCTCCAAAATCAAGCAAAGGAAAATTAAAGTCAATCAAGAAAATCTCAGCTTGCAGTTCATCTTGTGATAAACTAAGGCTGCTTTAACAAACATTAGTTTTTAACTTTTTCAACATGGCTATTACTGTTTAGACCTAATCATAATGTATTTTGGCCATCTTGGTTGATTACTTATACAGGGAATTGACCAACTATAATTTGCAAAATAAATGAGTAATATGTTCCTTTACAAATGAAGTCACACCCTTTTAATATTAAAAGATACTGACCCAAAATGAATTGGGTTTTTCAAAAACCAACAGCATCAATTAGCAGGCAAAACATGAAATAACTAATGATCCCTTAAACTTATTCATTTTGTGGTATTCAACTTCTTAATGCATATCCCTTCCCCAAATCCCTCATTGCCAAGAGCTTCATTCACTTATTCTGCAATATTTTGTCGTTACAAGGAATTGAAACTCAAACAATTAACATCTCCGAATAAAATATTTGAAAGAGGAGAGAATTGAAACTAAAAGTAAAATCTAAAAAATAAAAAAGTACCTGATAATCAAGATATGTTCAATAGCACCAGAGAAAGCAAAGAAATCGTAAACATCGGCCTCTGTAGCATTCGGAGAAAGCCCAATGACCTCAGCAGTATACCCATTTGGGTTCATTGGATTTTACCTCTCTTACAACTAGAAACAACAAAAAACGCTTCGTCACTTAGACTTATATATTTCCACCATCTGTTGTTACATATTTATATATTAATATTGCAACTAAGAACAATGTAACGTAAAACCATCTTCAAAGCTAGTTATATAGTACTATAGCAAATCAAAAGGGTAGTTTTGGTTATTTGAATCCATTGATTCTCCCAAGGTGAAAGGATTACGGGTGTTTTGGGATTCTAGAATATTAATGGAGGGGGCGTTCAGAGGATCAGATAGGCATGAAATAGGACCCAACAGTTTTCCAGCTAAATATGTCTGTTTTCCAATGCCAATACTCAAAATGGTAGGGGTAAACCGGTCATTTTATGAGATTGCAGACATGCAACTTCCCCTGGTATGAAGCATAAAAGCCAATGCCCATTAATTGACGGAAGGTAAAATGACAGAAAAGGTCATATAAAATAATAAATAGTCGTTTAAGTCCTAGGAAAATGGGGAAATCCCAAATTTCCAAGGAATCCGTCTGTTCTACAGCCGTCTAGAAGTTTCAACGAAATAAATGTAAAGAAATCACTTAATTAAAGCTAGGATGAAGAGATTTTAAACTGAAAATTAATGGGTTCATCAGTTATATATAGAAGAATTTGCGGAAAACGATTGGTTAAAAACAGAGAAGGAGAGATTTTAAATTCAAGTACCTGGGTTTTGTAGAAGGGTGGAAAAAGAGGTTTATTGAAAATCGATGGAGATGCAAAATAGAAGAGACTCTTGTAGTTCTAACACCACAATTCAGCAGCTGCTGAGGAGAGGAACAGAAGATTGATGGTTCGAGTGACACGTGTTGAGAGGACGAGGATGCAATGGATTTTCGCTCTGCTTTTCCCATGTGGCGCCGTCTCGGTGGAAGAATCCATCGGCGTTAGTTCCAATGAGAGGAGTTGCTCAAAGAAGATGACGATGACGTGTGTGTTAAAATACACAGCCGACAGAAGAAGGCATAGCCGTAAGACCCATAAATGTTACCTAATGGAGATGGCTTGGACACAAGGGCGGGCATGTTCGGTAAAACTTTTGTTTATAACTTTTTAGCTTGTAGCCTTTTTCTTATATTTTGAATCTCGTTTCAAAAAAAATTATTTCTCTTTTAAAATAATATTGTTTGATTTTTATTCAAAGTTATAAATTGAATATTAATTTATAAATTAAGTTTTTTTTTATATATTTTAAGATTTTATTAACGCATATTTATACAACTTAGTGGGTTTAGTATTGTTACTTAATTAGTTATCTAAATGCATATTTATTCATTTTCTAATTAGTAGGTCAATGTACATATGGTTGATTAAATTATTTTTGTTGTTGTTTTTGTTTAATTTACTGCTCTACAAATGAGTACTTAATAAATATGTCTTTCTAGATCTTTTTTCTGGTTGTATAAAACATATTTAATTAATTACTATTCTAATGCTACATAAAAAATATTTTTAAGTATAAGATCATATTGCACATTTGAAACTATAAAAATTTATAAACTATAATTTATTTGATGTAAAATTTAAACTTTTCAATTTTGCTATGAGTATGCCATTTATTTAATTTTTATAATTATTGTTATGGTTAATATAAATTTAGTATATAATAATACTAATCTATAAAATAATAACACATCGTGCAATCTACAACTATTTTTTATTTTGGGAATATTTTATCTAACATTTAATATCAATATATTATACATAATAAAAGAGATAAAAGAAAAAATGAATGGCATTGTAAAGTAATTAGCAAGTTCATTTATCATTTCTAATTAACAAACATTAACCAATATATTATACTTAATGAACTTATATTAATGGATTTGGAATTACTCTAAAAAAATTAATAGATTATTACTTCAAAATAAGTCCAAATTAAGTAGTAAATTTTTTAATGAAATATTGTCTAAATGGAGGAGTCATCCATTTTTATTAATAGTACTAGACGATCAACATAAAATTTAAATCATTTTGTAGTCACATTACACTAAGAAAATATATAAATCTTTTTATCTAATGTCATGCCATATGTCATGATAAATTCTATCTCGCACTTTCCTCGTGTCATCATCATCATTGATTTGTCTTGGACCATGACGAGCCATATTTCTTATATAATTTAGATCTTCATAGGGGACATATTTTGGGTTGATGTCATATGTGTGAAATTGCGAATCTATAATAGCCTCCTTTCAAATGAAATTGTGAATAGAAGCACTGATAATATCAATTTGATGTCGAATATCATAAGAAGACATGTTTTGAAGAATGTGTCATCTTTCTTTCCACACTCCAAATGTTTGTTTAATAACACACCTTAATGAAGAGTGAATTTGGTTGAATTTCTCATGTGCATTTTGAGGTAATTGTCCTCGTCTAAACTCCTCGTAGTGGTATCTTTCTCCTTTAAAAGGAGCGAGATATCCCTTCATATTTGGATATTCACCTTTAACAAAAATAAAATAAAATTCATAACATTAAAGTAATATAAGTAATTAAATTAAAGATATTGGAAACATACCATCATGAGGCAATCAAAAATTTAATGATCTGTCTCGAATAACATCTAAGAAAATCTGAGTGTCGTGAGCACTTCCTTCCCAACCAAGCCATACAAACGTGAAACACATATCAAAATCATGAACAACCAATATGTTTTGTGTTTGATAGCCTTTTCTACCAATATATGGAATTTTTTCTAATTCAGATAAAGCTATACTTACATGTGTTCCATCATTTTGGCTCGTAAATGGTTTAATCCAATCAATAGCCAGTTTTGTTGTAGCTCATAATACATGATGAAAATACTTATGCACAGTTTCACCAGAATGTCGAAACCTTTCTTCGATCATCTTAATGCCAAGTCCATGCCCAATAATCATAAGAAACATTGCTACTTGTTCTTCCACCTTTTTTTTTTCTTTTTGTTGTGTGTCAAATTATATTTCTCTTCTAATAAATTGCATTGTTTAATTAATACATCTTTACTCATTCTAAGTTGTTTTTGGCATCGTACTGGATTATCGTTTAATAATTCGCACACAAATTTTCATCATGTTAGTGGTGATGTCCTACAATAAAATTTCTTTGAAATATAATTCAATTCATAAATGAACCTGTTGGTGCAAGATTTAACTAACACCAGTAGATGATGAGGTGGAAGGAATAGAATGACCTGGGACTGGTTGGAGTGCTGGGAAGGTCTCCAAAGATTGATGATCTGAGAAAGGAAAACAAAAGAGAATAGGCTATCGTGAGGAACACCGGTGTGGTGCCTGCCAAAGACCCTTCGATGCCTAAGTTAGTTCAGTGCTCCGTAGAGTTAATGGTTCTGAACTGGGTCAAGAGTTGCTTACCTCCCTTTTAGGGATTATGGTATTCTTATAGAGAGGGTTGAAGGTCTTTGGCCTTGTTGTCGAATCATGAATTAATCTTGTGCTGGAAGAGCACATTTGATTCCTAGTAGAATTAGGAAGATTTGGTGCGATCTTTATGAAATTAAGATGACTTAATAGCCTCCTAGTCGAACTAGTAGAGCTTCAGGCTTTATCTGAACAACTTTTCGTACAAAATCAATTTTCTGTATTTGTAAGGGATATTCTCTGATTCACGAACCACGTCTTCTAAAACTTTTCTTATTCGTGTATCTAGAGAAAAATAGATTATTCATGAATTGTGCAGTTGCCATTTTCGTGGTATATTCTAGTTGTTGTGAGTAAACGTTCATATTTGAAATTCAAATTCAAATGAACAACAACTTCATCTCTACAAGTCTATAAATACAGACACTTAACAATTTGTTAAGCACCGAAAATTCTCTGAGCTAAAACACTTTTTGAAAGTTAGTCTAATTTTCATCTGGTAAAGAAAACGTATAAGTTGATATGTTTTCACAGTAGTTTTCTTTAAGACTTTACGTATTCAAAAGATTTTCATACTGAACTAACATTCTATTTGATGCTTTGAACTGTTTTCACTCAAATCATTCAACATTTTAACTTATATCATTCTTGTTGAAAGAGTAATTTGAGAGATAGTTCATGGGATACAGTTGTATTCAATTTCATATCTTGTATACTGTATCATAGTTGAAAGAGTAATTTGAGAGATAGTTCATGGGATAAACTACTGAGTTGATATTTTAAATTCAACAAAGTCAGGTATTCTCACACCCGTAAGTTGAGATAGGTTGGTCTCACGCTTGTAAGCTGAGTAGTGTAACGGTTGTTCGCACACCCGCAAGTTGAGAAAAGGTGTAATGGTTTGATTCTCACCCGTAAGAGAATCCCTTAGTGACAAAGTTAAAATCCTAACTTAGGAGGTTAGGTAGTGGATGTAGGCAAGTAACCGAACCACTATAAATTGATTGTGCATATTTGTTTATTTTCTGCACTGTATCTTTGCCATTGTAATTATTTTTTAAATCGTCTAAGTGTCCAATTCACCCCCCTCTTGGACATATCTAGGCCAACAATTGGTATCAGAGTAGTGTTGTTCTTCAAAGAAACTTCACAATTTCTTTGATATCAATGGCAATGAACAGAGGGAACATCATAGAAGGTCGTTTCCCTATAAATAGAGAACTTGTCATTTGCTCTCCATTCATCCACTACGCTCCAAAGAGATCGGTAATCGTTTGCTCGACATTTCTGGTCTTCCATCCTTGCGCGATAACTCTTTATTCATAGCTTTTCCTTTTATCTTTCTACTAGGCCATCTGTCAGTATAATCCTTAGGTTATTTAGATGGCTTCTTCAAGTGTAGATCCACCCACCGACCAAATCGCTTCTTTTCCTCTTACTTCGAAGGAGGTTTCCTACGAGGACCTTTTTTTTGAAGGATAAGAAGAAGTTAGGGCTGACCCTCGGGTCGGAGGGGATGCCGTAGTTCTTTCCTCCTAGGAGGGCTCTGAGGCTATTGAATAAGATGAGGAGGTGCTTGATGTGTCGACCCTTTTAGTCAATAGGTCATAGAGTGTGCTCGGTAGTACTGGTCGTCCTCCTGTGTCCATTGAGCCAGGAGACACCAGTGTAGGTGAAATATTCTACTCGGTCGATTGTGTTCCCTCTAAGATAAAAGAGCACCATCTTGCTCAGTTGACAAAGGAGGTCGGCAAACCTAAGTATGTTGGGTTGAGGGCACCTGCTCCGGGGGATCAATCTAGCAACCCTAAGAAAAAGGAGGTTGCTCTGACCCTGCCCATTCAATTGCCCCTTTGTCGCCTGCTCAGCCAAATCCGAGTAGCTCCTGCCGTTACGTGCAAACCGCAAGCGTACGGTGTCAAGTTATAATATATACAGATGAGATATTGGTTTGTCGTCCTCTAGGATTGACACTCACACTAAATACCGTTTTACTAACCCTAACTTTATTTAGAAAATCGAATTCGAGTGATTAAGTGAAATAAATAAACAATTAAATAACTAGAAAGTAAACTAAGCATGCAATAGGAATAGATAAAGAATCAGAGATAGAATAGTCTAGAGGATCAATATCACCTTACTCTCAACTATGCCTTTATATATATATATATTTATCATTAAATCAGTTCTTTCATTTATAAGTCAAAAATCCTAACGTTTCTAATTTCCTCTTTTGGAGCAACAACTAGAGCATATTATTATCATCTTGGCTTTACTTTTTCGATGAAAACCTAAGATGATAATAACTCGTTAAGTTCCGTGATTTCCTTTTAACGACTTCAAAGGTTCTCGATCTCCTTTTGAGTCTCACGATAGCGTAGGTTATATTTTCCTTGTTCCAACCCCAGGTACCCTATTTTGGAGCATCTACCTCAAGTCTATAATCATATAATCCGCGGCCAATGGATCAAAAGCATTAAACTCGAAAAAATATAAATAAACTTGAAAACTTCATTAACAATAATCAATCAATAAAACCTACAACATAGTTTCAAGTTTGGATCAATCTACACCTCTAGATAGAGGATTTAGTTCATAAATTGAGACCTAAAAACATGAAATAACATGATGAACATAAATCTAAAACCAGAAAAACAAAGTAGAAGGAAGGGAAAGTGTAGGAGAAATCTTCAACGTCTTCAATCTTGATATTCTCCTGGCTTCCAAACCCTAGCCGTCTTTCTTGCTCTTCAAAATATTTTTTCCTCTCTTTGATGTCTTGAAACCCTAAAAAATGGTCTTTATATAGCTACAAGTCCATAGGAAGTCGTCCAAGTTGAACTAGGAAAGTTCGCAACAAAATTAGAAAGTTTCTATTTTGAATCGCACATTTGATTTCTTCCTCGCTGTTTTTCTTCTTGTTTTCCAATCCAAATCGACCTCAAAACCATTTAATCTTGTATTACTTCAATTAAGGAATCCATAGAAACAAACCACGTCCAATTTGGAGTTAAATTGAGAAAGTTATAGACAAAATACAAAATTCGTGCAGTTAGGCTTTTATTTAGCGCCGCGAAGCTCATTTCCAGCCCTGCGGTGCTCAGAACGTTGCTTTTGGCCTTTTTTTTCTATGAACTTAGCCATTTTTCACCTCTTTTCGACTTGGCCTCTTCATGTTTCTCCTTTGAACTTTCTTGTACATGTTTTCATCATCCAAATCTATGACTAACACATCCAAACACCTACTAAACAAAGTAAATCAAGTTAATAACACACTCAAACATAAAATGAATCACACTATAAACTAATAAACCAAAATAATGCAGAAAAACCAATTTATTTATAAACTGTCAAATGCATTAAAACTAATACAAAACACATCAAACTAATGCATGAAATATCCTAAAACACACCTAAAACATGCTTTAAATCCTATCTAAACATGCAACTCAACACCTGCTTAGCTCAACCCGAATGTATGAAGGGCAATTCTGAGCTTTCTTGTGCTCTGGAAGGAGAAACGGTGGCTGGAGTTCGATTTTGACAACTTCGGCCTCGTACACCGACTAAAGTCCTACCCAAGATGTAGCTAGTGGTACTATGCAACAACCCATCAGGGTGCCGAGGAAGGCCAACCCTTGATTACAGAGAACCCCATTTCTAACAAGTCGTGGAAAGACAAGTGGTTCTTCGCCTCAGGGGAGTGGGCGGAGTAAGCTGGAGTACCGACCATATTCAGGAAACCAGGTATTGAGCTTCCCTCTACCCCTTATCTTTATTTCTAATCTTATTCTTGCTCGGTGGAGACTCATGTTTTTGGCGTACTTGACAGGTACCTGGGACAAATCAACCAAGGAAGAAGGGTTTGACTTCTCTTAGGTAGACGAAATCTACCAGCTCTCCTTCACAGATCAACTATACAAGGTCATTTTGACGCCCGAGAGACTATACAAGGCAGACGTTATTACCGAAAAGAAAGTCTTCTCAAGTTGTAAGTTTTGCTCCGAACATCTTAATTTTCACATACCGAGAAGCTTGAAAATTCTGAGCTGATATTGTGTTTGTGGTGTAGGTTTTACTGCTGTCGATTTATGTATTCTTCACTTGTTGTTTTTGACTTTGTTCTTTTTGGCTTTGTAGGCTACTGCTCAAACTGTCTACAACCTGTGTCGCATCCAAGGGGATTACTACAAATTCCAGGAGGCAATGAAAGAGGTGTAAACCAACTCTGTGATCTGGGAATCTAAGGTTGTGGCTTGAGACATCGAGCTGAACAAGATTCAGGGGCAGCTGAGACTCAAGGAAGTTGAGGTGGAACCTCTCCAAGATGAGCTGACCAGGTTCCGAGCACAATTCCAGGCTATTGTGGAGGCAAAGGTCGAGGGAGGTGGAGGGAATAGAATGACTTGGGACTCGTCGGAGTGCTGAGAAGTTCGCCGAAGATTGATGATTTGAGAGAGGAAAACAAAAGAGAATAGGCTATTGTGAGGAACACCGGTGTGGTGCCGGCCAAAGACCCTCCAATGCCTAAGTTAATTCAGAGCTCCATAAAGTTAATGGTTCTGAACTAGGTCGAGAGTTGCTTACCTCCCTTTTAGGGATTATGGTCTTTTTATAGATAGGGCTGGAGGGCTTTGACCTTGTTGTCGAATTAGAAATCAATCTTGTGCTGGAAGAACACATTTGATTCCTAGTAGAATTAGGAAGATCTGGTGCGATCCTTACGGGATTAGGATGACTTAATAGCCTCCTAGTCGAACTAGTAGAGCTTCAGGCCCTATCACAGTCGAATAAGGAATAAATCTCGAACTTATCGCAGTGAATCATGTCTTATCCCTATCTGAACCTGCATTTAGTCGTCATCTGTTTCGGAGTCGTAAACCTTGTCAGATTGATATGCCGATCTGGAGTTTTCCATTATGTCTACTTGTAAGCAAAAATATAGTCAATAAAATAGGTCGGTCGCTATAGGTTGGCACGCCATCATGTCCATTTATAGTCAATAAAATAGGTCGGGTTGATGTTGTCGTTTTATAGTTGCTGACCTGTCATCTAGGTCGGTATCCCAAGCTGTCGACCTGGAGCTCTCCCAAGTTGACCTGGTCATTATGACGAATAATATGTCGTCCAGAACCGGTGGGTATATCTACCTGGTCTGTATTTCATCTTATTGGGAGAGACTGGCGTGGTTGACATGTCGAATGCTTGGTATTTGGTCCAACAGAACATACTAGTAGAAGCCAATTGGTGTATGATCTTTAATTTATTTATCCGTGCAACTTGAGCTTGATGATCACCTAAATCATATTTTTTTCCTTTTGAGCATCCAACTCATCATCACTTTCTAACTCCATTTTAGTCTAGTGGAATTATACTTGTCATCATCATATAATAAACAATAATAGTTAAATATAAAAGAATAGTAATAACATAGGCATCATTAAACAAAATATCCATTAAACATTAACCATTCAAGTCTCATAACATAAATAAGAAGAAATAAATACAACTTTATTCCATAAAAGAAATAAAACAAACAAAATAAGTTTAAACATTCATTATTCAAAAATCTAAAACTAAATAAAAATAAATAACAAATAAGAAATTATTATCTAAATGAGAAAAAAAATCCTTAACTCTTAGAAATCCTTCCTTACTGACGCACGCTGGTATTAAGTAAAAATGATAAACATTGTTTATGTTGACTTATTGACCCCCACCCTTGTATATTTTGATGATTGCAAACAACATTCTTTGCATACTAATCACTTTGACTAAGGTGTTTCAGTACTTAAATGATCATATCTATAAAGTCAACTAAAAAATCAAAGCTCGAAGTGGATCAAAGCAATCGGACGATCAAGATCACATCTATGTAATGCAGTTGCTTAGATTCCATAGGGCTGTAGAATACTTTCTCTTTGTGCCAGCCAAAAGTTTATGCATGCATCATATTTCAAAATCATTCTTGTTTTTGTAAAGTCAACTATTTTGACCGAAAGTCAACTTTTCGTGTGTTTGATCAAAGTTATCTTGATTTATGTTTTGATCATAAAATCACTTCAATTGTATTGATTTGAAGTTGAGTTGAATGTATTTAACTCTTGATTTGAAAAAGTCAACCATTTTTTTGAAGTCAAATCGATTTCAAATTTAATCAAAATCTGGACTTTCTTAAAAAATGAGTTTAACACTTGTATTAACTTCAATTTGATCAAGTTCAGTGTATCCAAGTGCATTTAGACTCTTTTGATCGAGAAAACATGGTTTCATTGCATACATATAAAAAAAAACATGTTTAAGTTTCTGTGTATTGCAGAAACGTGTTTCCTGTATGGACTTGGTGAAAATTTCACTCAGTCAAGTAGAAACGCGTTTCCAATTTTGGACTTAGTGAAAATTTCACTCGGTCGAACAGAAACGCGTTCTTGTTTAAGAAACACGTTTCTTCAAAAATCCTAGAATGATGTTCTTGGGAAATGTACACAGAAACGTGTTTCGTTTCTTATTTTTTGGGCAATTCTGGAATTTCATACAGAAACATGTTTCTCTCAAAGGAAACGTGTTTTTGTGATAAAAACAGAGAGCTATTTTTTAGTGCTTTGGGATCTTGTACCTAAATCGGAACACCAAAGTGTTATTGGAATCAAATGGGTGTTTAGGAACAAGAAAGACGAGAAAGGAATCATAGTCAGAAACAAAGCAAGATTGGTAGCACAGGGCTACAATCAGGAAGAAGGAATTGACTATGAAGAAGCTTTTGCTCTAGTATCAAGATTAGAAGCAATTATATTATTACTTGCTTATGCTTGCTATAACGGATTCATGTTATATCAAATGGATGTCAAAAGTGCTTTCTTAAATGGGTTTATAAATGAAGAGGTCTATGTGAAGCAACCACTCAATTTTGAAGACAGTTTCAAACCTGATCATGTCTATAGACTTAGAAAAGCTTTATACGGTTTGAAGCAGGCTTCTAGAGCGTGGTATGACAGGCTTAGCACATTCCTCTTGGATCATAAGTTCCGAAAAGGAACCCTAGATTCAACTTTATTCATTAAATGCAAAGACAATGATATGCTTCTAGTGCAAATTTATGTGGATGACATTATCTTTGTTACATTAAATAAGACCTTGTGTGATGAGTTCTCCTCTATCATGACAAGTGAGTTTGAAATGAGCATGATGGGAGAATTAAACTACTTCCTTGGTTTGCAGATTAAGAAAATGAACAATGGAACTTTCTTAAACCAATCAAAGTATGGAAGGGACATGATTAAAAAGTTCAAATTCGAGAACTTGAAAACTATTGATACTCTTTGCAATTCAACCATCAAAATGGATAAGGATGAAAAAGGTAAACCAGTTGACACTAAGCAATATAGAGGAATGATAAGAAGTTTGTTGTATTTAACAACAAGCAGACCTGATATTATGTTTGGCGTTTGTCTATGTGCTAGATTCCAGTCTGATCCTAAAGAGTCTCATCTAAAGTGTGTTAAACGAATCTTTCGATACATTAGTGGCACATTAGATATGGGTATCTGGTACATTAAAGGAACTTCTTTCGATCTCAAGAGTTTTGTTGATTCCGACTATGCCGGAAGTTTAGATCAAAAAAGTACCTTAGGATTTTGTCACTTTATGGGCGATTCACTCATTTCTTGGTTTAGCAAGAAACAAAATTCAGTGGCATTATCCCAATAAAGGCTGAATACGTTGCAGGCAGAAGTTGTTGTGCTCAAGTGTTATATCTTAAACAAGAACTTTCAGATTATCAAATTAATATTCCATGTGGGGATATTTATTATGATAATACAAGCGCTATAAATATTTCAAAAAATCCACCAAGTCCAATTCACCCCCCTCTTGGATGGTTGTACTGGGCCAACACGAAATACTTACAAAGTTTTCCTTGAACCCCAGTTGACACTGATTCAACAGAATATGTATAATAAAGTGATAAGTCTCTATTTAGACATGTTTTAGGAAGGTTTTATAGGTGTTTTACGACATTTCATGCATTAGTTTGATGTGTTTATGTTAGTTTTGATGCACTTGTTAGTTTAGGAATAATTTGGTTTTTCATGCATTATTTTGGTTTATTAGTTTATAAGTTGGTTTATTTTATGTTTTAAGTGTAATACTTACTTGTTTAAGGTTGTTTTGTAGGTGTTTTGATGCATGGAAGTGAGCATGGATGATGGAAATAACATACAAGGAGCCTAAATGCATTTACATGAAGAATACAAGTCAGAGAAGATGAAAATTTGGCTAAGTCCACAAGTAAAAAGGAGAAAGAAATCTGAATTCACTAGAAATTAGAAAGTTGCGCGATCTTGGAGATTTCACGATATCTTGGGCTATACAACTCCGAATTCAATTCCGTTTGTTTCTAATTCTTCCTTAATCCAAGGAATACATTAAGAAAGGATTTTGAGGCATAATAGAGAGGATAAAAAACTGGAAAAAAAATCGGGATTGAAGACTACAAGATCGCAAGTTGGAGAAAAATAGCAGGTTTTTTTGGATTATCCTATTCGAAGTAGGACTTTCTATTTTTGATTCTCTAAGACTTGGGGACTTAAAAGAATCATTGTTTAGGGTTTTTGGGAGGACAATACAGTGGAGAACAAGGCTTGACGGCTAGGGTTGCACGAAGAAGAAGAAGATCAATTTCGAAAGAAGGAGATCATCAATTTTAAGTTCTATCTTTCCTAGTTTGATTCCTTGATTCATGTTCATGTTTTCATTTTTATTTGCTGGTTTTATGTCATTAGTTATGAACTAAATCCTCTTTCTAGAGGTGTAGATCAATCCAAACTAGAGACTATGCCATGTTCTCAAATTTTTGATTATTCATTACTAGAGTTGTTAGTTTATTTATGTTTTTCTACTCTTAATGCTATTGATCCCTTGGCCAAGGATTGATTGATCCTAGACTTGGAAGACGACACTCGATAGAGGGTTTTCTGGGTTAGAACATGAGAAGCATAACATGAAACGACCATAGAATCGATAGATTTATTGAGTTTTATGAAGTCTTAGGGAAAATCATAGAACTTAATGAATTTTTGAGGTTTTTTGGGTTTTATCGACAAATTGAACTTAATTTCCTAAAAATATGCTCTAATGCGATACTCGAGAGAGGGTACTTGAAATCTCAGGATTTTCAACTTATAAAATATAACTCTAATTGATGAATATCGCATATTTCTAGGCATAGTTGATAGTGAGGAGAGATTGAACCTCTAGACGTTTTCCATATTGATTTTCATCCAAATTCTCATAATTTGTTGTTTTAATTATTTTTGTTGTTTAATTATTGTTTTTTAGTTTATTAATCATTAAAATTTGATTTTCTAAATAAAGTTAGGTTTAGTGAAACAATATTTAATGTGAGTGTTAACTCTAGAAGACGACAACCCGATATCTCATCTGTTTTATATTATAACTTGACACCATATGCTTGCGGTTTTGTACGCACCATGAAGATCGACTGAAATACTAAAGGTTCCAAGCTCTTCTTTTTCTTCGATGGATTTGAAAAAGATTTATAATGAAAACAAATAAATCCCGAAGAAAATCGTATAAGAGTTTTCATAAGATGATCAAAGTTTTTGCTGCGAAAATGATATTAGAAGTTTCAAAAGTTTTCGCACAAATAATTTCAAAGATGCTCAGCTATATATGTCTCAGTTGTATCTTTCTCAGAAGCTTGAAGTGCAGTATATATAGACAACACTTAATCTCGGTCTTCAATAAAGTTTTGGCACTCAAATCCATTTTAAATCAAACGGTCAAATTATTTCATGGAAATTGATTGATTCAGATAGTGCGACAACAGTTGAATCCTTTGAGTTTTCACGAAAAATAGAAAGTTCAGAAAACAACACAGGCTGACACAGTAATCAACTTTTTGACAGTATTGTGTGAGTGTCCTGATAAAGCGTTAGTGTCCTAACACAACACAAAATTTTGTCGTTTTTGCCTTTGAGGGCGCTCCTAGATTGTGAGCGTCTTGATGGACTCGAAGATTTTAAAATCCAAAAAATAATGAAGACACTAACCCGTGAGTAATGTCATGATGTGTGTAAAACACGAAAATCCCATAGACGCGTGACCGCGCTGATGCATAATCAACGTCCTAACGTTTCATTAGGTCAGTTCTTTGAGGGCGCTCCTAGATAAGTAGCGTCTTGACATGAATAGAACACATTCTAACCTATACACCATCAGCGTCCTAACATTTCATCAACGTCCTACCATGTTGGTTCATCATTAAGTGATTGACCATTACATGAGCGTCTGATGAGCTGTCAGCGCCTTGATGGAGCACTGAAAATTGATTTTGATATTTTTCAATCTTCTCAAAGCTTGATTAATCAGTTTAAAGCTTGATAAATTCATATCAAAATAATCATTGAAAGATTCATCAAAAGTGATGAAAACCAATCGAAAATCCTTCAAACAAAAATTAATGAAAAACATTTTCCTTTTGAAAATCATGCAAATACCTTACTGAATCAAGTGACACCTGAGATTTTACAATCCTAAACGACTCTAAAAACATAAAGATGAAATCTCAAATGATCATGGTTTTCAGTTTGATTACGATCTTGATAACTCTTCTACCATGCATCATCGAACTTGAGCAATCTCCATGCATAATTGGATGTGCAATATATATGCAATAATATCTAAATGGGAATGTGGTTTGTAATCATCAAAATATCTTTTCTTGTACGGGACATGAGGGTAATTAAATTAACAACCATCTGGGTCATTGTTGATAGACTGACGTAGTCTGCTTATTTTCTTCCAATGAATACTAGAGACTAGGTGGATAGACTAAGAAAATTATATATACGAGATATTGTGAGATTGCATGGGGTTTCAGTATCTATTGCGTCAGATAAAGATCTAAGGTTTACATCGAGGTTTTGGCATTCAATGCAGAGTCGATTTGGGACCCATCTCCATCTCAGTACAGTGTATCATTCGCAGACAAATGGCTAGTCTGAGAGAGTGATACAGATGTTGGAAGATATGCTCAGATCTCGTATTTTGGAGTTTGGTAGGAGTTGGAGTGAATATCTTCATTTGTGTGAATTTGCATATAATAATAACTATTAGGCTAGTATTGGCATGACACCCTTTGAGGCCCATGCATGGACGACCTTGTAGATCTCTAGCTTGCTGGTATGAAGTTGGAGAGTCACAGTTGTTGGGGCCAGCAGTCATTGTGGATCACACAAAAATGATTAAGCAGATCAGACATAAATAAAAAATTGCCCAAGATCTCTAGAAAAACTATTATGATAATAGACATAGGCCTTTAGAGTTTATAGTGAGAGACTAGGTATTGTTGAAGGTTTCTCCAATGAAAGGCCAGATGAGGTTTGGGGTGAAGGAAAAATTTGGTCTGCGATTTGTTGGACTGCTTGAGATCCTTAAGAGGATAGGCCTGCTAGCTTACCGACTTGCTTTACCACCTCAGTTGGCTGGTGTCTATGATGTCTTCCATGATTCTATGTTGAGGAAGTATCAACCAGACCCAACTCATGTTCTAGATTTGAGTCAATTACAAGTTGGGGAGGACACTACATACCCAAAAGAGCCAATTTAGATCATGGCCAGAAGTTTAGATACTCAGGAATAAGTATATTCCTTTGGTAAGAGTCAGGTGGAGATTTCATGATAATGAAGAGCAGACATGGGAGCGAGAATATCAGATGCTGGAGCAATTTTTTGATTTGTTAACCACTTGAGGTATGTTCCTTGATTTTAAATTTTGAGGACGAAATTCCTTAAGTTGGGGAGAATTGTAATGCCTCGTAAATTGGTCAAATGTATATGTTGACTTATATTTATTGTAAGTCGTAATTATACGCGTATAACGTATGTGGATTGGCCTTCGAATGATAAAAATACATGTATTATAGGGTTATTGGTACACTAGGATGTTAGTTGTGTCATTAAATGCCCAACACTTATTGAAATTTGTAATCTGGAACACAAGAAGCGCACTCCTTAGGGAGAAGCACGCTTCAGTGGTGGATTCCAAAGAGCTAAGATTTCAGGAGCGCGCTCCTCACGGAAAAACAGAGACAGAACAGTTTCTGGGTAGCGCAGAAGCTCGAACCTGGGAAGGAGAACTTCTCGCGGTCTGACAAAAGTTTTTTAAATGGACGGTGAGGCGGTTTGCAAGTTTTAAAACCTGAATTCTTGATCATTTCAGCATGTTTGAGCTGAGAAAAGAGGGGTAACGAAGGAGAGGAAGAATGGGAAGCCAGTGTTGGCCCAATATTTATAGTCCAAGACGGGGGGTGAATTGAACTTTGTAGATTTTTGCGTTACTTTTCTGTTAAAATAATTATATAGATAAAATGTGCATGTAACACCCCCCACATTTTCTACTGTAGAAACTAATTCAACAATTTGAAAACCCTTAACATGTAATTTCAATAAGTGGTAAAAGCCCCCCTCAAAGAAAAATATAGATCCCTATAGTGGGACGGTCCCAAGGAAAGGATCGTCCCCATGTGGGGCCGGCCCCAAGCTAGGGGCTACCCTATAAATAGGGGTGGCCCCTTTCAGTTCAAGCCACCGACCCTCCTCGCCCTCCTTTGACCTTTTTGCATTATCTTACGTCCCTGCACACTTCAAGAAGTTAAAAGAACGCGTTACACCACTACAAGTGTGTTAAGGTGGGGAATGAAGGCTAGGTTTGCATTCTTACTTTTTTAATACTGAATTACATAGCATCATGCATCATATCTGTTACCATGCTTTACTTCATGCATAAGGCTATCTATTTCAAAATGATATATTATTGGGTGCAATATTGGCCTGGCAGAGTGACGCTGTCACTAGTTAGCACTGGAACTCATGTGACTCCTCAATTGCAGGTTATATTACTGGTGCCTCGGATCACAGGTAGTGAGTGAATGGGCTCTAGCCTATGATGCCGTGTGACCAGGTTCATTCATATCATTGCTTGATTGTATTGTTGTGGCATAATTGTTTGATGATTGTTGTTCTGTATTCCTTATTATGCATGCAAGATTTGTTTACCCTGCTTGATCTCACTGTTGAGCTCACCCCGTTGCTAATCTTTCCAGGGAATTACGATGGGTTTGAATTGATTTATTCCGGGGGTTATGGCCAAATTCGGTCTATGTCAGGACTTTTGTGTATGTACTCTCCCTAGGTCCGATCAGATTGGTTTAATGATGGTGGCGATGGTTCCAGGCTTCTAGATGTTTCTTTTGACTACTCTTCTTTTGTCATTTTGATACTTTTGCAGGGGTTCGCCCTTGTTACCTTTCTGTTATCTTTTTGCTCTAAGGAATGTAATAATTAACAAACGTTATATGTGCAATATAACCGTATTTTTGTAAGTAATATGTATTGTATTATTGTAAATGTGGGCCACTATGCTTCTATATGTGCGACTCCGATCGAGTGGAGTAAGCACTCCATGCCCTAACTGTTGCACCTCGCTTTGGATCAATGGGGCGGCGTGTGATAGTTAGTATGGTATCAGAGCATGGTCTTGGACATTGCCCATTGGTATTTTTTTAAAAATAATACAATTCAAAAAAAAAAATTTGGACTAGGTGCCAGCCAGGTAAGGCTGGGCTGGCCACTCCAAGGGTCGGCCCCTTGTTGCTTTTAAGCAACCCCTTGCCCACATATTTTTCTATAAATAGAGAGGAAGAAGGGAGTTTTCTTCACTCACCCTCCTCACCTCTCTTGTCTTCCTTCTTTTATTTTAGCTGTATACCTCTTTTCTACAACATATTTTCTATTTCTTTCTAAGTTTTATCTTCAAATAACAACTCGATGGAGCAAAAACTAAAGAAGTTTAAGAAGAATGTTGAAGGGGAAAGTTCTCAGCCTCCTCACTTCAGATCTTTCCCTTCAATTCCAATTCATACGGGAAGACTGGTAAGTTTACTTGATGAATACTACCCTATGCTCCATGACAAACTTGCAGCCTTAGGTTGGATAGTAGTCATCAATCTAGAAAGGTGCATTTTTCGGTCTTCTGTTGTCTCATTTTATGAAAATTTGACCGTCACAAACCAAGATACTTTCACCATCACTACAAAGGTGAATTGTGTTGATATCACCCATACATCTGCAATATTGTAAGAAATTATAGAAATTCCCGAGAGGGGACTATTCTGTGATATTTACATGTCTAGAGGCAGGTTAAGTGTGATCTTAAACTCTCGACATATGTTTAGGTGTCTTACTTCTCAGACTGATTACATGGTCATTAGGATTAAAACCAAAGAAATTAAAGAGCAGTATAATCTTCTCATTCAAGTGGTCATGTCAAATATTTTGCCCCAACCTGGAAAAAATCTACTACCACTCACCCTCAATGGTTTTTGACATACTGTTTGATAAAGAAAATTCATGTGAATCTTCTTTATATCATTTTGCGACACATGGCACATTGCACTCGGGAACGAACTTGTCTTCCATATAGAGCATTATTAAACAAAGTGTTCCGTTGTTTCAGAGTTTTTCCTAGCCCAACCGATATAACATCTCCCTTGTATGGTGACATCACCGTAAGTGTGTTGAACTCAAGTGGACCCAAGGGAAGTTGTGCGGTTAAGAGGCGAGAGAATGTGCCGAATGAGTGAGAAGATTCTCATGACATCGTGGAAGACACTTCTCCAGAAGACCTTGAGGATTTTAACCTCGATTTTTCTAATATTCCGGAAGAGGAGGCAGACCCTCCTACAGAAGAATACGTTTCTCCATCCACAACACAAGAAACCAATATTATTACCCAACAACAACTTGTGGATCAAATTCGAGAAATGATATTGGCAACCGAGGAACAGATAATGAAAAATATGAGAGATTAGTTTGAAGTACAAAATCACAGCCTTGAAGAACACACTTGAAGCCTCAGAGAACAAAAAGAGGCAATCGACTCACTGCTTAAGTGGCGTGAAGAATGTTATGCTGCACTACCAAGGATCGCTCCTCTAGTTTTAGGTGAGAGAGAATTTGGACAGTCGTCCCAACAGGCTCAAGATTCGTCTGTGAATCTTAACCTCAACAATGGGGCCTCCTAGTTTCCTGACCTAGCATTTGCTGGGCAAGTTATAAAAACTCCTCTATACTCTCCCAGCATGGAACAATCAGTATCTCAATTCTCCTCTGAAAATTTTAATTTTGATCTTGCACCTCCTCAATAGTTTACTCATAGTGAATATGCTTTTAAATTTCAGTAGTCTAATGTAGTTTTGTAGTAGGTTGAAGTATTTTGAAGTCAATTTATATATCTTTGTAGTAGTTGAAATAGTTAGTAAAACTTGTAAAAAAAAAAGAAAAAACTTCATGTCGAATTTTCAACTCATAATATACTAAACATTATGTGATGTTGTGTGCTGGACCAACTGTGGTAGGCCCAGTCATCCAATGAAATTTCTTCACTATTAATGGGTTTGACGTGGTATGGGACACAAAAAACTCACACAAATATTGACGAAAATGCGAGACGAGGTAACCTACGAACCTGCTGTGTAGTAGCTCATGGCGGAAGTTCGACTTACCATTAGTATCGTCAAGTTCACATGGTATGGGACGTGATAACTAGAAGGATAATAATGGTAGACGATTTTTTACAAGAATCTGCAAAAGTTCGCTCACAGATTCCCTTGACTGGACCACGTCCCTTATCACCAAATTCATGCGGAATGGGACGTACGAATATGGACGATAATAAGAATCGTCAAGTCTTGGTGATAGGTGAGCATAATATAAACAAGTGCAAAGGAATTGCGACATGTATAAGTAGGTGACAACACGAGGAAAAGATTGAGAAAATATCTGTGGCATGTATGGATGTTCAACAACATAGCTATTCTCTCAAATACACAAGAAATTTGTTTAAAAGTCTTTTAAATACGCAAATACTATTATAATAGTCTTTAAAAAATATTAAAAATCACACTCTTGGTTTTATTTTTAGACCAACCTAAAAGTGCAGTGCCACGGTGCTCTAAGGCTCCTCATTTTTCCCTATTACCTAGCCTAGAAAACTAGGAGGTTAAACTTATGACAGGTCACTCAAGAACTATGCATGTGCATTGCGTCACAAATCAATCCTCCTGTCTTTCTCAAAATTGAAATTGCACATTCTGTGCTAACATCGAGCCAATCTGTAGACAATGCCAGTACAAACAAGAAGTCAGCACGATCCTAGCTCCTCTCGACAAGCGTCTGTATTTATGTAGCCGCAAGAGGACGCTAGAACTGAACCTACTCTCCCTACATCAGAACAAGCAATGGACGATAACGAAAATTCCCCGACAGCCGAACAAACTGCTGCAGCTCCTTCTAATGGAGTAGCCGTACCATTTAGCATGGAATAATTTTTCCAAGGCTTTACTGAATACATGAAGGCGTCAATGAGAGGTTCAATCCAGAGCGTTGTTGATCATCAGACAGCGGTCCCCCAGCCGTAAGTGGAACCGACTAAGCAGAAGATGGACCAGATGACCAATCAAATTACAAAGTACAAATGACTACAACCCATCACTTTTGATAGAAAGCCTGACTCTGATGAAACCTATAAATGGCTAGAAGAAACATGTAACACCCCGATTTTCAAAACTTAATTTTTTTTTGTAAAATAATGAATATTTTAATTTTATCGAGAATAACCACTGAAAATTGAGATGTTATTCGTATCTGTCTATCTTAACCCATAATCATTATATACGTAATAAAATTTGAAACACTATGAATTTATATATATATTTTTTTCTAACCAACTTACTGGTTAAGATAAACAAATACCAATTTGTATTTTCTTCATGCCAAGGACCACATAATTCCACTATGCCGATTTCTATAGTGAAGTATGAGGGTACTTGCCCTTGTCCATCCATCATGGACACAATATTTTAAATACATTCGTCAAATAGAATTGAAGTCCAAGGCACATATATTTAAAGTAAATCATGATCCCTTCAATAATCATAAAAAAAGATTTTATCAAAATCTCTAATGTCAATACAACCCTTACTAAATAAAAGTTCACAAAATTAAACAAGTAATTAACTCATTCTCTAATTAAAATATTGTCCAGATTTCCATCCTACCCCTACCACTGAACCACGTCACAACTTGCTACTTTATTTTCTAAGTACCTGCATGTGAAAAATAGGGGTAAGCTTGAAAGCCCAGTGGGTCATCTAAACAATTCACAACATTTTATTATGATACATACACAAGAACGTTACAAACAAGTTTCACACATTAATCGTTGCAACATTAGATTGTTTGAGTCGAGAATTTTACCACGTTCTAAATCACGTACCTTTAGGAAATCAAACACAGGGTGGCACTACCCAAAAATTAGAACTTCATTGGCGATATTCATCATGAATAACTGCCCCATAATAAACATTGGCGATATTCCTAAGAATAACTGCCCCACAATAATCAATGGCGATATTCCCTAGAATAACTGCCCCATATGTGTGATTCTTATCTTAATTGTGTTCTTTAGTGATGTCACACCATGAATACAACCTAATCATGCTATTAATTGTATTCACAAACCATATTCAAATTCCAGTACACATAGTCTCATGTCACAATGCCAAATATAATAGTATTAACAGATGAACCTTACTATGCCAATATTCCAAATCATACGTTTCATTATCAGGCATTATAATTTATAAATGAGTCTCAAATATCATATGAATTTCATGCATCTAATTATCATCTAATCAAAACCAGAAATCATGTTGACACACATATCATCATGGCTATTAATCACAGCATGGTATAAATAACATCACGTACAATAGGCATGCATAAGCAATATAATGATATTATAGACCTAATTAATTTAACATTCCTATCTATATATCAAAATAAAATATTATGAAGGCCTAGAATCATCCCCACCTGAATCGCTAAATTCCAAAAGTGTTGAGATTCCTCGACGTTGGGCGTTATCAACCTATCCACACATAAATCACACGTTAATCACTTGTTTTGTATTATATTATATTAATATAATGTGCATACATGTCTATGTTGTATGGTGGTGGTCACATTATACATATAATATAACTTAGCTATAAACTTCCACCTGATATACATATAATATGATGATACATATAATATGATGATAACTTAGTTAATATTATACCATAATATTAGCTAATATTATGGTAACTTAGCTAATATTATACCATATCATCATATAATATGATGATAACTTAGCTAATATTATACCATAATATAACTTAGCTAATATTATACATATAATATGATGATCTAGATAGGGTTGCTTAAAAGAAAAGAAGAAGAAATAAAAAAAATAAAAAAAAAATAACACTTGCATTGCAGATTGAATGGCGGAAGGAAGAAAACAGGGAAGAAAGATAAAAAGGGGAAAGAAAAAAGGATGAGGAGAAAAAGAAGAAGAAGAAGAAGAAGAAAGGGCGGCAAGATCAGGGAGCAGAGGGAGATGGAGGAGCTCAAAGTGACGTTACTAGCGGTGGTGGTGGCGCCGGTGGCTGTGGAAGTGGAGGCGGAACTGCTGGAGTGGAAGAAAGAAAGAGAAAAGAGAAAAAGAAAGGAAGAGGAGGAGTTGCTCACCGTGGTTAATGCTGCGGATTCTTGCTCGTGTGCTTCAGTCGCCTGTTCGTGAGAGAAGAGAGACAGAGAAGAGAGCGGAGAAAGAAGAGAGGAGCGAGGGTTTCGAGAAAGAGAGGGGGTTTGTGCGATTGAGTTTTGAGGTTCAGGCGAGGTGATTTGGGTTTTGAAAGAGAGGGTTGGGTTTTGGTTTTGTGCGGTTTGTTTCGAGACGATTAGGTCTCAGCGATTGAGTTGCAGAGCGAGATTTCAGCGAAAGAGGCATGATCGGATATGAGGGAGGCGAGATTTCAGCGAAAGAGGCGTGATTGGGTTTTGAACGAGAGAGGTGATTTTTTTTTCGTAGTGCGAGATTGCAGCGAGATTGACGCGATTTGGTTTTGAAAGAGAGACGATTTTGCAGGGCGAGTGAGATTGCAAGATAGCAATGCGATACTGTCGGAGGCGGCGAAGAAGGTGAGAAATTTCAGGCGTTTTTTTTTTTTTTTTTTTTTTTTTTTTTTTTTTTTTTTTCAGGGGGATTACAAAACACAAAAGGCGCTCGAGGCAATAAAACCAATACCCTGACATGGCAACAATTTGAAGACCCTCAAATGCCAACTCCTAGAGGAAAACAGTTAAGGAAGACCCTCAAGTAAGTGCCAGTACCCTGACATGGCAACAATTTGAAGCTGAATTCATCAATGAATATTTTTCAAATGCTGTCAAGAGAAAGAAAATACAAGAATTCGCAAGACTGTTTCAAGTCCGGGAATATGCGGCCAAGTTCACAGAACTTTCAGTTTTCTCTCTCTCTACCGTCACCACAGAGAGAGACAAGGCTGAAAAGTTTTTTAACGGATTGAGGCACGACATTAGGCAGACCCTTGCCTTCTTGGAGCTGGATAACTTTAGAAAATTGGTAAATATGGCTATAAATTATGAGCAGGAATAGAGGCACAACCCTGGAAAATGAGTCGTTGGGCCAGTACAACAGTCTGGTAGGAAGAGACCTTACCGGCAAAATCAAAACGCTCTCCCCAACATGGGCAAACCCCAAAACCCTCGGCTCTAGTTCGCTCCACTTGCCCCAGCACAACAAAATTTCTAAGGGAACCTTTGTAATCTCCAAAGTCAAACAGGCCAAAGAAACAAAAATAACAGGCGATTTCCCCTACCTCCTCCAAATCAACAACCACAAGATCGAGATCGTGTTTGCTACAACTGTGGCCAAGTGGGTTATGTTCGACAAAATTGTCTTCTCCTAGCCCCTGGCCAATCCAGAGTCCCAACTGCACCAATTCAGCAAGCAGCCCCGATAGCTCCACCACCACCCCGACAACAACAAGGCCCTAGGCAACAAGGACACACCTACGTTGTTGCTGAAAGACCGATGTCGAAAAATAACGTGGTGGAAGGAACGTTTGTTTTTCTTAACATGTTGTTACATGTCTTGTTCAATTTGGGTTCTACGCATTCTTTTATTGCTACCCATGTAATCCAGAAATTAGGACTACAACCAAAGGCTACTCCCGTTACAATTCGGGCATCCACGCCAATAGGACCGGGTACAAAAATAAATCAAATGTGTTCCAATTGTGAACTTATAATATTGGATCATCAGTTGGTAACAAACCTCCTAGGAATGGGTTTATCTAATTTTGATATTATCTTGGGTATGGACTGGTTAACACCTTTACATGCTCAAATAGATTTTCAGAAGAAGCAAGTTCAACTGACATTGTCTAATGGGGATAACCTAAAAATCCAAGGGGTCTGTGGACACGTTCATCATTCTATCGTGGCCCTTATAAGATCTCAGATGCAAGCTCTTTCAATACTTGATCAGGATGAAGAAAGTATAGTATCCAGTCATCCTCCCAGCTTGAAAGATATTCCAGTTGTTCGTGAATATCCAAGGGTATTCTTAGACGAACTTCTAGGACTCCCTCCTCCTCAAAAATTTGACTTCGAAATTAAGTTGATTCCTAGTACAAAATCTATCTACATTGCACCCTACCGCATGCCTAAGGAAGAAGACATCCCAAAAATAACTATTCGAACCAGATATGGTCATTACGAATTCACTATAATGCCATTTGGCTTATCAAATGCACCTGCAACGTTCATGAATTTAATGAACCACATTTTCAGACCATACCTGGATTGCTTTTTCGAAAACATACTGATATACTCTTCCACAGAGGAACTCCATGATAAACACTTGCGAACTATACTTAGTACCCTTCAACAGCATGAATTGTACGCTAAGTTCAACAAATGTGAATTCTGGATGACTAAGGTTAAGTTCCTCGGTCATGTCATGTCCCATGATGGCATCGAAGTAGATCCAGCCAAGGTAGAAGCGATACTTAGTTGGAAACAACCTGTTGGCCCAGATATGTCCAAGAGGGGGGGTGAATTGGACACTTAGACAATTTAAAAACAATTACAATGGCAGAAATAAAGCACATAAATTAAACAAATATGCATAGTCGATTTATAATGGTTTGGCTACTTGCCTACGTCCACTATCTAACCTCCTCAGTTAGGATTTTGAACCTTATCACTAAGGGATTCTCTTACAAGTAAGAATCAAACCGTTATACCTTTTCTCAACTTGCGGGGTATGAGAACGACTTTTACACTGCTCAGCTTACAGGCGTGAGACCAACCTATCCCAACTTACGGGTGTGAGACAGACCTAAGTTTTCTCAACTTACGGGTGTGAGAAAACCTGACCTCGTTGAATATAAAATATCAATTCAGTAGTTTATCTGACTACTGTTACAACCTTGATACAGTATACAAGATATGAAATTGAGTACAACTGTATCATATGAACTATCTCTCAAATTTCTCTTTCAGCCAGAATGGTATAAGTAAAAATAGTGCTAAATAATTTGAGTGAAAAATAGTTCAAACTTTCAAATCAATTTTCAGATAAAGATAAAATCTTAGCTCAGTGTGAAAATCATTTGAATAAGTAATGATTCAAATAAAATGCTTTGAAATTAGAATAACTTAAGCTTTTTAAATCAAATGAAAATTCGACTAACTTTCAAAAAGTGTTTTAGCTCAGAGAATTTTTGGTGGTCTTAACAAATTGTTAAGTGTCTGTATTTATAGACTTGTAGAGATAAAGTTGTTTTTCATTTGAATTTGAATTGCAAATATGAACGTTTACTCACAACAACTAGAATATATCACGAAAATGATAACTGCACATTTCATGAATATTCAGCTTTTCTCCATATACACGAATAAGGAAAGTTTTAGAAGACGCGGTTCGTGAATCAGAGAATATCTCTTACAGATATAGAAAATTGATTTCGTACGAAAAGTTGTTCTGAAAAGATGGAGAAAAGGATGTATATGTCAAAACAACAAAAATATCATTTCTGTCATTTTGTTCCTTTGAGAGCGCTCATAGGAACATCAGCGTCCTACTGAACAATGAAGTGAGGGTGCTACTGAATAATAAGCATCCTGACTTACTTTGAAATTAAATGACTTAAATCATGAGGGCGCCACTTTGACAGCTAGCGTCCTGCTTTGTTTTAAAACATTAAACACACGAGGGCACTACTTAAGAGTAAGCGTCCTGATATTTAAAAGCACTTTTAAAAATAATGTTAAGTGCGCTGAATGATAGCAAGTGTCCTGAAAGTTATTTAAGTTGATTCTAAGGATAAGTTTATTCAACTTTTAACTTATCATCGTCCTTAGAGATAGAAATTACTTAAAAAGCAAAAAGAACTTCCAACGAGCTGAAACTAAGTCAACGTCTTGACATTCTCAAAGGTTGATAATAGAAAGGTTGCTACTAACAAGTAAGCGTCCTTATTAATCAGCTCAATTCAACCTTGAACTTCCTAATATTTTATCAGCGTCCTGACTCATTAAGTCCAGGAGGGTGCTGCTAAAACATTAGCGTCCTGAAAGACTTTTATAAAAGTGGTTTTTGATTTCTCGATTAAAGGTCGATAAAAATCATTGTTTCTTAGTCAAATCAAATGCTTTAGAAATTATAAGGTACGATTAAAATGTTACGATCAAAATATGCAAATGATAAAATCTTGCTGAGACTAAGTTGATTGATAGACTTTAAATTCTAAGTGCTGACAAACTCGAAACTTTACTTTGTGATGTTCAATTGGCTTGTGAGCACAGTTCGTTGATCTTGATTCTTGAAAATTTTGAAACACTTACCAAGATCATTAGATACACAGACTGAAGATATTTGGAATCATCAAAACATTCATATCATGGGGTTCAATGAGATAACAATCTCCCACTTTTTGATGGTTTCAAATACTCAGTGATCATGCAGATAATTATATTCATGTATTAAACATATAACGAATTTAGAACAATATCTGCATACATATTAGTTCTATCTCATTTCAATCATAAATATTTACACGATAAGTTGCAAACAATATAATATACAAGAATGAATACAATAACTTAGATAAAACTCCCCTTTACATGTAGCTTCCCTCTTTAGAGCTAACTTAGCCTTAATATCTACATTTTCTCTTCTTCCCCTTTCGAAAACATCAAAAAGTGGGTAAGCTTAGCTCGTACTAGGACCCTTCCCTTTCCTTTTTCTTTCGGCCTACTAGTAGATGGATAGGAAGGCGGCTCTTGATCAGATGAGCTTACCTCATGAACATTTTCCATATCATCTTCTGCTGGAGATTCTCTATTGGCCTCATGAAAATCTTCAATATGATCCTCTTCATCAACCTTTTCATTTATATCATCTCCTTGATAGGGTATGATAGCCAGATCATAGCCCTCTGTATCTTGACATTGTTCACCATCAGACTTAGTCTTTTTCGAGGCTTGAGATTCCATTGATACAGGAATATCGAATGGAGATGGTTTTATCTGAGTCCTCACTAACTCTTTCTCTGGTGAAATCTTCCAAGATTCATTCGCCTTTCCCAAGCACGCATGGGTTGGAGAAGTCGTACCCCATTTCTGACAAAATTCTTCTTACTTCTGTCTTGAAGTTATGGAATTGCTTAAGTTGTTTCTGACTCATGCAGATGTTCTTCAACAACAACCTGAGCAATTTGGGTCACCTCCTCCAATAAATGTTCTTTTGCATAAACAGCTTGCTCTACATGTTCAATTTCCACATCATCAATTGAAACATGTTCAATGTTAGCTGTGGGGGCAACTTCTTCTTGCACAACCTGTTCTTAGTGAGCAGTAGAAGTTTGGGTAGCTTCTTTCTCTATTGTTGAGACATCTTCTTCTCTTATTATATCTTTCCCACTAGATTCTCCCTCAAGTGGAACTTCTGACAATGGAAGACATTTGTCCAATGCAGGAGCATAAGTGTATCTCATCAATTTCACAGTGGTTTGACCAATGCAGTTGTATCTGCTGGTATCCTTGAAGCTTTCTCCACTGAAATCGATACCACATCTCTCAAACAGAGTGGTGAGGTACATACCCAGAGGCAGACCTCCTCCTTTCCTAACCACAATATTCATTACATGCATGAGAATGTGGGCGAGATTCACTTTCTTCTTTTCCAGAATGCACCAGATTAAGAATAAGTCTAATTCATTCACATTACCTCTGCTACCGATTTTAGGCTGAATAATGTGGGTAATGATGTTGTGGATTATTCTGGGAATAAGTTCAAAGGACTGATTTGTGAGTTTTTTATCAACACTTGAGTGGTCCTTTTTCTTTGAAATAAGATTAAGAGCAGAAAGGTTGTTATAGCCTGGATACTGGACTTTATTCTTGGGGAATGAAAGTATGTAGGCACTTTCATCACTAGGCAAGTAAAATGCTTCAGAAAAGAATCTGGGAGAAATCTCAACAGATTTTCCCTTTACCATAGATTGTTTTGTGAATTCAGAGCCAAGTTTATTAACCAGATTTGAATAGAATTGGCTGACGAGGATTCATAAATGAACAAAGAACAGGATTTACCAAAGGTTAAAGATGAAGATTCAGCGATAATTTTTTGAAATGATTCCTGGACAGTTCGTCGAAACGTCCTAGGGCACAAAAGGTGAAAGGTGACTGTCAGGTTACAAAAAGTTTGGCTTTATGGAGAAAAATAAGCTCGCTCCTGACACATACCAGCACGTGTCGCTTCATATTCTTTAAGGGCGGTTTAATTTAATTAGCAATATTGACCGATTAGAGTCCTTCTTCTGACTAACGTTCTTAATAGACTAGAGCTAATATGTATGTTAGCGTCCTCCTTATGACAAGTGGTTTCGGAATAACTAATGGCATCAGGCACATTAGCGTCCTTAAACACTGTTAGCATCCTTATTGATAATTAAACTCTAATATTTAGCATATTTGACTAATATAAACTCAAGCATCGTATGGTTGAATAAATGATATCGCAAATTATATTTCATCAACCAACAATCAATAATTTAATCATGAGCGAAAATGTTTAAGCATTCTAAGCATTTCATGATTAAAGATAATCATTTATCACTGATACGTATAACTGATAATAACATTAGTGACGAGAGTGACTTTTATACCTTTGCATAATTTTTGACTTTTACCTCAAGGTACTGCAAAGTCCTCGACTTGAGCACTATGGCTCATTTTGAAGCAGCTGAGATAATTTATTGTCTTCGTTCTCCATGCTGACTTCTTTCTCAACATTTTATTAGAAGATCTTTCATTGAGCGTCCTGGATGTGCTTGCTGAGGATTGATGACTCATTGTGTGTATATCATCAGCAACTCCACTTTCGTTCCTGGTTGGTATATTTGCAAGAATGTCTTCTCTCTTAGATGAAGTTTCTAACCCACTCAAAATGTAATCAATATCTTGAAAACTAATTTCAAATGGTAATGAAAACTCGTTTAGAAAATCTACTTTATATTTCCAGTTTTCAGGAAAACTATTAAAAAAATATTGCACTAAAGTAGAATGAGATATAACTTTTCTAAAGTATTCAAGTTCATTTACTTGCGGTATAAAACGTTGCAGGTTATCATGAACAGACTCACTTTTTAAAACCCTAAAGTGAATGAGTGGTTCTTCTAATGTTTTAACTGGGTTTTCAGTCTCATCCCTTCTTTCCACGGTTTGCAGGAGATTACAGAACTCCTTTAAACTCATTTCCCATGGTTCAACAGATTCAACTAACATAGTAAGCTTATCATTCCATTTTTGTGGAAGCTTATCACAGAAATACACTAGAGATATCTCTGCAGGTATTTCCTAATTCAATTCTTGCATTCCATCAAGAATAGATTGATATTTGTTGCATGCCATATCGAGAGATTCATTCTCCGATATCTCAAAGGCATCAAATAATCTATCAGACTCTTTGAGCTTTCATCTCGAATGTTAATCTTTTCACAATGAAGTGATTTGAGTGTTTCCCAAATCTCCTTGGAACTTTCAAGATGAACTACCCTTTCTACTTCTTCCTCGGGTAGAGAACAATACAAGACACAGACAACTTGAGCGTTAAGTTTGTCATTTAGTATTTTCTTATCTGTTCATAGCTCAATAGGCTTCTTGGGCATGGTGTAGCCATTTACAACCATTTCCCATAGACTGATATCCTTAGATCGTAGAAAGGATTTCATCCTTATCATCCAATCTTCAAACTAGTCTTTATTGAACAGAGGTGGTCTGTCTAAAGGTTGACCTCCTTCTATGACAGTCCCTCTCGTCATTGGCATCGATATCAAAGAAATTGTGAAGTTTCTTTGAAGAGCAACCAGGCTCTGATACCAATTGTTGGCCCAGATATGTCCAAGGGGGGGGTGAATTGGACCCTTAGACAATTTAAAAACAATTACAATGGCAGAAATAAAGTGCAAAAATTAAACAAATATGCACAGTCAATTTATAGTGGTACGGCTACTTGCCTACGTCCAGTACCTAACCTTATTAGTTAGGATTTTGAACCTTATTACTATGGAATTCTCTCACGGGTGAGAATCAAACCGTTACACCTTTTCTCAACTTGCCGGTGTGAGAACAACTATCACACTGCTCAGCTTACAGGCGTGAGACCAACCTATCCCAACTTACGGGGGTGAGACAGACCTAAGCTTTCTCAACTTACGGGTTGAGAACTACCGTTTCTCAACTTACGGGTGTGAGAAGACCTGACCTCGTTGAATATAGAATATCAACTCAGTAGTTTATCTGACTACTGTTACAACCTTGATACAGTATACAAGATATGAAATTGAGTACAACTGTATCCTATGAACTATTTCTCAAATTTCTCTTTCAGCAAGAATGATATAAGTAAAAACAGTGCTGAATAATTTGAGTGAAAAATAGTTCAAACTTTCAAATCGATTTTCAGAAAAAGATAGATTCTTAGTTCAGTGTGAAAATCATTTGAATAAGTAATGATTCAAATAGAATGCTTTGAAACTAGAATAACTTAAGGTTATGGAATCAAATGAAAATTCGACTAACTTTCAAAAAGTGTTTTAGCTCAGAGAATTCTTGGTGGTCTTAACAAATTCTTAAGTGTCTGTATTTATAGACTTGTAGAGATAAAGTTGTTTTTCCTTTGAATTTGAATTGCAAATATGAACGTTTACTCACAACAACTAGAATATATCACAAAAATGACAACTGCACATTTCATGAATATTCAGCTTTTCTCCATATACACGAATAAGGAAAGTTTTAGAAGACGCGGTTCGTGAATCAGAGTATATCTCTTACAAATACAAAAAAATGATTTTGTATGAAAAGTTGTTCTGAAAAGATGGCGAAAAGGACGTACATGTCAGAACAACAAAAATATCATTTCTGTCATTTTGTTCCTTTGAGAACACTCATAGAACATCAGTGTCCTACTAAACAATGAAGTGAGGGCGCTACTGAATAGTAAGCGTCCTGACTTACTTTGACAATTAAACGACTTAAATTATGAGGGCGCTACTTTGACAGTTAGCGTCCTGCTTTGTTTTTAAACATTAAACACACTAGGGCGCTAGTCAAGAGTAAGCGTCCTGATATTTAAAAGCACTTTTAAAAATAATGTTAAGTGCGCAGAATGACAGTAAGCGTCCTAAAAGTTATTTAAGTTGATTCTAAGGATGAGGGCACTCATACACAAGTAGCGTCTTGATAATTTATTCAACTTATAACTTATCATCGTCCTTAAAGATAGAAATTACTTAAAAAGCAAAAAGAACTTCCACGAGCTGAAACTAAGTCAGCGTCCTGACATTCTCAAAGGTTGATAAAAGAAAGGTCGCTACTAACAAGTAAGCGTCCTTAATCAGTTTAATTTAACCTTGAGCTTCCTAATATTTTATCAGCGGCCTGACTCATTAAGTTCAGGAGGGTGCTGCTAAAACATTAGCGTCCTAAAAGACTTTTATAAAAGCGATTTTTGATTTCTCGATTAAAGCTCGATAAAAATCATTGTTTCTTAATCAAATCAAATGCTTTAGAAATCATAAGGTACGATTAAAATGCTACGATCAAAATATGCAAATGATAAAATCTTGCTGAGAGTAAGTTGATCAATAGACTTTACATTCTAAGTACTGACAGACTCGGAACTTTACTTTGTGATGTTCAATTGGCTTGTGAGCACAGTTCCTTAATCTTGATTCTTGAAAAATCTGAAACACTTGACAAGATCATTAGATACACAGACTGAAGATATTTGGAATCATCAAAACATTCATATCATGGGGTTTTTTGAGATAACACAATCGACTAATGTCACAAAAATTAGGAGTTTCCTCGGATTAGTTAGATATTACAGACGATTCATCAAGAATTTTTTCAAACTTGCTGAACCACTCACTAGACTAACCTGAAAGGACACGTGTGTTATTTTGGAGTGAAGCTTGTGAATCAGCCTTTCAAGAACTCAAGAAAAGGCTGACTTCAGCACTTGTTTTGACCACTCCAAAGGACGAGATTGGGTTCACACTATACACGGATGCATCTCTTCAAGGACTTGGAGCTGTGCTAATGCAAAAAGATTGTGTCATGGCCTATGCCTCTCGGCAGTTGAAAATTAATGAGGTCAATTATCCGACTCATGATTTAGAACTCACAGCAGTAATGTTTGCCTTAAAAATTTGGCGACATTACTTGTACGGAGAACGATTTGAAATCTTCTCCTACCATAAAAGTCTTCAGTATATTTATACTCATAAAGACGTAAATCTTCGACAAAGGCGATGGCTCGAGTTCATCAAAGACTATGACTTTGAACTTAATACCATCTGGGTAAAGCCAATGTAGTGGTTGATGCCCTTAGCAGAAAGTCATATGTCTTCGCTTGTACGAGCTAGAAAGGTATAACTTGCAGTTCCGGAATGATGGAAATGCAGTTAGACTTGCCCAGTTCACTACCCATTCCGACCTCATTAAAAGAATAGTCGTTGCACAAACCAAGGATGATGAGTTTATAAAGATGAAATAGCTCATTCAGCGGAACCGAGCTCCGCATCAATGGTCTCTTACTTCAGATGGTGGGGTATTATATAAAGGGCGATTGGGTGTAACTCAGGACGCAGAACATAGGCAAGACCTGATGAATGAATGCCACAAATATAGGCTCTCTATGCATCCAGGAGGAGACAAAATGTATAATGACATGAAAAGAAAATTCTGGTTCACGGAATGAAAAAGGTTATCGCAGAATACGTGGCCAAGTGCCTTACTTATCAACAAGTAAAAGTCGATCGCAAGCTCCCCTTTGGTTTGTTACAACCACTTCCTATAGGGGAATGGAAATGGGATAATACTGCCATGGATTTTGTGTCAGTATTACCCAAATGGTCAAGGGTTAGGACACCGTCTAGGTAATTGTTGATCGGTTAACCAAAGCTGCACATTTTATACCAGTTAGACTTATTGATACTCCAGCCAAGTTAGCTGAAATCTATGAATGAGAGATCATCAGATTGCATGGGATCCCTCTCACCATCGTCTGTGATTGAGACCCTAGCTTCACATCCAAATTCTGGCAAAGCTTTCACGTCAGACTAGGTACAAAAATTCTTATGAGTACTACCTTTCATCCCCAGACAGATGGACAGTCTAAGTAACTTATACAAATTCTAGAAGACATGCTACGCTGTTGTGCCTTAGATTTTAACGACGGATGGACAAAGTTCCTGCATTTAGCAGAGTTCGCATATAATAATAGTTATCAGACAAGCATTAAGATGGTTCCGTATGAAGCACTATACGGATGACCATGTAGATCACCTTTGTGTTGGGTAGATATGTCTGATCGACTACAGTTTAGTTCCGATCTCATCCGAGAAACCACCGAAAAAAAAAGCTCATTAAAGAACGACTCTATACCACCCAAAGCAGACACAAAAGTTACATAGACAAGCGACGAAAACCTCTAGAATTTCAAGTTGGCGACTCAGTCCTTTTAAAGGTCCAACCATTAAAAGCTGTGAAAAGATTTGAAGTCAAAGGAAAGTTGTCTCCAAGGTTTATCGGACCATTTCCAATTATTGATCGAGTCGGCAAATCTGCGTATTGTCTTTCTTTACCACAATCCATGTCCAAAGTGCACAATGTGCTTCATGTATCCATGCTCCAGAAATATCTTCACGATCCTTCACACATCATACCATCATTTGGAGTTGAAATCGAGGAAGGAAATAAGTATAAAGAATATCCTGTGCACATCTTGGACAGAAAGACGCAAGACTTGAGAAACAAGAGCATTCCGTTAGTAAAAATCCTCTACAACCATCACAGAATAGAAGAAGCAACATGGGAATTGGAACAAGAGATCAAGCAAAAATACCCTCACTTGTTTGTATAGCATCTGCATGTTTACATATTAATAAAATACTTCCTGTTCTTATTCTATGCTCTTGGGTTTTTTGTTTTATTTTTGGCACATATGTCTGACGATTACAGTTACAGTTCCGAATCATTTGAACATAGCAATAATTCAAATCAGGATACAAATATAAGTATTGTAGGAGATGATGACATGAGCTCAATCCCTTTAGACTGGAGTCCTTCCACTGATTATTACTCTCAGTCTACATCCCCTACGAGGTCATAATCTGCAGAAATGCCACGAGTCCAAACCCCAATACACAATCCAACAAGCTATTTTCCAGCACGTTTTGTGATATCCGACCCAGAAGATGAAAACATTATAGGTATGCGTCAAGCGGGTATGCGAGTTCGCTAGATTGCTCGAAAATCAGTACGACAACCATTGCCCTTTTTCCAAAATCCCAGCATTACGCCAACGTGGAATCCGGTCATTGTTTTTCCCACACTTTCGGAGGTGCCAGCACCAGATGAAGCTGGACCATCTAATTGGCAAACTCGGCAATCAGTAGCTTAGTCAGGCAGGCCCGACTGGGTTTTCTTCCACGACTGCCACGACGCATCCTAGTGCCACCTTCTCTTCCTGAATTATCAGATCAGGAAAGAATGGAGTCCAATTCAATCCATTCTCCTACCCTAGCTTATTTTGGAGATTCTACTGCTCAGAGTGCAGTACACGGGCCCAACAACTCGTGCGACCAACGTGACAAAAGATCTCCAAGTCGGGCGGATAGTAATACGGACATTGAGATCATCGAAATTTCAGATGATGAATAGTAAGTATTTTACTTATATGCCAAAAATATTTTCTCAAATACCATCCTACCTTATTCAAATTTCTAGGACGAAAGTCTTTTAAGGAGGGTAGGCTGTAACACCCTCCATTTTTTCTATTGTAGAAACTAATTCAACAACTTGAAAACCCTCAACGTGTAATTTTAATAAGTGGTAAAAGCTCTCCTCAAAGAAAGATATAGACCCCCATAGTGGGACGGTCCCAAGGAAAGGACCGTCCCCATAGGGGCCTAACCCCAAGAGGGGCCATCCCCAAGCTATGAGCTCCCCTATAAATAAGGATGGACCTCCTCGCTCTCCTCGCCCTCCTTCGACCTTTTTGCATTATCCTGTGTCCCTACACACTTCAAGAAGTTAGAAGAAAGCATTACGCCACTACAAGTGTGTTAAGGTGGCGAATGAAGGCTAGGTTTGCATTCTTACTTTTTTAATACTGAATTACATAGCATCATGCATCATATCTATTACCATGCTTTACTTCATGCATAAGGCTATCTATTTCAAAATGATATATTATTGGGTGCAATATTGGCCTGGCAGAGTGACGCTGTCACTAGTTAGCACTGGAACTCATGTGACCCCTCAATTGTTGGTTATATTACTGGTGCCTCGGATCACAGGTTGCAAGTGAATGGTTGCTGCCATGTGACCAGGGTTCATTCATATCATTGTTTGATTGTATTATTGTGGCATAACTATTTGATGACTGTTGTTTTGTATTCCTTATTAGGCATGTAAGATTTGTTTACCCTGCTTGATCTCATTGAGCTGTTGAACTTGTTGGTCCCACCCAAGAAGGGGGTGAATTGGGTGCGATGGTCAATTTTAAAAAAGGTCTTCCAATAACTTAGGTGATTTACATAAGTTAATTGGAATATGATGCAAATTAGAACACAGACTAAAATGCAAAAACTTGACACACAGATTTATAGTGGTTCGGCCAAGCCTACGTCCACTATCTAATCTCTCGATTAGGATTTTCTCAATCCACTAACTGATTCTCTTACGGGTGAGAACCAAACCATTACAATTTCCCTTTTTCAGGTTAAAGGCAAACCTATCCTTTCACGAGCTAAAGATGAACCATTTTCATTTTTTCGAGATTAGGAAAAACCCATGTTCCTTTTATTGGCTAAGGAAGAACCAAATTTCCTTTTTCCGGGATGAGAAACCCATGTTCCTTTTGCTGGCTAAGGAAGAATCGTGATCCTTTTGTGGGATAAGGAACAACCGGTTTCTCTTTTAAGGCTGAGAGATAAGCTATCATTTTTAAGGTTAAGGACACACCTACCCTTTTACTAGATGAGGATGAACCGGTTTCTCTTTTACAGGCTCAGAGAAAACCTATATGATTTCAATCCTGAAATCATCAAGTGAACTACTTTCACTTGTCCTGGTTGTTTCAATCCAGAAACGCACCAGCTTTACAACACCAAGATGTTGGATAGTTCTAACGTAGTAGAACACTTTACATTAAGCACAGTACATAGCATTACAAAGATATGAAATATGAAATAGGTAATGCTAAGTTGAAATACACCTTCTGTTCTTTACCTTTGAATGTTCGGTATTGCTCAAGTGCAGTTTCGAAAAGCATGAATGATATGATATGAAAATCAGTGCATTATCGAAAGATAAAATATACCAAACAAATATTGACGTTAAAAACAGAGGACTGGTGTAAATCAAAAACACAGACAATTTTCAAAATAGATATAAAATATATGTATGAAAACTTCTGATTCAACGATCAGTAGTTTAATGCAACCACTGATATAGTTCAATACAGTACTTAAGATATGAAATCAAGTACAACTATATATCTTGAACTATTTCTCAAATTCTGTCATCGGCAAGAATGATACCAAATGTGAATCAGAGTTGAGAATTTGAGTTGATACCAATATAAAAATAGATTTTCAAAGATAGAAATATATTTGAAACTCAATATGAAAATCGTATAGGTATCACTGAAAAATACTTTGAAAGATTTGAAAAATGAAATTCATTTTGACACAGACTAACTTTCAAAAAGTATTGGCACAACACAAAGTGATTTGCAAGTTGTTTGATCCTAAGTGCTGGTATTTATAGACTTAAAGGATTATTGCCGTTATACACTTGAATTTCAAATTCAAGATGAACGTTGAGACTCAACGGCTAGAGTGGTATATGTAAATGGCATCCGTAATTTTCATACACATTCTGGTTCTTTCCAGATAACATGAATAAGGAAAATTTTAGGATACCCCGATTTATACATCAGAGAAGATCCCTGATTTATCTAAGAAGTTCTTGTGTAGAGATTTGTTCTGAAAAGCAAACTGATATGGTGTACGTGTCAGAACAGTAACCATAGTTGAATTAGCATCCTAATTCCGCAATCAGTGTCCTGACGCATAATGTCAACTTTGTCGTTTTGTTCCTTGAGGGCGCTTATTACTTATAAGAGTCCTGCTGAACAACTAAGTGAGGGCGCTACTAACTCGTAAGTATCCTGACTTACTTATGACTTTAGACGACTTAAACCTTGAGGGCGCTAATGCACAGTTAGCGTCTTGCTATGTTTTAAAACTATTAAGTGCATGAGGACACTACTATCCGAGAAAGCGTCCTGCCTTTAAAACATAAAAAAAAATGAGGGCGCTGCATTACGTGAGCATCCTACTAGATAAAAACATAACATGAGGGCGCTACTACTATGTAAGCGTCCTGCAAATTAAGACATTTAAAAAACACGTTGAAGGACAATCAACGTCCTGAAAGTTATTAAGTTGATTTTCAAAAATGAGGGCGCTCCTATCCAGAAAGCGTCCTGATAGTTTATTCAACTTATAACCATCAGCGTCCTCAAACAAACATTCTTTGAAGAACTTTTGAAAGATCTTTCAGTGACCTGATGCTAAGTCAGCTTCCTGAAACTTTCAAAGGTAGGCCAATATAGAAGACCGCTACTATACAAGTATGCATCCTGATTAATCAGTTCATTTTGACCTTGAGAGTTATCAGCGTCCTAATGACCTATCAGCGTCCTGACTTAACAAGTTCAGGAGAGTGCTGCTATTTCATTAGCGTCCTGAAAGACTCTTTGAAAATAGTTTTTACTCGTGATAAGATATTCGATAAATGGGAATAAAAACTCGGTATGTTTCAAATTATATACAGTATTAAATCATTTGAAATATAGTTAAAAACGTGAAATCAAAACATGCAGATTTAGAAAACATATGATAATGATATATGCATGGTTTTGAAAAACATTTTGAGTAATAACGATCAGAGAAAGATATACCTTAATTTTCTTGTGTATTTCTCATTTCTATTGATCGGTACTTCCAACTCTTCATTGTGACTTCTTTGCTGATCTTTGAGCTGAAGATGACTTTGAACGTTGATCGGAAGATGTTGTCACGAAGCTTGATCAAACCGTTCTTTGATTTATGATGTGATCATTGGAGTCCTTTCACGACTTATATGTCTTTGTTTTCCTTTGATCGAATCATTCACGTGAGATGATCTTGCCATCAGGATATGATCGTTGAAGTTCGTAAGTTGAAACGATCTTGACCGTTAGATATGAGCTTTGAGTTCCTTGATCGAGTCATTCCTTGGCTTTTTGCTTTTTCTTTGGTGCAGAGATAAATTCTTGAAAAACATTCGTTAGCACCAAAAAATACTTTGTTTGTGATCATCAAAATATACATCATCAAGTACACTTTAGGGATGTGCTAATGATGAACCATATAGGTTAACATAATTCACCCCGTTGCTAATCTTTCTAGGGAATTAAGATGGGTCCAAATGAATTTATTCTGGGGTTATGGACAAATCCGGTCTATGTCGGGACTTTTGTGTATGTACTCTCCCCAGGTCTGGTCATATCGGTTTAATGATGGTGGCAATGGTTCCAAGCTTCTAGATTCCTCTATTGACTACTCCTCTTTGGTCATTTTGATATTTTTGTAGGGATTCGCCCTTGTTACCTTTTTGTTATCTTTTTGCTCTAAGGAATGTAATAATTAACAAACGTTATGTGTGCAATATAACTGTATTTTCCTAAGTAATATGTATTGTATTATTGTGAATGTGGGCCACTATGCTTCTATATGTGCGACTCTGATTGAGTGAAGTAAGCACTTGACGCCCTAACTGTTGCACCTTGCTCTGGATCAATGGGGCGGGGTGCGACAACGCAGTAGGTAGCAATTAAAGTAAACAAGTGCAAGAAAAATAAATGGACACAATGATTTAGAGTGGTTTGGTTCCCCTTGAACCTACATCCACTACCCGATCACCACGATTAGGATTTTCCAATACACTATTGGCTAGTTAACTTATGGGTGTGACTAGAAGCCATTTATAAAAGTCAACACAAAGGCTTGGTGAGAAAACCACACACTAATCATCACAAAGGCTTGATTAGAAAGCCACACTCTAGCTTACACAAGGGCTCGGCTAGAAAGCCACACTGTAACCAACTTACGGGCGGGGTTACGGGCCATACAATAGTATGGTATGGTCCCAGTTGACAGACACGTCAACGATACATCAAGATGATAAATAATAGAGAGAAGGGTTCTACAACACTCTCAACAATGATAAGCTTACAATCTTGAATGAGTAAACACCACTATTCCAACCACAATGATTTAAATGATGCGATGTGTTGAAATAGTTTTTCTTTTTCTCAAATGCAATCGATTCAAATGTCTATGATATGAAAACAAGAATCGAATATGCACAAGTATTCAAATATTGATTCTAACAATGATATGTATAAGGCTCAAGAATCAATATGCAATGATGATCAAAACTTGATGATTCTAAATGTATAAATGATTAAGATCAAGAATCAACTAACTCAAGTGATGATCTATGAAATCGATTCAATATATTATAAGTTTCGCACATGAATCGATACCACATAATATTTATGAAACCACTAAACAAGATACAATGATATGAAGATCAAAAAGGGTTTCAGAAACACTATTCAAAAACAAAATCAGTTTTCAAGATATAAACCCAAGCACAAAACTGATTTACTCAAACAAAATCACAAGAATCGAGTTAGAGAGATTTTACCCTACTTGGGTAACGTTGAAGCTCAATGATTCTTCAAGCGTGATAATGATTAAGAGATATCACGTTCAAAGATGATCAAGAATCAACAACATGTGTAACTCAAAAATGTCTTGATCACTTGCTCAAGACAAACACACAAGTTTCTCAAAGATTTTGAAAAATTTGGTGAACTATAGGGAAGTATGAATCAAATAGCCAAATGTAGGTGAACTTTTTCTTAGAAAGATGTTTAAAATCACTCAAGAACTTGTAAAAATGCTAAGATGAAAAACGGCACAAGTTCATGTATTTTTGCAAAAGTTGCTCCTCAAATGAGCAAGTGTGGTGTTTATAGAAAAACACCACACCGAGGCACAGGAACGCGTTCCTCAAAGAAGGAGCGCGCTTCTGCTTTGAAATCTGAAACTTTTCAGATTTTCCTCAAATCAAGGAGTACGTTCCTTATATGAGGAGCGCGTTCCTTAATGTGTTTGTTGGACATAGGAGCGAGGTCCTTCATCAAAAACCACTTACTCTACAAAATTCCCTATTTTGCCCTTGACAATGGAAGCTCGTTCTTTTTTCCCTGATTAGAAAATTATGACTCTCAGGAAAAACCATAGGAGCACGTTCCTTAAACTCTGATCAGAAAAATCTGAGTCTCGGACAAATTTACAAGAGCGCGTTCCTTCACTCTGAAGTGATAGAAACCTGATTTTTCGATCATAATGAGTTTAGGACTTTGTCAAACACACAGACTAACTTTTAAAAACAATTTTTTGACAAGACTTAAGTATAATTAACAAAGTTAAATACGAGTAAATCAATAGACTAGATAGATGATTAAGACATACAATACGTTACACTTAAAATGATAAAATCATGCAAAGTTGGTAAAATGAATGCATGTTAATCACTAATAAAAATTGTTGGCCCAGTTATGTCCAAGAGGGGGTTGAATTGGACACTTAGCAGATTTTAACATTTCTATTAAATGTAAGAAATATTCAAAACAGATTAAGTAAAGTATAGCAAATAAACACAATAAAAGTAAAAGGAATAGTACAAACAAGATTTATAGTGGTTTGGCCTTGCCTACATCCACTACCTAACCTCCTCAGTTAAGATTTGTCCAAACTCCACTAAGGATATTCTTACGGGTGAAGACCAAACCGGTACACTTTCTCAACTAATGGGTGTGAGAAGAATCGTTATACTTTCTCAATTTGCGGGGGTTAGAGGAACCTTTTCTCAGCTTTTGGGTATGAGAAGAACCGTTACAACTATAAGCAACACTTGCTCTAGCCTTGTGACTAACCAGTCACTAATATTTGAATACAAGATGAGATATGATTCCCTTTACTTGGAATCAAAATAATACGTACAAAGGTTTGGATTGAACCTTCTATTACCACAGATTCAACAAAATATGTATAATGGCGTTCGACTGAAAACTGGTTCAAAAAGCTTTTCTTCTTCAATGGATTTTTGAAATAATATAGATGAAGATAAACTAATCCAGAAGACTGAATGTATTTTAAAAGATTGCGAGATCAAAAGCAAAGAGTAGAAGACTAACTTCCAAAAGTTTTTGCACAAGTGAAAATTGTTAATACATTTTGAATGGATTTCAGTTTTCATATTGATAGATCGATTTTGATTTGCACTAAGACATCATATATATAGAAATAACAGTGGCACAAAGGACTTGGTGATTTTGGCGCACAAAGTTATTTCAAAAATAACAAATACATTCTTTCCTGAAACAGATCGATTCAGCTATGTGCAATTTACGGCGGTAACACCTGAATCTTCTGATCTTTCACGAAAGAGGAATGTTCTGATAAAGTACTAGACCATTATGAGAAGATTCAAAAAGTTCTGAAAAGTTTTGCATAGTTCTGAAAAAGTGTAAATGTCAGAACAGTGACCGTGTTGAATTAGCGTCCTGATTGGTTAATCTGCGTCCTGACGCGTAACAACTTTCTCCTTTTGTTCCTTGAGGGTGCTCATGAACCATAAGCGTCTTGCTGATCTGTGAAGTGAGGGTGCTACTTAATCGTAAGTGTCATAACTTACTTTGACGATTAAAACGAGTAAAACTTCGTGAGGGTGCTAATCCTCAAATTAGCATCCTGCCTTGGTTTTAAAGTACTTAAAAATCACGAGGGCGTTAGTAATGAGTAAGCGTCCTGATATTTTAACTTGTAAAAATAGTAAGTGTACTGAATGATGATCAGTGTCCTGAAAGTTAAAACATTTAAAACAATCATTGAGCTGATTCTGAATCAGCGTCCTGACAAGTTCACAAGTTGACTTAAATGAGGCCGCTACTGATAAAGTGAGCGTCCTGATGAATAAGTACAATTCAACCTTGAACATTATCAATGTCCTAATGTATTATCAGCGTCCTGACTCATCAATTCCAGGAAGGTGCTGCTAAGACTTTAGTGTCCTGATAAGACGTATTAGCATCCTGATGGACACTTAAAAACAATTTGAATTTTCATTTAAAACTCATAAATACGATTAAAATCTCAGTGTTTTCGGATTAAATCAAACATAGAAAATTCAATGCAAATGATCAAAAATTAACACTAAATCATGTTGTCATGCATATCGCTGAATCATATGATAGTGAAGATTCTACAACCTAAACATAATCTAATCATATAATTATATATATCTTCAAGTGACCATGGTCTTCAACTAGATCTTAATAATACGTTCACCATTCATTATTGAGTAGGATTAGATATGTCATGTATGGAGTGTTATCATAAACAAAATGTGGATTGAAATCATCAAAAAATCTTTCACATAAGGAACATACTCTTGTAAGGGACATGAGAATAATTGGTTCAATAATGTCCCCCGTTTTTTATGATTTCAAACACATTACTATAGGCTTTGAAGCAAGCTAAGATAATGATATGAATATGCATGATATTCAATGAATAATGTATTACTATTGCTCCTTGACTCATATGATATGAGTGTAGTACCAAGGAATATAAAAACTCCCCCTGAGTTTATGATGCTTCAATGATATTACTTCTCCCCCTTTTGAAAACATAAAAAAGAGTAAGGTTTTATGAAATATTTCTCCTCCTAGATAGAGGTAAGCATCAAAACATCACAGATCAGTCTTAGAGAACATGTCAAGCTTTCTTCGAATGTGAACGAACTAGTCTTTAGGTAAAGCTTTAGTAAATATATCAGCCAGTTGTTCTTTTGTGCCAATGTGAGATAGTGTAACTTCTCCATTTTGCACATGATCCCGTAAAAAGTGATGTCTTATTTGAATATGTTTAGTTCAAGAGTGCAATATAAGATTTTTAGATATGTTAATAGCACTAGTATTGTCACACAAAATTTCAGCACATTGAACAAATATTTGATAATCCTGAAGTTGTTGTTTCATGTAGAAAACCTGAGAATAGCAACTTCCAACTGCAACATATTCTGCTTCAACTGTGAATAATGCCACTAAGTGTTGCTTCTTGCAAAATCGAGAAATTAAAGAATTTCTAAGAAAGTGACAAAATCCGGAGGTACTTTTCCTATTAGTTAAATTACCGGCATAATCAGAGTTTACATAACGTTTCAGATCAAAGGTAGTACCTTTGGAATACAAAATTCCTAAGTGTGTTGTGCCATTGATGTATCTGAATATTCGTTTGACACATTTTAAGTTAGATTCTTTAGGTTCGAATTGAAATCTTGCACAGAGATAGACACTGAACATAATGTCAGGCCTACTTGCTATTAAGTGCAACAGACATCCAATCATACTTCTATAAAATTTAAAATCAATCATTTTTCCTTTTTCATCCTTATCTAATTTAATTACAGAGGTACAGGGAGTATCAATTGATTTCAAATTATTCATTTGAAACTTTTTAACCATTTCCTTAATATACTTTGATTGGCTTATGAAGGTGCCTTTTAGCATTTGCTTAATTTGCAAGTCAAGAAAGTATGTAAGTTCTCCCACCATACTCATTTCAAATTCCTGTTGCATTAATTTTGAAAATTCATCACACAACTCTTTGTTTGATACACCAAAATTGATAGCGTCCACATATATTTGATGAATAAGCACATTATCATTATGGTGTTTGATAAACAAAGTTGGATCCAACTTTCCTTTTTGAAACTTATGATCTAAAAGAAATGAACTTAGTCAATCATACCAAGCTCTTGGAGCTTGTCTTAGTCCATATAAGGCTTTGTGGAGTTTGAACACATAATCCGGGTCTTGAGCATCCTCAAACCCTGGAGGTTGTTCCACATATACCTCTTCATTGATGTATCCATTTAGAAAAGCATTCTTTACATCCATTTGGTATAAGAAAAAATCCTTGTAACAAGCATAGACAAGTAGCATCCTTATTGCCTCTAATCTTGCTACTGGGGCAAAGGCTTCTTCGAAGTCGATGCTTTCTTCTTGGTCGTACCCTTGTGCAACCAATCTAGCCTTATTTCAAATATTGATACCTTGTTCATTCTTTTTGTTTATAAAGACCCATTTGGTTCTTATAACAGATTGATGAAATGGTCTAGGAACTAATTCCCATACTTTGCTTCGCATAAAGTGTCCTAGTTATTCTTGCATAATAAGAATCCAGTTTTCATATTTTAGTGCATCTTCCACTTTAATTGGTTCAAATTGCAATACAAAAGCAACAAGCTCTTGATCTCTTTGAATTGAAGCCCTAGTGGATACACCCTTTTGTGGATCTCCTAATATTTAATCTTTGGAATGACCTTGAAGTAGTCTATAGTTTTTAGAAGATTCTAAAGGTATTTCAATCTCAAGATCTATGATCATTGTTGTCTTGGGTTCATCATCATCAAAGTTTAATTGTTTAAATTCATCCTCAAGACTTTTTTTACTTTCACTTTCATCAAAATTTACATGAATTGATTCTTCTACAGTTTAATTAGATTTGTTGAAAACTCTATAGGCTCTACTGTGAGAAGAATATCCTAAGAATATTCCTATATCAAATTTAGGTTCAAACTTGTCTAGATTGTCTTTATCGTTAAGGATAAACATTTGCATCCGAATACTCGAAAGTAACTGATGTTGGGTGCTCTACCCTTCCATAGTTCATATCAAGTCTTATTCAAATCTTTTGTAATTAAGATTTTGTTCATTACATAGCAGGTTGTGTTAATAGCTTCTCCCCAAAAATGGTTTGCAGTGTTATACTCATTAAGCATTGTTCTACACATTTTCTGCAACACTATATTCTTTCTTTCAACTACAACATTTTGTTGTGGTGTCCTAGGGGCTAATAGATGGTGAGTGTAACCTTGATTATTACAGAATTCTTAGAGTTTTTTATTAGCAAATTCACCACCTCCATCACTCCTAATTATGTTGATTTTAAAACCTTTTTCATTTTCAACTCTTTTACAGAATTTTATAAATATTTCACATGCATCAGACTTATGAACGAATAGAAATACCCAAGTGAATCGAGTAAAGTCATCAACAATCAAAAATACATACGACTTAACACCTAAGCTTTGAGTTTTGGTTGGTCCAAAAAGATCTATGTGAATTAGTTCGAGAGCTCGAGAGGTTAATTGACGCCTCTTGCTTTTAAATGATGATCGGGTATACTTACCAAGTTGACATGGTTCACACACCTTGTTGTTTGAGTAAGTTCCTTTTGGAACACCCTTGGCAAGATCATGTTTTATAATTCTAGATATGTTATCCATACTAACATAAGCTAATCTCCTATGCCAGAGCCATGCATCATTACAAGAAATAGAACTTAAACATGTTACATTTTGTTTCTTCATGTCATTAAGATTTGTGCAATACACATTTTTAAGTCTAGATGCCATGAGTGCAACAGTTTTATCTACATGCTTGATAATGCACCTATTTGCTTCAAATGAAATGTCATAACCCTTGTCACATAATTGACTTATGCTCAAGAGATTATGCTTCAGCCCTTTAACATAAAGTACATTAGATATGGATAGAAAATCGTTACCAATGGTTCTGATGCCTTCAATATCACCTTTGCTGTCGTTTCCGAAGGTGACTTTTCCTCCTTTCTTCTTTTCAAGGCTCAACAATTTAGATTTATCTCTAGTCAGATGCCTTGATCAACTGTTGTCTAGATACCATATATCTTCATTTTTTCTCATTTACACAACATAAAATACTTTTGACTTTGGCACCCATGCTAGTTTGGGTCCACGCATGTTAGCATCAGTAAGAACAAATTTTTCAATCCATGCATATTTCTTTTTCTTTCCACTTAAGACAGTACATCTAAGCATGGTATGACCTTCCTTATGACACTTGTGGCATGTCGGTCTTTTGGTCAATAAGGTGTTATATTCCTTTTGCTTTGACACATGTGTATAACCTAAGCCAGCTTTATCAAATGCACATCTTTTTGATCCTAACATCATGGCAAATAACTTTTGACCATTTATAAATTTGATCATAGTGCAGTTCAAGTCTTATTTTTCCTTTCTAAGAGTTTCATTTTCATTTTTCAGTTTCTCAACATTTTTCTTAAGTTGTTCATTATCTAGGGACAGTCCATCTAGCTCTTCTTGTTGGAATTCTATTTCCTCAAGAGCTTCTTCAAGACTATGCTTGAGCTTTTCATTCTTCATAATTTCTTTACTAAGTTTTGTCTTAAGATCATGTATATGAATATCAAAAGCATTAAGTTCGTCAATAGGTTCAAATCTTACCTCCGTGTTTTCCATTAAGCACAATGCAGCAGTGTAATCTGAATCCAGTTCATCCTCACTTGAACTTGAATCATCCCATGTAGCTTTGAGAACTTTCTTGTCATTTCTTTTTGAACTGGTGTTCTTCTTATATCTAGTAGGACATTCACTTTTTACATGACCTGGTTTGTTACAACCGTAACAAATTAACTCTACAAGGTTTGACTTGAGTTTCTTTCCTTTGTGAAACTTCGAGTAAGAGCCACTCTTACCCTTTCTCCTAAGTAACTTGTTGAATTTTCTATATAACATAGCCATGTCATCTTCTGAGTCTGAATCATCTTCAGAATCAGTTTCAACATTGAGGGAAATAGATTCCTTTTCCTCAACCTTGACCAGGCATATCTTATCTTTTAACTTCATTTCATGAACCATTAATGAACCACACAATTCATCAAAAGTATATTCAACCATATATTTTTGGCTTCTTCAATGGTTGTGGCCTTGGGTTACCAAGCTTTAGGTAGACCTCTTAGAAACTTTCTAAGAGTTTCTTCTTGGTCATAGCTCTTTCCTAGGTTCTTCATCTCATTGATGTTTGTTGTAAATCGAGCAATAGCCTCGGCTATCGAATCAATTTCCTCCACCCTATAGGTCTCATATTTTTCTACTAGCATTTGGAGCTTTTCCTTTTTAACCTGCAAAGTTCCTTCGTGGGTGACCTCTAACTTATCCCAGATTTCCTTAACGGTTTCACACGCGCTAACTCTATTGAACTCTTCAAAGGATAAACTGCAAAAAAAAATGTTTACAGCTTGGTTATTTAATAACTCTCTTTTCTTTTCCTTGTGACTCAATTCTTCTAACTCCTTAGGGACAGTGGCACCCTCTACAATTTTAGTAGGTGTTGACCATCTGTTTGTCACAACATCCCACATTTTAAAGTCTTGGGCTTTCTAGGTAGTACCTAATCTTTTGTTTTCCAATGAAAATAGCTATCACCCTTGAACAATGGTGGTTGGTTGGTGGAGTTTCTTTCACCTGAGAGATAAACACTTCTTGTGTTTTGTCCTACCATACTTAATCGAAGATGGTTAAATACTTTGATGGTTAACTCGCTCTAATACCAACTGTTGGCCCAGTTATGTCCAAGAGGGGGGTGAATTGGACACTTAGCAGATTTTAACCTTTCTTTTAAATGTGAGAAATCTTGAAAGCAGATTAAATAGAGTATAGCAAATAAACACAATGAAAGTAAAAGGGACAGTACAAACAAGATTTATAGTGGTTTGGTTTCGCTTACATCCACGACCTAACCTCCTCAGTTAAGATTTGTCCAAACTCCACTAACGATATTCTTATGGGTGAAGACCAAACCGGTACACTTTCTCAACTTACGGGTGTGAGAAGAACCATTATACTTTCTCAACTTTCGGGTGTGAGAAGAACATTTTCTCAACTTCAGGGTGTGAGAAGAACTGTTACAACTTTGAGCAACACTTGTTCTAGCCTTGTGACTAACCAATCACTAATATATGCATACAAGATGAGATATGATTCCCTTTACTTAGAATCAAAGTAATACTTACAAAGCTTTGGATTTGACCTTTTGTTACCACAGATTCAGCAAAATATGTATGATGAAGTTCGACTGAAAATTGGTTCAAAATGTTTTTGTCTTTCTCAATGGATTTTTTGAAATGATATAGATGAAGATAGACTAATCCAGAAGTCTTAATGTATTTTAAAAGATCGTGAGATCAAAGCCAGAGAGTAGAAGACTACCTTCCAAAAGTTTTTGCACAAGTGAAAACTGTTAATATGCTTTGAATGGATTTCAGTTTTCGTATTGATAGATCGATTTTGATATGCACTTAGGTAGCATATATATAGAAATAACAGTGGCGCAAAAGACTTGGTGATTTTGACACACAAAGTCATTTCAAAAACAACAAATACATTTTTTCCCGAAACCGATCGACTCAGCTATGTGCAATTCACGACGATAACACCTGAATCTTCTGATCTTTCACAAAAGAGGAATGTTCTGATAAAGTATTAGAACATTCTGAAAAGATTCAAAAAGTTTTGAAAAGTTTTACACAGTTCTGAAAAAGTGTAAGTGTTAAAACAGTGACAGTGTTGAATTAGCGTCCTGACACGAAACAACTACTTTGTCCTTTTGTTCCTTAAGGGCGCTCATGAACCATAAGTGTCCTGTTGAACTATGAAGTGAGGGCGCTACTTAATCGTAAGTGTCCTAACTTACTTTGATGATTAAAATGACTAAAACTTCGTAAGGGCGCTAATCCACAAATTAACATCCTGACTTGTTTTTAAAGTACTTAAAAATCATGAGGGTGTTACTAAGACAGTGAGTGTACTGAATGACGATCAGTGTCCTGAAAGTTAAAACATTTAATACTTTGAAAACAATCATTGAGTTGATTCTGAATCAACGTCTTGACAAGTTCATAGGTTGACTTAAATGAGGCCGCTACTGATAAAGTGAGCATCCTAATGAATAAGTACAATTCAACCTTGAACATAATCAACGTCCTAATGTATTATCAACGTTTAGACTCACCAAGTCCAAGAGGGCGCTTCTAAGACATTAGCGTCTTGATAAGACGTATTATCGTCTTGATGGACACTTAAAAACAATTTTTATTTTTCATTTAAAACTCGATAAATAAGATTAAAATCTCGGTGTTTTTAGATTACATCAAACATAAAAAATTCAATGCAAATGATCGAAAATTAACTCGACTAAATCATGTTGTCATGCATATTGATGAATCATATGATAGTCAAGATTCTACAACCTAAGCACAATCTAATCATATAATTATATATATCTTCAAGTGATCATGGTCTTCAAGTAGATCTTAATAATACGTTCACCATGCGTCATTGATTCTTCGAGACCTTCAAGTAGGATTAGATATGCCATGTATGTAGTGTTATAATAAATAGAATGTAGTGTGCAATCATCAAAATATCGACGTGAGGATAATTGGTTCAACAAAAATATGCATGATAAACAATTTTAACTATGTGATTGCACAATTATCATACTAATGTGTCACATCCCGCCCGGACGCGCCTAAACCAACGGTACACTCACGGACGGGGCGCGCATTTGGAATTATCACATTGGCAGCAAAGTACGCAGCAGAAATACAATACTGTACAAGTCCGATTTCATTAATTTCAGAATATTTTTGTACATGAAATGGTTAAGGGAACATTCTCCCAAAAATCCCCAATGAATAATACAAAGGGTACAAAATGTGGGCCCCATAAACCTGCACCCAGTCCACCCTAATTTCCTGTGAAAAATTGGATAATAATGGAGTGAGCTTAACGCGCTCAGTGGGTAAAATAGTTCGTAAGTATAAAAATTAATAAAACATACTTCATAATCAAATATCTTAAATACACATGAGAGCATCATAATCAATCAATATGTATGTATGCATGACACTGTCTCGTAATGGTTTAATGACTGTACATCGCCTGAGTTCACGTATAGATGTCCCTCCCCGGGAATAGCCGGGTTCTCATTGTACGTCCCTCCTCAGGAACGACGCTCTGGATTCACGTACAGATGTCCCTCCCTAACAGTAGCCAGGTTCTCATTGTATGTCCCTCTCCAGAGAAATATGATGAATAGCGAGCATCGCTCCTAACTATTCTATGAATCATAAACCACATACGTCCCTAGGTGGTGATATGTATGATGCCAATGCATGAACTGGTCAAGTCTACTGGTCTGGTCTTTACTTAACATTTAGACAGACTTTGGTAATGTTTGCTAATCCTTATCAGGGTCGGTATCATGACGTGCAAGGTTAGGATATTCAGTATTACTGGTATAAGCCGATAGCTTTCAATAAGACCAACCAGATCAGTCTCTAGTAGAGAGGTGAGACACGAGGTTTGCTTAAATACCAATCGCCTAGAGCAGCTCGCTGCCTCCCGTTCACTATTTAAAGTTACCGAGGACAAGACCGAGTCTGTTGGAGCCAGATTGACCACAAATCCGACATTACAACAGTGTAATACATGAACTCCAAATATACAGGTATAAATATAACAGTATGAACGTTATATGAAATAATGTTGTGTAAATGAATGGTAGACATAATAATGGATGAATGTAAACTTTAATAGAAGTTATAAAACACGCAAACCTATGTTTTGTTCCCCACCTTCAAATAAAAACTTCTTCTTTTAGATCTGGCACCTTCCTCCGGACAGAACCGCGTTACGCCGCACAGAGAGTCTCGAAAGAGAGTCTCAAAAGACTAAAAACTCAGCATGAGTGGAAAGAAGAAGAAAATCACAATTTGGAATGAATTTGGTGTGAGAAATGAGGAGGGGGGAGGGTGTTTATATAGAGATGTTGGCGCCTGAATGTCCGGACCGTCTGCCCGAGCGATACTTTTTTTTTTTTGTGAAATCCTAGGGTATTACACTCTACCCTCAAAAGGATTTCACCCTCGAGATCAATTCAAGTAGTTATGATGGTTATCTGCTTGAGATTCACTGCCGGTGTCATCTTTTGCTAGTTCAGGGTAGTGCCTGTATGGTCCCTGAATAGCACTGTGGCCAGTGGAATCCTCAACATCATGAAACCATGGAGAGCAAATGGAATCAGATTTGTCCTCAGAAGATTACAACCTTTGCTTAACAGATGGTGGTGGAAGGCGCTGGTTACATCATTTGAGCGGAGGTAGGTTGAGCGGTGGAATGCTTTTTCGTGTTGTTGCTCGAATCTGGCCACCTAGTAATTTTGGTAGAAGGTCCTGCATAGTTGGTAATTTTGGTAATTTTGTTTTGAACAAAATTGTTACGAAAAAGCCATGCACGCTCTGGCGATAAGTAGTTGTGACTTGACTCAGATTCTGAAGGAGTCGTCACAAGTTGCCAAGGAGGTCACTGCGTGTGTGTATTACCATATTATTTTCAGACATCTGCATAGTTATTCAAGTAGAACGATGTATTAAGATATATATAAACAAAGTTTCATCATTTTATTGATAAGTGAAATAATACATGTATCACATCACTAGTCATTACTAGAAAACAATTCAGGGAATTTATGTTTAATTGTTGCTTCTAGTTCCCATGTTGCTTCCTCTATTCCGTGGTGATCCCAATGCACTTTAACCAGTGGTATACTATGTCGCCTTAGTTCTTGAGTTTTTCTATCCAAAATCTGTATCGCTCTCTACTGATACTTATTTCCTTCCTCGACTCGAACCTCGACTAGAGGGATGATATGAGAAGGATCAGGACGATACTTTCTAAGCATGGATACGTGAAAAATGTCATGAACCTTAGACATGGATGATGGAAGGGACAGACGATAAGCAAGTTTTCCAAAATGTTTAATGATCTGAAATGGACCTATATAAACCGTGGGGAAAGCTTTCATTTGATCCCAAAGCGTTTGACACCTCTTGTGGGCTGAACTTTTAGAAAAATGAAGTCCCCCTTATCAAATTCTAGAGGCTGCCTCCACTTGTCAGCATAGCTCTTCTGTCGACTTTGTGCAACACGAAGTCGCTCCTTTACTAGTGTGATCTTCTCAGAAGTCTCTTGAACTAGTTCAGGGCCTAACTACAGTCTATCTGCCATATCTAACCAGCATACCTGAGATCTGCAAGGCCGATCATAGAGAGCCTCGTATGGTGCCATGCCGATACTAGTTTGGTAGCTGTTGTTGTATGCAATCTCGGCTAAATGTAAGTACTTTTCCCATCCGTCATTAAACTCCAAAATGCAACACCGTAACATGTCTTCTAAGCTTTGGATAAGACGCTCTGACTGCCCATCAGTCTGAGGGTGAAAGGTTGTGCTCATGGTGATCTTAGGACCCATTCTACTCTGGAAGTTTTTCCAAAAGTTTGATGCTAAATCAAGGGTCTTGATCAGAGACGATCGTGACTGGTATGCCATGGAGGCGTACGATCTCTCTTTCATATAGTTCGGCAAGTTTGGAGGGGTTATCCGTGAACTTTATTGGCAGAAAGTGTGCAGACTTTGTAAGTCTGTCAATGGTAACCCAGATAGCATCTTGCCCTTTATTATTTCGAGACAAGGCCGTAACAAAATCCATTGCGATGTTCTCCCACTTCCATTCTCCAATAGGTAACGGTTGGACAAGTCCAGAGGGAAGTCTTTGTTCTGCCTTAACTTGCTGGGAAACGAGACATCGAGCAACGAAGTTTGCAATCGCCTTCTTCATTCCAGAAAACCAGAATTGTCGCTTGCCATCCTTGTACATCTTGTCACCCCCAGGATGCATAGCGATCCTCGAACAGTGTATTTCAATGAGCACTTCTTTTCGAACCTCAGGATCGTTCAGTAGACAGAGACATTTTTTATAGAAAACGGCCCCGTCTTCAGAGACCGACGAGTGAGGAAGGTCTTGTCCGCTGAGTAGAAGTTCTCATTTCTCCATAAACATAGGGTCATTGGCTTGAGCAGCTTAAATCTTTCGAACTAGCTCAGAGTTGGCTGATAATTGAGAAAGTTGTGATCTTGGTCCCTCTTCGATCAGTTGTAGGTTAAAGTTCTCCATCTCGGTAGCCAACTTCCCCATTTCGTAGTTAAGAGTACAAGCAACATAAGATTTTCTACTCAGGGAATCAATCACAACATTGGCCTTTCCGGGATGGTACTGGAGTTGAAAGTCATAATCTTTCAAGAATTCCAACCATCGTCTTTGGCGGAGGTTTAGGTCTCTCTGAGGGTATATGTACTTAAGACTCTTGTGATCTGAGAAGACCTCAAACCGTTCACCGTATAGGTAATGACGCCATAGCTTCAGTGCAAATACGACAACTGCAAGTTCCATGTCATGTGTTGGGTAATTGTCCTCATGAATCTTCAGTTGCCTCGAGGCATATGCCACAACTTGGCCTTCTTGCATTAATATGACACCTAAGCCTTGGAGAGAGGCGTCGGTGTATAGTGAAAATCCAAGTAAATTTGTTGGAGTGATAAGTACAGGTGCCGTCGTGAGGCGTTTCTTCAATTCCTGAAATAATGCTTCACAAGCGGGATTTCAGATGAATCGCACGTCTTTTCAAGCGAGCTTTGTCATAGGTTCAGTAATTTTTGAAAAGTCCTTGATGAAGCGTCTATAATAGCCAGTCAAACCAAGAAAACTCCTAATCCGAGTAATAGTGGTAGGCTGCTTCCTGTTTAAAACTGCTTCAACCATAAAAGGATCTAATTCAATGTCATTGCCTGAAACCACACGGCCTAGGAATTGAACTCGCTTCGCCCAAAATTCGCACTTACTCAACTTTGCATATAGCTGGTGGCTTTTCAAGGTCTGGAGGACTATCTTCAGATGTATCTTATTGTCTTCCTCGGTTGAGGAATATATCAAGATATCGTCCATAAAAACCACCACAAATCGGTCTAAGTATAACCGGAAGATGCGGTTCATCAAATCCATGAATGCAGCAGGTGCATTTGTTAGACCGAACGACATGACTAAGAACTCGTAGTGACCGTACCGAGTTCTGAATGCTGTCTTGGTAATGTCCGACTCTCGGATCTGGAGTTAGTGATAACTGGATCGTAAATCAATCTTTGAGAAGTATTTTGCATCTCTAAGTTGGTCGAACAAGTCATCGATCCTAGGCAATGGGTATCTGTTCTTAAAGGTGATGTTATTGAGCTTGCGATAGTCTATGCAAAGTCGTAACGAACCATCTTTTTTGCGAACGAACAGAACTGGAGCGCCCCAGGGTGATGAACTGTCACACTCCGATTTTCAAAAACTTAAATTTAGAGTAATAAGAAAATTTTTTGCTCTTATCAAGAAAATAGCAAAAAGAAAATCGAGGCGTGAATTGTATCCATCTACCTTAACCCCAAAATCTTTACACAGGTAAAAATAAATTTAATAATATCATTTATATTCAAAATAAGGTTACAAGTTAAGATAAAAGAATACTCTTTCAATTTCTATGCCACGGACTATAGATTCGCATTACACAAATTGAATATTGAGCTATGAAGGTACTTGCCCTTGTCTATCTATTATGGACACAACATTTTAAATATATTCATCAAGTAGAATTAACAAGTTCAAGTCCAAAGCATAAACATATAAAATAACCCATGAAATCTTCAACGTCCACTATAATGTTCCAAAAGCATTGATTTCGAATACAACCCATTTAATTGATATAATCAATTATTAATAATTACTCAGTCCTACTACCATAACGCTACTCAAGCCACTAACCCACCCCTACTACTGTGAGACATGTCACGAACTTGCGACTCTATCCTTTCATGTACCTGCATGTGAAAAAAAGGGGTGAGCTTGAAAGCCCAGTGGGTCATCTAAATCATTCACAACATTCTATTATGATATATACGCAAGAACATTACAAACAAGTTTCACACATTAATCGTTGCAACATTTGATTGTTTGAGTTGAGAATTTCATCACGTTCCAAATCACGTACCTTTACGGAATCAAACCCTAGGTAGCACTACCCAAAATCATAAACTCGTTGGCAATATTTATCATGAATAACTGTCCCATAATAAACATTGGTGATATTCCTTAGAATAACTGCCCCATAATACTCATTGGCGATATTCCTTAGAATAACTGCCCCATACGTATGATTCTTATCTTAATCGTGCTCTTTATTAAAATCACACCATATATACAATATAAATATGATATGAATTGTACTCACAAGATATGTTTAAACTCCACTACACATAGTATCATGTCACAATGCCACATATGATAGTATTCATGTATGAACTTTATTATAACAATTATGCCAATATTCTTAAGTCAGATGTCTCATTATCAAGCATTATAATTTACATATGAATTTCAGTTACCACATGAATTGCATGCATCCAATTAACATCTGATCAGAACAAAAATCATGCACACATACATATTATCATACTACTAATCACATCACGGTATACATACAATCATGTATCATACACATTCACCAGCAATCTAATAATGCTATAAATCTAATTAATTTAATGTTCCTATCTATATATCAAAATAAAATATTATGAAGGCATAGAATCTTCCCCACCTGTTATGCACACAGTTCGTTGTTGTCAAAATTCTTGGTGCGTAACGTACGGCCTCAACCTATACATATGTATTACATTTGAATTAGTCACACGTACCTACCCAAATATATATATTTTACTCATATAAGTAAGATATATGTATATACATACGTATATAACTGCTATAATATATATATTATAATAATCTGTATATATATATTGCTATAATATATATATATATAATTTGTATAGTAGAGAAGTGCCACCACTCTGTTTATATAATATATATATATATATATATATACTACTATAATATATATAATCTGTATAACAAAGAAGTGGTTGGCGGTGGTGGGTTTTATTATATATACATTTCATGTGATATATGCATGTTGGTGGTGTGTGATGGTAGTAGATAATACACTATCATGCATCTGTTGGCCATGGTCACAACAGTTGTTGTTGTCTCCCTTAATGCCGTAAAAAAATATGAAAGAAGATAAATAATCTGGAAAACAGGGGCGGTGAGGTGAGGAACCACACATGGCTCTCATAGGTAACCCATGTCCATGAGAATGCTAAGAAGAACATGTGGTGCATCACTACACCGACGTTGTCGGTACAACATTCGATCAACACACGAAAAAAGAGATGCGACAAGTAGAGGAGGAAAGAAAAGGAAGTGTAAAACTTACTTTTGTAGTTGCAGGATTTCCAGTTGCAAGGGCAACGGATCTCCAAAGAGGAAGAATGAGCTTAGGTGGGATAGTATATGAGGAGAAAAAGTGATGTTAGATTGCATATGAAGGTTTTATATGCTTAGGGTTTTATGAATGTCTTTGGTGTATATTAGCAATAGCTTAAAAGAAGGCAAATTAAAAATATATGGAAAAGATTTGAGTTGCCTTTATGGGGTTGTTTAAGAAAACATGTCAATTTTTAAATTGAAGCCATGATTAGCGTGAAGAAAGGAGTGACAGATTAATAAAAGAATTCATGCAAGTTATATATTTATATATATATGTTGTATATATTTAAGTTGTTGTTTGTGAATATCACGAATTGAATTGCATATGGAATTGAAGGAATTATATATAATAAGAGTAATATTCATCCCATAATGTGGGTGAAGCTTCAATAAAAGAATGTATCTTAATATACTATAATGACTGTCCATGTAATTGTAATAGTATCCAAATCAGGAACGAAATTGAAAGTAATATAACGAAAGAAGTGGAAATATAAGGAGAGATTTAATTGGGATTGGTATGCCACATTAGGTATTTAGGCATTATGTGAGAGACGTGAATGTTAGCAAAAGAGAAAGGAAATAAAAGAAATATTAACAAAAAATAGTGAAAGAAAATAGAGATTAACAGAAAATAATGAAAGGAATGAATGGTGACGTGCTCATGCATGCAACCCATGTATATGCTAGGAATGCGTGCAAGTGTAAATGTATCCCCTGTCCCATTTTGACTCCAAAATTTGTGACTAAGTTCCTAGAGGATTTTGACGTCCTAAACTCATTCGTGAAGTTCGAAACGTACGAGTCCATCTCAATTAAATGTGCAGAATTATGAAAACGTCCCTAAGTTTAAAATTACGTATATACCCTTGAAATTTTTGGGGTATTACATCCTACCCGCCTTAAAAGAAATTTTGTCCGCGAAATTAAGTCTAAGCTTACTTACGTGATGATGTTTAACTTTCTCCACTCTTGACCACTTGTATCTCGAAACCTAAAACATTGAAAATATTCTATTAACTGTCTATTAAATTTACCAATCTGTTGGTGAGTTTGAAGAAAGAATTGATAGTATGCACATAGAATAGACTATTATTAATTGCCTAGAGCATTCTTTGAAATAAGTCAGCATATTTGGCCTTCATTTCATTTTCGAGTTCCCAAGTGGCTTCTTCAACTCCATGATGCTTCCACAACACCTTAACTAATGGAATGTCTTTGTTTCTCAAACTATGAACTTTCCAATCTAGGATCTTTAAAGGTCTTTCTTCATAAGTGGCATCAGCTTGTACTTTTACTTCTTTCCAATCAATGGTGTGGGAAGGGTCTGGTTCATATTTTAGCAACATCGACACATGGAACACGTTGTGGATGGTGGATAAATTTGTTGGCAAGTCTATATATATATATATATATATAATAAGGCCTTTTTGTCACACCCCGAGGATGTGATGGGTACCTCCTACTCGAGCGTACCCCAGCCACTATAATCCCATAATATTGTCCCATCTCAGTACACAGCCCACTGAACAATGTCTAGTAGCCTCGGGATCATTTGTCCACACTATTCATCATGAATAGTGCAGGGCCTCCCCCGGATCCGAACCTCAAACCTCATATAGGTTGATTTAGCAATTCGAGTAACCACTGAGCCATATACATAAGGCCTTTTTGTAATAGTGTGGACAAATGAACCCAGGGGTACTGGACACTGTTGAGTGGACTCTGTACTGGGATGGGACAATATTATGGGATTAGAGTGGCTGGGGTACGCTCGAGTAGGAGGTACCCATCACATCCGCGGGGTGTGACATGAACTCTTTCTAATGAAGCCATTACTCTCTAATTTCTTCAATTGTTTGTCTAATTCGACCAGCTCGACATTTGACATTTTGTATGGTGGAATTGAGATAGGCCCGGTCCCAGGTATGAGGTTGATTTCAAAATCGAATTCCCTAACTGGAGGTAGACCAGGAAGGTCATTTAGAAAAACTGTTGGAAATTCAGAAATGACCGGAACATCGTGTACTTCGAGAGGGTATAGTGCTGGAGATTCATTTTCATCACCAAGGGATAAAGCTCGAAGCTATGACTTGAGAAGTGCAACAGTCGAGTTATGTATCCATTTCCTTGTTCCCTGAATCTTGACAAGTCCCCTGTGGGCAAGGTTAACTGAACTTGCTTCTTCATACAATCGATTTTTGCATTCAGTGGTGCGAGCCAGTCCATGCCGAGGATGATGTCGAAGTCTTCAATGTCCATCACAAAAAGATCTGCATATATGACATGTTCTGACATTCGAAGTTCACATTGAGAACACTGCAATTTCACGTCAGTACCAGATTCTAAAGGTGATGTGGCATTGATTGTGAGTGCTGTGGGTTCAGGATGCAACCCTAAATGTCTTTCCAATGCAGACGATATAAAAGAATTCATAACACCCAAATCGAACAAGACATGCACCAATGTATTGAACAACGGAAATGTACCTTCGACTACATTATTGTCTGGGAGGGGTTGTTGAGCGATGGAAAATGCTCTGCCCTGGTTCCGTTGTCCCTGGTTTTGCTGGTTCTGCCTGGGTTGGGCATTAGCAGCAGGTGGTGCTTGCTGGACTGGAACAATAGGAATAGGTTGCTGAAGGTGCGGACAGACAAATTTTACATGTCCCTTCTGGCCGCAGTTGTAACACGTCGGCCGATACTGCGGATGGTTCTGTTGGCCATACTGATTGTGGTGCTGACCACCACCTCTGTCATTGTCGTTTCAAAGGCCAGCCCTGCCATAACGGCCACCTCGGCCATGATTGCAATAACCCTGATGGTTTGGGTTAGATGGTGCAGCCGCAGGTGTTGTGGTCTCATTCTTCTGAACAGGGACTGGGATGGCTGGGTTTTGGTTATTGTAGGGCTCCTTCTAGTTGCCCTGTTGTGAGTCCTATTGGGAAAACGTTGCAAGCTATTTTCCCCTATTCATTCTCTGTTCTTGCACGATCTTCTCTTGCTCAAAGCTCATGGCCTTAGCAACAACCTCCTTGTAAATCTTGAGATCCAAGATCGGCAAGGCTTGTCGAATATCAGAGCGAAGGCCATTATAGAATTTCTCAGTCTTATCTTGCTCCGTTGAGATGGTGGAGCGAAAGTAGACCGATAATTCTTTGAACTTACCAGAATATTCCCTGATGATCATGTTGCCTTGGTATAACTTAGCGAATTCTTGGTGCTTCTGCCTCTTAACAGCGCCGGGAAAATACTCATCAATAAACATTGACTCGAACTGTTGCGAAGTCATATCCGCGGTGTTGACCCTTGGGTCCTCCTTTACTATTATCCACCATGTGTTTGCTCCACCAACAAGTTGGTAGGTCGCTAGTGGAATCTTTCGAGTCCCATCGACTTCCATTGCATCGAGAGCCTTCTTTGACTCATCCAACCACTTTTGCACCTCTTCAGCAACAATGCTGCCAGCAAAGGTAATAGGTTGTAGTCTCTTGTACTTCATAATCTGGTCGGTTTGAGTCTCTGACCCAGATCTCATAGGTGCTTGTACAGTGACAACCTGACTGGCCGCGGTCTCACGTACGGCCGTTTGAACAGTGACTTTCATCACCTCAATAAATCCAGCGAAAAAGGCTTCCATGCTCGAAGGCATAGTAATGGGTGCGGGTTGGGGTGGGACTGCCTGCCCAGATGTAGTGGCAGTGTCGGGTGTGGCTCGTGCTGTCGTCGGTGGCGGCGGTTCCTAATTCTGAATCTCAGGAGGTGCCTTCTCTGTTGGACGGACAGTACATGACCTTCCTCTCTTCCTGGTTTGCATTTTCTCACTGGCAAGGAGAAAATAAAACCAAGATTTAGGAACTGTAACCAAGTATAATGTTATAGTATGCTTAGCAACAATTTTGAGAGTACTGCAATAATAAAAAAGAAATCACCTATTTTTCTAAGTATAGTGTAAGGTTTTTGTTAAGGAATCAAAGAATTTTATGTGCCTCGTATGTTTGGCCATGGTGTAAAAACAAGGTTAGAATGTTTATATAATAAGTATAAAACTTTGCAAGTATTTCAAATGATTTGGTTATGGTTTTTGTGAACATACATATATATTTCTTGAAAATCCATACGAGTCAAAAGAATTCTAAGATTTGCCGTGGTAAATATCTTGATTCTATCGCAATCTTATGCATTCAAACTCTTACTCTTAGTCTTTTCGATTATTATGCAAGTTCGTGTGTCCCATACCACATGACTTTGGTAATAAGGGTGTTAACCAAGTTAAGTTGTATGAACACGGTCTCTATAAAACATCGACTGAACTGTAGTTCACTAATAGTATCTTCCAAATTTACTCATCCCATACCGTGTAAACTTAGTGATAATATTAGTAATGCAACTTTCTCCAAATGTTTCTTTTCATACAAGGTCATGGATTTTCTTACTTCCACATTTTGTTTAGTATACTCCAATTTTGTTGTGTCCCATACCACGCCAAAGTTAGTGATACAAAAGAAAGAATGGTTGTAAGTCGGCCCACCAAAGATAGTCTTAAACAAAACATTCTCATTCATATATAAAAGAAAAAGTTTACAATGTCAGTAATCAATCTTGATTTTCCTGCCTACTACCGTTCCTCCTAGACCTCCTACTAGGTACAAAACGACTACTACAATAAGGTTGAGAATTTGGTCGTTGTTCTTCAAAGTTTTGCATACGTGTTAACATATCATTTTGAGTCTGTTTTATCTCAGCAATATTGGATACGATCACATTTAACTGTTCGAATGGGTTGGTCGATTGTCCCATCGATGGTTGATGGGTCGATTGTCCCATAGGTAGAAGGTAGGCCGTAGGCATTGGTGGAAAGTATTGGTTGTACGGGTGACTCATAGGTAAAGGGTAGTTGTTTTGATTGTACGGGGATCACCTAACTGGAACCCCTTAGACATTAGGATATGTATGGGGTGAAAATTTTTGAAACAATGGGCTCATTGGGATGTCCTGCCCTCCAAAATTTGGTGCCGCCCAATTCTGTTGTTGTTGGTTCACAAGAACTTGTGGAACTGGCCGATACGGTACCTCAGGAGTTGGAAACCTTTGGTACGAAGTGTTGCCTTGAGTTGGCACGTTCCAGGTTGGTGGATTTGCTTGAGCACTTTGTCTATCTTGATTTGGTTGAAATTGATTTAAGTTGGAAAATAAATCTTCCTCAGTGAACAGTTGCTCGATTGGATCATCATTCGATGCTCGGTTTGACGTATGGTTCTAGTTTGGCTCATTATTTGGTATTTCTCTAACAGGAATCTTGTGTCGACTCTTTCGGTAACAACATCCATATTCATCTCTCATTCTTTCTCCATTAAAATTCGCGTTGAATACTTCCTCGTAAGTTACCCCTCCACTTGTGACATATGTCTTGAAGATAGAGGATGTTGTAACCACCTCAGTGATCTGTTTCGAAGACTTATCAAAAGTGTTGATGTTTGCCTCATGTAGCATTCTCATGATCAAGACTCTGTAGCCGAGGAGATCCTTTCTCAAAGGGTTTTTGAATCACTCTCAACATTTGTTGGGTGATGATGTGAGGTAGAAAAACCTTAATTTTCTTCTCTATGCAATATAATACAAGAAGTTGAGCCCTTGACATAGTGCCTCCAGTCCCCCTTTCTGGCAAGATGTTGCCGAATACGATCTTTCCAAGTCCGGCAAGAGATGGTTTAAGGAGGTTGTTTGGAAGATTGGTGTACGGTTATTGTGTGTACGGCTCTTTGGTGAGGGAATTGAACAACTATTCGTTGGACTCTGCGATCTCTACAACTGTCTGGGGTTCGTGTGGATCAATGATTCTATCTTTGATTGGAATCTCCATAAGTCGTGCAATGATTTCGACGTTGATAGAAATCTTTGTTCCCTTGACTGTTGTCTCCAAAACAAGGTTGATCTCATCTTCTTGGAGTCCCACGCAATTCATGGCTCCGTAGAAGGATTTCATCAAGTTATAGGAGACGTGGCCCTCAACTTTTGTTATGTTCAACCACCCAGAGTTGTGAGTTTTTCGTGAAGGATCGGACGGAGGCGGAGATCTCTATTGTCGATACTCCTCATAGTCATAACCTCCCTTTTGAACAATTTCTTGAGTCTAGTGGGAATTGTTTCCCTACTACTGGAAGTCGCTCCTTCACTTGAGGCCATTCTTTGCTGAAAGGAAAATAAATTTGTGAAAGACACAAAATATATTCCCTAACATTTTTAAGATTTATGCTTTGTCATTTGGACAATATTCTCTATTTTTTTCTCAATGTTTATGTCATCATTTAATCCAAATTTTTCTATTGGAAATATGATATATATATATCTCATATATGCATAGATATATAGATATATACATTCAATCATAATCATATATATATAGTTTTCATAAATCATAACTATATATATATATTTAAATCTAAACTATATATAAACTATATAGTTTAATATAAATCTCAACTATATATAATTCATATATATATAGTCCTAAAGATATATAATCATAACCATATATATAGTTTTCATCAATCTTAACTATATATATTTAATATAAATCTCAACTATATATAATTCATATATATATATATATAGTTCTAGAGATATTTTATATCTAATAAATAATGTCTTCCCCTAATTTGGTGGATTTGGGCGGGCCGAGGACCGTATGCTCTGATACCATTAAATGTCACAGCCCGCTCGGACGCGGCTAAACCGGCGGTATCCTCACGGACGGGGCGCGCATTTGGAATTATCACAATGACAGCAGAGTATGCAACGAAAATACAATACAGTACAAGTCTGATTTCTTTAATTTCAGAATATTTTTGTACATGAAATGGTTAAGGGAACATTCTCCCAAAAATCCCCAATGAATAATACAAAGGGTACAAAATGTGGGCCCCATAAACCTGCACCCAGTCCACCCTAATTTCCTGTGAAAAATTGGATAATAATGGAGTGAGCTTAACGCGCTCAGTGGGTAAAATAGTTCGTGAGTATAACAATTAATAAAGCATACTTCATAATCAAATATCTTAAATACACATGAGCATCAAAATCAATCAATATGTATGTATGCATGACATCGTCTCGTAATGGTTTAATGATTGTACATCGCCTGAGTTCACGTGTAGATGTCCCTCCTCAGGAATAGTCGGGTTCTCATTGTACATCCTTACTCAGGAACGACGCTCGAGATTCATGTACAGATGTCCCTCCCTAGCAGTAGCCGGGTTCTCATTGTACGTCCCTCTCCAGAGAAATATGATGAATAGCGAGCATCGCTCCTAACTATTGTATGAATCATAAACCACATACGTCCCTAGTGGTGATATGTATGATGCCAACGCATGAACTGGTCTATTCTATTGGTCTGGTCTTTACTTAACATTTGGACTTACTTTGGCAATGTCTGGTGATCCTTATTAAGGTCGGTATCACGACGTGCAAGGTTAAGACATTCAGTATTACTTGTATAAGTTGATAACTTTCAATAAGACCAACCAGATCAGTCTCTAGTTGAGAGGTGAGACACGAGGTCTGCTTAAACACCAATCGCCTAGAGCAGCTCGCTGCCTCCCGTTCACCATTTAAGTTACTGAGGACAAGACCGAGTCTGGTTGAGCCAGATTGACCACAAATCCGGCCTTACAACAGTGTAATACATGAACTCCAAATATACAGGTATAAATATAACAATATGAACGTTATACGAAATAATGTTGTGTAAATTAATGATAGACATAATAATAAATGAATATAAACTTTAATAAAAGTTATAAAACACGCAAACTTATGTTTCGTTTCCCACCTTTAGATAAAAACTTCTTCTTTCAGATCTGGCGCCTTCATCCGGACAGAACCGCGTTGCGCCGCACAGAGAGTTTCTAAAGACTAAAAACTCAGCATGAGTGGAAAAGAGAAGAAAATCACAATTTGAAGTGAATTTGGTGTGAATTTGGTGTGAGAAATAAGGAGGGGAGAGGGTGTTTATATAGAGATATTGGTGCCTGAACGTTCGGGCGGGTGCCCAAGAGTTTAGGCGTCCTGCCCGAAATCCTAGGGTATTACAAATGTGTGTGCATGCATGATCAATAATATAATAGTGTATATGCATGAGTATGATAAACTATATGCATGATTTCGAAAACATGCAAATCATATTGTGGTTGGAACATGTAATTGTTACTTTACACCACTAAGATTCTAAATAAGAATTACAAACATTAAGTTCTTGAATCTTCGCGCAATGATGTTTCTTCCACATGCTTTGACAGTCTAGTTAAATCCATCTGATATTGCTAGTTAGCATTGAAACAACTACTTCAAAAAGTTTAGTGATCACAAGTATGTTGTTTGCAATCATCAAAACAAAACAGGGTGAGAGTCTTTACATCAACAACCAGGATTTCGAATCCAATGTCAGAATTTGATCTGTTTTCAATAAAAATTGCAGTTGTTCAACATATGTGATTTTTGTGAATTTTCAAAAGTCAGATTTGGAGATTTGGGGAAAGTGTTTGGTGTTGGATTTGAAGGAATTGGGTGAGCAATTGATTAGTAAGTGAGTTGTTAATGAAATTGTAGTAAATTGATGCGAAAAATTGGAAGAAATTCATTGTTTCCATGCATGAATGCCCCGCCCTTGTTGTTGTATCAGCTGAGGGTTTGGGATCAATTTTAATGGTATTTTTGTGTGCGTTTGAATATGGAATTATTTGGAGAATGATTGGTTACCAATTATACGTGAAATTACAACGAACTTACCTGTTGAATTGGTGATTTGTGCGCGTTGTATGTGAGCAGCTAACGTAAGGGAATATAGGTCGTGCGTCGTTTGTGAGTATTTCTTTACTTTGGTATTTCGTATATGGCATTGTATGATAATAAATGTGTTATGAAATGTAAGCATGCTATTGTATTTGCATTGTTTAAATTCATGAAAATTATTTGTAAAATGGAGCATGTTAGGGCTTACTAGAGTAAGCCAGAGCATGATGTCGTTCGTGGGAGAAGTCTCTAGGACTGAAAGACTCACATGAGTTACATTAAAAAGACTCATGGACTGGTGCTTTCCTAGTAAAATGAAGAACCTTGAATGATTGTACAAATTGGGTAATGGAGGTCCGAGTAGCTCCCCTTATTGAGATGTGAATAAGGGATAAGTCCCACTCTATTGCTTTGAAGGTGGGAGAATGAGTAAATTTATTAGTAAATGCATGTTTTGTATTAACTTAGGCACATATGCTTTAAGTTATTTGATGGCATGTACGTATTTGAAATTGATGCCCACGTTTTAAATGTATTAAGACTAGATGTTTGGTTTATAAATGCATATATGATGCCATAATTAGAAATATTCACTGAGCTATGGATGCTCACTCCCTATTCTCAAGCATTTTAGGTTTGGGCCCCAAGGGCAAAGGGAAGGCACAAGAATGATAGAAGTGTTGGCCCAGTATTATAGTCCAAGAGGAGTAATGAATTTTAATTAAATAAGTAATGTGCGCAGTAGGTAACAATCCAAATAACAAATGCAGGAAGATATATGAACAAAGAGAATTTAGAGTGGTTCGGTTCCCCTTAAACCTACATTCACTACTCAATCATCACGATCAGGATTTCCCAATACACTATTGGCTAATCACTTACGAGCGTGATTAGAAGCCATTTACACTCTAACCGACACAAGGGCTTGGTTAGAAAGCCACAAAGTAACCTACACCAGGGCTTGGCTAGAAAGCCACACTTGAAACCAACTTACGGGCGTGGTTACGTGCCGCACAAAATATGGTAATGTCCTGATTAACTTAATCAAGTCAACAATACATCAAGATTGCAAAAGATATAGAGAAGTGTTCAATAACACTCTCAACAATATAAGCTTAAATCTTGAATGAGTCAACAATACTATTCCAACCACTATGATTTTAAATGATGCAAAGTGTTGAAATAGGTTTTTCTCATATGCAATCGATTCAAATATATTTGAAGTAAAATGGTGAATCGAATATTCAAAACTATCAAGATATTGATTCTAAACAATGATAAGTTTAAAGCACGAAAATCAACATACTATGAAGATCAAAACTTGACGATTCTAAATGAATATGTGATTAAGATCAAGAATCAAGCAAATCAAGTACGATAAAAAAACTTCGATTCAATATAATATGATGTTAACACATGAATCGATATCTCAAACTATTTATGAAACTACTAAACAAGATATTTTGTTACGAAGATCAAGATAGTGTTTCACAAACAAAACTCAATACAAATCAGTTTTAAAGATGATAATATAAGCACAAAACTAATTTGCATAAACCAATATCACAAGAATCTAGTTATAGAAATGTACACCCCACTTTGTAAGGTTGAAGCACCAAGATTCTTTTTGTGTGAAGTTGGATGAGAGAAATCACGATCAAGACTCAATAGAAGATGTACATAGCACTCAAATCGTCTTGAACACTTGCATAAAAGAAACTCTCAAGTTTCTCAAGGTTTTGAAAAATGTGGAGAAATATTCGGAAGATTGGATCAATAAATCAAATGTTGTTGAACTTTTTGCTTTCAAATAAGGTTTAAATCACTCAAGAACTTGTTGTTGGTGTAACAACTCGTAGTTTTCATTAAATACATACGTTGACATACTCGTATATCGAGGTATCTAATACGTATATACATACGGATGAGTCAAATGTATGTACGTATGAGAATAAGTGCTAAATACATAAAGTGCAGGGTAAAAATTAAATATTTGAGTTGTTATATAAATATGTGAATTAAATTAAGTGAATTGGAGTTAGATAAGGGTATGATTAAATTCACTTAAATAAAGATGGTGAAGGAGATGGTAGTATTAATTGGTAAATGAAATGAAAGTAATTATTAAATGATGAAATGAGGAGTTGTTTTAATACATGCATTTGAAGTATGGAATCCTCATTTTAAGGATGCTCATATTTAAATCTTCATACTTAACGTTTTATTTTTATTTAATCAGAAAATGTGAATTGGAAAAACAATTTGCAGAGAGAAAGGAAAAAAGGGTATCAGAGAAAACGAAGGGTTTCACGGCCAAATTCGACGTGCCGGTAAACTATTTTCACCGTTTTTCGTTGCAAAATTACAATTTAAGCAACGTGTGACGATTCTGTCGGTATAAATTTTTCTATTGGAGGTGTTTTACCATGTTTCCAATAATGGGGTTTGGACCCACTTTGAGTGGAAATACGTAAAAATGATATATTATGACTCTTATAGATGTGTAGAGACTAGATATGTGGTTTGTTTGACACTGGGGGCCTTTGGAACTATGTCAAACTACGGTGAAATCCCGATTTGAAACCGAAGGATTATAGGGACTAAATTTCAGACATTTCGATACCAAAATTATGAGTTTTGGGTATCGATTGATATTTTTAATATATGCCTGTCTGAATTCGGTAAATACAGCAAACTTGAATATTTGTGGAAATGTGGTTGAAAGGCTTGTTTCTACTGTCCATTGCCTTAAAAATAATCATGAGGGCCGCGTAAAATGTTTTGGACGCCTCACGTGAATTTTAGACTGAAATGGAATTATAAGAATTAATTGGAAAGTTAGATTTTAATGAATAATTTAAAAAAATAGATATAATGATTTGATAATTGATTATGGATTATCTGGAAATGAATATATGATAGGATTATATTGTTGATTGGATACGAATAGTAGAGTGGTCGTAGAGAGTAGGTCTACACGGTACCACAGTGAGTATCTCTTGACTTTGGTTCCTTGTATATGGCATTGTATGATATAAGTTGTGTGTTTTAAATCATGAATATATGTATCTATTGCATTATTTTAAATTCTTGAAAATGTTTGACTTTGGAGCATGTTTTGGACTTGCTAAAGCAAGTTAAAACATGAGATCATTTTCAGAAGACAATCCCGCATGAGAACTGAATAATCTCATGGTTCGAGTGATAGTTTCTGAATGGAATTGGGATTAAGTCCTAATTTGAAATGATTCATAGCAGAAAAATGGGTAATTAGAGGTCCGAGTGTAGACTCCTTATAAATGCATAATAAGGATTGCATACCCACTCTATTACTAGTAGGAGAGAGATTGTTTGATTTTCTTGTATCCCTGCATGTTTTAGAATTATTTATAGGCATGTATGTATTATGAAATGTTTCATGCATGTTTGAATGAGATTTGAATGTATTGATTCATATGATTTTTATTAAATGCATATATGATGCCATAGTTAGGAATATTCACCGAGCTTTGGTTGCTCACCCAATTCTCAAACATTTCAGGTTCAGATTCTAAAGGAGAGGGAAAAGCACATGAAGGATAGAGAATCCTTCTTCTTTTCCAATGTATGTAAATGGTTTGAGTAGTAGTCATGTAAATAACACTATAACAATATTTGTATCACATATATGGGTATGGATAGGTTTTCATGGATGTGTATATATGGAAATGTGAGGTTTAGATGATGAATGAGTAATGGAATGATCATATTTATACTGTGATTGCGCTTGACTTTTGATAATTAGGTTGTGATATAGCCAATAAACAAAGGAGACTCTGTCGAAATTTCGAGAAAAATGTGGATTTGATTTTGGATAAGGCTGATAGGGTATTATATACGCCGTCACATAACGTATATCGTATCTTGTGTCAGTCGTGACGTCACTCATACTGAGTAGGTTGCGACAGTTTGCTTATATAAAGACTAATCCGAAAAATGCACAAGTTCTCTAAGTTATGCAAAAGTTGCTCTCCAAATGAGCAAGTGTGGTATTTATAGATAAACACCACACTGAGGCACAGGAACGCGTTCCTTAACATAGCAGCGCATTTCTAGTTTAAAATTGGAAGAATCTCAGATTTTCCTCCAATCAAGGAACGCGTTCCTCAATATGTCCGTTGGGTATAGGAACGCTTTCCTTCAAAAAAAACTACTGACTCTTAAAGTTTTTTCTATTTTGCCCTTGGCAACAGGAGCGCATTTCTTTTCCCTTATCAAAAAAATTTTGAGTCTCGGGAAAAGCCTCAGGAGCGTGTTCCTTTTACAAGGAGTGTATTCCTTAAACCCTAATAAAAAATCACTAAGTCTCGGGAAAAAGCTCATGAGCGCATTCCTTCACTGAGAAGTGAAAAAAACTCAATTTTTTATCACAATAGGTTTAGGACAATGTCAAAAACATAGACTAACATTTAAAAACATTTTTGACACATTTAAGGAATAATTAACACTGTTAAACATGAATGATTCGATCCATTAAACCAATGATCAAAACAATAAGTACAATACACGTGAAACAATGAAACCATGCAAAGTTGACAAAATGAATGCATGTTGAACACTAATCATGTCACGACCAACTATCTGTGACGTCATGACTGGCACGTAACCCTAGGTATATCCTCCCTCGATACACTCGACATCCCGTCAGCCTTCTAATAACAAACCATAATCCCCAAACTTATATCAAGACATATGGACATAATCAAATCATTAATGTAAAAACATACACAAACGACAACCAGATTTATTTATTTTTCTTAAGTCCACAATGTTAAATATACAAAATGACACTTAACCATGATTACAACCCATCTAAGTGTTAAGTATAAGTATTATGTGTTACATAGTACAATTTATCAAAATAAATGCAAAAAAGTACAAACAAGTACGTCACAAAATGTTGGGAAATGCCTTGCAGCTAAGTCCTTCCCTTCCCCTTCCTATCCGAACCTGAAAGGATAAGAGTGAGGGGTGAGCTACAACAAGCTCAGTGAATGTTCTCTACAAGTGGAAACATATATATGCATTTAAGTAAAACAATTCAAGATCATTAAAGCAGTTTAAATATCATGGATATAATCAAGGATACATACATGCTCAATATAATGCATCATGTCATATCAAAACAATGCGTATCATTTATGACAGGCTCGTGCAATCCTAAACACCTCCTAGGTAAGAATGAATAAAAGGGCTTGAGTGTGCGACACCCATCACCCGATCAACCTCCTACTCGTATTCTATTAGAATTTCTACTACTGTATGAACCATAAGATTCGCCCGCCAAGAAAAATACTATGCCTAGGTGAATCCTAACATACACAACCCATAAAAATCCTCTGTCGGGTCTACAATTAGGGATCATCACAAGACTCACGAGATTCCCCGAAGAAGATCCCAGCTAAGTGACTCAACCCAATTGCAACCCTATTAGACTATGCTCAAATACATTTCATGGAACATTTATGTCATGCATACTATATTAGGTAAGCATTTAAAATCATTTTATACTACAATGCCACATATAGAAGACAATAATTAAGGAAACACTCACACTTGATTGGTTAGACCTAGCTAATCCAATCCGATCCAATAAAGCACTAAGATGACCACAATCACCTCAAGCACTTCAAATCCCCAATTGGCCTACTCGGGTTACTAAAATCAATTCAAATCCCTACATGAAACATGATTTATACACATTTCTAAATATCAGTCCATAAGTGTGCTAAACAATCATGTTTAAACCAAATTTCATAGCCAATTAAGTTCCTAAAATGATTATATCCATGAGTCAATTTCCATATTGCCCAATTCATTCATTTAATACCAATTTAAACTATACATAACCCAAATTGAATGCAATAGGTTGATCTCCCTTAATCCAAACACTATAATACATGACATTCAATTATATTAAGGGTCAATTTGACAAACTATCAAGTCAATTTCATCAATTGACTAAGTCCAAGTAAAAATCCCCAATTTGGGCAAAATCCCCAAATTACATGGAAATCACCAAATCACATGAAAATTGGCAAATTACATGGCCTAGGCCAAAATTACTCCACAATAGGGTTTCCATTAATCAAAATCAGTAAATTAGAGTGTCATACCACCACATTTACTCATGCATTCTATACAAATCACATGCAATTTGAAATAGGAACCCTAGGTCAAAATCTTAGTTTAGGTCAATCCATGAAACCGCACCAATTTCTTGTGAGAAATTGGGGGTTTTACCATTTATAGACTCCCAACACACTCTAGATTAACATATCTCAATTCCAAGAGCTAAGTCCAACATTGGTTTTCCACCACCCTCCTTAAATTTTGGGATTTATGGGTGAAAAACACTCATTAGGTGTTGATTGGGGTTATGGAAGGTCATTAGCATAAAAAAACAAGCATAAAATGGCTTAAACAAGTAAATCCTAGGTCAAGGACCCTTAAAATTCGGGATTCATAAAAATCCTAGGCCAAAAATCAGTTCGCATGCATGAAAAGTGATAGAAGGAAGAAAAATGAGAAAGAATGAGGGAGATTTGATTACCTTGGGTGATTTTTGGGCAAAAATCATCAAAAAACCCTACCTTCTTTCCCTTTTCTCCTTTCCTCTTATTTTTCTCCTCTCCAAGCTCCTTAAACTCTTTTCTAAGTGAAAATGAGCAAGTGAGCTAAAAAAAACGAGTTGGTTGCTTTTATAGAAAAATTTTGGGCCCACATGAAAAAATACACTTAAATAAAAGGAACAGTTTTCCTGCTACAATTACTTGCACTTAGATAATTAATTTCTTGCAAACGACTCACCAATTTAACATCATAACCGTTCCAAAGTTTTATGAGTCAGTTACCAACATTCTGGTAAAATTTCAGCTCAATCCAACTGTGTCGTTTGATCAAAACTGCGCAAGAAAATCTGAAAATTTGAGAAAAAGTGTTTGGAGTCTTATACCTCACAGTAGACAAATCCGATCAAGATCTTCACCGTTCATAATGAAAATCTGTCAAAGGAGAATAGCTGACAAAATTTTAGCCCAATCGGACCACGGATCTAGTAGATCAATTGTAACGCCCGTACCTTAGGATGACGTCATTTTGACCCGTAGTATATGATGCTCGGCGCACGTTGGTTCGAGTGCCTTTGCATGAAGTTTTAGAATGATCGAAAACCCGTTCGACGTCGAAACATGTCGAAAACGGTGTTTTGGATTAGTGGAGCTCGCTCCATGAAGGAAGAAATTTTTGTCACCGATTACATCAATAGCTTGATCTCCTAGATCCATGGCCCGATTGAGCTAAAATTTTGTCAGCTTATTCTTCTCTGATAGATCTTCATTATGAACAGTGAAGATCTTGATCGAAGTTGTCTACTGTGAGTTATAAAGCTCCAAATACTATTTTTCGAATTTACGGATTTTCTTGCACAGTTTTGATCAAACGATTGGATCTCGCAATCTCACCATTAGATTAAGCTAAAATTTACCAGAATGCTGACTGACTCATAAAAATTTTGAATGGTTAAGATGTTAAATTGTTGAATCATTTGTATAAAATTAAGTATCTAGGTGGAAGTAATTGTAGTAGAAAAAAATTGTTCTTTTTGTTTAAGTGTATTTTGAGTTGTGGGCCCAAATTTTTCTATAAATACAAACCAAAACGGGATTTTCTCACACTTTCTCATTTTTTCACCTTCAAAAGTGCTAGAGAGCTTGGAGAAAGGGGAAAGAAGAAGAGAAGGGAAAACGGAGGTTTTTGGGTGGATTCTTGCTCCAGGATCATCAAGGCAACCATTTCATTCTCATTTTTCTTCCTTCCATCATTCTCTTACAAGCATCCAACTGATTTTTTCGACCTAGGGTTCTATTAAATCCCGTTTTTGAAAGGGTGATGGAAAATCAAAGTTGGAATTAGGTCTTGAAATTAATATATGTTGACCTAGAGTGTATGGGGAGTACTCTAGAGGTAAAACCTCTAATTTCTAGCAAGAAATTTGAGGGGTTTCATAGACTTGACCTAAAACTAGTGTTTTGACCTAAGGTTTTCTATTCAAATTTCTTGTGATTTGTGTGAAATTTATGAGTAATTATGGATGTATGACACTCTAAATTACTGATCTTGAATAGGGGGAACCTAATTGTAGGGTAATTTTGGCTTAGGCCATGTAAATTGACATTTTCATTCAATTTGGGGATTTCTATGTAAATTGGGAATTTTGCCAAATTAGGGATTTTGACCTAAACCAAGTCAATTGACCTAATTGACTTGGGAATCATCTAATTGGACCTCATTTGAGTAGATTCATGAGTTTAGAATGTTTGAACCTATGTTAATTTGGTATGACTTAGTTCAATTTGGCCTTAGGTTATGTATTGCCAAATTGGGGATTTTGACTTGAACTTAGTCAATTGATGTAATTGACTTGAGGACTACCCTAATTAACCCTTAATATGATTGAATGCTTTTTATTATAGTGTTTGGGATCATGGGAATCAACCTATGGCATTCAATTTGGGTTAGGTTTAGTCTAATTTGATGATTATATGGTTGAATTGAGCAATATGGGTTGACTATAGAATTAGGTTTGAACATGGTTATTAGCATACTTTGACTGATCTTTAGTATTGTATGAACCATGTATTATATGTAGGGACCTTGGTTGGTTTGAGTAAGCCACGTAGGCAAATTGATGATTAAAGTACTCGAGGTGATTCGTGGATCTTCTAGTACTTTCTTGTATTGGAAATTGGATTGGCTAGACTTAGCCAATCAATTGTGAGTGTTTCTTTACTTGTGTCTTCTATGTGTGGCATTCTATTATAGAAATATTTTAAATGCTTAATTATTATGATATTCATGATTTGATATCTCATGAAAATTATTTGATCATAGTCAGTTGGGAAAACAATTTGGGTTGAGTCTCCAAGTTGGGGTTTCCTTCGAGAAATTCTGTAAGTCTAGTGGGATCCCCGGTTGTGGACCTTGCAGAGAGTTTCAAGGGTAGGCGCAGCCGTAGTTCGTCTAAACCTGAAATAGGGTTTGGAATGAATAGTAAATCGATGACTTTCCCTTGGAATTCCTATTAAAATACGGGTAAAAGGTCATTCAGGCATGAGTCTCGCGCACTCATGTTCTTGAATCGATTCTTACCTAGGAGGTGTTTAGGTGCATGAACATGTCATAAGTGATATGCATTGTCTTGATATGACATAAGGTCTTATATTGAACATGTATGTGACCTCGTTTACATTTCAGTTGTTTAAACTGTTTTAATGAATCTTGCAATGTTTTACATAAATGCACATATATGTAGCCACTGGTAGAAAACATTCACTGCGCTTGCTGTAGCTCACCCCTAACTATTATCTTTTCAGGATCGAATAGGAAGGAGAAGGGAAAGGCTTAGTTGCGGAACATTTCCTGAACTCTAGTTGATGTAGGTGTTAGTACTTTTCTGCATTTATTTTGATAAATTGTATTATGTAACACCAAATACGTATACTTAACACTTAGATGAGTTGTAATCATTGTTAAGTATTATTTTGTACTTTTGATCACTGTGGACTTAGAAAAAAAAAATTATGGCTTACATTTTGGGAATGTAATATTATTTAATTATGTCCATATTTGTTTATTGTTGTATATTTGGGATTATGATATGTATTAGAAGGCTTATCGGAATGTCGTGTTTATCAAAGGAGGATATACACGGGGTTCCGTGCCAGTTATGACGTCACGTATCGTGGGTCGTGACATCAAGTAATTGACGTAATCGGTGACAGAAATTTCTTCCTCCATGGAGCGTGCTCCACTAATCCAAAACACCATTTCTGACATGCTTCGACACTGAACGGGTCTCCGATCATTCTTATACTTTACGCACAAATTAAACAACTTAAAAGCATGCAAAGACAATCGAACCAACACGAGTCGAACATCAAATACATATACGCAAACGTATACTGGGTACTGTATGGGTCAAAATGACGTCATCCTAAGGTACGGGGGTTACAATTCTCCCCAACTTAAGGGATTTTGTCCTCAAAATAAAAGCAAAAAAACTAACCTCGGTAAAAAGATCGGCGAACTGCTCCCTCATCTGGTCCTCACGCTCTCAGGTTTGTTTTTCATGATCGTGGGATTACCATTTGACTCGCACAAGGGAGATGTCTTTATTCCTCGGTTTCTGAACCCAACAAGCCACAATCTGAATAGGAAACTCCGTATAAGTCGTATCCTCCCCAACTTGCAGATAACACACATCAAGCAAATGAGCTAGATCGGGGTAAGACTCCTTCGATGGATCCTCATTAAACTTCCTTAGTATCGATACATGGAACACATCAAAAACACCCTCGAGCTGAGAAGGTAAAGCCAACTTGTATGCTACCTGTCCAATCCTCTCAACAATCTGGAATGTCGTAATGAACCTAGGGGCAAGTTTCCTTCTGACGCCGAACTCCTTTGACCCTTCTGTGGCTAAACCTTGAGCAAAACTAGGTCTCTCATGGCAAATTCTAAAGGCCTATGTCGGTTATCACAATAACTCTTTTGCCTGTCCTGAGCCGACTTCAGCCTCTGCCAAATCAACTTGACTTTCTCTGTCTGCTCCACAATTGCATCAGGGCCCCATAACTGCGTATCGCCCACCTCGTACCAACAAGCAGGTGATCTACAGTGTCTTCCATAAAAAGCCTCATACAGTGCCATACCGATGCCCGCCTGATAACTGTTGTTGTAAGGAAACTCACACAAGGGAAAATGCTCACCCCAACCACCACCGAACTCTAAAATGCAAGACCTAAGCATATCCTCCAGCATCCGAACCACTCTCTCGGTCTAACCGTCCGTCTGAGGGTGAAACGTTGTATTGAGTCGAAGACGAGTCCCAAATTGGGTCTGCAAAGCCTGCCAAAACCTCGATGTAAATCGTGGATCATGATCCGACACGATACACAAGGGCACTCCATGAAGTCTCACAATCTCTCTCACATATAATTTGCTTAGTCTATCTACAGAGTCTCTGGCGCTCATAGGAAAGAAGTGTGTACTCTTGATCAATCTATCGACCACAACCCAAATGGCATCAAATCTGCCCTGAGACCTTAGTAATCCCATGATGAAATCCATTGTGATGTGCTCCCATTTCCACTTAGGTATGGGTAATGGCTGCATCTGACCTCCAAGCTTTCGGTGCTCGGCCTTAACCTACTGGCACACCTCACATCTCTGCACGTACTCAACAATACTCTTCTTCATCCCATGCCACCATACAGATCTTTTCATGTCATGGTATATCTTGCTAGCTCCTGGATAAGCAGTATACTGAGACCTCTGCCCTTCTCGAAGTAACTCAACACGCAACTCAACATCATATGGGATCCACAGTCTCCCTCTATACCGCAAGACATCATCTTACCCTCTTTGTCAATCGGCTCGATCAGCACTATCTGCAAATCTACAGTACATGTCATAATCTGGACAATGCTCCTACAAATCTCTAACTCTCTGAATATGGGCATCAGCAAGTTGCACGTGCATCTTAGTACGTGGTGTGTCCGAGAGTATACTCATCATCGTCACTCTCTCAAGTAACTACCACTGCTGGGCCATCTGAAAAGCAACCACCCGAGTTTCTGCTCACCTATGGCTCAAAGCATCAGCCACAACATTGGTTTTGCCAGAATGATACTTCAAAGAGAAATTATAATCCTTAAGTAACTCGAGCCATCTTTTCGGCCGCACATTCAACTCTTTTTGATCAAAGAGATACCTCAAACTCTTATGATCATAAAACAAATTAAACCTCTCACCATCCAGGTAGTGCCTCCATAGCTTCAATGCAAACACAATAGCTGCCAGCTCCAAATCATGCACAGGGTAGTTGTGTTCATGCACCTTAAGTTGTCTAGATGCATATGCAACCACTCGACCCTCCTGCATTAGCACACATCCCAAACCTAAGAGTGATGCATTCGTGTAAATCACCAACTCTTTCCCAGGATCTGGAAGAATCAACACTGGAGTTGTAGTCAACCTCTGTTTCAACTCACTGAAAGCTTTCTCACAGGCATCCGACCATGTGAAGGTCACGTTCTTCCGAGCCAGCTTAGTCAATAGTGCGAATATGGTGGAAAAGTCCTTCACGAACTTCCTGTAATAGCCAGCCAAACCTAAAAAGCTAAGAATCTCTGTCACTGTGGTAGGTCTCGGCCAACCAATGATCTCCTCAACCTAGCAGAATCAACTGAGATACCTTCTACACTAACCACATGACCCAAGAGTTTCACCTCGGTCATCCAGAAGTCACACTTGCTCAGCTTGGCATACAGCCTGTGACGCCCCGAAAATTATTTCATCTAGCCCATAACCCAATTGCATTTTGCCCAAATTCTATGTTGCCTTGAAATGGTTGGTGTTTGTTTGATGGTTGTTTAATGTTTGTATAGTTGATGCTTGATAATGTATATAAATATGTGTATTATAAATTGTATATGGGTCATGTTAAATTAAAGTATAATGTATATGTTATTATTTATGCATGGGTCCATTAAACCATGAATTGATATGGGTTAGGATTGATTGAATAAAAGGATAAATGGGAATGAAAATTTGGTGTATTAAATGGATTGGACATTTAAAATAAATGGAAGCATGAGATTGGTTAAAGTACATGTGGTTGGTATGGGTAGTATGAGACCAACACATGTGAAGGTTGGTGCATGAAAGTGGACAAGTGTCCCATGCCCACTTCTCTTCTCCAAGGAAGTGCTAGAAAGTGAGGTGAGTGGAGGGAATCAAGGAAGTGCTACAATGAGTGGAGGGAATCAAGGAAGTGCTAGAAAGTGAGGTAAGTGGAGAGAAAGGAAAAAAACAAAAGAAAAGAAGAGAAAGGAAAGAAGAAGAGAAAGAAAGAAGGAGTTGCTTGAGGAAAATCTCTGCAAAGTTTTCATCAAAGACCTCGATCTTCGGGATATATGGTCAGAGTAAGCTCAAATTTTTTCATCAAGTTCGTAGCTTATGGTTATTCATTCTTAACGGTGACGATCTTGATTAGAGGTTTCGTCTAAGAGATCTAACCTCTCAAACAAAGCTGGTCGGAAAGTCTGGATTTCTCGCGCAGTTTCGCTTAAACTTATATATCTCCTCTATCTACCGTTGGATGGATATCAAATTTGGATATGTAGTTTACAACTGATATGTCTGCATTCTAAACAGTGAAGATGTTTATGAGTTAAGTATGTTGTGTGATATAGTCATCTGAGTTCGAGTATTTGCAGCAGGAAAGGAGAAATTGTCTGATTAGAGACTTGTTCATCAAAGATACTTATCTTTTCTGTCCACCGTTGGATTGAACTGATATTTGGACAGAAGGTTTGTTTCTTCACATAATTCAATCTGTACCGTCTATTTTGTGATTAAAAGTTTCTGTTGGTAGATTGATACATCTGAACATAATATTAAATGAAGAATTGGTAGGGTTGCTTGTATTAGACATAAATTTAGAATATGAACTTAGACCTTTCCAAATAGCTTGCATATCAACTATGTTGACCTAGTTGTCATTGTTGATGAACCCATGATGCAAAATCAGTGATATACATGGCTGAACATGGTGACCTAGTGTAAATCGGCAATATGGCCTAAGTATGGAAAATTTCATATTTTAGGGCTTTTGATGCTTTTGGCCTAGAATCATTGAATTGATGCAACTTATGTTTAATTAAGCATGATTAGGGTTGATTATGCTACTGATTTGGTGGTTGTGACCATATCATGGGTTAGGCCTACTTGTGATCAAGTGACCCAATTTGGGCATGTTTATGCCTAAGGAATTGAAAATCAGTATTTTTGATTAATAGAATGGTTTATGAATGAGAACTATGCATTAGAGGCCTAAGTCATGTGATTTGAGTTGAATGATGGGATTATATGGGATTTAGGCCTATTGTCTATATGTGGGCTGATTTAGGGTTGATGTGTAATGTCTATGTGATTGAGCATAGAAATTGATGTATGGTAGGTGTTTCAGGATCTTGATTGGGTTGATTCGGTTTGGTGGTCGTGTGTGGTTAAATACTCTCGCGAGGCTTGGTTGTGAGTAGACTTCATTTATGATTATATTTTTTATGTCATCATATCACTTACATATATTGTATGTTGAAAGCATGAATGTGTTCTAATGTTTTGAATGATGCATTGATTTGAGAAAACCTTATGACTTTGGTTGGGCCCATCTATTCGGCTAATAGGGGGACTTAACCTTGTCATATGAGGGTTTTAAAAAAAGAAATGATTGGGGTCAACGGTACGGTGAAATAGACGTGCACTAGTAACCCCAAATAAACATGATTGGGGTCAACGGTACGGTGAAATAGACATGCACTAGTAACCTCAAATAAACATGATTGGGGTCAACGGTACGGTGAAATGGACGTGCACTAGTAACCCCAATGCATGTGGAATGTGGATCCAAATTGATAAGCTTTTACTTGCATTGAACTTATTATAAATGCTTGATATCTATATGTTATGAGCTTTTAATCATGCTTCACATTGACATGCATACATGATATTTATTGATGAGTATTGATAGCATATTTGAATTCTATTCACTGGGCACCGTTGGCTCACCCTCATTTTCCTCTTTCAGGTCCTTCTGTCCTGAATAAAGGCAAAGGAGTAGTCATATCTTGAGGGCCTTGCCTACGAGAGAATCCAAGGCCTCGATGTGAGTTGAGAGGCATTTTTATTGAACTTTGTTTTAAATTATGAAGTAATTATAACACTTTCCACATTGTAGTATGGATGAGTTGGGACTTGTTAGATAGACCATGTGGGCATATGACGATTTTTATTTGTACCCACAATTTTGGCCTTTTTGTGTATGTCGATTTTAATGGACTGTAGGGATTATGATTTTATTTATGGTTCATTTTTATGGATTATCTCTTGTCTTGGATGATTAATACGGTTGGTAGTTTTGTTTAGTACCTTTTGATATTATGTCGTTGTTTGAGATAAGGCTCGTAGGGTCTCAACCACCTCACGGGAGTTGAGGAGTGGTCGGAGATGCCTACGCCGGGCGTCTCGCCCCGGCATTCCGCACGCCATTCTCTGCGGGGTTGGTGGTCCGGGGTACGGGGTCGCTACATAGCCTATGCTCCAACAATGTCTGTAATGTAACTTTGAGATGACGCTCATGATCCTCTCTTGTCTTAGAATAAACTAGGATATCATCGATAAAGACTATAATGAACTGGTCAAGGTACGGTCTAAATACTCTCTACATCAGATCCATGAACATAGTTGGTGCATTAGTCAACCCAAAGGGCATCACCAAGAACTCATAATGTCCATACCTCATGCGGAAAGCAGTCTTCGGAATATCCTCATCTCTAATCCTCAACTGATGGTACCCAGACCTCAAGTCAATCTTCGAAAATTACTTGGCCCTAATTAGTTGGTCAAACAGATCATCGATACGTGGAAGAGGATACTTATTCTTCACAGTCACCTTATTTAGCTGACGGTAGTCTATGCACAATCGAAGACTCCCGTCCTTCTTTTTTACGAACAACATAGGTGTTTTCCAAGGTCACATACTAGGAGAAATGAATCCCTTGCCCATCAGCTCATCAAGCTGGGCTCTGACCTTATTCAACTCTTTTGGTGCCATACGATACGGTGGAATGGAAATAGGTTTTATCCCGGGCATCAACTCAATGATAAAGTCTACCTCTCGCTTAAGCGGTAAGCCAGACAACTCATCAGGAAAAACCTTTAGGTACTCACAGACTACAGGAATGTTTGCTAACTGTACTCCCTGTCCCACATCATTCACTGGCATCAAACTAGCCATCGTAACAACCTCATCATCAGTGACTAATCTACCCTGTGTAGGTGGCCTCGATGCAGTCCTGGCTCGAAAAACAAATATTGGTTGTCTGGGTATTTGGAAGATAACCCTCTTGTCGAAGTAATCAATGTGAGCGTGATACGCTGCCAGCCAATCCATACCCAAAATGGCATCAAACTTGAGGAACTCTAAGACTCTAAGGTCAACCGACATCTCATGTCCCTCGAATCTCACAATACATCCCACACATACCATGTTAGGGTAAATCCTCTCACCGGCTGCCGTACTAAAAATCAACGGCCTACTAGTCCTAACAGGAGATAGTCTTAATCTATCTATCACACTACCAGAAATAAACGACAGAGTAGAGCTTGCATCAATCAAAACATACATCAAGGAATCGCAAATACTGATTGTACCTCCGATCAATTGCTTGCTAACCTCTGGATCTGCTTGTGTGATTGCTCTGGCCTGCTCCCTAGTAGCAACTGGCATCGGACTAAACTATGTACCAGACATCCTCAATGGACACTCGTTCCTCTTGTGCCCTAGAGCTCCACAACCAAAGCAAACTATCAGTCTCTGTGCCCTAGGCGCTGAAGATGCAGCCTGCGACCCTGCCGTGACTGTCTGCTATCCACTGTGCCTGACTAAACTCTACTGCTGCTGAGGCATGCCTGAGTCTACAAACTCTGGCCTGGAACTGGTGGCACAACTGACACTGGGGCAGACGCCTCATACCCACTGCCACCATATATCTTCCTCTTATTCTTCTGGTTCTTCCTATCACCGAAATACTGACCCACTGACCCTGTCGGCTGAGTTGTACTGAAGGAGCTGTATGCGTCTGAACCGTGACTGATGTACTCATCCGTGACTGGGCCCCTGCAGTCTCAAAGTCAAAGGCCTGCATCATCGCCTGAGCGTAAGTCTGTACGCTAGCAAGTGCCAAACCCTGACGGATACGATAACGAAAGCCATCCCATAACCTCTACATGCACAGGTGATCAGTCGACACCATCTCTGGAGGGAAGAGTGCCAATCGTTTAAACTCCTGCTCGTATTCGCTCACTGACCGACTGCTCTGGGTCAGGTGCATGAACTCGGTACTCATCTGACCTCGCGTAAAACTCGTCATAGAAAAGCTATTTAAACCTAGTCCATGTCTGGATCTCATCGACCGTGCGATCCAATCTCAACCACCAATCGTCATCCTTCTCGACGAGCTTAAATCTGGCCAACCTGACTCTATCAGCCTCAGAAGCTTGCATGTCATCGAAAATGGTCTCCATCCTCCTGAGCCATCTCTCAGTTGTCTCAATGCAAAGGCCTCCAGCAAACTCCATTGGGCCTTTGTTCCTAAAGGCCTTTATGACCTTCTCGTACCTCTCAGACTCAGACCTCTGACGCTATGGATCAGCTTGAACCTCGGCCGGAACCTAAGCCCGAACTGGAACTGGTCTGGCCCTATCTTCTACAGCCATGCCACACTATTATGCTCCCTCCCAACTGGAACACCCTGCTGTGGCTGCCTGTTGCGCTGGACCTAGGCAAGTAGGGCTAGTATCTGAGTCTGTCGTTGCTGAATCTGAGTCTGAGCAACCTACTAAGCAGCTAACAAGGCCTCAATCTACCTAAAGCGCACATTCGGGTCCATGGTTGGTTCTGAGTTTCCTCTCTTGTAAATCAGAAATTCATAAATAAGGAAAAATCTATCAGAAACACAAACCATGAGAGTTGTTATCTCTATGATAACTACCCAAAAAAACAATCATAATATCTCAGAAGACTTTTATTCTTTTTTAAGGATTTTAAACCTAAAACACGGGCTCTGTTACCAAAGTTGTCAAAACCCACTATCTGTGACGACATGGCCGGCACAGAACCCCGAGTATATCCTTCCCGATAAACCCGACATCCCGTCAGCCTTCTAATAACAAACCATAGTCCCCAAACTTATATCAAGACATATGGACATAATCAAATCATTAATAAAAAAAAAATACACAAATGACAACCAATTTTCCTTTTTATCTAAGTCCACAATGTCAAATATACAAAATGATACTTAACCATGATTACAACCCATCTAAGTGTTAAGTATAAGTATTAGGTGCTACATAGTACAATTTATCAAAATAAATGCGAAAAAATACTAACACCTACGCCACAAAATGTCGGGAAATGCCTTGCAGCTAAGCCATTCCTTTCCCCTTCCTATCCGAACCTGAAAGGATAAGAGTGAGGGGTGAGCTACAACAAGCTCGGTGAATGTTCTCTACAAGTGAAAACATATATATGCATTTAAGTAAAACAATTCAAGATCATTGAAACAATTTAAATATTATGGATATATTCAGAGTTACATACATGCTCAATATAATGCATCATGTCATATCAAAACAATGCATATCATTTATGACATGCTCTTGTAATCCGTAACACCTCCTAGGTAAGAATCAATAAAAGGGCATGAGTGCGCGACATCCATCTCCCGATCAACCTCCTACCTATATTCTATTAGAATTTCTAGGATTGTATGAACCATAAGATTCACCCACCAAGACAAATACTATGCCTAGGCAAATCTAACATACACAACCTATAAAAATCCTCTGCCAGGTCCACAATTAGGTATCATCACTAGAGTCACGAGATTCCCCGAAGAAAATCCTAGCTAAGAGACTCAACCCAATTGCAACCCTATTAGACTATGCTCAAATACATTTCATGGAACATTTAAGTCATGCATACTATGTTAGGTAAGCATTGAAAATCATTTTATACTACAATGCCACCTATAGAAGACAATAAGTAAGGAAACACTCACACTTGATTGGATAGACCTAGCCAATCCAATTGGATCCAATAAAGCACAAAGATAACCACAATCACCGCAAGCACTTCAAATCCCCAATTGGCTACTCGGGTTACTCAAATCAATTCAAATCCCTACATGAAACATGATTTATACACATTACTGAAAATCAGTCCATAAGTGTGCTAAACAACTATCTTTAAACCCAATTTCACAGCCAATTAAGTTCCTAAAATGATTATACCCATGAGTCAATTTCCATATTGCCCAATTCAGTCATTTAATACCAATTTAAACTATACATAACCCAAATTGAATTCAATAGGTTGATCTCCCTTAATCCAAACACTATAATACATGACATTCAATTATATTAAGGGTCAATTTGACTAACTATCAAGTCAATTTCATCAATTGACTAAGTCCAAGTCAAAATCTCCAAATTACATGGCAATCACCAAATCACATGAAAATTGTCAAATTTCATGGCCTAGGCCAAAATTACTCCACAATAGGGTTTTCATTAATCAAAATCAGTAAATTAGAGTGTCATACCACAACATTTACCCATGCATTCCATACAAATCACATGCAATTTGAAATAAGAAACCCTAGGTCAAAATCTTAGTTTAGTAGGTCAAATCCATGAAACCCCACCAATTTCTTGTTAGAAATTGGGGTTTTACCATTTATAGACTCCCAACACACTCTAGATTAACATATCTAAATTCCAAGACCTAAGTTCAACATTGGTTTTCCATCACCCTCCTTAAATTTTGGGATTTATGGTTGAAAAACACTCATTAGGTGTTGACTGAGGTTAGGGAAGGTTATTAACATAAAAAAACAAGCATAAAATAGCCTAAACAAGTAAACCCTAGGTCAATGAACCTTAAAATCCGGGATTCATAGAAACCCAGGCCGAAAATCAGTTTGCATGCATGAGGGAAAGTGATAGAAGGAAGAAAAATGAGAGGGAATGAGGGAGATTTGATTGCCTTTGGGTGATTTTTGGGCAAAAATCACCAAAAAACCCTAACTTATCTCCCTTCTCTCCTTTCCCCTTCTTTTTCTCCTCTCCAAGCTCCTTAAACTCTTTTCTAAGGGAAAATGAGCAAGTAAGCTAAAAAAAATGAGTTGGTTGCTTTTATAGAAAAATTTTGGGCCCACATGAAAAAATACACTTAAATAAAAGGAACAGTTTTCCTGTTACAATTACTTGCACTTAGATAATTAATTTCTTGCAAACGACTCACCAATTTAACATCATAACCGTTCCAAACTTTTATGAGTCGGTTATCAACATTCTGGTAAACTTTCAGCTCAATCCATCAGTGGAATTGCGAGATCTATCCGTTTGATCAAAACTGCGCAAACAAATCCGTAAATCCAAGAAACAGTATTTGGAGTCTTATACCTCACAATAGACAAATATGATTAAGATCTTCACTGATTATAATGAAGATCTATCAAAGGAGAATAAGCTGAATAAATTTTAGCCCAATCGGACCACGGATCTGGGAGATCAAGTAATTGATGTAATCGGTGACAGAAATTTCTTGCTCCATGGAGCGAGCTCCACTTATTCAAAATACCATTTTTGACATGTTTCGACGCCGAATGGGTCTCCGATCATCTTGAGACTTTACGCAAACATTAAACAGCTTAAAGCATGCAAAGACACTCAACCAACACGCGTCAAGCATCAAATACGTATACGGGTACTCTATGGGTCTAAATGACTTCATCCTAAGGTACGGGCGTTACAAATCAATATATGTATGATAAACAATAACTACACAGTGATAGCAAAATTATCAAACTAATATATGTTCGTGCATAATTAATTATATAATAATGTATATGCATGAGAATAATAAACTATATGAATGATTTTAGAAAAGATGCAAATCATGTGTAGTTAGAACAAGTAAATGTTACTCTACAACACTAAGATTCTAATAAAGAAATACAACCATGAAGCTCTTGAATCTTCGTAAGGTGTTGTTTCTTCGACATGCTTTGACAATGCAGTTGAATCCATTAGATATATCTAGTTAGGACTGAAACAACTGCGTCAAAGAGATTAGTTATCACAAGTATGTTATTTGCAATCATCAAAACAAAACTAGGTGAGAGTAGTTACATCAACAAGAAAATCCTTCTACCTTGAATGTATGTAAATGTTTGGGAAAGTTTAACTATTATTTTGATTTGTAAATATGTACATAATACTATCTATGGTATATATAACATATAGATGGGAATGGATGTTAGAAATAATTGTACATGGTTTTATGTGTTAGTTATAGATTTTTAATGGGAATGAGATGAGATTTATATTGTAAATGGTTGGTTTGTGAAAAATCAAGTTGTGTGATATTGTGAGTAAATAAGGGAGGTTCTGCCGAAAATTCTAAGAGTTAGTATATTAGATTGTTAATGGATATGGAAAGGCTGACAGAGTGTCATATACGTCGGTGTATGGCATATATGCCATTTTGTGCCTCTACGGAGTGGGTCGCGACACTTCTAGACTCCAGCTCAAACCCACTTTCTCAATCTCTCAATTTAACCGTTGAAATTCCACAACATTCACATATGTTGAACAACTCAAAGAGATGACACAAAGATGAAATTTTCATTGAGAACGGATCGAATTCTCACCTTGGAGTCACAACCCTAACCGTTTGTTCTTCCTTTCCTTCGTTTCCCCTCTTTCCCCAGCTCAAAACTGCCAAAATGATCGTGAAATCAGGTTTTTTAAAACCTTAAACCACCTCTTTCCCAAGAGCGCGCTTCTTTGCTGCTCAAAAAACAAAATTTTATCAAAACCTGTGAGAAGCGCGTTTCTCCCTTAACAGGAGCGTGCTTCTCCACTTAAGGAGTGTGTTTCTTGCAAAAGCCCCAAAATTAAGCTATCTGGAATCCACCACTGAAGCGTGCTTCTCCATCAAGAGCGGGCTTCTTATGTTCCAGAGTGCAAATTTCACTAAGTACTGGGCATTTAATGACATAATTAACATCCTAGGGTACCAATGACCCTACTATACTTGTATTTTCATCATTTTAAAACTAATATACATACATATATGCATATAAATACGTCTTACAATACATATAAGTTAACGCATATGTTTGACTCAAATGTACGGGGTGTTACACTTTCCCATCAATTAAATTGTTTGTTTATGTGGCCTTTATTGTTTATTGTATGTGATGCTTATTTATATATTGTTATTTATACAGTTGGTTCATTACCGTGTGTGAAGGCCTTAACTGGGTCTAATTTTTCAGACTAGAAAGATGAAGTGTTTTTAACCTAGGGCTATGGGACTTGGACTTGGCCTTTAGGATATATGAGTCGCCTCGACCTACTATCACTAGTGGTCTAGATGTGAAGAAAGAATGGGAATGACGGGAGAGCTCCAACCGTTTAAGCCTAATGTACATAAAGAAAAATATTCCCAAGTACATTAGAGGAGCCATTCATGATGCACCATTGGCTAAAGGCTACCTTAAAGCCTTAGAGGAACACTTTACTGTTTCCACCAAATTGCTGGCTAGCACTCTCATGACACAATTAGTGACCATAACCTATGATGGACATAGTTGGGTTAAAGACCACATCATGAAAATGACTGATATTACAAGTTAATTAAAGAATCTGGATATGGAAGTTAATGACTTTTTTCTGATCCACTTCATTATGAACTATCTTCTTGCACAATTTGATGTTTTCAAAACAACTTATAATGCGCAAAAAGAGAAGTGGAAGCTAAAATAATTAATTAGCATGTGCTCCAGAAGAAGAATAACTCAAGTCGAGTAATCTAGAAGAAACACACTATGTGGGTCAGAAATCAGTCACTAACAAGAATAAGAATAAAAAATTCAACAAATCTAGGTATGACACAAAGACCAACACTAAATCTGGACCCAGTCAAGTACACAAACCAAGAGGAAAGAAGCGAGTACAGTGTTTCTTTTGTAAGAAATGAGGCCATGTCAAGAAAGACTGCTATGATTACAAGAACTGGTTAGGAAGGAAATGTAGCACCTATAGTTTAGTGTGTTTAGAGTCTAATTTAGTCATTGTCCCACCAAACACCTAGTGGATTGATTCAGGAGCCATTATTCATGTTTCCAATTCTATGCAGGCGTTCATATAGAGCCAGAAGGTCAATCCCAACCAAAGGATGCTCACAATGGGTAATGGGGTTAAAGCTCCTGTTCGAGTTGTTGGTATCGTTCGCCTGGTCTTTGATAGTGGTTTTACCCTTATTTTAGATGATGTACTCTTTGTTCCTTCTATGTCTAAAAATCTCATTTTTGTATCAAGACTTGACAAGTTGAACTATGCATTTTGTTTTTGTAATGGTATTTTTCATAATTCTAAATATATTGGTTCTGGATCCTTGTGTGATGATCTTTACATGTTAAACCTTGATCCATTGTTCTCTCAAGCTCTTTTATCTTCGAATGTGAGTACCAAACATAGTCTTCTTGATATTTGTTCTTCAATGTTGGTGCATAAAGCTTAGGCCATATTTCTAGAGCAAGGCTAGAAAGGTCGGTCAAAGAAGGAATCCTGAACACATTAGATTTTTCAAACTTGGGTTTTTTCACTAACTGTGCTAAACGAAAAATGACCATGTTCAGAAAAAAGGGTGCTACTAGGAGTAATGAGCTTTTTGTTCCTGTTCATATTGACATTTGTGGCCTGCTTCATACCACTACCATTAGTGGTAAGATTTACTTCATAACATTAATTGATAATTATTCTCATTATGGCTATGTGTATTTGATTGGTGAAAAAGCAGAGACACTGGATGTATTCAAAATTTATAAAAATAGAAGTTGAACATCAGCTTGACAAGAAAATTAAGGATGTACGATCTGATCGTGGTAGTGAATACTATGGAAGGTACGATCAAATAGGTCGTAATCCAGGGCCATTTACTAGATATCTACAAGAGTACGGTAGAGTTGCTCAGTACACTATATCAGGTACACCTGAAAAATGCTGTATCTGAAAAAAGAAATCACACTCTTATGGATATGGTGAGGTCTATGATGAGTCATTTTGACTTAGCAGAATACTTATGGGGTGAAGCTTTAAAGATTGTTGCCTATATTCTGAACAGAGTGCCTTCTAAGGTAGTTTCCAAAACACCTTTTGAGTTGTGGACAAGTAGAAAACCTAGTCTTAATCACCTGCGTGTTTGGGGTTGTGCAATAGAAGTCAGACTATTTAACCCACAAGAAAGGAAACTTGATCCCAAAATAGTTACTTGTTCTTTTGTTGGATATCCTAAAAGGTCCAAAGGTTATAGATTTTATTGCCCATCTAATAATACCAAATTAATTGAAACTTTATAAAATGCTAGGTTTATTGAGGATGATACCCATAGTGTGTTATGGAGCCTAGACAGGTGGTATTTGAGGAGAACCATACTTTGGATCCAATTCCTCAAAATAATATTCATTTTCTAATTATTACCATGGAAGAAAGTGATGAAAATCACCAAGAGTCTATTAAGCATACACCTCACATGGAGACTGAGATAAATGTTATCCCAATAGAACCAATAGTTAATATGCCATTAAAGAGATCATAGAGAGAAAAGAGACATGTTATATCAGATGACTGTGTAGTTTATCTACAAGAATGTGATTTTGACATAGGTGAAGAAAGTAACCCAATGTCATTTTCTGAAGCCAAAGATAGTATCCATGCTCCTAAATGGTTAGATGCAATGAAAGTTGAGTTGAACTCTATGTATAAAAATGAAGTTTGGGATCTAGTTGACTTACCTGAAAGAGTCAAATCCATTGGTTGCAAATGGGTATTTAAAACTAAAAGGAACCCCAAAGGTAAAGTTGAAAGATATAAAGCCAGATTAGTTGCTAAGGGTTTTACTCAACAAAAGGGCTTTGACTATAAAGAAACATTTTCTTTTGTGTCAAGGAAAGACTCTTTCAGGATTATAGTGACATTGGTGGCTCATTTTGACCTAGAATTGCATCAAATAGATGTTACCACTGCATTTCTAAATGGTTCATTGTTTAAAGATGTCTATATGGTTCAACCAGAAGGTTTTGATACTGAAGGCAAGGAACATTTAGTTTGCAAACTTAAGAAGTCCACTTATGGGTTAAAACAGGCTTTTAAGCAATGATACTTAAAGTTTGATGAGGTAATAAGATCTTATAGTTTTGAAGAAAATAAAATTGATGAGTGCATTTATGTGAAAGTCAGTGGGAGTAAATTTATTTTCTTAGTGTTGTATGTTGATGATAAACTACCTGCTAGTAGTGATCTAGGAATGTTACATGAGATTAAACAATTTTTATCTCAAAGTTTTGAGATGAAGGATCTTGGTGAGACTTTTTTTTTCCTTGGCATAAAGATTCACCGAGATAGATTTGCATCTTGGTGACGCTTCTTTTTTCCTTGGCATAGAGATTCACCGAAATAGATTTCGTGGACTTCTTGGATTATCACAGAGAACTTATATTGATAGAGTTTTTACAAGGTTCAACATGCAAAACTGCAAAGGTGGAAATGCACCCATTGTTAAGGGTGATAAATTTGAAAAGTTCTAGTGTTTGAGAAGTAACCTAGAGCAAAAACAAATGAAAGACATTCCATGCGCTTCGTTAATTGGAAGTCTCATGTATGCTTAGGTTTGCACACGACCAGATATAGGATTTGTTGTCGGGATACTAGGCAGGTATCAAAGTGGTCCTGGTTTGGATCATAGGAAAGCCACAAAGAAAGTTTTAATATATTTGCAACAAACTAAAGATTATATGCTAACATACAAGAAGATCGACACACTTGAAGTGTTGGGTTACGCGGATTCTAATTTTGCTGCTTGTCCGGATAGTAAGAAATCCACTTCAGGTTTCATTTTTCTAATGGTTGGAGGACCGATGTCATGGAAAAGTATGAAACAGACTTTGACAACTTCATCAACCATGTAACCACTTTGGTTACGAAATTTCATCTCAGGCCTTCAAGTGGTTGATTCTATTTCTCGACCATTGGTGATTTTTTGTGACAATTTTGCAGCAGTTATGTTGTCTAAGAACAAGAAGAGTTCGGGAAGGTCAAAGCATATTGACATTAAATATCTTGTTGTTAGAGAGATAATTTAGAACCAGCTAGTGTCAGTGGAGCACATTAGTACAGGCAGATGATTGTTGATCCCATGACTAAGGGTTTGTCGTCTATATTGTATAATGAGCATGTTGCTCATATGGGTCTTATAGACTCATTTGATGTACTTACTTAGTGAGAGTTATGGTAATGGATCAGTTTCTGACACTTTGTATTTGTGATAACATTTATTATTATTATCCTCGTTTATACAGTATTTTCCATATTAGAGCACATGTGTACGGAAAATTTGATGTGTCTTAATTGTTAATTGAGACATTGTTGAACCAAAGCATGACATACATTTCTCTTTTTGTCAGCTAATGTACATGCCTCATTAACATTTCTTTTCCTCACTTGGATAAATTGTTTATCATTTTATAAAGGCCAAGTGGGAGGGTATTAGATAATGGCCTTTATTAAATGATAAACTCATAAATTAAATAAAACCAAGTGGGTGAATGTTATATATATATATATATATGGTTTTATTTAATTCATTAGTTTATACTATTATCAAATAATCAAAGGGTAATTTTGTCCTTGTAAATAAAATTGGTTACTTAGTGTCCATTGATGTAACCGTCACCTTGCAGTTACAAGAGGATTGATTCCAACCTTCATAGACTAAGTTTTAAAATGTGTTTTTCATTTGGGATATTTAATTAATCCTAACACCATAAGGGAATATTATGAGAAGGTTGAAGGTTTATGCCAAATTGATCTGGGAAAATGACAGGTATCGTTTAATTTCCATTTTATATTGTGATTTATAGAAATCTTGGGTTTATAATTTCCATCACAATCACCACTTAAATTAGTGACTCTCCCTCATTGCTCGGTGGTTGTTTAATATCCATGGCTCACTCTGAGCTCCCTTTGAGCTCTATATTAGACCCTTGAGCCACTATTAAGTTTTTAAGCCACTTTGTCTATGCATTCATAAGCCTTAGAGTGTTATTATATGAAGGATTTGGTCTTCTTCCCTCACAAGTGTCTTCCTATGGGCCGTGAGGTCGGTTTGATTAAAAAAATAAAAGAAAGAAACTGGTTTTCTACTAGCAAATTTTGGTCATTTAATTGATAGGTTGTGGCAAATGATAAATAATTTTTCATTTTTGAGCATCTTATGCCCAAAAGAAAGCAAGCACATATAGTAGTCCATTGGTTGTCAAGTACTTGTACTAGTTGATGTTTCTAAATAATAATAAAAAAATTGTTCCAATAGAAACAATGTGGTTTGAAGTGATATAAGGACGATTATGTTGAAATGTGGTTGACGTGAATTAATTACATATGTGATTGCTTTGACAGGTTGACACATTTTTCTTATGTTAAAAATATAGATACTCAACAGTTTGTCGGTACATCATTTCATTCCCTCTTGTATGATTTATATCTTAAAGGATCATGATGTTCATATTTTAGATAACATTTAGTACTAGTGGGGAGCCGGGGTTGGGTCCTTATATGAATAGCATACTTTCTTTATGTTTTTTCTAGAATTGTACACTTTCATACTATATACTATAGATAAATATAACACTGTAAATAGCTAAGAAAAGGGAGGTGCGAATTCGAGAGTTACTAAAATAAATAAGTATATATATTATATGGTTTTTCTTTTCATGAATAAATATTCCATTCATCACCACCAATCATATTAAAACTCAAAAATTAATTGAAAATAGACTCCAGGAAATTAATATTACTATTAATATTCAAATCTATGTTTAATTAATTCATTGCTAAAATATGTATAATAAATTAGATAGTGCATGAATCAGAAAACAACGTCCTTTGAACCAAAAACCAAAAAGAATTTGAAAATAAAAACAACAACAAATGATAAGTTTCGCATATGAATTTTATAACATGCAAAGAAAAAGAAGTGAGAAAATGTTTCCCTATTTATTTACACAAAACTTTTCCCCATTGTACACTGCCGACAATGGTAAAATAATCTTGTCCTAAGATATAAAACAATGATAACTTGATGTGGACCCAAAATCTTGTCCTAGAGATATTAACTGGGTGTGGACCAAGGATCTTGTGTAAGAATAACATCGAGATTGTCATGTTTGTCTTTGCAGCCAAGAAAAACCCTTGAACCATTAATTATTATAAGTTTAGGCTAAATAGGTTCTGATTGGAGTGGTGCCCATGATTTTAACTGGTCCAGGCCCAATTTATATAATTCACATTGCATAATGAGCTCAACAGGACCTAAATATATCTTTTAGTCTAAGCCAGTTCATTAGATATATATTGGCCGAAAAGGCCGGAAAAGCCATCAAAGCTTTGTCCTTTTTAACCATTAGTATACAAAATAAGGAAGCTTACATTTTTCACCATTAATATTGGAAAAACTCACTAATCAGCACACATTAACATTAGTATGGGGAGGAATATAAGTAGGAAGGATCGTTTATAAAAATCTAAGGCAAGTTATTCTTTTGTTTTTTTTTTTGAAGCATTGGTTTGATAGCGCAAGACCAAATCATGTGTCTTAGTTCAACATAGACCAGGTTCGATCATATAGGATCAAACCGATAAGCACGCAGTTTGGTCTTGGATGAATTGAGACATCCAGCTAGGGGCGTGGTCAGGATTTTTCTTTCGGGTGGACTAAAAAAAATTTTTTGACAAACTTCGACGGCACGAGAAAAATTCATTCATTAAAAATAAAAGATACACCTCGATAGGGGGGACATAATGAACCTTACCCCTCAAAATGCATACATTAACTATAATACATAACACAAGAATATAAAACCTAAAAAAAAATGTAATACAATGCAATTATAAAAATCATGTAAACTTTCTTTAACGAGTTTTTAAACCTTCAAACTCATCGATAATCTAGGTCAATGCTATTAACAATATCTCTTTCAATATATATCACCATACAATTTGTAAAAAAATCATCCTTCATTTTAGAACGAAGTGATGTTTTGATGAACTTCATAACTGAAAATGCTCGCTCTGTTGTTGTGGACTCATGAAGAGTTAATATTAAAAGGATCAACTTATCAATAAAAGTGTAGTGTTCTGATCTCCTTGTTTCTACTAAACATTGACATAATTCTGAAAGAGAAGTAGTATTCTGAAATTCTTTACCACAAAGAACATCAAACCTGTAATGGCTCAATTGTCTTCTCAAATCTTCAATGTCATCGCTACAAAAATCTTGAGAGTAGAAATTATCGGTAAGAGTACAAATATTGTCAACATCAAATAACTTAAACCTGTCAATAGGGCTCAATGCCATGCTAAAAGTAAGAAGTTGTATTGTTTACTCTGGGAATCTACTACTTAACTCCATCAATTGGAAATCAGTCACAACATTAAACATACTAAAGTGATAATGATGTTTAACTGTGATATTATCCTTTTGTTGACAAGAACGCCTTCTTCCTTGCATTTATATCAAGAAGTTCAATTTCATATCTACGGCAAAATGACACTACACTTTTTAAAAAAGAATTTCATTTACTCTCTCTTAACTCTTGAAGAAGCAATTTTGTGGTTGATGTTGGCCCAGATGTGTCCAAGAGGGGCCGGGAGGCGGGGTGAATTGGACACTTAGCAGATTTTAACCTTTTTTATAATTGGGAGGAATAATGAAAGCAGATTAAACAAAGTATAGCAATGAGATACAATATATGTAAATGGGATAATGCAAGCAAGATTTATAGTGGTTCAGCCACGCCTATATCCACTACCTAACCTCCTCAATTAGGATTTGTTCAAACTCCACTATGGACCTTCTTACGGGTGAAGATCAAATTGTAACACTTTCTCAACTTACGGGTGTGAGAACTACCGTTTCTCAGCTTACGGGTGTGAGAGGATCGTTTCTCTACTTACAAGTGAGAGAGAACCTATTCTCAACTTACTGGTGTGAGAAGACCGCTTACAACTTTGACCAACACTTGCTCTAACTCAGTGACTTACCTGCCACTACAATCTAATTACAGAATGAGATATGATTCCCTTTACTCAGAATCAAAATAATACTTACAACGTTTTGGATTGAACCTTCTGTTGCCACATATTCAGCGAAATATGTATCATGAAGTTTATGTTTAAAACATGTTCAAAGAGCTTTTGTCTTCATTAATGGGTTTTTGAAATAATGAAGAAGAAGATCGATCAACCCAGAAGACATGAAGTTTTTCTTTCAAAAGATCGTAAGATCAAGCACAAGTGAAAGAAAACTAACTTTCAAAAAGTGTTTTGGCACAAACGAAAACTGTCAATACGTTTTGAATGAATATCAGTTTCGTATTTCATTTGTTAGTTTTTCTACTCTGAGGCAGCACGTATATATAAGAATAACAGAGGCGCAATGGACTTGGTAATTTTGGCGCTCTAAGTTATTTCAAATATAACGTTAACATTCTTTCCATAAATGGATCGATTCCGCTTAATGCATATTAGGACGATAGCACCTGAATCATCTGATCCTTTCATGAAAAATGAATGTTCTGACAAAGTTTTAGAACGTTTTAAAAAGTTTTGAAATGTTTTTGTATGATTCTGAAAAGTTTTGAAAAGTACTCGTACATTTCTGAAAAAGGTTAACAGAAATGGCAGTAATGTCAAAACAGCAAAAATATATTTTTTGTCGTTTTGTTCCTTTGAGGGCGCTCATTGAACATCAGCGTCCTACTTAACAATGAAGTGAGGGCGCTACTAAATAGTAATCCTGACTTGTTTTGACAATTAAATGACTTAAAACATGAGGGAGCTACCTCGTAGTAAGCGTCCTGCTTTGTTTTAAAACGCAAAACATATGAGGGCGCTACTCAAGAGCAAGCGTCCTGAATAGTTAAAACAATTTTAAAATAATTTTAAGCACGTTGACGGACGATAAGCGTCCTGAAAGTTATTTAAGTTGATTCAAAGATGAGGGCGCTCCTACACAAGTAACGTCCTGATAATTCATTTAACTTATAACTTATCAGCGTCCTTAAAGATAGAAATCACGTAAAAATAAAAAAAATCTTTCAGCGAGCTGAAGCTAAATCAGCATCCTGACACTCTCAAAGGTTGATAAGAGAAAGGTCACTACTAACAAGTAAGCGCCCTTATTAATCAGATCAATTCAACCTTGAGCGTCTTAATATTTTATCAGCGTCCTGATTTATCAAGTCCAAGAGACTGATGCTAGAACATTAGTGTCCTGAAAGACTTTATAAATGCGGTTTTTGATTTCTCGATTAAAACACGATAATACATAAAGTAACCGGATTAAATCAAACATGCAACCAATCGATTAAAACATGCAGGCATGCATATTGCTAAATCACATGGCATAGAAGGTCCTACAACCTATCATAATCTAATCATACAAATAAACATCTTCAAACGATCATGGTCTTCAAGATGATCTTTTAATATGTTCGCCATGCATCATTGAATCTTTGATACCTTCAAGTAAGATTAGATATGCCATATGTGCAGTAATATCATGAACATAATGTAGTTTTGTAATCATCAAAATCTTTCATAATAGGGACATATTCTCATAAGGGACATGAGGATAATTGGTTTAATAATCTCCCCCTTTTTGATGATTTTAAACGCATTACTGTAGGCTTTGAAGTAAGCTAATAAAGTGATGTATGTATGCATGAGATGCAGTACTAATGTTCCTTGTTTCATATGATATGAATGTATTAGCAAGGAATGTACATAAATTATCACTAAAACTCCCCGTCAATGTTATACTCCCCCTGACTTTATGATGCTTCAATAATAGTACTTTCTCCCCCTTTCAAAATATCAAAAAGAGTAAAGTAACATGAAATATATCTCCCCCATATGGAGGTAAGCATCAAAGTGCTACAGATCGGTTTTAGAGAACATTCCAAGTTCTTGGAGAATATGAACAAACTGGTCTTTTGGTAGGGCTTTAGTAAATATGTCAGCCAATGTTCTTTGGTTCCAATATGAGATAATACTACTTCTCCATTTTGCACATGATCCCGTAAAAAGTGATGTCTTGTTTGAATATGCTTAGTTAGGGAGTGCAATACAAGACTTTTAGATATGTTAATAGCACTAGTATTGTCACATAAAATTTTAGCACATTGAATAAATATTTGATAATCTTGAAGTTGTTGTTTCATGTAAAGAACCTCAGAACAACAACTTCCAGCTGCAACATATTTTGCTTTAGTTGTGGATAGTGCCACGGAATGTTGTTTCTTGCAGAACCAAGAAATCAGAGAATTTCCAAAAAGACTTCCAATCGTGCTTCTATAAAGTTTTGAATCAATTGATTTACCTTTTTCATCCTTATCTAATAATTTGATTGCAGAAGTACAAGGAGTGTCAATCGATTTCAAATTATGCATTTGAAACTTTTTAATCATTTTCTTAGCATACTTTGATTGGCTTAAGAAGGTGCCTTTCGACATTTGTTTAATTTGTAAGCTGAGAAAGTATGTAAGTTTTCCCATCATACTCATTTTAAATTCCTTCTGCATTAATTTTGAAAACTCATCACATAGTTCTTTGTTTGATGCACCAAAAATGATATCGTCCACATATATTTGAACAATGAGCATATTATCATTGTGGTGTTTGACAAACAAAGTTGGATCAAGTTTCCTTTTTGAAACTTATGATCTAAAAGAGTTTTCTTATAACAATAGTTACCAGGCAAGTATACAAATGGCTTCATATGAAGCCCTATATGGACGACCATGTAGGTCACCACTGTGTTGGGCCGATTGGGAAGATAAGGTACTTACAAGACCTGATATGATAATTGAGATGAACGAAAAAGTGAAATTGATCCAGAAAAGGCTAGTTACTGCACAGAGGAGGCAGAAAAGCTACGCAGATAAGAGGCGCCGACCTTTAGAGTTCCAAAAAGGTGATAAGGTATTTCTGAGAATAAGCCCTCAAAAAGGCATCATGAGGTTTGGTAAGAAAGGGAAATTATCGCCTCGGTTCATCGGTCCGTTCAAGATCAGTGATCAAATTGGCGAGAATGCTTACAAACTAGACTTGCCAACTAGTTTATCCGCCATCCACAACATGTTCCATGTGTCGATGTTGCGAAAATATGAACCAGACCCTTCCCACACCATTGATTGGAAAGAAGTAAAAGTACAAGCTGATGCCACCTATGAAGAAGGACCTTTAAAGATCCTAGATTGGGAAGTTCATAGTTTGAGGAACAAAGACATTCCATTAGTTAAGGTGTTGTGGAAGCATCATGGAATTGAAGAAGCCACTTGGGAACTCGAAAATGAAATGAAGGCCAAATATGCCGACTTATTTCAAAGAACGTTCTAGGTAATTAATACTACTCCATTCTATGTGCGTACTATCAATTCTTTCTTCAAAACTCACCAATGGGTTGGTAAATTTAATGGACTGCTAATAAAATATTTTCAACGTTTTAGGTTTCGAGATACAAGTGGTCAACAGTGGAGAAAGTTAAACATCATAAAGTAAATAAGCTTAAACTTAATTTCGAGGACGAAATTTCTTTTAAGGCGGGTAGGATGTAATACTCCGAGAATTTTTAAGGGCATTTTTGAAATTATAACTCCAAAGGTATTTTCATAATTTTACACTAAGACCAAAAAGGGCTCAAACACGGCATGTGTTACATATAACGTGCTACTATATTTTATTTAGATCTTAATTCCTATTATGGTATCACTTCAAATTTAAAATAATAATTTAAACTTCTATGACTAGGCTTAAGTGACCATATAAAAGTATAATAATAATAATAAAGTTATAGGATAATCCACGTGATTCAAGCGTTCCCAAAATTCCATGACTATTCTACTTAAATGTAAATTCAAACTATCTATTTTAATCTCATAAAATTTACATACCATAAATCTTATTATTTATGAAAAGCAAGTTTCTAATAATCAATAGTTTTGCAATCTCTCCGTATAAAGCCACCACATGCTAGACATGGCAAGATATCCAACTTCCTTTTATTAATTCCTCTCATACTCCACGGTTAGCACATTCTTTCCATTTTGTGGACAAAAGCAATTTAGAAAATTAAGAAATCTTATCATTCTTAATTAGGCTCTATACACACGTGACACTAAGGCACAAATTTTATAATTTTGGTATCTTGTATTTGATTCCTAGTACTCCCAAAATTATGCATGAAGAGACCACAATCATGCAAGTCACCACACCCTAGCTTATAAGAAATATATAGAACAATTTTGCAGCCGCCTCCCATCTTCTTCATTCTACTCTCAACCCTAGAGCGTGAGCACACAGAGTGACGGCCGCCGACGCATCGTTGGAGCATCACCCAGGGTGATTTCCTTTTATCACTGTAAGTTTGCTTCTCCATTAATTATACAATCGATCACTCTGTTTTTGGCGTAGGAGATGGCAACCATGAATGAACCCATCTGCACCTGATTTCTTTTCCCTCTTCTTTTTCCTTTCCCCTTTCTCTCTGTTTCCTCCTCTAACCAACGCAAAAGAACAACAAAAGCAGCAGCAACGTTGCCGCTGTTGCCGTCCTCTTCTATTCTCCTAATCCCTGTTTTGCATATGACACATCACCATATATCCATTAACATATGTCTATATATTGCATACAATATATTTCAAAATTTCACCGCAACATCACCCACCTAGTTAATTACACGTCATATCGTATAATTTGTATTATTATGTTATCTCATATGGTTTTGCATTATATTATGTGAAATTATATCATATGTATAACATAACTATCAACATATAACATATATGTATATTATATTAAATGTAATGTCTATTAATCAAAACCATCAATATATTTGTATATGATGTGTATGTAATATTAAGTTACAACATATGTTATAATACGTATATTAAGTATGTGATAATACGTGTTATATGTAGTATGATATGCACATGTATTATGATACGCACATGTATTATGATACGCACATGTATTATACTGTCCACCTATGTAAATATGATATAGAAGTAATTAAGCGTACCCCTCGAAGCCACTACTCACCCTTAGATAGACACACCATATTTCTGAAATCTAAAATGATTATACAAAGCCTAATTTATGTATAATTTTTACCTATATAGGTGGATATCATCGAGTGTCAAGGAGTCTGAACACTTTAGAATTTAGCGATACAGGTGGAAAAGATTCTATGCCTTCATAATATTTTATTTTGATATATAGATAGGAACATTAAATTAATTAGATTTATAGCACTATTAGATTGCTGGTGAATGTGTATGGTACATGATTGTATGTATACCGTGATGTGATTGTTAGTATGATGATATGTATGTGTGCATGATTTTTGTTCTAATCAGATGTTAATTGGATGCATGCAATTCATGTGGTAACTGAAATTCATATGTAACTTTTAATGCTTGATAATGAGACATCTGACTTGAGAATATTGGCATAATTGTTATAATAAAGTTCATACATGAATACTATTATATGTGGCATTGTGACATGATACTATGTGTAGTGGAGTTTAAACATATCTTGTGAGTACAACTCATATCATATTTATATTGTATATATGGTGTGACTTTATTAAAGAACACGATTAAGATAAGAATCATACGTATGGGGCAGTTATTCTAAGGAATATCGTCAATGAGTATTATGGGGCAGTTATTCTAAGGAATATCGCCAATGTTTATTATGGGACAGTTATTCATGATGAATTTTGCCAACGAGTTTATGATTTTGGGTAGTGCCGCCTAGGGTTTGATTCCCTAAAGGTACGTGATTTGGAACGTGATGGAATTCTCAACTCAAACAATCAAATATTGCAACGATTAATGTGTAAAATTTGTTTGTAATGTTCTTGTGTATATATCATAATAAAATGTTGTGAATGGTTTAGATGACCCACTGGGCTTTTAAGCTCACCCCTATTTTTTACATGCAGGTACATGAAAGAATAGAGTCGCAAGTTCGTGACGTGTCTCACAGTAGTAGGGGTGGGTTAGTGGCTTAAATAACGTTATGGTAGTAGGACTGAGTAATTATTTAATAATTGATTATATCAATTAAATGCGTTGTATTAAAAATCAATGTTTTTGGAACATTATAGTGGTCGTTGAAGATTTCATGGGTTATTTTATATGTTTATGCCTTGGACTTGAACTTGTTAATTCTACTTGATGAATATATTTAAAATGTTGTGTCCATAATGGATGGACAAGGGCAAGTACCCTTATGGCTCAATATTCAATTTGGGTAATGGGAATCTATAGTCTGTGGCATAGAAATTGAAAGTGTATTCTTCTATCTTAACTTGTAACCTTATTTTGAATATAAATGATATTATTAAATTTATATTTACCTGTGTAAAGATTTTGGGGTTAAGGTAGATGGATACAATTCACGCCTCGATTTTTTATTTGCTATTTTCGTGATAAGAGCAAATATTTATTCTTATTACTGTAAATTTAAGTTTTGAAAATCGGAGTGTGACAGTTTTGGTTGCTCCGAAAAGATCCATGTGAATCAATTCGAGAGCCATAGAGGTTGATTGATGCCTCTTGCTCTTAAATGATGATCTGGTGTGCTTGCCAAGTTGACATGGTTCACAAACCTTGTCATTTGAGTAAGTTCCTTCCGGAATTCTCGTGGCCAGATCATGTTTAACAATCCTAGATATGTTGTCCATATTAATATGAGCTAATCTCCTATGCCATAACCATGCATCATTACCAGAGATAGCACTTAAACATGTTATATTTTGTTTCTTCATGTCATTGAAGTTTGTGCAATACACATTCTTAATTCTAGATGCCATGAATGTAACAGTTTTATCAGTATGCTTGACAATACACCTATTTGCCTCAAATGAAATGTCATAACCTTTGTCACATAACTGACTTAGGCTCAAGAAATTATGCTTCAGCCCTTTAACATAAAGTACATCAGATATGGATAGAGAATCGTTACCAAAAGTTTCAATGCCTTCAGTATCACCTTTGCTATTGTCTCCGAAGGTGACCTTTCCTCCTTTCTTCTTTTCAAGGCTAAAAAAGTTAGATCTATCTCCAGACATGTGCCTGGAACATCCGCTGTCTAGATACCATACATCTTCATTTATGCATAAAAATATTTTTGACTTTGGTACCCATGCTTGTTTGGGTCCATGCATGTTAGCATCAGTAAGAACAGATTTTTCAATCCATGCATATTTTCTTTTCTTTCTACGTAAGACATTGCATCTAAGTATTGTATGACCTTCCCTATGACATTTGTTGCATTTCGGTGTCGTACTACTTTCGTTTAGACCCATGAGTGTAGGCTAGTCTAGTCTTGTCGAATGCACATTTTTGTGATCCTAACATCATGTCAAATATCTTTTAACCATTTGTGAATTTAATCACTGTGCAGTGCAGTCCTTTTTTTTTCTAAGAGTTTCATTTTCATTTTTCAGTTTCCCAACAACTTTCTTAAGTTGTTCATTATCTAGAGACAGTCCGTCTAGCTCTTCTTGTTAGAATTCAATTTCCTCAAAAACTTCTTCAAGACTATGCCTAAGTTTTTCATTCTTCCTAATCTCTTTACTAAGTTTTGACTTAAGCTCTTGAATATAAATGTTGAACTCATGCGATTTGTCAGTAGGTTAAGTTTTTACCTCTGTGCTTGCCACTAAGCATAATGCAAACGTGTGATCTGAATCCACTTCATCTTTGCTTGAGCTTGAATCATCCCATGTGGCTTTGAGAACTTTCTTGTCTTTTCTGTAAGAGCTGGTGTTCTTCTTATATTTTATGGGGCATTCACTCTTTATATGGCCTGGTTTGTTACAACCGTAACATATTAACTCTACAGGTTCAGACTCGAGTTTCTTTCCTTTGTGAAACCTTGAGTAAGAGTTATTCTTACTCTCTCTCCAAAGTAACTTATTGAACTTTCTGGATAACATAGTCATGTCATCTTCTGAGTCTGAATCATTTTCAGAGTCAGTTTCAACATTGAGGGCAATTGATTTCTTTTTTTTTCCTCAATCTTGACCAGACACATTGTCTCTTTTAGCTTCATTTCATGAACTATTAATGAACCACACAGTTCATCAAAAGTGTATTCAGCCAAATTCTTGGCTTTTTCTATGGCTGTGGCCTTGGATTCCCATGCTCTGGGTAGACCTCTTAGAAATTTTCAAACAGTTTCTTCTTGGTCATAAATTTTTCCTAGGTTCTTCATCTCATTGATGTTTGTTGTAAACCGAGCAATAGCTTCAGCTATCGAACCAATTTCCTTCATCCTATAGGTTTCATATTTTTCAACTAACAGTTGGAGCTTTGTCTTTTTTAACTTGCAAAGTTCCTTCGTGGGTTACCTTTAACTTGTTTCAGATTTCCTTAGCGGTTTCACACGCACTAACTCTATTGAACTCTTCGTCTGATAAACTGCAAAACAAAATGTTTACAGCTTGGTTATTCAATAATTCTTTTCTTTTCTTTAGCACTCCATTCGTCTATATCCTTTGTGACAGTAACACCATCAACTATTTTAGTAGGCGTTGGGCAGTCGTATGTCAAAACATCCCACATCTCTAGATCTTGGGCTTTAAGGTAATACCTAATCTTAGTTTTCCAGTGTGAATAGTTTTTTCCTTGAACAGTGGTGGTCGGTTGGTGGAGTTTCCTTCACCTGAGAGATAAGTACTTGTTTCGTTTTGTCATGCCATACTCAATCAAAAATGGTTAGATATTTTGATAGTTAAACTGCTCTGATACCAATTGTTGGTCGAGATGTGTCCAAGAGGGGGGAGGTGAATTGGACACTTAGCAAATTTTAAACTTTTTTTTTAATTGTGCGGAATAATGAAAGCAGATTAAACAAAGTATAGCAATGAGATGCAGTAAATGTAAATGGGACAATGCAAGCAAGATTTATAGTGGTTCGGCCGCGCCTACATCCACTACCTAACCTCCTCAGTTATGATTTGTTCAAACTCCACTATGGACCTTCTTATGGGTGAAGATCAAACCATAACACTTTCTTAACTTACGGGTGTGAGAACCACCGTTTCTCAGCTTACGGGTGTGAGAGGATTGTTTCTCTACTTACAGGTGAGAGAAAACCTTTGACTCCCCGAAAATTATTTCATCTAGCCCACAACCCAATTACAATTTACCCAAACTCTATGTGTTGCCTTGATATGTTTGGTGTTTGTTTGATGGTTGTTTAATGTTTGTATATTTGATGCTTGACAATGTATATAAATATATGCATTATAAATTGTATATGGGTCATGTTAAATTAAAGTATAATGCATATGTTATTATTTATGCATGGGCCCATTAAACCATGAATTGATATGGGTTAGGATTGATTGAATAAAATGATAAATGAGAATAAAAAATTTGGTGTATTAGATGGATTGGACATTTAAAATACATGGAAGCATGAGATTGGTTAAAGTACATGTGGTTGGTATGGGTAGTATGAGACCAACACATGTCAAGTTGGTGCATGAGAATGGACAAGTGTCCCATGCCCCATTTCTTTTCTCCAACACATGTCAAGTTGGTGCATGAGAATGGACAAGTGTCTCATGCCCCATTTCTCTTCTCCAATACATGTCAAGTTGGTGCATGAAAATGGTCAAGTGTCCCATGCCCATTTCTCTTCTCCAACACATGTCAAGTTGGTGCATGAGACCAACACATGTTAAGTTGGTGCATGAGACCAACACATGTCAAGTTGGTGCATGAAAATGGACAAGTGTCCCATGCCCCATTTCTCCTCTCCAACACATGTCAAGGTTGGTGCATGAGAGTGGACAAGTGTCCCAGGCCCTACTTCTCTTCTCCAAGGAAGTCCTAGAGGGTGAGATGAGTGGAGAGAAAGGAAAAAAGAAGAGAAAGGAAAGAAGAAGAGAAAGAAAGAGGGAGTTTCTTTGAGGAAAGTCTCTGCAACGTTTTCATCAAAGAATGGTTCTTGGTACTATATGGTCATATTGAGCTCAAAATTTGTCAGCAAGTTCATATCTTATTGTTATTCATTCTGGTCGGTGGAGATCGTGATTGGAGTTTTCGTTTGAAAGATATAACCTCCCAAACAAAGCTGGTCGGAAAGTCTGGATTTCTCCTGCAGTTTAGATCAAACTAATAGATCTTCTAAATCTACCGTTGGATGGATATGATATTTGAGAAGGTGGTTCACAACCGATCTTTCTACATTATGAACGGTTAAGATGTTGGTGAGTCAAGTATTGTGTGTGATATAGTCACCTGAGTTCAAGTATTTGCAGCCGGAAAGGAGAAATTATCTGATTAGAGACTTGTTCGTCAAAGAGGTTTATCGTTTCGGTCCACCGTTGGATTGAGCTGATTTTTGGACATAAGGTTTGTTTCTTTACATAATTCAATCTGTACGGTTTATTTTGTGATTAAATATTTCTATTGGTAGATTGATACATCTGAACAAAATATTAAATGAAGAATTGGTAGGGTTGCTTATATTAGACCTAAATTTAGAATATGAACTCAGACATTTCCAAATAGCTTGCATGTCAAATCGGTAGGGTTGCTTATATTAGACCTAGTTGCCATTGTTGATGAACCCATGATGTAAAATCAGTGATATACATGGCTGAACATGGTGACCGAGTGTAAATCGACAATATGGCCTAAGTATGGAGAATTTCATATTTTAGGGCTTTTGATGCTTTTGGCCTAGAAATCATTGAATTGATGCAATTTATGTTTAATTAAGCATGATTAGGGTTGATTATGCTACTGATTTGGTGGTTGTGACTATATCATGGGTTAAGCCTACTTGTGATCAAGTGACCCAATTTGGGCATGTTTATACCTAAGGAATTGAAAATTAGTATTTTTGATTAATTGAATGGTTTATGAATGAGAACTATGCATTAGAGGCCTAAGTCATGTGATTTGAGTTGAATGATGGGATTAGATGGGATTTAGGCTTATTGTCTATATGTGGGCTGATTTAGTATATATGTGGGTTGATGTGTAATGTCTATGTGATTGAGCATAGAAATTGATGTATGGTTGGATATTGATGAATGTTTAAGGACCTTGATTGGGTTGATTCGGTTTGGTGTCCGTGTGTGGTTAGATACTCTCGCGAGGCTTGGTTATGAGTAGACTTCATTTATGATTATATCTTTTATGTCTTCATATCACTTATATATATTGTATGTTGAAAGCATGAATGTGTCCTAATGTTTTGAATGATGCATTGATTTGAGAAAACCTTATGACTTTGGTTGGGCCCATCTATCTGGCTAATAGGGGGACTTAACCTTGTCATAGGAGGGTTTTAAAAAGAAAATATTTGGGGATGAGAACGGTACGGTGAAATAGACGTGCACTAGTAACCCCAATTAATGTGGAATGTGAATCCAAATTGATAAGCTTTTACTTGCATCGAACCTATTATAAATGCTTGATATCTATATGTTATGAGCTTTTAATCATGCTACACATTGACATGCATACATGATATTTATTGATGAGTATTGATAGCGTATTTGAATTCTATTCACCTGGCACCATTGGCTCACCCTCATTTTTCTCTTTCAGGTCCTTTTGTCCTGAATAAGGGCAAAGGGTAGTCATATCTTGAGGGCCTTACCGGCGAGAGAATCCAAGGCCTCGATGTGAGTTGAGAGGCATTTTGATTGAAATGTGTTTTAAATTATGATGTATTATATTTTGGACTATGTAATTATAACACTTACCACATTGTAGTATGGGTGAGTTGGGACTTGTTAGATTGACCATGTGGACATATGACGGCTTTTCTTGTACCTATAGTTTTGGACTTTATGTGTATGTCGATTTTGATGGACTGTAGGGATTATGACAATTTTATTTATGGTTCATTTTTATGGATTATCTCTTGTCTTGGATGATTAATACGGTTGGTAGTTTTGTTTAGTACCTTTTGATATTATGTCGTTCTTTGAGATAAGGCTCGTAGGGTTTCAACCACCTCACGGGACTTTAGGAGTGGTTGGAGATGCCTAAGCCGGGCGTCCCGCCCCGGCATTCCGCACACCATTCCTTGCGGGGTTGGTGGTCCGGGGTACGGGGTCGCCACAGTTGGTATCAGAGCCCGATTTTACTAGGTTTGGTCTATGTATTGGACTTAGATGACTTTGACCTAGGAATTGGGTGAGAGATTTAGGTGAATAAAAAGCTTAAAGGAACTAACTTAAAAGCCTTACTATCATATTTTATGTGTGTATTATATGATATGGGTAGTTATGAGGCTTTGTTAATGTTTTAAATTCTTTATTGTGTGATGGTTGCTCGTATTTCTACTTCTCAGTGTCATGAGGAGGAACGGGAGATTAAGATAGCCACACACAGGGCCATCCGATGATGACCGAATGGGGAGGATGGAAGAGATCATTCGGGCACAGGGTCGCTTGATGGCAGCCCAGACTGCACAGATACAGGCGTTGGTGCAACAAGTCTAGGTTGTTGCTCGACAGTCTCCTCAGACAATACATTAGGAGGCGGGCACTAGTGGGGCCGAGGCGGCCGGGGCTAGTGGAGCTGCAGGGGCAGCAGGACCTCAGATGGTTGTACCTCAGCCTGTGCGTACACCTGCTCCTATTGTTGTGGAGAACCCCACTGATCGGCGGATCAGACTGCTAGAGAAGTTCATGAAGCTAAAGCCTAAGGAATTCATTGGTGGGGTTGACTTGAAGAAGGCTGAAGATTGGCTGAAGAATGTCGAGAAGATCAGACGCTCCTTAGAGCTTGATGAGGAGTCTCAGGTCCTATGTGCTGCTCACACACTAGAGAGTGATGCAGAGGGCTGGTGGCTTTCAGTGTTGGATACACAAGGGGCAGTGAAGAGTTGGGACACCTTCAAACGGTTGTTCTTACAGGCTTACGTTCCAGAGACAGAGAGACAGGCTAAGCAAATCGAGTTTTTGAATCTCACACAGGGTACCATGTCAGTCAGGGAGTACGAGCTCAAATTTAGGCAGCTCGCAGTTTATGCCCATGGGTTAGTTCAAACACCGAGTGACAAGATTATGAGGTTTTCTTTGAACCTAAGGTCGGCGATCCGACAGGCCTTGTCTGTGACGAAGATGACTGATTTTGCCACAGTAGTCCAGAGGGCCAAATAGTATGAGTTGGCTGAGTGGGTTGATGGTATGTCTACACGGACAACTCCAGGTGAACATACTTCACAAGCAGAGTCTGGGGGACAGTTCCAGACTCCATGGAAGAAGGGAAAATGGGGAAAGAAGATAAAGTTTTATGGAGGAGCACAGTCTGAGGGTGCTTAGAGTGGGGCATCCCAGATTCAGACTGGTGTGATGGACTCACCAGTGGTTTCCTCTCCTGTCCCGAATCTCATTCAGGCACCGAGTGCACCGAGACCCCCATTCCCACAGACTATTGGTCGAGGAGGCTATGTGGCGACATCTGAGACTGGATCATCTGCGCCCAGGGCTCCGTTCTTATGTTATCAATGTGGGCAGGCTGGGCATAGGAAGTCAGAGTGTCCAAATTTTCAGATGGCTCAGGGATTTGTGCAGCAGTCTAGTGCCAGAGAGACAGCGAAGACAACTATTGAGCCAAACCCGACAGCATCCAGGACTTTGGTGGAAGGTACTCTTATTATTTGTGGTGCTTCTATGCATGTATTATTTGATGTTGGGTCTACATTATCATTCATATCTGAACGTATGGTAGATAGTTTGCATTTGACTCCCATTAGGGCTAGTACATGGTTAATGGTGAGTACTGTAGCCGGGGAGAGGATCTACCCGAACATGATCTGTAGCTAGTGTGTGGTTCAGATTGGTGATGTTGAGATGCCAGTTAACTTTCGAGTCCTAGAGTTTTATGCAATTCTTAGGATGGATTGGCTTGCGGCTTATCATGCAGTTGTCGACTGTTTCGCAAAGAGAGTCATTTTCCAGATCCCCAGACACCCAGTGTTTACACTACAGGGTAGAGCTTCAGACCAGACAGTCACAAGGGGTAGATTTGTGACTGATGGAGATAGGGAGATTTTGGCTGGGTTAGTGCCTGATGAGGAAAATACTAGTGAGGTGATACTTGAGGATATTGCCATTGTTAGGGACTTTCCAGATGTGTTCCCTGCGTATCTTCCAGGATTACCACCGAAGCGAGATATCGGTTTCATCATTGAACTAGTCCCTGGCACGAAGCCTATCTCCATGGAATCATATAGAATGGCGTCAGCCGAGTTAAGAGAGTTGCAGAAACAGCTCGAGGAGTTATTGGCTAAGGGCTTTATTTGCCCGAGCGTGTCACCCTGGGGAGCTCCAGTTCTTTTTGTGAAAAAGAAAGATGGGAGCTTGCGGTTGTGCATAGACTATCGCCAATTGAATAGGGTGACCATCAAGAACAAGTATCCTCTCCCAAGGATTGATGACTTGTTTGATCAATTGAGGGGAGCGAGGTATTTTTCGAAGATTGATTTGCGCTCTGGGTATCATCAGCTGAGGATCAGGGAGGAGGATGTGCCTAAGACAGCATTCAGAACCCGCTATGGACATTATGAGTTCCTTGTGATGCCATTTGGTGTGACTAATGCACCGGCGATGTTCATGGACCTGATGCAGAGGGTCTTTAGGCAGTATCTGGATAAGTTTTTCATCGTCTCCATTGAAGACATATTGGTGTATTCCAAGACTCGGGCTGAGCATGAGGAACACCTCAAAGTGACCTTGCAGACTCTGAGAGAGCATAGGCTATATGCAAAGCTGAGCAAGTGCGAGTTTTAGATAACCGAACTGAAGTTCTTAGGTCATGTGGTGAGTTCTGAGGGGATTTCAGTTAATCTGTCTAAGGTTGATGCCATTATCAGTTGGCCTAGGTCTACCACAGTGACCGAGATCAGAAGCTTTCTTGGGTTAGCTGGTTACTATAGGAGATTCGTTCAGGGATTCTCTAAGATAGCTACGCCTATGACTAGGTTCACCCAGAAAGATGTGTCCTTTGTATGGACTGAGGAGTGTGAGAATGCCTTTTTAGAGCTGAAGAAAAGATTGACATCTACGCCAGTGTTGATTTTGCCAGAGCCTGATCAGGAGTTAGTTATCTAAACGGATGCCTCTTGTATTGGCTTGGGTTGCGTGTTAATGTAGAAGGATAGGGTCATTGCTTATGCATCGAGGTAGTTGAAGGTGCATGAAAAGAACTATCCTTTTCATGACTTAGAACTGGCCGCAGTGATTTTTGCTTTGAAGATTTGGAGGCATTATCTCTATGGTGAGAGATTCACTTTGTATTCTGACCATAAGAGCCTCAAGTACTTGTTCTCTCAGAAGGAATTGAACATGAGGCAGAGAAGGTGGTTAGAGCTCCTCAAAGACTATGATTTTACATTGGAATACCACCCAGGTAAAGCCAATGTAGTGTTTGATGCGTTGAGCAGGAAGCGGGTTGAGGCAGTTATGGTAGCACGCCAGATGTCTCATGAGTGGAGACTACTTGAGGCTGCTACGATTATGAGTATATGTGCTCAGATGAGAGCTCAACCTACACAAGTCCAGGAGGTGATTGACCAACAGAGACTTCACGTTGATTATGTGATGTACAAGTCTTGGGCTGAGAGCAGTGATTTTACTAATTGGCACTTGTCATCTGATGGTACCTTGAGTTTTAGGGGACGTTTATGGGTTCCCGCAGATCCACGACTCAGACAGAGTGTTCTCCAAGAGGCTCACAGATCTCATTATGTTATTCATCCTGGAGGAACCAAGATGTATCATGATATGAAAAGAATGTATTGGTGGCCCGACATGAAGAGAGAGATAACTCAGTTCATTTAGAGGTGTGAGATCTGTCAGAGAGTCAAAGCTAAGCATCAGAGGCCTGGAGGGCAGATGCAACCGCTTGCCATTCCTGAGTGGAAGTGGGAGCATGTCACTATGGACTTTGTTATGGGATTACCCAACACACCGAGGAGACATAATGTTGTTTGGGTTATTATTGATCGCTTGACTAAGTCCGCTCACTTTCTACCGGTGAACAGGGATTCTATGGACAAGCTGAGCAGACTCTATATGCGGGAGATAGTCAGATTACATGGAGTACCAGTTTCGATTGTGTCAAATAGGGATCCGAGGTTTACATCGGTATTCTGGTAGGGGTTGCAAAGGCAGCTCGGCACTAGACTAGATCTCAGTACCGCTTTTCACCCTCAGACGGATGGCCAGTCTGAGAGGTTGATATCAATTTTGGAGGATATGCTTCGAGCTTGTGTCCTTGAGATAGTGGTAACTGGGAGGAGTACATACATCTGTGTGAGTTCGCGTACAACAACAGCTATCAGTCTAGTATTGGCATGGCTCCTTTTGAGGCATTGTATGGTCGACCCTGTAAATCTTCGGTCTGTTGGACAGAGGTAGGGGATATTGCAGTGATGGGACCAGAGTTTGTACAAGAACACACAGAGAAGATTAAGATGATCAAGCATAATATGAAGGTAGCCCAAGACAGGCAGAAGAGTTACGTTGATGCCAAGCGAAAGACCGTAGAGTTCGAGGTGGGTGACCAAGTTTTATTGAAGGTCTCACCTCAGAAGGGCCAGACGAGATTTGGGATAAAAGGCAAGCTCGCTCCGAGATTTATTGGGTCGTTCGAGGTTTTAGAATGAATTGGCCCCGTCGCTTACCGATTAACCTTGCCACCTCAGTTAGCAGCAGTTCACAATGTCTTTCATGTGTCAATGTTGAGAGTGTACAAGAGTGATTTTGATCACGTCTTGGACTGGAGGAACATTGAGCTGAGGCAGGATGAGACTTATGATGAGGAACCTATTCAGATACTTGATCGGAAGGTCCAAAGGTTGCGTAACCGCAAGATTTCGATGGTTAAGGTGAGATGGCAGTTCCATGGCGAGGAACAGGTTACTTGGGAGCGTGAGGACTACATGATGGAGCACTTTGCCGAGTTCATGGGCTTAGGTAATTTCTTAACCTTAAAACTTCGAGGACGAAGTTCATGCTAAGGTGGGTGCGATGTGACGCCCTGAAAATTATTTCATCAAGCCCATAACCCAATTGCATTTTGCCCAAACTCTATGTGTTGCCTTGATATGTTTGGTGTTTGTTTGATGGTTGTTTAATGTTTGTATATTTGATGCTTGATAATGTATATAAATATGTGCATTATAAATTGTATATGGGTCATGTTAAATTAAAGTATAATGCATATATGTTATTATTTATGCATGGGCCCATTAAACCATGAATTGATATGGGTTAGGATTGATTGAATAAAAGGATAATATGAGAATAAAAAATTTGGTGTATTAGATGGATTGGACATTTCAAATACATGGAAGCATGAGATTGGTTAAAGTACATGTGGTTGGTATGGGTAGTATGAGACCAACACATGTCAAGTTGGTGCATGAGAATGGACAAGTGTCCCATGCCCCATTTCTTTTCTCCAACACATGTCAAGTTGGTGCATGAGAATGGACAAATGTCACATGCCCCATTTCTCTTCTCCAATACATGTCAAGTTGGTGCATGAAAATGGACAAGTGTCTCATGCCCCATTTCTCTTCTCCAACACATGTCAAGTTGGTGCATGAGACCAACACATGTTAAGTTGGTGCATGAGACCAACACATGTCAAGTTGGTGCATGAGAATGGACAAGGGTCCCATGCCCCATTTCTCTTCTCCAATACATGTCAAGTTGGTGCATGAAAATTGAGAAGTGTCCCATGCCCCATTTCCCCTCTCCAACACATGTCAAGGTTGGTGCATGAGAGTGGACAAGTGTTCCATGCCCTAATTCTCTTCTCCAAAGCAGTCCTAGAGGGTGAGATGAGTGGAGAGAAAGGAAGAAAGAAGAGAAAGGAAAGAAGAAGAGAAAGAAAGAGGGAGTTGATTTGAGGAAAGTCTCAGCAATGTTTTCATCAAAGAGCTGGATCTTGGTACTATATGGTCATATTGAGCTCAAAATTTGTCAGCAAGTTCGTATCTTATGGGTATTCATTCTGGTCGGTGGAGATCGTGATTGGAGTTTTCGTTTGAAAGATATAACCTCCCAAACAAAGCTGGTCGGAAAGGGTAAAAAGGGTTTTTTATCCAAAACTAATACTAGTATAGGCTTTTTTTCAAAATGGCTACCTGAGTTATAGCCCAGGGTAGCCCTAACATGGGCTACGCCCCTGCATCCAAATCAATCCCAATCAACCAAATAAAGAGCTTTAGTACAGTACCAAACTGAAGCTCTCAATTCAGTTACACTAGGAATTGGCTATAATGCCTTCCATTCTTGCGTAATACATTATTTAATTTTAGGAATTTCCATCTCTAGCAAAAATGGAATTGAAGTAACGCCTAAATATTGTGTAGTCTTCATCTCTTTCACAGAAGAATAGGGTGAGAAACTAAGAAAATATCATTGCTTAATCCCCAACCCCTCTTTCTCTTTCATGTTACTCCAATGGATGCCCTTATTTTTGCACTTTGAGAGATTGATTCATCTAAGACCTCATTCTTCTCTTCTCCATGTAATTGGCTCCTCTCTATTCGAGAGAAGTTGGTTGTTTAGTTTTGTTTGTTCGAACTTTTGTTGGAGAATAGCTTCTGGTCAACTGAGACAGTTTGTCACACCCTGGGTTGCACAGCCTGACCCCTACCCAGGTGTGGGCGCACCCCCTCGGGGCAAACGCCTAAGCCATTATAGATCCATAATATTGTCCCATCTAGCCGAATTCACGATAACCAACAGGGCCCTAGTAACGGACTAGATCATTTACCCCCACTATTTATGAATAGTGAAGGACCTTCCCCCAAGTCGAACTCGCAACCTCCCCCTTAAGAGGTTAGATTTCGCACTTGGAGTAACCACTAAGCCAATGGTTCAGTGGCTACTCCAAGTGCGAAATCTAACCTCTTAAAGGGGAGGTTGCGAGTTCGACTTGGGAGGAGGCCCTTTACTATTCATGAATAGTGGGGGTAAATGATCTAGTCCGTTACTAGGGCCCTGTTGGGTATCGCGAATTCGGCTAGATGTGACAATATTATGTGATACTATGGCTAGGCGTTCGCCCCGAGGCTGTGCGCCCACACCTGGGTAGGGGGCACGCTGTGCAACCTAGGGTGTGACAAAAAGGCCTTAATTATACATAATATTGTCTCTACTGTAGCGCACTACAGTGTCCTTTGTCCCCCTGCACACCGCAGCGCACAGGGAGGGCCTCCCTATAAGGAGTCTAATTTTGCATTCTGAGTAACCACTGAGCCAATGGTTCAGTGGCTACTCCAAGTACGAAATCTAACCTCTTAAGGGGGAGGTTGCGAGTTTGACTTGGGGGAAGCCCTTCACTATTCATGAATAGTGGGGGTAAATGATCTAGTCCGTTACTAGGGCCCTGTTGGGTATCGCGAATTCGTCTAGATGTGACAATATTATGGATCCATAATGGCTTAGGCGTTCGCCCCGAGGGGGTGCGCCCACACCTGGGTAGGGGGCACGCTGTGCAACCCAGGGTGTGACAAAAAGGCCTTATGATACCCCCAAGTCGAACTCGCAACCTCCCCTGGCTACTCCAAGTGCGAAATCTAACCTCTTAAGGGGGAGGTTGCGAGTTCGACTTGGGGAGACGCCCTTCACTATTCATGAATAGTGGGGGTAAATGATCTAGTCCGTTACTAGGGCCCTGTTGGGTATCGCGAATTCGGCTAGATGTGACAATATTATGGATCCATAATGGTTTAGGCGTTCACCCTGAGGGGGTGCGCCCACACCTGGGTAGGGGGCACGCTGTGCAACCCAGGGTGTGACAAAAAGGCCTTATGATACCCCCAAGTCAAACTCGCAACCTCCCCCTTAAGAGGTTAAATTTCGCACTTGGAGTAACCACTGAGCCAATGGTTCAGTGGCTACTCCAAGTGCGAAATCTAACCTCTTAAGGGGGAGGCTGCGAGTTCGACTTGGGGGGACGCCCTTCACTATTCATGGATAGTGGGGGTAAATGATCTAGTCCGTTACTAGGGCCCTGTTGGGTTTCATAAGGCCTTTTTGTCACACCCTGGGTTTTACAGCGTGCCCCCTACCCAGGTGTGGGCGCACCCCCTCGGGGCGAACGCTTGCCATTATGGATCCATAATATTGTCACATCTAGCTGAATTCGCGATACCCAACAGGGCCCTAGTAACGGACTAGATCATTTACCACCACTATTCATGAATAGTGAAGCGCCTCCCCCAGAATCGAACTCGAGACCTCCCTATAAGGAGTCTAATTTCGCATTCTGAGTAACCTTTGAGCCAATGGTTCAGTGGCTACTCCAAGTGCGAAATCTAACCTCTTAAAGGGGAGGTTGCGAGTTCGACTTGGGGGGAGGCCCTTCACTATTAATGAATAGTGGGGGTAAATGATCTAGTCTGTTACTAGGGCCCTGTTGGGTATCGCGAATTTGCTAGATGTGACAAAATTATGGATCCATAATGGCTTAGGCGTTCGCCCCGAGGGGGTGCGCCCACACCTGGGTAGGGGGCACGCTGTGCAACCCAGGGTGTGACACAGTTGCTATGTGGTTAGTTAGTTAATGAAGTAGCTGGTCAGCTAGTTACTAATGTCAAAATTAGTTAGGTTGTTACAGGTCAGTTGTTAGTCGTTTGTATTTAAATGCTTTTGAAGCGTATATATATGTGTGAAGAGTCTATAATAAAGATTACTGAATGATCTGAAAGAGAATTCTCTTAATTTTCATCTTTTTTCTATCTTATTCTCTGTTTTTCTTAAGATTAATATGGTATTAGAGCCACTAAGACCAACGTCAATAGCTATTGTTTCATAAAATACGACAACTCAGAGAAGTTCTTTATTAACACAAATTGAAGTAACATATATAGCGAAAGCGCTCAAGTTTAATTTACCAATCAAGCTCAATGGAAGCAGTTGCACCTAGTGGAAGGTGCATGTGAGATCAACGATCAAAGAACCAGACTTGGATCATTTGATTAAAGGATCTAAGAAGTGCCCTCTCAGCGCTGAAAATACAACTAATGTTGATCCTCATGGAAGTGAAGAGATTGAAGCATGGCAAAGATCTGATCAATTGTTAATTTGTTGGTTATTTTCAACCATTAGTGAATATGTAATTCGTCAGGTTACGAAATGTGAGACATCTTTTGATGTTTGGACTACTTTAGATGTTTGCACAAACTTCCATGGCAAGAGCCTTGCAGTTGGAGCAACAAATAAGTTCGTTGAAGAAAGGATATATGACAGTCTCAAAGTTTATTCTTAAAGTGAAGACGATAGGTATAAAGTTAAGGTTAATTGGACAACTAGTCACGAATTCAGACCTGATCCAAAGTGTTCTTAATGGTGTTGGTCATGATTATGACCTTGTCGTGGTGCTTATTTCTTCTCAATAGTAGACTATGTCTCTGTCAGATGCACAATACTTGTTGATGGTACATGAGCAGCATATAGAGCAGCTCAACTCAGCAGCTTAGGTGGATCTGTCGAATGTATCAGCAAACACTGCTTCAAACTCTAATGATTAAAAGACACAGTCATAGAGAAGACAACAACAACAATCCATCAATTTTTTTGGAAGATGAGGCTTTAATAATCTAGGTGGAGGAAGACATCTAGGTGGAAGAAATGGTAATCAAGGTGGACAACGAGTTTATTGTCTAGTGTGTTCAAAGCCAGGCCATATGGCTCTTTAATGTTATCACAAGTTTGATCAGGCTTTTCAACCATCTTCACAGTACTAAGGCAATCAGAATAGGAGACAACATTAGGTGTACAATCAGATTCCCTTTGTATCTTCTTTTACGCCACAGGCTAACTTGCATCAGAGATCGACTAGCTAGGCTTCCCTTGACTTGATTGTTGTTCCGGCATGGTATAAGTACCCCATGATCCAATTCTCTATAAATAGCCCATGATCCCTAAGGGGAAAGATACGTTATTATTTCCTCAGTTCAGTACTATTTACTATACAAAGCTTTGAACTGACTTAGGCATTGAAGAGTTTTTCACTCTCAAGTCAAAAGTTTCGGGCAATCTTATCGTCATCTACGTGGGTTCCAACTCAGCGCATTCCCTCCATCTCATTAGTCACTGGTGTTGGTCAAACCTTGCGTCAACAATTTTTAAAATCTTTCATGATTTCTAGTATAATTCAACATAACCCAAAGTCTCGTATACTTGAGTAAAGTAAGTACAATTTGGTTAGGATGTTAAGAATTCAAGCTAAATCACTCAGTCCAATACTAGCAATCCAGGTAAATCAAATTTAATAGGTGTTTATTATATTGGATTGAACCATATATATTTTTAAATAAAAAATCAATTATATATTAAGAGTTAAAATCAATTATATATTAAGAGTTAAAAAATGATACTAACAAGATTAATTTATTAAATGTTACAGTTGTAAAGGTTGAAAAAACTCGTGGTTTCCTGGTTTAGAAGTGATATGATTAAAGATATAGGAGATCAATTGCTGATCTAAACTTATACCACATAAGTCACATCACCATAAGTTTCTTAATTTTAGAACTCCTAAGATTTCTTAAGGCGTGCCCAAAAATAATACACATTTTTTTTTGGATTACACTTAATTAATTGACTTAAAAGGCATGCATGCCAATTAGTCATATCCACAACTTATAGTTACGTAAGACAACATACAAATTACATCCTATAGAGTCATTAATGTTAATCTGAATGATTAGATTAACATTGAATTCAAATTAATAATAAACATTTGATATTGGTTGAATTCGGGTGCATTGATTCTCCTAGTAAATTTTTATAATATTTTTGACTAGATATGTACATCCCTAATACATGGTACTCTATCATTTACAGACAACTCATGTTACGCTTTAAATAAATGTTTGTTATCTCGTACTTTGTTTTGAGAATATATAGAAGACAAATTTAAATAAAGTTCTCTTGATGATCAGATATATATGCCTATCAATTCTATGGAACTAACTCAAAGAATTACCCTACCTCACATTATATTTTATATGTACATTCACAATCAATTCTTGGAATATATATATATATATATATATATATCAGATCTATTCAACTACATCGTCAAAGCGTGTGGATGGAACAATAATACACTAAGATTCAGGAGCTTCATGTCTGGAATCTTTTGTCTAGAATCTTAGTGTTGTAGAGTAATCCTTACTCGTTACAACCATGATATGATTTGCATCTTTTGAAAATCATGCATATAGGTCATGCATGCACATATACTACTATCATATGGATCATGCATGCACATACATTATCATGATTATCATGCAATCATATAGTTAAGGTTGTTTATCATGCATATCTATATCATTGTTTATCATGTACTCATATTACAAACTTTGCATGGTTTTCATCATTTTACGTGTATTATATCCAACGTCTTGATTATCTATATTAATCGATTGGCTTACACATATTTATCTTCGCCAATTATGTTTTAATTTTGTCCAAAATATTTTCAAAGTTGGTTTATATGTTTCACAATGTCTTAAACTCATTTTGATCGAAAAATCATGTTTCTGTCACTTTCAACGTGTAGGAATGCGCTCCTCATATAAGGAACACGCTCCTGTGCTTTTTCCCGAGAATCATATTTTTCAGATCAGAATTTAAGGAACGTGCTCCTTTGTGTTATCTCAATGAACCCCATGACATGAATGTTTTGATGATTCCAAATATCTCCAGTTGGTCTATCTAATGATCTTGTCAAGTGTTTCAGATTTATCAAGAATCGAGATCAAGGAACTGTGATCACAAGCCTATTGAACATCAAAGTAAAGTTCCGAGTCTGTGAGTACTTAAAATGTCAAGTCTATCGATCATCTTACTCTCAGCAAGATTTTTATCGTTTGCATATTTTGATCGTAACATTTTAATCTTACATTATTTCCAAAGTATTTGCTTTAATGAAAAGAAACAATGATGTTTTATCGAGTTTTAATTGAGAAATCAAAAATCGCTTCTATAAAGTCTTTCAAGATGCTAATGTTTTAGCAGCATCCCCCTAGACTTGATAAGTCAGGACGCTGATAAAATGTTAGGACGCTCAAGGTTGAATTGAACTGATTAATAAGAACGCTTACTTGTTAGTAGTGACCTTTCTCTTATCAACCTTTAAGAGTTTTAGGATGATGATTCAGTTTCAGCTCGCTGAAAGATCTTTTTATCTTTAAGTGATTTTTATCTTTAAGGTCGCTGATAAGTTATAAGTTGAACGAATTATCAGGACGCTACTTGTGTAGGAGCGCCCTCATCTTTAGAATCAACTTAAGTAACTTTCAGGATGCTCACCGTCCGTCAGCGCACTTAAACATTGTTTTAAAATTGCTTTCAATAGTTCAGGACGCTTACTCTTAAGTAGCTCCCTCATATGTTTTGCGTTTTAAAACAAAGGATGATTACTCCGAAGTAGCGCCCTCACTTCATTGTTCATTAGGACGCTGATATTCTATGAGGGCCCTCAAAGGAAAAAAATGACATAAATGATATTTTTACTGTTCTGACATGTATGTATTTTTCGCCACCTTTTTAGAACAACTTTTCGTACAAAATCAATTTTCTGTATTTGTAAGAGATATTCTCTTAATCACGAACCACGTCTTCTAAAACTTTCCTTATTCGTGTATCTGGAGAAAAATAGAATATTCATGAATTGTACAGTTGCCATTTTCGTGGTATATTCTAGTTGTTCTGAGTAAACGTTCATATTTGAAACTCAAATTCAAATGAACAACAGCTTCATCTCTACAAGTCTATAAAAACTGACACTTAACAATTTGTTAAGGACCGAAAACTCTCTGAACTAAAACACTTTTTGAAAGTTAGTCGAATTTTCATCTTGTCAAGAAAACATTTAAGTCGATCTGTTTTCACAGTTGTTTTCTTTGAAACTTTACGTATTCAAAAGATTTTCGTACTGAGCTAACATTCTATCTTTATCTGAAAATCTATTTGAAGTTTTGAACTATTTTAACTCAAATCGTTCAGCCATGTTTTAACTTATATCATTCTTGCTGAAAGAGTAATTTGAGAGATAGTTCATAGGATATAGTTGTACTTAATTTCATATCCTGTGTACTGTATCAAGGTTGTAACAGTAGTTACATAAACTACTGAGTTAATATTCTTCTGTCAACGAAGAATCTGTAGTTCTCACACCCGTAAGTTGAGAAAGGTTGGTCTCACGCCTTGAAGCTGAGGAGTGTAACGGTTGTTCTCGCACTCGCAAGTTAAGAAAAAGTGTAACGGTTTGATCTTCACCTGTAAGAAGGTCTATAGTGATAAGGTTAAAATTCTAATTGAGGAGGTTAGGTAGTGGACGTAGGCAAATAGCTGAAACATTATAAATCGACTGTGCATACTTGCTTATTTTTCTGCACTTTAATCTTGCCATTGTAATTAATTTTTAAATTGTCTAAGTGTCCAATTCACCCCTCTCTTGGACATAACTGAGCCAACAATTGCAATCAGAGCAATGTTGCTCTTCAAAGAAACTTCACAATTTCTTTGATATCAATGGCAATGACTAGATGGAACGTGTCAACCTTTAGACAGACCACCTCTGTTCAATAAAGACTGGTTTGAAGATTGGATGATTAGGATGAAATACTTTCTACGATCCATGGATATCAATATCTGGGAAATGGTTGTAAATGGCTACACCATGCCCAATGAGCCTATTGAGCTATGGACAGATAAGGAAAGACTAAATGACAAACTTAACGCTCAAGCGGTCTATGCCTCGTGAAAGGGTAGTTCATCTTGAGAGTGCCAAGGAAATTTGGGAAACTCTTAAATCACTTCATTGTGAAAAGATGAACACTAGAAATGAAAAGCTCAAAGAGTCTGATAGACTATTCAATGCTTTTGAGATATCAGAAGATGAATATCTCGATACGACATGCACCATATATCAATCCATTCTTGACAGAATGCAAGAACTGAATCAAGAAATACCTGCCGAAATATCTTTAATATATTTCTGCGACAAGCTTCCAAAGAGATGGAATGATAAGCTGACTATGTTAGCTGAATCTGTTGAACCATGGGAAATGAATTTAAAAGAACTCTGTGATCTCTTGCAAACCATGAAAAGAAGGGATGAAACTAGAAACCAAGTTACAATATTAGAAGAGTCAATAGATCAGTTTAGGGTTCTAGAAAGTGAGTCTGTTCATGAGAACCTGCAATTTATACGTCTTGTAAATGAATTTGAACACTTTGGAAAAACATTATCTCATTCTACTTTAGTACAATATTTTTTCAATAGTTTTCCTAAGAACTGGAAATATAAAATAGATTTTATAAACAAGTTCTCGAATCCATTTGAAATCAGTTTTCTAAAAATTGATTAAATTTTGAGTGGGATAAAAATGTCATCTGAGAGATAAGACATTCTGCAAATTTACCAACCAAGAGTGAAAGTGAACTGGCTGATGATATACACTCTCTGTGTCATCAATCCTCAGCAAGCACATCCAGAACGCTTAATGAAAGACCTCCTGATAGAATGTCTATAAAGAAGTCAGCATGAAGGACAAAGATAATGAACTATCTCAGTTGTTTCAAATTGAGATAGAGTGCTCTAATCGAGGACTTTGCAGTACCCTGAGGTAACAATCAAAAACTATGCAAAGGTATAAAAGTCTCTCTCATCACAAATGTTATCATCAGAATATTTTTATCAGTGATAAATAATTGTCTTTAATCATGCAATGCTTAGAATGTTCAAACAATTTCTTCATGTTCAAATTATTATGGAATGGTTAATGGTGTATAACTTATGATATTGTTCAACCATGCGTTACTTAAGGCTATTTAGTCAAATCTAACAAATAGCAATGGTTAATGTCCTGAAGAGAGATATCGACAAGTAAGGACGCTAATGCGTACACTAGCTCTAGTCAATGATGATTGCTAATCAGAAGTAGGACGCTGCTCGGTCACAGATGAAAAATAACATAAACGGCCTTTAGTGACTAGGAAGTGTCACGTGCTGGAATGTGTGTCAAGAGCGAGCTTATCGCTTTCTCACTATAAAATCAAACTTTTGTAACTCAGTTGTTACTTTTCACCTTTTGTGCCCTAGGACTCTTCAACGAGAACTTACCTAAACTAGCCTCAGATTTACCGTTGAATCTTCATCTTTAACCTTTGGTAAATCTTGTTCTCTGTTTGTTTCTGAATCTTCTATTCTCTATTGTATCAGTCATTGTTTTTATTATCTCAGTTATTCATATTCTTTCATCTAATTTTGTCAATGGCACCCAAACCCCCTAGAAAGCGAGTTGTGTCGCCATCATCACCTCCAGATAGGAGTGTGATACCAAGAACTGAACCAACTCAAGCCGAACTAGTTGAGGAACCAACACCATCTGCACCCACACCTCCTACCGAAACCGCTTCTGAACCACCTCACCCACCTTCTTCTTCTCAGATGAGAAGAAAATGAGATAATGCTGAAAAGCCCATGAACCGAGCTGTGATTGATGGAAGCTATGTCGATTTTGACTTTTTCATCAACTCTCATCTAGACATTTTCTTTCTATTTGAGTTCCAATGTTGGATTGATTTACATACTTTAAACTCAAGATGGCACCCCAACCTCGTCAGACAATTTTATGTGAACATGGTCAATAAACCCGGCTCTGAACTCTCAAAATAATCAGTGGTAAAGGGAAAATTTGTTGAAATTTCTCCCGGATGCTTGTCTCGAACATTCTCTTTGCCAAATGATGAAAGTGCTCACAAACTTTCATTTATCAAAAATAAAGTTCAGTATCCAGGCTACAACAGCCTTGCCGCTCTCAATCTTGTTTCTAGGAAAAAGGACCATTCTTATGTTGACAAGAAGCTTACCAACCAACCCTTTGAACTCATTCCCAGAATCATCCACAACATCATTACTCACATTATTCAGCCTAAGACCGGCAGCAAGGTTAATGTGAATGATTTAGAATTATTCTTAATCTGGTGTATTCTAGTAAAGAAGAAAGTGAATCTCGCCCACATTCTCATGCATGTAATGAATACAGTGGTTAGTAGGGGAGGAGGTCTGCCACTTGGTATGTACCTCACCACTCTGTTCGAGAGATGTGGCATCGATTTCAGTGGAGAAAACTTCAAGGAGACTAGCAAATACAATTGCATTGCTCAAACCACTATTAAATTGATGAGATACACTTATGTCCCTACTTTGGAAAGATGGTTTCCAATGTCAGAAGTTCCACTTGAAGGTGAATCCAGTGGAAAAGATGAAACAAGAGAAGAAGATGTCTCAGCAATAGTGAAGAAAGCTGCCCAAGCTTCTACCACTCATGAATAACAGGCTGCACAAGAAAAAGTTGTTCCCATAGTTATTCCAGAGCATGTTTCAATTGATGATGTAGAAATTGAACATGTAGAACAAGTTGTTCATGCTGAAGGACATCCAGTGGAAGAGGTGATCCAGATTGCTCAAGTTGTTGTTGAAGAACATCTGCATGAGTCGAAAACCTTTGATGCAATCATGGAAGACATCACCAAAGAAAGAGTCAATGAGGACTCAAATAAGACCATCTCCAGACCGCCATCTCCATTTGATATTCCTGTATCAATGAATCTCATGACTCGTAAAAAAATGAGTCTGATGGTGTGCAATGTAAAAATTCAGAGGGTTATGATCTGACTATCGTACCCTATCAGGGAGATGACATGAATGAGAAGTTGATAAAGAAGATCATGTTGAAGATTTTCATGAGGCCAATGCTGAATTTCAAACAGAAGATGAAGTGAAAAATATTTATGAGGAAAGTTCATCCGATCATGAGCAGCCTTCTTATCCATCCACAAGCAGGCCAAAAGATGAATTCTTCAGAGAGGATGACTTTCTCAGACAAGTAAGAGAAGATCAGATTTTTGTCATGTCTCAACTAATGACTTGTTTGGAACAAAATCAAATTCAGCTAAGAAATGAGACATTGTCAGAAGTCCGAGAATCTCTGAAATCTCAGGAGAGAGTTGAGATTAATGAGATCAAAGAACTTAACTCTCACATGATCAAGGCAACTGAATTGCTCGAGAAGTTGTCTCAACAAATAGACAGTCAGTTAAAAGTCATGAAGTCATTGCCTTCGTCGAGCTTCACTCCATCATCATCACTTGATGATTTTATTAAGACAATTCAGGATGACATGCGACAGATCAAGAAATTCATAAATGCCTTTATTGTTGTTGTTCCGCAGAAATTGGCAGCTCCTCAACAACCTCCAGCCAAACCTCAAGATCCACAGAGTCACACAATGCCAGCTACGCCAAGTCGCGATGCCAGTGCTATAACTGAAGAGGCTTTGAAAAAGATTCTTGAAGAAATTCAAAGCTTGAGAGATAAAATGGTTGAATCCTTTAAAGATACGTCCATTTCTAAAACTTTGCAATCAATTTTGGATGCTATCTTGGATTAAGTAACGAGCAAGATAACGTTTGATCCAGTACTGTAGGCCATCTCTAGTCTGAAGGAGAATTTAGATACTGCAAGGCCAGTACCAACAGAGGATGATAGTCTAACCAAGATTCTAGACTTGGTTACTCGTGCTTTTGAGAAATTACAAAACTTGGAGAACAAGATGCCTTTCCTTGCCACAACCATTATGGATCTATCTTATAATGTCATCAAAGCTGCAGATCAAGTAGAAGGAGTCGTAGGCTTCTTTGAAGACCTCTTCAAGGAAATGAACAGTAGGATGCCTTCTACTGTTTGGTATATTGCCTCTAGCATGAAACGTTTTACAATGCTTTTTCATCTATTGAAGAAGAAAGGTGTCAAAATTCCACCTGCACCACGGGCTTCAGCCTTCACACGGACTCAAGGACCCCATGAGTCTGACAATCTTCTTAGAATATTAGAAGGTGAAGATGAAGATGAATCGGATGAAAAGCTATTACATAGAACCAGCCGAAGAGTGTCTCCACCAACAGACCCCTCATCAGAAACTTTCCCAGATCCTAAACGCAAGCGACCAATCAGGCCAGAATTTGAAGGTCACACACTTTCTCCTGAGTTTGCCCAAGGTCTTGCGGAGCGAAAAGCAAAAGGTTTCAAACCTGGTCCACTTTTTGATCCATTTAAATTTGGTGTTTCCAAGCATGCTCATGAAAAATTCATTGAAAAATCTAGAAGGGGTATTGTAATTGATGAATCTGTCAGTAGTGTGAGACAGAGCACACGTGGTTCTTCAAGACCACAAGCACCAAGGAAGCCCAAGAATTTTGTACCTAGTTCCAGTGGATCGAAGAAGGTGAGGAGGCAGAAAGAAAAAGGAAAGGGAAGGGACCAAGTACGGGCTAAGCCTACCCACTTTTTGATGTTTTCAAAAGGGGGAGAAGAGATTGTAAATATTAAGGCTAAATTAACTCAAGAGGGAAGCTACATGTAAGGGGGAGTTCTATCCAAGTTACTGTGTTCCATCCAAGTTAATGTATTCATTATTGTTTATAATTTACATTGTTTGTATTCTGCATTGTTTGCATCTTACCATGTAAATTGTATTATTAAAATCAAATAGAACTGACATGACTGCAGATATCGTTCTAAATTCGTTATATGTTTGATTACATGAATATATTTATCTGCATGATTTATGAGTATTTGAAACCATCAAAAAGTGGGAGATTGTTATCTCAATGAACCCCATGACATGAATGTTTTGATGATTCCAAATATCTCCAGTTGGTCTATTTAATGATCTTGTCAAGTGTTTCAGATTTATCAAGAATCTAGATCAAGGAACTGTGATCACAAACCTATTGAACATCAAAGTAAAGTTATGAGTCTGACAGTACTTAAAATGTAAAGTTTATCGATCATCTTACTCTCAACAAGATTTTTATCATTTGCATATTTTGATCGTAACATTTTAATCGTACTTTATGATTTCCAAAGTATTTGCTTTGATTAAAAGAAACAATGATGTTTTATCGAGTTTTAATTGAGAAATCAAAAATCTTTTTATAAAGTCTTTCAGGACGCTAATGTTTTAGCAGCGCCCTCCTGAACTTGATAAGTCAGGACGCTGATAAATTGTTATGACGCTCAAGGTTGAATTGAATTGATTAATAAGTATGCTTACTTGTTAGTAGTGATCTTTCTCTTATCAACCTTTGAGAATGTTTTGACGTTGATTCAGTTTCAGCTCGCTGAAAGATCTTTTTATCTTTAAGTGATTTTTATCTTTAAGGACGCTGATAAGTTATAAGTTGAATGAATTATCATGACGTTGTTTGTGTAGGAGCGTCCTCATCTTTAGAATCAACTTAAGTAACTTTCAGGACGCTCACCGTCTGTCAGAGCGCTTAAACATTGTTTTAAAATTGCTTTCAATAGTTCAGGACGCTTACTCTTGAGTAGCGCCCTTATATGTATTGCATTTTAAAACAAAGCAGAACGCTTACTGCGAAATAGCACCCTCACTTCGTTGTTCAGTAGGACATTGATATTCTATGAGCGCCCTCAAAGGAACAAAATGACAGAAATGATATTTTTACTATTCTGACATGTACGCATTTTTTGCCACCTTTTCAGAACAATTTTTCGTATTTGTAAGAGATATTCTCTGAATCGCGAACCACGTCTTCTAAAACTTTTCTTATTCATGTATCTGGAGAAAAATAGAATATTCATGAATTGTGCAGTTGCCATTTTCGTGGTATATTCTAGCTATTGTGAGTAAACGTTCATATTTGAAATCCAAATTCAAATGAACAACAACTTCATCTCTTCAAATTTATAAATATAGATACTTAACAATTTGTTAAGCACCGAAAATTCTCTGAACTAAAACATTTTTTGAAAGTTAGTCGAATTTTCATCTAGTCAAGAAAACGTTTAAGTCGATCTGTTTTCACAGTTGTTTTCTTTGAAACTTTAAGTATTCAAAAGATTTTTGTACTGAACTAACATTCTATCTTTATCTGAAAATCTATTTGAAGTTTTGAACTGTTTTCACTCAAATCATTTAGCCCTGTTTTACTTTATATCATTCTTGCTGAAAGAGTAATTTGAGAAATAGTTCATAGGATACAGTTGTACTCAATTTCATATCCTATGTACTGTATCAAGGTTGTAACAGTAGTTACATAAACTTCTGAGTTGATATTCTTATGTCAATGAAGAAACGGTAGTTCTCACACCCGTAAGTTGAGAAAGGTTGGTCTCACGCCTTGAAGCTGAGCAGTGTAACGGTTGTTCTCCACCTGCAAGTTGAGAAAAGGTGTAATAGTTTGATCTTCACCCGTAAGAAGGTCTATAGTGATAAGGTTAAAATCCTAACTAAGGAGGTTAGGTAGTGGACGTAGGCAAGTAGCCGAACTACTATAAATCGACTGTGCATACTTGCTTATTTTTCTGCACTTTAATCTTGCCATTGTAATTAATTTTTAAATTGTCTAAGTATCCAATTCACCCCCCTCTTGGACATAACTGGGCCAACACTTTGTTCAGGGAACGCACTCCTGTGGCTTTTCTCGAGACTCAAATCTTTCTAATTAGGGATTAAGGAATGTGCTCCTCTTAACAAGAACGTTCTCCTGTAGAAAGTGGCAAAATATGAATTCTTATAGAGTTAATGGTTCTTAATGAAGAATTTCGCTCCTATGCCCAACATATATATTAAGGAACATGCTCCTCTTATAAGGAACACACTCCTGCATTGGAGGAGAATCTTAAAAGTTTTACATTTCAAAGCAGAGACACGCTCTTTCATTAAGGAATGCATTCTTGTGCCTCGAACTAGTATTTTTCTATAAATACCACACTTTGCTCATTTGAGAGCAACTTTTGCCAAAACCTAGAACTTGTGACGATTTTAATACTTTCGTTCTTCAAAGTTTTAAACTAGTTCTTGAGTGTTTTAAACATCTTTTAATAGCAAAAGTTCACCTACATTTGAATCTTTGATTCAATCTTTCGAATAGTTTGCCTACTCTCTCAAAACTCTTTGAGAAACTTGTGAGTTTCTCTTGAGCATAGATCAAGTTGTTCTTGAGTGAGTTCATCACATATCTTGTAGATCTTGATCTTCTGTGAAGGCGAAATCACTCTCAATCACCTTCACACCTTGGAGAATCTTGTGTGCTTCATCCTTCCCAAGAGTTAGGTAAAATCTCTTTTTAAGATTCGGGTTGCTCATTTGAGAGAAACTTTTGCAAAAACCTAGAACATGTGACGATTTTCATACTTTCGTTCTGCAAAGTTTTAAACTAGTTCTTGAGTGCTTTAAACATCTTTTAATAGCAAAAGTTCACCTACATTTGAATCTTTGATTCAATCTTTCGAATAGTTTGCCTACTCTCTCAAAACTCTTTGAGAAACTTGTGAGTTTCTCTTCAACATAGATCAAGTTGTTCTTGAGTGAGTTCATCACATATCTTGTAGATCTTGATCTTCCATGAAGGCGAAATCACTCTCAATCACCTTCACACCTTGGAGAATCTTGTGTGTTTCATCCTTCCCAAGAGTTGGGTAAAATCTCTTTTTAAGATTCGTGTTGCTCATTTGAGAGAAACTTTTGCAAAAACCTAAAACATGTGACGATTTTCATACTTTCATTCTGCAAAGTTTTAAACTAGTTCTTGAGTTCTTTAAACATCTTTTAATAGGAAAAGTTCACCTACATTTGAATCTTTGATTCAATCTTCCGAATAGTTTGCCTACTCTCTCAAAACTCTTTGAGAAACTTGTGAGTTTCTCTTGAGCATAGATCAAGTTGTTCTTGAGTGAGTTCATCACATATCTTGTAGATCTTGATCTTCCATGAAGGCGAAATCACTCTCAATCACCTTCACACCTTGGAGAATCTTGTGTGCTTCATCCTTCCCAAGAGTTGGGTAAAATCTCTTTTTAAGATTCGTGTGATTGTGCTTGTAATTGAAAAATGGTTTTGTGTTTGATTTATCTTTATCTTTAAAATCGTTTTTGTTCAGTGTTTGTGAAACCATCTTTGATCTGTCATATTATATCATCTTAAACAGTGGTTTCATATATCTTGGTTGATATCGATTCTTGTGCTAAACTTATATTGTTTTGAATTGATTATATTGATCATTACTTAAGCATATTGATTCATGAACTTTAACATATATCTATTTTGAATCAATAAGTTTTGATCATTTGCGCATATTGATTCTTGTGCTTCATATATTATCTTTAGAATCAATATTTAGATATACATGTGCATATTCAATTCTTGATCTTATATTATCATCCTTTGAATCAATTGCATGTATTTGCAAACAACTATTTCAACATTGCACTTCATTTTAAAATATGTGGTTGGAATAATAGAAGTTATTCATTCGAGGTTGTATGCTAGAAATTTGATAGTGTTTTAGAACGTCTCTCCATATCATTTGTTACCTTGATGTATTGTGGACTTGTGAGTCAACCGGGACTATGCCTCACTTTGTACGACTTGTAACCACACTCGTAAGTTGGTTACTATACGGCTTCTAGCCACGCGTGTAAGTTGGTTAGATATACAGCTTCTGGCCACGCCCGCAAGTTGGTTAGATATATGGTTTCTAGTTATGCCCGTAAGTTCACTAGATTGTACGGCTTCTAGTCTTGCTCGAAGTTGACTAACCCTTAGTGGATTGAAAAATCCTGATCGTGGGTGGTCAGGTAGTGGAGTAGGTTCAAGGATAATCGAACCACTATAAATCACTGTGTCCATTTATTTTTTCTTGCACTTTATTATTTTTCTTGTTACCTACTGCGCATATATGTTCTGTTTAATTAATTAACCGAAAGGTAGCGTAAAAATCCGCCAAGTCCAATTCAGCCCCCCACCCCTCTCTTGGACGGTAATAATGGGCCAACACAGCTGGTGCCTCAACCTCAGCGACGTGTTCTTTTGCAGGTGCACCACCCTCTGGAAACACTGGTGTTTCAGGTTTCTACCTGTCCTTCTGCAACTTTGCTACAAGTTCTATCAACTGGGCATTTTGTTGTTGTTGGGCAGCTAACATTTTCACTAGTTTCCTGATCTTCTCTTGATCAGTAGGATCCATGATCTTGTCTGACAATCTTTTTTAAATCTGAAAAACCACAGACATAAGAGATCATTAGTCAAGATATTTATTCATACTCTAGCTACCCATACCATATACCCATACATACAAACATATCATAATAAATTTTTTTTCTTTTTAAGGCTTTTAAACCTAACGAATTAGCCTTCGCTCTGATACTAGCGTTGTCGCGACCCCCTCCGTAGGGTAACGTCACAATCGACATAGAATACCACATACGCCATACACAGACGTATATGATACTTTGTCAGCCTTCTCATACTCCAAAGTCGCATAAAATTTTCAGCATAACCTCCACATAAACATGGGCTATCACAAAATCTGATAATCATCAAACTCATATCTATTAATCCCAACATGATATCAATAACACATATATCTCATTTCTATACAATTCATATGTTTACGCATCCCATTTATCATCAATTTCCAAAACCGTATATACTCCCACTACATTCATACATATTATAAGTAGTGTTATACATATATACATACAAAGTAAGAAACAATAAACCAAAACACTTCCTTCATATACGTACATCAAGGTAATAGGCATAGATCACCCCTCTGTAGCCTTGGCCTTGTGATAGTTGCATGTTTAGATAGGTTTTAGAGCATGTTTTACATGACGCCCCGAAAATTATTTCATCTAGCCCGTAACCCAATTGCATTTTGCCCAAACTCTATGTGTTTGCCTTGATATGTTTGATGGTTGTTTAATGTTTGTATATTTGATGCTTGATAATGTATATAAATATGTGCATTATAAATTATATATGGGTCATGTTAAATTAAAGTATAATGCATGTGTTATTATTTATGCATGGGCCCATTAAACCATGAATTGATATGAGTTAGGATTGATTGAATAAAAGGATAAATGAGAATGAAAATTTGGTGTATTAGATGGATTGGACATTTAAAATACATGCAAGCATGAGATTGGTTAAAGTACATGTGGTGGGTATGGGTAGTATGAGATCAACACATGTCAAGTTGGTGCATGAGAATGGACAAGTGTCCTATTCCCTATTTCTCTTCACAACCACATGTCAAGTTGATGCATGAGAATGGACAAGTGTCTCATGCCCCATTTCTCTTCTCCAATACCTGTCAAGTTGGTGCATGAGACCAACACATGTCAAGTTGGTGCATGAGAGTGCACAAGTGTCCCATGTCTCATTTCTTTTCTCCAACACATGTCAAGTTGGTGCATGAGAGTGGACAAGTGTCCCATGCCCACTTCTCTTCTCCAAGGAAGTCCTAGAGAGTGAGATGAGTGGAGGGAAAGGAAAAAAGAAGAGAAAGGAAAGAAGAAGAGAAAGAAAGAGGAAGTTGCTTTGAGGGAAGTCTCGGCAACATTTTCATCAAAGAGCTGGATCTTAGTGATATATGGTCAGATTTAGCTCAAACTTTGTCAGCAAGTTCATATCTTATGGTTATGCATTCTGGTCGGTGTAGATCTTGATTGGAGGTTTATTCGGAGAGATATAACCTCCCAAACAAAGCTGGTCGGAAAGTTTGAATTTCTCACGCAGTTTAGATCAAACTGATAGATCTCCTAAACCTACCGTTGGATGGATATGATATTTTATAGTATGGTTCAAAACTAATATTTCTGGATTATGAACGGTTTAGATGTTTATGGGTGAAGTATTTTGTGTGATATAGTCATGTGAGTTCAAGTATTTGCTGCAGGAAAGGAGAAATTGTCTGATTAGAGACTTGTTCATCAAAGGACCTATCTCTTCGGTCCACCATTGGATTGAGCTGAGTTTTGGACATAAGGTTTGCTTCTTAACATTCTTCAATCTGTACGGTTGATTTTGCGATTAAATATTTATGTTGGCAGCTTGATACATCTGAACAGAATATTAAATGGAAAATTGGTAGGGTTATTTGTATTAGACCTAAATTTAGAATATGAACTTAGACCTTTTCAAATAGCTTGCATGTCAACTATGTTAACCTAGTTGCCATTGTTGATGAACCCATGATGCAAAATCAGTGATATACATGGTTGAATATGGTGACCTAGTGTAAATCGGCAATATGGCCTAAGTATGGAAAATTTCATATTTTAGAGCTTTTGATGCTTTTGGCCTAGAATTATTGAATTGATGCGATTTACGTCTAATTAAGCATGATTAGGGTTGATTATGCTACTGATTAGGTGGTTGTGACCATATCATGGGTTAGGCCTACTTGTGATCAAACGGCCTAATTTGGGCATGTTTATACCTAAGGAATTGAAAATCAGTATTTTTGATTAATTGAATGGTTTATGAATGAGAATTATGCATTAGAGGCCTAAGTCATGTGATTTGAGTTGAATGATGGGATTAGATGGGATTTAGGCCTATTGTCTATATGTGGGCTGATTTAAGGTTGATGTGTAATGTCTATGTGATTGAGCATAGGAATTGATGTATGGTTGGATATTGATGAATGTTTCAGGACCTTGATTGGGTTGATTCGGTCTGGTGTCCGTGTGTGGTTAGATACTCTCGCAAGGCTTGGTTGTGAGTAGACTTCATTTATGATTATATCTTTTATTGCATCATATCACTTATATATATTGTATGTTGAAAGCATGAATTTGTTCTAATATTTTGAATGATGCATTAATTTGAGAAAACCTTATGACTATGGTTGGGCCCATCTATCTGGCTAATAGGGAGACTTAACCTTGTCATAGAAGGGTTTTAGAAAGGAAATATTTGGGGATGAGAATGGTACGGTGAAATAGACGTGCACTAGTAACCCCAATGCATGTGGAATGTGAATCCAAATTGATAGGCTTTTATTTGCATCAAACTTATTATAAATGTTTGATATCTATATGTTATGAGCTTTTAATCATGCTACACATTGACATGCATACATGATATTTATTGATGAGTATTGATAGCATATTTGAATTCTATTCACTGGGCACAGTTGGCTCACCTTCATTTTCCTCTTTCAGGTCCTTCTGTCCAGAATAAGGTCAAAGGAGTAGTCATATCTTGAGGGCCTTACCGATTAGAGAATCCAAGGTCTCGATGTGAGTTGAGAGGCATTTTGATTGAACTGTGTTTTAAATTATGATGTATTATATTTTGGACTATGTAATTGTAACACTTACCACATTGTAGTATGGGTGAGTTGGGGCTTGTTAGATAGACCATGTGGGCATATGACGATTTTTTTGTACCCATAGTTTTGGACTTTATGTGTATGTCCATCTTGATGGGCTGTAAGGATTATGATTTTATTTATGATTTATTTTTATGGATTATCTCTTGTCTTGGATGATTAATACGATTGGTAGTTTTGTTTAGTACCTTTTTATATTATGTCGTTGTTTGGGATAAGGCTCGTAGGGTCTCAACCACCTCACGGGGGTTGAGAAGTGGTTGGAGATGCCTACGGCGGGCGTCCCGCCTCGGCATTCCGCACGCTATTCCTTGCAGGGTTGGTGGTCCGGGGTGCGAGGTCGCCACATTTTAGGTGTGTTTTAGGACATTTCATGCATTAGTTTGATGTGTTTGTGTTAGCTTTAATGCATTTGATAGTTTATAAATAAATTGGTTTTTCTGCATTATTTTGGTTTATTAGTTTATAATTTGATTCAATTTATATTTAAGTGTGTTATTGATTTGATTTGCTTTGTTTTGTATGTATTTAGATGTGTTAGTCATGGTTTTGGATGATGAAAACATGCACAAGGAAGTGCAAAGGAGAAACATGAAGAGCCCAAGTCGAAAAGAGGTGAAAAATGGCTAAGTCCACACAAAAAAAAAGGCCAAAGGCAACATTCTGAGCACCACAGCGCTGGATAAAAGCCTAACTGTGCGACTTTTGTATTTCGGTCATAACTTTCTCAATTTAACTCCGAATTGGACTTGGTTTGTTTCTATGGATTTCTTACTTGAAAAAATACACGATACAATGTCGCTTCCATCTTGTAGTATTTCAAGTAAGGAATCCATAAAAACAAACCACGTCCAATTCAGAGTTAAATTGATAAATTTATGGCCAAAATATAAAAGTCGCGCAAAATAGAAAGTCTATCAAATCCCGGTGCCGTGGTGCCCACACACTAGATTTTTGCACTATTTCCACCACTCTCTTGTGGACTTAACCAATTTTTCATGCCTTTTTGTCTTTATTTGCACATGTATCTTCAAGCAAACTTCATGCAACTTGTTTCCAACTTCCAATTCTATTTTAGGTCCATCAAAACAACCTAAATCAAGTGTGTATCATGCTTTAATAATCTCATGAACCAACCTATAAAAATCCAAACCGAAATAATGCAAAAACACTAAAACTTGACAAAACTATCAAATAACCAAATTTATGGTAAACTAACCTAATATATGAACAAAATACCATAAAACACACCTAAAACATGGTCTAAAACATATACTAAATTCCTACTTATCAACTAGAATTTTGGGTTACCATATAAATTTCAAGGACGAAATTTTTCTAAGTAGGGGAGAATTGTGATACCCTCTTATATATCTAAGGCAGAAACGTAAAATTGTGCGGCCCGCTATCAATTTCAGTTGATGTTATGGACTCGTGAGTTAAAATCACCCCTTATTGTTCAGCCTAATGCCAATTTGTTTTAAGATTACCAGTTGTACATTTTTTGATTGGTTCACTATGACAACTCTTAGACCGTTCAAAGGGTAAAATATCAAATTTTGAATTATTGAGGATTTCGAAATGAAATTGGTACCAAATCGATCGTGACTTTGTCACAATTCTAATGCAACTGACCGGGCTCAAATCGGACTTCAAATGATTTAGCGACACGAAAATTAAATTTTACTGTCATACACAACTCGAGGTTTGACTCGTAAATCGAGGTGCATCACATCAGATGACTAAAAATATTAGTTTCTCATTTGGCCACCTTTCTAGCCAATGCATGGCTTGACGAGACAAGAGAATACAAGTGTCAAGCCAAAAAAAAAAAAAATTGTCATGCACCTTTAGATTTTATTAGAATATTGCATGCAAGTCCCCAATGTGAATTTCAAAATGGCTCCCTTGGCTATAAAAGAACAAGAAAGAGTCTTCCTTTTTCCATTTCTCCAACGTGACGAGCTGGAAAAAAAAAAAAAAAGAACAAGAGAAAAGGGGGGTGTCATTGATCTTCTTCAAGAGCAAGAGAGAGGTTGCTCTTGAACTAGGCAAGTACCTCTATTTCTTTAACCTTATTTATTGATTTCTTTCCTTTTCTTAACCTATGTTCTTGTTGTTTTAGTTTCTTCTAATGTCTAGCTTAGATTTGCTGCAATTGAGCATATATAATCTACCCACATACATGCATGTTATGTCATGATTGGAAATGAAGAAAACAGACCAACTAGCCCACTTTGAGAAGGTTTTTCTCCTTGTAAATGTCCTCTATAGGGGCGGTGGGTTGATAATTTTTAAAGTAGGAAGATTAGAGACGAAATTATAGGTGATAAGAGAGGAAGAATACTAGAGTATCAATGCTTAAAATGTGGTGAATCAGTGCCTGCTCGCCAACCCATGTTTGGGAAAACTTTTCACCCTTTGATTGGATGAAATTGAAACCATGGGTTAGGTAGGTCGAAAATAGGAAGTATGGTAAAGATATATGGGAAGATATTATAACTAAATAAAAGGTTAAAATAGGAGAAAAATTGGTAGAAACATGGCTGGTCGAAATAAAAAATAAGATAATTGTTGTAACAGCCCATGTTTGATTCAGTTTTGCTACTTCAAAATCAAACCCATTGGAGCTGTGGGTTGGTGGGATTCAAAGTATGACAAATAGAAGAGATTTTCTTCGAGAAATGGGAAAAATAATGGTGGGGTCCATTCTAAAACCAGCATGAAACAGTGCCTGTCCACCATGGAAATTAAAGGGGCGGACAGGCTGATTTTAAACCAATGTTTGGAGCAAAATTTCACCATCAAAATGAGTCTTATTGAATCTGTGGGTTTGATGAATTAAAAATAAGAAGACTGTATAAGGAATATGAGGATCCATGTGGTGGAAATGATCAAGGAAGATGGGATAAAAATGAGGAGAAAAAGTGTTAGAAAACATGCTGTTACAACGTTGAATGAGGAAGATGAATAGTAAACTGTTAGACCAATTTTGACCCGGTCAAGACCCCTTTGACTTGACCAATTTGAGTCCTATTTCATGCTAAAGGAGGCACTTGACTAACCCACCTTTAATAGAACTTGCCCCAAATAGAAAAAATAAAAATAAATACATTAATGTGGGTTAAACCTTGAGCTATAATAAAATAATCTATTTCCAAAATTTTAGCTTCATTAAATTAGTGAATAAGTGTAACTTATTTTCATGTGGCCTAAAATATCAACTTAGAAAATGAAAAAATATAGATTTGCTAAACCATAAAAATATAACAAGATAGCTCAACTAAATTTTGTCATTTTTAACCTCATAAGTCAAAATTAATTTAATTAAAGTCTATTAAACTTAATTAACCTATCTAATTGAACCAATAAGTTAATATTGGATTGAATAGATGTTTAACTAACTAAATTTAATGAACTAAACCTATCCCATGAATCTAATTTGTCAATTTAATTCAATTTGAATTGATCAAGGTCGATTTAGGCGAAATAACTCTAATTTTAATTAACCCGTAGGCTTAATCAACTCAATCAAGCTACATTGACCTGACTCATTTAAATTAATTGAAACCCTATGAGTCCAGTTAGGGGTGGCAATATAGGTCACGACACGATAATACGACTCGAAACCGACACGAAATTAACGGGTTTGGGTTTTGCATAAACAGGTGAGGGTCAAAATAGGTTAAACTCAATTAGACACGATTAAATTTTAAATCAAAATCAGGTAGACCTGTTAAACCCAAAATTGACCCATTTAACACGATTATATTTTGTGTTGAGACTTATGTTATGTGTGAAGACTTTCTAATATTTTATGTCATGTGTTGAGACTCTAACTTTATAATATTTTATTTGGTCTTTACTATATAGTTGTATAATTTTGAATTTTGTATTTATATGTTAATTTAGAATTTATGAATGTTAAATAGGCTAGAATGAGCTTGTTTAATATTTGAAGGTTATAAATAGGTTAACCTCTTTAATCCATTTATTAAACGTATCGGATTTGGGTTTACAATATATTTCATTATACACGATTACAACACGACCGATTATAACACAACAACACGAATCGCCACCCCTAGTCCAGTTAGCCAACATAGTACAACTTCAATAAACATGAGACAATTAATTTATTCAACCAAGCTTAATTAGGCTTCATACCTAATTTTAGGTACAAACATAGTCAAAATATATATCACAATTTTATCGATATTTTAAGTATTATTTAAATTCCGATGATTTATCATGATTATTCGTAAGAGTTTTCCTAGATTATTGATTAGTTGACGAAGGCGGTTGATCCCCGCATTTCAATGATTGATCAATGGTTCCTAATCTGAACCGTTTAGGCAACTTCATTATCATACACCGACTCATTTGAGAGAAGGTGATTGAGAGACATAAAGATTAATATTATTCTTAAAGAAATTAAATAATATACAACTAAGCTATGAAGACAATAAATTAATCGATTACTGAGATTTTATTTTGGCATCATATAGGAAAATTGTATTTCAAGAAAAATAATTTTCATATAATATCCTACTTATACTTTATATACATTTACGTGCATTTATGCATAGTTTTCCACAATTTATCGATCACTCGCATATTACTGCATTAATCAAACTTCCAAATAATAAAATGTGATTAATGATTAAAAGAATGGAGTGATCGGACACTAGGATACATGTTTGTCTGAGAGGCATAAACACGAGGGTCACGTCGACCTTGGATCTCTAGAGTATCTGTAGATATCGTATTATCGTTTGTCCAGCACATTAGTCGGTTCTCATTCCCTCCCAACGGGTACATCCAATAGGGATTGTGCTACTTGGATGTTAAGCGGATTGTGAGTGGTTGAGTACGTCTGGCCAGCGTAGTGGCTACGAGCACTTCATGCGGAAAAGTTGAAGTTTGGAGTAATGGCGGCTCTATCCAAAGGTAGATAATTCGGAGTTCTAACAATAACCTCCTTGCTCAGTTAATACGAGGAATAGGATGCCCTGACTACGGTGTTGTAAAACCAATTGTATAGCTAGTGGTTCAAAGAAAGTAATTGATGGGACGGGGTTCTCATCGTGGCTAAAGTAAAACTTAAATAAATGCTAAGGGATCGGACCCCAAGGCATGTTATTGATTAGTGTGCTCGATATTAAGAGGATTCATGAGGCACACTGTGTATGGGCGCAAATATTCTGACCGGTCTCCTTTGTATTATCACTGCAAGTTTTATTATGATGGTGTTAAATTGGCATACGAGACATGCATTATTGAGGTATTTTGATTATTGTTTCAACATCATCATACAAAATTATAATTCCTTTATGTATTTTATTTGTTTGTTTAATTCTCATAATTGGTAAATAGTAAATGATGATTTTCTCAGTAAGATATTGAAAAATTAACTTGCTTATTGGGATAAATCCTAAGATTTAGAGAATTTAATTAGGATAATGCCAAACATAGATCGATCAAAGAAAATTAATAGTAATAAGAATATGGACGTAGAATCCAAAATTGAGGTACTAGTAGAAAAAGAAATAAAACCTAGAATCATCTTTCATGAATTAAAAGTAGAAATACAATTTAATAAGGAAGACTTCACCAAATCTATAATTTCCCTCTTTCCTTCCCCAATGACTGGGTTTTGGAAGTGATAGTTATTTGCGAGCCACATGGATTTAAGCTCACCCTTCTTTAGATATTATCATTTTTTAGACATGGTGACTGAGACTCAAGAAGTTGAGGGCCAGCCGTTTGAGACGGAGGCACTGGACGACTTTTTTTACGACTATCCGGGTGAGGAAGAGCCAGTTGTTGTTGTCGACTACGTCAATCTACAGCCTGGGAAGTAGCGCGTAATATTTTGACTTCTCTTTTTTGGGTATAGATACCTTTTGATTCTTTTTGTAACTATAATGCCATGATATTAACTTTTTTCTTGCCACCATAAGATCATAACATTGAATTGGATCTTAGTTATAGTACCATGTTGTATAACTAACTTTGGGATTAATGTATAGTATTTGTTACAATGGATATTACATGTATAGAAGCTACTCACAATCGATCAAAAGATAAGGGCGGTTCAACTATTAATAAGAGAAACAATACTCATAGGGAAGCCTAATAAGACCATATATAAGACCCTTATTAGGTTACAACAACTCATCATCTCATATAAAGTTAAGGAAAATAATTTTTTAGACATAGGAAGTGTCTTAACCGGGTAAGCTAACTGATTTTGACAACCCACTTACTTAATTAGGTTTCGTTTGAAAAAAAAAATATATATATATTTTTAAAATAAAAATATTTTTAAAAATATTTGACAACACCTGTTTCTAATAAAATTATAATTTAAAAAAATAATTTTTTACTTTTAAAAAAAGTTAAGAGAGATTATTTTTTTTCAAAAATATTTTTTTTAAAATGTTTCTCCGAAAAACACTTTTAAAAAATCTCTATACAACGTGGCTTACTATACTGACTTACATCGGTTGCTGTCTATTATAAAACCGTTGTGTGTGGTTGACTGAATTTGAATTAATTTGAAGAAAAATTGAAGTTTGAATTACGTTTTTGGAGTCTAGACGTACGTGAATATAAAGAGAGGAGGCACCATGCCCGTTGGCCACTTCCCAGATGGGAAAAAGATGTTCAAAATTTCATGATGACTTGTGTTATTAATTGGTAATAAGAAAGGATCTCCAGCGCATTTGCTTTTTGTCTTTTAATTATTATTAATTAAGAGGATGGCATCTTCTCATGACCAAAAGCAACATAGAATTTTAAAATGTTAATATGATTTATACACATTAATGTAGGCAGAGGTGGAGAATAAAGAATTTTAAAGTTTAATAAAAAGATTTCCAGGATCTTCCAGTACAATACTTTCATAGCCATTTATACACATGAAATTATTGGGACAAATTAACATTATTAATTAACTTAGTTTTAATTTAAGAAAAGAATCTACGTGTTTTAGTTTTAAAATGAAAAATGTTATATACACGTAATACAGGTACATCTTCAAAATAATTAAAAAAATTAGATACCAGCATCAAAAAATAATGTTGATGTATATAAAAAATATTTTTCTTTAAAAATTACCTTTAATCAATCTCAATGACCAGTTACATTAATTATTTTACTGGATTTTAAATTATTATTAAATAAATCATTATATAGCACAATATATGACAATTTCAAATAATTAATTTTTACTGAGATTTTTCTTTTCTGTTGATTTCTTGTTGAAAAATGTCTACTGAAACTTAAATTCTCACAAAAAAGAATAGCCTTAAGAATTAAAGCGGCCGAAGAATCCGAAAATCTACTAGAACCAATGATATCCACCAAAAACATATTATACCAGCCTCAGGTGTGAAACAATAGAAATTAAATATGTCTTCATGTAGAGACAAGTTGTTTTTCATGGGTTGGATGTGAAGCAGCTTCAAAGTTGATTGTGCCCATTTATTTTTGTTAATTTATTGTCCATTTTCATATAAAACAATTTGACTGCTGTGCTAATTTGTGACAAGAAGGTATGTGCATTGATTTTGATTTTGCTTTTGTAGACAGCCATGCTTAATTTAATTGGGTGCAATATCAACCTCATTCTCCACGACCCACCCGTAGACAGCCATGCTTAATTTAATTGGGTGCAATATCAACCTCATTCTCCACGACCCACCCACCTATTGAGATGGGAATTATATATATATATATATATATATATATATATATATATATATATATTCCATGTTGATAATAGAACATTAGAACTTCTTTTTATGATTTATACAACCTAAATTATTTGATGAAAAGGGCATCGTAACTTAATAAGTTCCTCAAAACTTTACCTTATCTTTTATTAAAAGTCTTACTTCAAAATTAAAAAGGATGAAATAATAATTTCACCTTTTTATGCAGTGAAATTAACATTTCTCTTTTAATTTTTTTTTTCAAATCAAATACTTTTTTTCTTACTAGCCCTCGTCTTTCCTATTGTCAACTGCATGAAGAATTTTTACGTTGCTACCCATATTAAAAAAATATATGCATTTAATTTAATTTTTTTCAACAAAACACATATATATTTTATTTTAATTAACAAATAATAGACCAAGTGGTCATGCCACCTTTGATAGTAAAGAATTCACCCAGAGTCTTGGTTTGAGTTGGCTAGTGCAAATCAAGACCTCCGCGAGTAAAAAGTTCTCCTTCAAAGTCTCCGGTCAACCAATCAACCGTGGATTATTACAATAGTTGGTACAAATGCATTTATCCTATATATCTCAAGTTCAAAATGTTTGTCATCATTTGTTAGTCAACAACGTTCTCAAATTTGTGTGACCGTACTCCAAAAGAATTAGGAGAACATAAGTCCCTAATACAGCTAACCTCTAAAAAAAAAAAAAAAAAAAAAAAGTCTCAAGCGTCATCTCAATTAACCACAAAAAAAGCATGGTCAACCATCCGGAGCCTGATTTACCCAAGCATGACATGCCCACATTTGACCAACCTAGACCTTGACTAGGGCTCAATCCCACTAATTCAATTGAATCTGGATCAACTTCTTACAAAATTCTACAAAATAACAGTCAATCCAAACTAATTAACCAACGGCCAAAGCCCCTTGGCTAGGGTGGTAACCTCTCCTCTTTTTGGTGGACAAGGATTAAATCCCACTTTGGATCATAGAAAAGGTTATTTTTGCCCTACCCACTAAATTTTGAAATTAAAAAGACAACTTTGTACCAAAAAGGATAGTACAAAAGCAAAATGACAAATACATCAATCCTTTCACTCTCTATTTACCCACCTCAATTTCATTCTTTTTCATCCGTTCAAACTTAATTTTTTATGTTTTCGTTGTTCTCTTTATAATCAAATCTATTACTTCTTTCATTTTCTTGTTTTGAAAACATTGTTCGGTAACTTAATTTGAAACCCCAAAGTTTTTATTATGAAAAAAAACCTTCCAAACACTTAAAAACATTTTAATTGACAATGTGAAAGAAAACAATTATAATGAAGAGCTCTTCGAACTCTGTGATAAGTACATTGACAATTTTTTTTGTTGTAGAAGTAAATTTTAAAAAAATAAATACGTTTGAAGTTGGTTCGACCAATCAAGGTAGAATAAAAGCATTTTGTTTGGCCACTAGTCATGGCCAAAAAATTCAAAAAGCTTCTATTCAGTAAAGCCAACTAAGCATATGCATTTTGTTCAGTCTCCTCATATTTTGTTCAATCGGGGTGACCGAGCAAAATGCATCTATTCGGTTGCCTTTGACCAAACGGTTTAACAAAATTATATTTTACTTATTGATTCAAGATTCAGATGCAAAAAGTTTTTCTCCAACACAAGATTTGAGTAGAATGCTCAAAACAAACATCTCCAACACAAGATATATATTATTCTAGAGTGTTGAATGAATGAAGAAATTTAGGAGATGGAACGGTTGAACCAAATAGAAGATAAGGGGAAGAAAGAAGAATAAAGAAAGAGGGGGTGGTGGGTTTCCCGAGAGGTGCAAAATGGATAGAAGATGTAAAACGATGGGTGTTCTAAGCGGAATTAAGTGTGTTTTACATTTTGTAGAGGGCGGAGTGAGTAGGTAGACAGAGTGGAAATGATAGGTTGAAATAGAAGCACCCGAAGGTTATCTTTTTTGGGCCCTATATTTGGTGGGTGTCAATGCACAATTTTGTAGAGCCTTATTATATCCAAAGGGCCTTGTACTCGCAATATTAGTGAGGCTTTAGCTTTCCTTAAGTCTAATAGACCATTTCATCTATTAATTGTTGAGTTAGCATGTGTCATATGTTCTCTCAAAATCAGTTTTGATTGTACCCTCTATTTATGGTCCCTGTCTAGGCAAAGTCTGTAAAGTTATACTCAAGACAAAGAAATATAATTAAATTACTTAACATTGGTTTTGTTTTCAATTATAACAATCACATATACAATAAAAAATGATAAAATAACATTTGTGGTGTACATTGATAAAAATATTTTCATTAATGTTTTATTAGATTGTATCAAATTATGTACTAACATATGATTCCAGACAATCTAATAATTTGTTAAAGGTGATATTCTATCAATATATACTATAGATGTTAATGTTGCATACCTCGTATACAATTTGCAGTTAGCTGATCAATAAGTGGGAGGGTCATCATTCTAGTAATAGTAATGTTGCAAAAGAAAGTAAATTGACTTCATGGACTATACCTTCCTTACGTAAATTAACTTCTAATTAAGAGATGTCTTCAAAAGCAAAACCTAAGATTCCTTCTTGTCACCAATATTAAACGAGCAAGTCAACCTTGAGCCTGTTTCACACCAGCCCATGAAAAACAAACTTAATCAGTTAACCTGCACACACCATAAAGAGAGATTCCATAATATCGAAATTATTCACTTGTATTGTTTCACACCTGATGCTGTTTCACGCCTACGCTTAAATATTTCCCATTGAGTTTCAAATATTATTCTTATACAATTGATGTGATCTTTTAAATAGATCAATAAAAATAATACTTATAAGTACACAAAATGAGTGATAGCACTAAACAATATCGATTCACAAAGATTGAACAAGTCACTTTATATTTTTTAAAAAATAAATTAAAATATTATATACTGTATAAGTCAAAGAAAAATAATAATTTAATTTTTAACATCCTAGACATAAAAATAATTAATAAATAAATAAAAGAAGAATAAACTTGAACTGAATTTAAACTAACTTGAAAAAAAATAAAGCAAAGAAATAAAGAAAGAAAACATTAAATAACAAGTAATAAAAAAAAAATGGATAAAGAAACAAGAGATACTAGAAACAAAAAAACTTCATTAAAAAAAAAAAACTTACAAAACTCTAAATCTTTAAGCAATGTTGTAACATCTCCTGAATCTGACGAGTAAATATAATCAAACGTAGGGGCAATTTAGATTAAGACAAAATGAACATTTTTTGATATCTTCAGGGATATTTAGGTCAAAGGACGAAACTATCAATTTTAAATATTTTAGGGATATTCTTGAAAAATGATCAAAATGTCTATTTAAAATATCATAAAGGATATTATGAAAAAAGGGTGAAATAGAAAAAAAATATTTTCTATGGGCATCCCCTAATATTTCAACCTATAAATAGGACGGGGGGTTAGATCCACCTCTCTTTTCCTCAAAACTTTTCAGGAAGGTTTGTAAGCTCGAAGTAATACAGTTCTAAAGTTGTAAGGTAGGGATGAACCTATAGTTTGCACATTCTATCCTTGTTTTCTTTAATTTATGAATTTATTATGAATTATGCACAATTTTCCCCTTGTTCACTAGTGAATGAGTTATGGGTGAAAGTTGGACCTTGTTGAATTGTTAAATATAGTTTATGGTTATTTGAGAATTACAGAATTTCTAAAATATGACTTGCAAGTATTCAACTTTAGTGTGCAACTCTGTGTTATTGTTATGTTGATTGTTTTGATATAACTGTTATTATTAATATTGCTAGCATGTAGGAAACCCGCTGGGAGACCCACTGGGCTTTATTCTCGCATTTTTTTATTTATTTTATTTACTAGGTTCTTGAAGAGAGAATGGAAAAGGAAGAATGGAAAGTGAAAAAAATTTAAAACAAGAAAGAAAGAAATAATGTATATTTGTGAATAGTTTACAAATAAGCTAGACTTGACAGCCTAATTTTAGTATATTTAGTGGTTGTATTGTTCTAGTATTTGCACGGGTTCAGAATGAAGATGTTTGTATAATTAGTGTCTTAAATATTGTTATAATTTTAGTATAATATTTGAAATTAAATTACATATGAAGTTTATGGTTTTGGCATAATATCAAAGTTGTTCACTCGAATATTTATCTTGTATTTATTACCAAGTCCCCATCTTTGGGATTTATGAAACAAAAAAAGACTTCGGAGTGTGACAAGTTTTATGATATAGCAATAATTCTGAGACTAAAGAAACTTAAATAAGAATTTTGATTGATTTTAAAAGAGAACAAAATGCTAGAGGAAAGTAGATAAAACAGTCGTAATCTTCAATCAGGTCCAAGGAGATCTAGATCTCGCGGAAAATATATAAAGGATAGAGGAGACTAAAAAATTGATTGATAGAATAAAATTTTACATTGATTGTGATCTCAGATAGATAGAATAGATTTTTTTTTACAGATTGATAGAGATCTCATGTGGATTGAGTAAAATTTGTTTTTGCAGATAAACTAATTTGTGAATCTATGAATAGATATGGTAATTTTTGATAAGATTGTAATTTAGATTAAGTCAACAAAAAAAAAAAAAAACTAAAATTCACGTGGTGGACTTTTTAGCCCACCACGTGGAACATATAATGATCATTTGCTATAGATATATATGAATTCACATCAAGATTGTATAATAATAATAATAATATATATATATATATATAATAAAAATAAAATTCACGTTACCATGTGGAACATGGAATAATGGTTTGCTAGAGACATCTCTGATTCACATCAAATATATATTAAAAAAAAACAACGAAACAAAAATTCACGTGATAGCCCCCCACGTGGAACATGTAATGATGACATCACTGACTATCGCTAAAGATGTATATGGATTTAAATTAATCCATATCACATACATGGTGGGCTGTTATTAGCCCACCATAAATTGGTAACGACCAGCACATAGCTAACCATTATCACTAACTAAGAATGGAAAATTGGTTCGAGGTTCATAGGTTTGATCTAGCCTGTTATAAATTCGGACCTGACTATTACATAGGTTAGCTCTGTTCAGTCTTAAAACTTATTAGACGAATTTAAAATGACATAACTAAGCCTGACCTGACCTGACCTGACCTGTTAATCGGGTCTAAAGTTATACATACATACATTATATATATATATATATATATATATATATATATATATATATTTTATATATTTTAGATTTACTGTAAAATATATGTATGTATAAATTATAATATATTTTTAACACAAAGTTATACATACACGCATACATATATATATATATTATATTTTAGATTTATTGTAAAATATATGTATGTGTAAATTATAATATACTCTTAACACAAAGTTGCACATACATACACACACACACACATATATATATATATATTATAATAAATACAAAATATATATATGTGCAAGTAATTAAGAGTATAATGATAAAAAACATAATTAAGTGTATTATTATGATTAATAGTGTATAATATATATTTAATTAAGTCAATAGTGTTATTTAATTAAGAGTTTATATTTGTATTATATATACATTATTAAGAATATGTTTAATTAGGTATATACTACAAATAATCTACATACCTACTCTATTTCTTAATATGAGTATATATAATATATAATTATAGTATAAAATGGTAAAAACAAAACATAATTAAGATTCAAGAGTATTATATGAATAAAAAATATATTATACATACATATACACACGTACCAACTTATATGTATGTATATATATATATACACAATATATATAATTAAGAGTTTACAAAATGAAAGAAAAAAAATAGAATTAAGAGTATTTAAAGTGTGTATAATAAGAAAAATACAATAGTGAAGAGTATTATATACATATATATAATTAAGTGTTTATATTTGTATTGTATATACATAATTAAGTATATAATACGAAAAGGAGTACATATAATTAATTAAAAATACATGTATGCATTTCAACTTTGGTAACTATACTCTCTAAAATTTTATTTGCCAAATATATTTTATTAAGTATACTCTCTTAAAGTATGTAGTAGGGCTAGATATAAATAGATAATGAATTTAACTAAATTATAATAAGGCCAGGTTGAGCTAAAATTATGAAAAAAAAGAAAAATATTATCCAACTATATACATAAACTCATTCATTTAGAATAAATTAACACATATTTAAGATAAATTAAATAAAACAAATAATTCACATACCTAGTTGTTGGACCAATGTTCCTCACGTCGGTATCTCAGTATTTGATGATTACATACCACATGATATCACATGTATTGTTTTTCTAAGTGCTACAGCCAATTAGAACACATCAAATAATAACTATCAAAGTTTACAAAGATCAAGCTTGAAGAACGAAGACATATCTCATATGAAAATGCATTACTTTAATCTTAGGTGTTTAGGGTAACCTCTCGATCAATCTCAATACTAAAACTCTCAAAATTGCAAAGTTTTCAAAATCACTTTCATTTAGTATTTGATTTTAACAAAATGCTTTCCAAAAGGTTTTAATCATAATTTCAATGAGTTTTGAATGATTTAAAAGTGTTTAATCTTATATCAAAGTGTTTTAATTCAATGGAATGGTTCTTGAATATCAAAAGATTGATTTTTTCAAAATCAGGAATCTATAGCGTGCTATCAAGCTATTGCCAAAATTTTATTTTTCTGTACAAAGGGCAATAGCGCGCTATTATAGATGATAGCACGCTATCAATGAGTTCAAAAAGTCAGGAACTTTTGATTTTTAGTATATCGAGCTTCAATAGCCCGCTATAGGCCAATATCGTGCATAATGAACAGACTGATAGTGTGCTATCATTGCCGGAGACCAATTTGTTGTAATATTTGAAAATTATTTTTTCTTTATTTAAAAATTTGTTGTAATATTTAGAAATAATTTGATATTTATTTAGAAATTAATAAATAATATTCTTAATTTGTATGTTTTATTTAATTATTTAACTAAATTTTATATTTTATTATAACTAATTTAACTTTAAAATATGTCTTTGATTACATTAGTTGTCCAAAAGCTCGGTCTAAAAGCTCGATTTTAAGGCCCGACTCAACGGCTCGGTCCATATATTTTTTAGGTTGGGTCTAGGCCAAGACTTTTTAATGTTAGTCCGGCCCAATATTTTATAAGGTCCCGCCCTGTCCAGCCCAATTATTTCTAGGCCCGGTGGGATCGGGTCTGGACGGGCCAAATGACCCGAATTACCACCCCTAATTATCACCAGTTATGTGCCAGCAAAAGAAAAAAAAAATAAAGAAAAATAAAATAAAAAAATCATAGGGTTAATCTAGTGTCTTTATTTCTAATTCTATTGTTTCACATATAACCTTCACATTTAGCTATCAAGGGCCAATTTTACAATTATATTACATGTAATTCGTATATATATATATATATATATATATATATTATTTTATTTTTTCATCCCTATTATTTTTGTTTTTGTTTTTTTCTTATTGCCATTGTTATATATATATATATATATATATATATATATATACAAACACTTCAGCGCCCATAGTGGGTGGCCATTTTTGACATCTTTTTGTAATTGCCTTTTAGAGGATATATATATATATATATGAATTTAATATTAGAGGAAGAAAATTGTACCACAAAGAAAAGAGTAATATATATATATATATATTATAATAAATTACATATGAAGTTACTGTATATTATCATAATATTTTATGAAGCTCAATGCTATAAATCATACAACTGAGACTCGGTAGTTTTGTGAAAACAAGATAATCGTACGACTACTTTTAAATAATAATAATAACAATAATAATAATATATATATATATATATATATATATATATCTATATGTAGTAGTAATAATTATAATAACACTAGGGAAAAGATATTTATCATTCCTAGTCTCTAGTCCCTCATTTTAAGAAAATCTAAAATTGTTAAATAAGGATTTAGCAATATGTAGTATTTTAAATTGTGAATATATAGATAATAAAGAAGACTATGTGTGATAGGGTAATGGCAAATCATGAGTTCTAGTTATGGGCATATTCAGGGTGGTACGGGACATCTTGGTTATGTCTCATGATTGGGATAAGTGAGGAGCTATTAACCTAGAACTATGTTTGGCAAATGTGGAAAGGGCTAGCCAATATTTTTTATCCCCAAATTAGAACGGCATGGGACGGGCGAATTTGACTGATAACTAGTATATGCTAGAAATTTTCATTTATTTGCATTCTAATGATAGTTGAAAACTTGTTAACTCACACATTGTAGTAGCAAACTAGAACAACTTGACCATATGGTTCGGTGCCATCTCTCTGAATATGGTGTGATTTTTTTTTAAAAAGGACTTGGGTTTCCAAACATACCCCATTATTATATAGTTAAATACTTTCATAACAAAAATTGAAATTTTCTGAATTAAATCATGACCCTAACACAATATTCAGATTATAGAACCAACAAACTCTATTCTTTTACCTTAGAAACTTATGTGGGAAACCTAATAATATAATTATAAAACTAAACAAATTTTAAATGTACTGCAGAATGCCAGTACAAACACGCAGTCAAGGCAACCATAGTTCAAATTCGGTATCAAGGAATGAGCCGCAGATGACATAGGATCGTCGCAAGCAAAATGAAAATTAACGCTAGAAGCATCAAATAGACAAAATGAAAATATAAATGCGATTGGGGGAACATTCATAACAAATTCACCACCGCTATAAACGAACAATGGATCATTAGATCAGCCACCCACAGAGATGGACAAATTTTTCCATCATTTTGTGAACTATGTGGACAGCAGAATCGAAGAACTTCAAGATTGACGAGGCGTGACTCAACAACCACAAGTAAACCTAGGAAGAATGGAGGAAGATTATCAAACTAAGCAGATAACTAAGTTCAAAAGGTTGCAACCACTAACCTTCGAGGGGAAACCTGATGCAGAAGCCGCTCAAAAATGGCTTGATGAAACTCGAAAAGCTCTTGAGGCCATGGGGATACCAGATGAACCAAATGGCTCAGTGGTTACTCGGATTGCGAAATCAACCTATATGAGGTTTGAGGTTCGAATCCGGGGGAGGCCCTGCACTATTTATGATGAATAATGTGAACAAATGATCCCGGGGGTACTAGACACTGTTGAGTGGGCTGTGTATTGGGATAAGACAATATTATGGGATCATAGTGGCTGGGGTACGCTCGATGAAGTACCCATCACATCCGCGGGGTGTGACAGTGACTTCATCAACAATTTATATATATTTTTTCCAAGATACTTCTAAATAGTTTTAAGAATAATAAAACGATTGCCAACGAGCGGTTAGCCCGGTAGTCGGCGAATTGACAACCAAGGGATCAAAGTATCGAGTCTCACGGTGTGCAAGACATGAAAGTATTGCTCATCATCTGGGAAATGGAAGTACCGACAGGAAACAAAAGTATTGGCGGCCTCGAGCGTGCAAGAGTTCTTGCAACCTCAGATTGCTGGGTTGACACGTTGGTGTAGGGATTAGTAAGTCCTAAAGGGATCTGATACCCAACGAGCAGGGATTTTAAGGGGTCCGAGGCGCGTAATCAGGGTCTTGTTTCCACTTCGAAAAAAAAAAAAAGAATAATGAAACGATTCAATACATACTCAAAATCATACACACTAAATAGAGAGAAACAATCACTACTCACCACATCAAAATGAATGTTAGAGTATGTATTTTAAATAATTTTAACATTTTAAACTATCAAATTTAGAATATCTTAATGTGAACCCTAGCAAAACTTTCTGTTATTACCAAGCAATGTTAAGAACAGAGAATGCAGAATAGGGGAATAAAAAAATGAAATAAAACTTCTCATTATGTCTTAGAAAATATGTTAGAGATGGTATATATATACATACAATAGCCATAACAGAACATACAATACCCATAACAGAAAAGCCAGCTCATCACACCTAATTAGCAACTAATTAACTAACTGTAATAATATTAGTTAGCTAACTAATTAACTAATTAATATTGTACATCCCCCTCCCCCCTCAAGTTGGAGCTTGGAGAAAATCAAACAAGCCCAACTTGGACAACAAACTAGAAAAAACAAGAGATGATAAAGGCTTAGTAAACAAATCCACAAGTTGTGACTTGGAAGAAACATGAGTAGGAAGAATGAACCCTTGCTTGACTTTGTCCTGAACAAGATGACAATCAATTTCCAAATGTTTTGTTCTCTCATGGAACATAGGATTAGCTGCAATATATAGAGCAACTTGATTATCACACCAAAGAGGAATGGGTAAGGAAGAAGGCAAACCAAAGTCTTGCAAGATATAGGAAATCCATTGCAACTCACACACAGTTGAAGCCATACTCTTGTATTCAACTTCAACAGATGATCTAGACACAATAGTCTATTTCTTTATTTTCCAAGAGATCAAAGCTGGACCAAGAAAAATACAAAAGCCTGTGACAAAATGTCGAGTATCCAAACAAGAAGCCCAATTAGCATCACAATAAGCTTGTAACTGTAAGGTAGAATCAGAAGGATAAAATAAGCTTTTGGAAGGACAATCTTTGAGATATCTGAGAACATGTGTGGCAGCATCCCAATGGCCTGGACATGGAGCATTCACAAATTGACTTAGTTGTTGCACACTGTAAGTAATATCTGGTTTTGTGAAACCTAAATATAGAAACCTACCAATAAGTCTTCAATACCTGTCAGGATCAAGCAACAAAGGCCCCATCTCACGAGTGAATTTAAAACATTTAGGTAAAGGAGTGGAAGCAGGCTTAGCACCCAATAAGCCTACATCATGAAGAATATTCAATGCGTACTTCTTTGATTAACATACGTGCCCTTTGAGGATCTTGCAATTTTCAGGCTAAGGAAATATTTGACATAGCCAAGATCCTTGATAGTAAACTGAGCATGAAGAAATTCTTTAGCAGCAACAGTTTCTGACTCATGAGTCCCAATAATGAGCACATCATCTACATAGACAACTAAAAACAAAAAACAAGTAAAAGAGCATTTAACAAACAAACAATTATCATGAGAAGACTGCATAAAACCATACTTATGCAACTGAACTGTAAATTCCTGATTCCATTGTCGAGAAGCCTACTTAAGGCCACATAAAGAACGTTTAAGATGACATACTTGGTCTAAGGAAGCCTTAGTATAGCCTTGAGGTGGTAGCATATACACTTCCTCATCTAAGTAACCATGTATGAAAGAATTATTAATATCCAACTGATGTATGGGACAAGTTTTAGCAGTAGCAATAGCCAAAAACACTTGAACAGTTACTAGCTTAGCAACAGGAGAGAAACTTTCGAAATAATCTTCTCCCTCAACCTGGTTATAACCCTTAGCTACAAGCCTTGCTTTAAAATTATCCACACTCCCATCAGGATGAAGTTTAACCTTATATACCCATTTGGATCCGATGACTTTCTTACTTTATGGTAAAGTAGTTAACTCCCAAGTATGATTAGCTTTCAAAGCAGTGAGTTCTTTGTTCCCAGCCTCTACCCATTTAGCTTGAGTACTAGCTTGTTTATAGGAAGTGGGCTATTGGATATGAGACACATTAGCCAAAAAATCCATATATGAAGAAGAGAAGTTAGGTGAAGTAATATAAGGAAATTTTGGTGGGGTATATGGGGAAGAATTAGGAGAATTATGGACTGAAGAGGCCTATGCAACAGATAGAGGAATAATATGCATGACATTTGAGACAAAATCATTTAATCATGCAGGTCGTTTTTTAACTCTAGTGCTTTGGGAAGTGGAACAATATTGATAGAAGGAGAAAAATTAGAAGAAGAAGAAGAAATATCAGGAGGATTAGATGAAGAGGAAGAAGAAGAAGAAGTAGGGATATCAAAATCTAGTAAGGAGGGGGGAGGGGAATGATGTAATACATCATCATCATTACTCGAAATAGGAACATAAGGTAAATGAATAGAAAGAGGAAGGGATGAAGTAGTTTTAAAAGGAAAATTTGTTTCATGAAAGACAACATCTTGAGAGACATAGATTTGATGAGTAAGAAGATCATAAGCCTTATAAGCCTTTTGGCCAAGACTATAACCAATAAAAACACACTTAAAGGCTCGAGGAGCAAATTGATCCTTATGTGGCTAAGTATTTGTCACATAACACAAACACCCAAAACACTTCAAAGATTTATAATCAGGTCGTATATCATGAAGAAGTTCAAAAGGTGTTTTCCATTGAAGAACATAACTAGGGAGTCTATTTATGATGTAAGTAGCAACAAGAAGAGAGTCTTCCCAAAATTTTCAGGGTAAATGGGATTGAAACATAATGGCCTTAGCAATTTAGAGAAGGTGTTTGTGTTTTCTCTCCACAACACCATTTTGTTGTGGAGTATAAGCACAAGTTTTTTGATGTATGATGCCCAATTGAGAAAACATATTATGACATTCATAGTTAACAAATTCAATCCCATTATCAGTCTTAATGATTTTGATCTTGGCTTGAAACTGAGTTTGAACTAATTTTAGGAAATTTGTAAGTGTGTGAGCAATTTGGTGTTTAGATTGAAGCAAAAAGGTCCATGTGGCTCTATTAAAGTCATCGACAATAATAAGCATATAATGAGCACCAAAAATAGAAGGTTGTTTATAGGGACCCCAAAGATCTAATAATAGCAAATCAAAGACTTGGCTAGTATGTATATTAATCTTTGGAAAAGGTAGTCGATGTTGTTTAGACAAAGGGCAAACATCCCAAACAACAGTAGATTTAGTAAAAGATCTAGAAAGAAAAGATAAATGTTTCATAACATCAAAAGAAGCATGACCAAGTCTTTTATGCCAAAGAAAAGAAGAAGGTACTAAAGTTTTATTCATGTAACATTCATCAGTACAAGTAGAGGAAGCAAAAGAATTGGAAGACTTATCTCTTAGTTCTATAGGTTGCACCAAGTGTGTATTATAGGAATGCAAGTAAGCAAAGGAAAAATAATTTTTATCTAGAATATACAAATCTCCTACAACCCTACCAATGGCCAAAACCTCTTCAGTTAGCAGGTCCTGTAAAACACAATAAGTAGGATAAAAACGAATTTAATATAGGTTGTTTTAAAGAGTTTGTTAACAGATAGTAAATTGAATTTGAAATTGGGAACATCCAAAGTGTTTGTGAGAACTTGTTTAGGATGAAGAACAACATTGCCAAGTTGATGGACTGAGGTAACAGATCCATCTGGCAAATGTGGTATAGGTTTAGGTAATGCAGATGGTTTGGTAAAAAAAAGATAGATCTCTACACATATGGTTGGATGCCCCTGTGTCTATAATCCAAAAACCTGATTCCAATAAAGTAAAAGTACTCAAAGCAAAAATAGGATGTATACCTGCAAATTTCCCCAAATGAGCAAGATTTATCTGCGATCCATCCATAACAGATTTTCCCTTCATAGCTTTAGCAACCTCTGGCTGTATCAGTTCAGTTATAGTAGATTTCCAGTCCTTAATTTTGCCATCTTCTCCATCATATGCAACATCCAAAGGTGTATCCACCATGTTAGCAACAACTTTTCCAGTAGTTTTCTTCTTTTGTTCTTGGAACTCCTTAAACCAATTTGGATAACCATGGAGTTTGAAACATGTATCTCTAACATGGCCATTAACATTACAATAATCACCATGCTTATCAGATCTTTTTCCCATTATCCTTCTTCTTGTATGCACCTTTATTAACTCTTTCCTTCTTAGTGTATTGTGTGTGTACAAATAGAGCACTACTTCCATTATTATTAGCATAAGCAACCTGAACCTCTCTCTATTTTTCGACCCTTAAAACCATAGAATAAGCTTTATTCACAGTAAGCAATGGGTCCATCAACATAATTTTGTTCCTAATGTGATCAAATTGATCATTTAACCCCATCAAAAATTACATCAATCGATTAAAAGAGGTGATATTAGCCACCAACTTGGTTGCTCCACAAGTACATTAAACAAGTGAGTCCATCCCACAACTTCTTCAATTTCGTGTAATATTGAACCACCTATAAACTTCCTTGTGTAATAGAACTAATTTCCCTCTGTAAGTAATAGAGTAAAAGACCATTTGATTCTCCAAAATATTCCTCTAACTCACTCCACAACTCCTTTGCAAATGTAACATAGAGAAAAGCTTCAACAATTTCCTTGGGTATTGAATTCAAAATCCAGGAGGTCACGATACAATCAGCCCTATTTCACTGTGCGAAATCAGTGGAATCAAGATTCGACATTTCACATTTAACTTTACTTTGGTCCCTAGGGAAATCTTCATAGAACAATTCCAAGAAAGGTAGTTATTACCTGTTGATGGCATCGTTACTAAAATCATTCCAGGATGATCTGAGTTTTACATATATAATGGATTGCCATTATTGTATATCTGTTAGTCCACCCAAGGGGGGGTGAATTGGGTGCGATGGTTAATTTTAAAATTATCTTCCAATAATTTAGTGATTTACAAGAGTGTATTGGAATTAGATGCAAAATAGAACACAAACTAAATTGCAAAAGTGAGACACACGATTTATAGTGGTTCGGACGCGCCTACGTCCACTACCTAACCTCCTCAGTTAGAATTTTAACCTTATCTGTCCCACCCTGGGTTGCACAGCGTACCCCCTACCCAGGTGTGGGCGCACCCCCTCGGGGCGAACGCCTAGCCATTATGGATCCATAATATTGTCATATCGCCATGTAGCAACCCAACCGCAGCTGGTCTACATCGAAACGATTATTTGTCCCTACTATTCACTCATGAATAGTAAAGGGCCTCCCCCAGAATCGAACTCGAGACCTCCCTTAAGGAATCTAATTTCGCATTCTGAGTAACCACTGAGCCAATGGTTCAGTGGCTACTCGGTTGCGACGGAGGACTCCCTGAGGGGGAGGTCCTGGGTTCGAACCGGGGGAGGCCCTCCCCGTGCGCTGCGGTGTGCAGGGGGACAAATAATCGTTTCGATGTAGACCAGCTGCGGTTGGGTTGCTACATGGCGATATGACAATATTATGTATACGAAGCGCACCCTGGGTTGCACAGCGTGCCCCCTACCCAGGTGTGGGCTCACCCCCTCGGGGTGAACGCCTAGCCATAGTACCACATAATATTGTCATATCGCCATGTAGCAACCCAACCGCAGCTGGTCTACATCGAAACGATTATTTGTCTACCACTATTCATGAATAGTGCAGGGCCTCCCTAGGAATCGAACTCGAGACCTCCCTTAAGGAGTCTAATTTCGCATTCCTAGTAACCACTGAACACATAAGGCCTTTTTTTCACACCCTGGGTTGCACAGCGTGCCCCCTATCCAGGTGTGGGCGCACCCCCTCGGGGCGAACGCCTAGCCATTATGGATCCATAATATTGTCATATCGCCATGTAGCAACCCAATCGCAGCTGGTCTACATCGAAACGATTATTTGTCCCTACTATTCACTCATGAATAGTAAAGGGCCTCCCCCAGAATCGAACTCGAGACCTCCCTTAAGGAGTCTAATTTCGTATTTTGAGTAACCACTGAGCGGTTGGTTCAGTGGCCACTCGGTTGTGACGGAGGACTCCCTGAGGTGGAGGTCCTGGGTTCGAACCGGGGGAGGCCCTCCCTGTGCGCTACGGTGTACAGGGGGACAAATAATCGTTTCGATGTAGACCAGCTGCGGTTGGGTTGCTACATGGCGATATGACAATATTATGTATACGAAGTCCTGACAAAAAGACCGTATGTATACATAAGGCCTTTTTGTTACACCCTGGGTTGCACAGCGTGCCCCCTACCCAGGTGTGGGAGCACCCCCTCGGGGCGAACGCCTAGCCATAGTACCACATAATATTGTCATATCGCCATGTAGCAACCCCCTCAGTGGCTACTAGGAATGCGAAATTAGACTCCTTAAGGCAGGTCTCGAGTTCGATTCCTAGGGAGACCCTGCACTATTCATGAATAGTGGCAGACAAATAATCGTTTCGATGTAGACCAGCTGCGGTTGGGTTGCTACATGGCGATATGACAATATTATGTGGTACTATGGCTAGGCGTTCGCCCCGAGGGGGTGCGCCCACACCTGGGTAGGGGGCACGCTGTGCAACCCAGGGTGTGACATTATCACTAAGGGATTCTCTTACGGGTGAGAACCAAACCGTTACAGCTGCCCTTTTACAAGTTAAAGGCAAACCTGTCCTTTTATGGGCTAAGAATGAACTGTTTCTCTTTTACAAGCAAGAGATAGCCTATCCTTTTCCGAGATCAGAATGAACCGGTTCTCTTTTAAAGGCTTAGAGATAACCTATCCTTTTAAAGGTTAAGGACACACCTATCCTTTCACGGGATGAGGATGAACAGGTTTCCTTTTTTCGGGCTGAGGAAGAACCCATGTTCCTTTTACTGGATCAGGAAGAACCGTTGTGATTTCAAACCTGAAATCACTTAAGTGAACCATGTTTCACACCGAAACACACCAACATTACAACAAATAAGATGTTGGTTGGTTCTAACATAGTAGAACATTTTACAATTAAGCACATTACATAGCATTTACAAAGATATGAAATATGAAATAAATAATGCTAAGTTGAAATACACATACAGTCTTTTACGTTTCAATGTTCGGTATTGCTCAAGTGCAGTTTCAAAAAGCATGAATGATATGATATGAAAATCAGTGCTTTTTTGAAAGTAATAAATACCGAATAAAGATTGACTTAAAATACGAAGGACTGGTGTAAATCAAGACACAAACAATTTTCAAAATAAATATAAAAATATAAGTATGAAAACTTTTGGTTCTCTGATCAGTAGTTGACCAACTACTGATATAGTTCAATACAATACTTAAGATATGAAATCAAGTACAACTGTATATCTTGAACTATTTCTCAAATTCTATCTTCAGCAAGAATGATATAAAATATGAATCAGTGCTGATAATTCAAGTTGATACCAGATCAAATAGATTTTAAAAGATAGAATTAAAATAAGCTCAGTATGAAAATCATTTGAATACATAAGTTATCAATGAAAAATACTTTGAAAGATTAGAAAATGAAATTCATTTTGACACAGAATAACTTTCAAAAAGTATTGGCACAACACAAAGTGATTGGCAAATTGTTTGATCCTAAGTGCTGGTATTTATAAACTTAGTGGGACATAGCCGTTAGACATTTGAAGTCCAAATAATATGAACGTTTACACACAACGGCTAGAATGTTATATGAAAATGGCAACTGCAATTTTCATTAACACTCTGGTTCTTTTCAAATTTCATGAAAAAAGAAAGTTTTAGAAAAAACTTATTTCATGTATCAGAGACGATCTCTGATAGGTCTGAAAAAGACTTTGTGCAAATGTCTGTTATGAAAAAGTAAACATACGTAGTGTACTTATTCAAACAGTGACGGTTGTTGAATTATCGTCATGATTCCATAATCAACGTCTTGATGCATAATGTCAACTTTGTCGTTTTGTTCCTTAAGGGCGCTCATTACGTATAAGCGTTCTACAGAACACTTAAGTGAGGGCGTTACTTACTCATAAGCGTCCTGACTTACTTTGACACTTAAATGACTTAACCTTGAGGGCGCTAATGCACAGTTAGCGTCCTGCTATGTTTTAAAGCAGTTAAGTACATGAGGGCGCTACTATCCGAGTAAGCATCCTGCTAGTTTAAAACATAAAAACAAAACATGAGGGCGCTACAACTATGTAAGCGTCCTAGCAGTTAAAAATATTTTAAATAAAGACACAAGCACGCTAAAGGACAATCAACGACCTGAAATTACTAAGTTAATTCCTAAAGGTGAGGGCGCTTCTATCCAGATAGCGTCCTGATAAATTGTTCAACTTATAACTATCAACGTCCTCAAAGAAACATTCTTTGAAGAACTTAAGACATCTTTTAGTGAGCGAATGCTCAGTCAGCTTCCTGACAACTTCAGAGGTTGACTAATAAAGGAGGTCAATACTATACAAGTAAGCGTCCTGATAAATCTGTTTTATTCAACTTTGAACGTTATCAGCGTCCTAATGAACTATCAACGTCCTGACTTATAAAGTTTAAGAGAGCATTGTTATTTCATTAGGTCCTGAAATACTCTTTTAAAACAGTTTTGACTCACAATAAAATATACGATAAATGCGAATAAAAACTCTGTAGATTTTAAATTAAATATATAGTATTAGATTATTTGAAATACCGTAAAAACATGAAATCAAAACATGCATATTAGAAAAACATATGTAGATGATTTATGCATGAGTTTGAAAAACATTTAGAGCAACAACGATTAGAGAAAGATATACCTTAAATACTTTGTGTGTAATACCCAAGGATTTCACAAAAAAAAAAAATTTCGTTTGGGCAGAAATGCCCGAACGTTCGGGCAGATACGAGGAACGACCGGGCACATGCTCGGACTTTCCAGGCGCCAAATCCTCTATATAAGGAAGCCCTCTCCTCCTCATTTCCTCACACCAAATCACCTTCTCTAGTGATTTTTCCTCCACATTTCACTCATTCTGAGTTCTTTTCTGTTTGAGATTCTCGGTGCGATACGACGAAGTCCTGTCTGGAGGAAAGCACCAGATTTGAAAGAAGAAGTTCTTATCTGAAGGTGGGGAACGAAACATAGGTTTGCGTGTTTTATAACTTTTATTAAAGTTTACATTCAATTATTATTATGTCTACTGTTCATTTACACTGCATTATGTCATATAATGTTTATACTGTCGCACTAATGCCTGTATATTTGAAGTTCATGTATTACACTGTTATAATGCTGAATTTGTGGTCAATCTGGCTCAACTAGACTCGGTCTTGTCCTCAGTAACTTTAAATAGTGAACGGGAGGCAGCTGGCTGCTCTAGGAGATTGGTATTTAAGCAGACCTTGTGTCTCACCTCTCAACTGGAGACTGATCTAGTTGGTCTTATTGAAAGCTATCAACTTATACAAGTAATATTGAATATCCTAACCTTGCACGTCGTGATACCAACCCTGATAAGGATCACCAGACGTTGCCAAAGTCAGTCTAAATGTCAAGAAAAGATCAGACCAGTAGACTAGACCAGTTCATGCATTGGCATCATACATATCACCACCTAGGGACGTATGTGGTTTATGATTCATAGAACAGTTAGGAGCATTGCTCGCTATTCATTATATTTCTCTGGTGAAGGACGTATAATGAGAACCCGACTATGCCTAGGGAGGGACATCTGTACGTGAATCCAGAGCATCGTTCCTGAGGAGGGACGTACAGTGAGAACCTGGCTACGCCTGGGGAAGGACATCTGTACATGAACTCAGGCGATGTACGTTCATCAAACCGTTACGAGACGGTGTCATGCGTACATACATATTGATTGATTATGATGTTCTAATGTGTATTTAAGATATTTGATATTGAAGTATGCTTTACTAATTGTTATACTCACGAACACTATTTTACCCACTGAGCGCGTTAAGCTCACTCCATTATTATCCAATTTTTCACAAAATATTAGGGTGGACTGGGTGCATGTTTATGAGGCCCACATTTTGTACCCTTTGTATTATTCATTGGGGATTTTTGGGGAGTCTGTTCCCTTAACTATGTCACGTACAAATGAATTCTGAATTAAATGAAATCAGACTTGTATTGAATTGTATTTCCACTGCGTACTCTGATATGACCATTGTTATGATTCTAAATGCGCACCCCGTCCGCGAGTGTACCACCGGTTTAGGCGCGCCCAGGCAGGGTGTGACATTTAATGGTATCAGAGGGTTCGGTCCACGGCCCACCCAAGTCCACCAAATTAGGGGAAGAAATTATTTTTTGTAGATATATATATATATATCTAGAACTATATATATATGAATTGTATATAGTTGAGATTTATATTAAAGATATATCTAGAAAACTATATGATTTCTATATAGTTTGATTTAAAAATATATATATATATATATATATATATATATATATATATATATATATATATATATATATATCTATGCATATAGGAGATATATATATACCATGTTGCTAATGGAAAAATTTGGGATGAAAAATTTTATTAGATATATATATCTCTAGAACTATATATATATATATATATATGTAAATTATATATAGTTGTGATTTATATTAAATATATATCTAGAAAACTATATGATTTTTATATAGTTTGATTTAAATATATATATTGTTATGATTAAATATATATATATATATATATCTATGCATATAGGAGATATATATATATGAAAAACTATATGTATAGTTATGATTGAATATATATATATATATATATATATATATATATATATATATATATATATCATATTATTGATGAAAAATTTGAATGAAAAATGTTATTAGATATATATCTTTAGAACTATATATATATATATGAATCATATATAGTTAAGATTTGTATTAAATATATATCTAAGAAAACTATATATGATTTTTATATAGTTTAATATCAAATATATATATATATATATAGTTGATTTATGATAATTATATATATAGTTATGATTAAATATATATATCTATACATTCATATATGAATACGATATATATATATATATCATGTTGCTAATGAAAAATTTTGATTACATGATGGAATAAACATCGAGAGAAAAATAGAAAATATTGTCTAAAAGACAAAGAATAAATCTTAAAAATGTTAGGAATATATTTTGTGTCTTTTACAAATTTATTTCCCTTTCAGTAAAATAATGGCCTCAAATGAAGGAACAACTCCCAGTAGTAGGGAATCAATTCCCACTAGACTCAAAGAATTGTTCAAAAGGGAGGTTATGACTATGAGGAGCATCGACAATAAAGATCTTCGCCTCCGTCCGATCCTTCACGACAAACTCGCAACTCTGGGGTGGTTGAACATAACAAAAGTTGAGGGTCACGTCTATTACAACTTGGTGAGATCCTTCTATGAAGCCATGAATTGCGTGAGACTTCAAGGAGATGAGATCAGCCCTATTTTGGAGACAACAGTCATGGGAATAAAAATTTCTATCAACATCGAGATTATTGCTCGACTTATGGAGATTTCGATTGAGGAGAGAATTATTGATCCACATGAACCCCAGACAATTATAGAGATCGCAAAGTCTAATGAACAATTGTTCAAATCCCTCGCCAAAGAGCCATACACTCAATCGACGTACACCAACCTCCCAAACAATCATCTTAAGCCATCTCTTGCCGGCCTTGGAAAGATCGTATTCGGCAACATCTTGCCAGAAAGGGGGACTAGAGGCATTATGTCAAGTGCTCAACTTCTTGTGTTATATTGCATAGAGAAGAAAATAAAGGTCTCCTTACCACACATCATCATCCAACAAATGTTGAGGGTGATTCAAAACCCTTTGAGAAAGGAATTCCTCGGTTACGAAGTTTTGATCATGAGGATGCTATAGGAAGCAAACATCAACACTTTTGATGGGACTTCGAAGTAAATCACTGAGCCGGTTACATCATCTTCTATCTTCAAGATATATGTCACGAGGGGAGGGGTAACTGACGAGGAAGTATTCGGTGCGACGATAGGAAATGCCAAAAGAATGAGAGACAAACATAGACGTTGTCTTCGAAGAAGTCGACACAAGATTCTTGTCAGGGAAGTACCAAATAATGAGCCAAATCAGAATCCTACATCAAACCCAGCCCCGAAGAATGATCCAACCGATCGACTATTCAGTAAGGAAGAGTTATTTGCCACACTAAATCAACCTTAACCAAGTCATGATAGACAAAGTACTCAAGCAAATCCACCAACCTGGAACGTGCCAACTCAAGGCAACACTTCGTACCAAAGGTTTCCAACTCCTGAGGTACCGTATCGGCCAGTTCCACAAGTTGTTATGAACCAACAACAACAGTATTGGGCAGCACCAAATTTTGGAGGGCAGAACATCCCAATGAGCCCATTGTTCCAAATCTTTTCACCTCAAACAAATCCAAATATCCAAGGGGTTCCAGTTAGGGGATCCCCGTACAATCAAAACAACTACCCTTCACCTATGAGTCACTCGTACAACCAATACTTTCTCCTAATGCCTATGGCCTACCCTCCACATATGGGACAATCGACTAACCCATTTGAACAGTTAAATATAATGGCATCAAATATTGTTGAAATGAGAAAGACTCAAAATAATTTGTTAACGCGTATGCAAAACTTCGAAGAAGAACGAGCAAATTCTCAACCTTCTGGTAGTAGTCATTATGTACCTAGCAGGAGGTCTAGAAGGAGCGGTAGTAGGCAGGAAAATCAAGATTGATTACTGGCATTGTAAACTTTTCTTTTATATATGAATGAAATGTTTTGTTTAAGATTATCTATGGTGGGCCGACTTATAACCATTCTTTCTTTTGTATCATTAACTTTGGAGTGGTATGGGACGCAACAAAATTGGAGGATACTAAATAAAATGTGGAAGTAAGAAAACCTGTGATGCCCCAAAAATTATTTCATCTAGCCCATAACCCAATTGCACTTTGCCCAAACTCTATGTGTTGCCTTGATATGGTTGGTGTTTGTTTGATGGTTGTTTAATGTTTGTATAGTTGATGCTTGATAATATATATAAATATGTGTATTATAAATTGTATATGGGTCATGTTAAATTAAAGTATAATGCATATGTTATTATTTATGCATGGGTCCATTAAACCATGAATTGATATGGGTTAGGATTGATTGAATAAAAGGATAAATGAGAATGAAAATTTGGTGTATTAAATGGATTGGACATTTAAAATACATGGAAGCATGAGATTGGTTAAAGTACATGTGGTTGGTATGGGTAGTATGAGACCAACACATGTGAAGGTTGGTGCAAGAAAGTGGACAAGTGTCCCATGCCCACTTCTCTTCTCCAAGGAAATGCTAGAAAGTGAGTTGAGTGGAGGGAATCAAGGAAGTGCTAGAATGAGTGGAGGGAATCAAGGAAGTGCTAGAAAGTGAGGTGAGTGGAGAGAAAGGAAAAAAAATAAAAGAAAAGAAGAGAAAGGAAAGAAGAAGAGAAAGAAAGAAGGAGTTGCTTGAGGAAAATCTCTGCAATATTTTCATCAAAGAGATGGATCTTCGGGATATATGGTCAGATTGAGCTCAAAGTTTGTCAGTAAGTTCGCAGCTTATGGTTCTGCATTCTGAACGGTGGAGATCTTGATTAGAGGTTTCGTCTAAGAGATCCATCCTCTCAAGCAAAGCTGGTCGGAAAGTCGGGATTTCTCGCGCCGTTTCGCTCAAACTTATAGATATCCTCAATCTACCGTTGGATGGATATAACATTTGGGTATGTAGTTTCCAACTGATATTTCTGCATTCTGAACGGTGGAGATCGTTATTAGAGCTTTCGTCTAAGAGATCTAACCTCTCAAACAAAGCTGGTCGGAAAGTATGGATTTCTCATGCTGTTTCACTAAAAATTAAAGCTCTCTTCAATCTACCGTTAGATGGATGTGAAATTTGGATATGTAGTTTATAACTGATATTTCTGCATTCTGAACGGTGGAGATGTTTATGAGTTAAGTATATTGTGTGATATAGTCATCTGAGTTCGAGTGTTTGCAGCAGGAAAGGAGAAATTGTCTGATTAGAGACTTGTTCATCAAAGATATTTATCTTTTCGGTCCACCGTTGGATTGGGCTGATATTTGGACAAAAAGTTTTTTTCTTCACATACTTCAATATGTACGGTTGATTTTATGATTACATATTTCTGTTGGTAGATTGATACATCTGAACAGAATATTAAATGAAGAATTGGTAGGGTTGCTTGTATTATACCTAAATTTAGAATATGAACTTAGACCTTTCCAAATAGCTTGCATATCAACTATGTTGACCTAGTTGTCATTGTTGATGAACCCATGATGCAAAATCAGTGATATACATGGCTGAACATGGTGACCTAGTGTAAATCGGCAATATGGCCTAAGTATGAAAATTTTCATATTTTAGGGCTTTTGATGCTTTTGGCCTAGAATCATTGAATTGATGCAACTTATGTTTAATTAAGCATGATTAGGGTTGATTATGCTACCGATTTGGTGGTTGTGACCATATCATGGGTTAGGCCTACTTGTGATAAAGTGACCCAATTTGGGCATGTTTATGCCTAAGGAATTGAAAATCAGTATTTTTGATTAATAGAATGGTTTATGAATGAGAACTATGCATTAGAGGCCTAAGTCATGTGATTTGAGTTGAATGATGAGATTAGATGGGATTTAGGCCTATTGTCTATATGTGGGCTGCTTTAGGGTTGATGTGTAATGTCTATGTGATTGAGCATATAAATTGATGTATGGTAGGATATTGATGAATGTTTCAGGATCTTGATTGGGTTAATTCGGTTTTGTGGTCGTGTGTGGTTAAATACTCTCACGAGGCTTGGTTGTGAGTAGACTTCATTTATGATTATATCTTTTATGTCATCATATCACTTATATATATTGTATGTTGAAAGCATGAATGTGTTCTAATGTTTTGAATGATGCATTGATTTGAGAAAACCTTATGACTTTGGTTGGGCCCATCTATCCGGCTAATAGGGGGACTTAACCTTGTCATAGGAGGGTTTTAAAAAAGGAAATGATTGGGGTCAACGGTACGGTGAATTAAACTTGCACTAGTAACCCCAAATAAACATGATTGGGGTCAACGGTACGGTGAAATAGACGTGCACTAGTAACCTCAAATAAACATGATTGGGGTCAACGGTACGGTGAAATGGACGTGCACTAGTAACCCCAATGCATGTGGAATGTGGATCCAAATTGATAAGCTTTTACTTGCATCGAACATATTATAAATGCTTGATATCTATATGTTATGAGCTTTTAATCATGCTACACATTGACATGCATACATGATGTTTATTGATGAGTATTGATAGCATATTTGAATTCTATTCACTGGACACTGTTGGCTCACCCTCATTTTCCTCTTTCAGGTCCTTCTGTCCCGAATAAGGGCAAAAGAGTAGTTATATCTTGAGGGCCTTGCCTGTGAGAGAATTCAAGGCCTCGATGTGAGTTGAGAGGCATTTTGATTGAACTGTGTTTTAAATTATGAAGTATTATATTTTGGATTATGTAATTATAACACTTACCACATTGTAGTATGGGTGAGTTGGGACTTGTTAGATAGACCATGTGGGCATATGACCATTTTTATTTGTACCCACAATTTTGGACTTTATGTGTATGTCAATTTTAATGGACTGTAGGGATTATGATTTTATTTATGGTTCATTTTTATGGATTATCTCTTGTCTTGGATGATTAATACGGTTGGTAGTTTTGTTTAGTACCTTTTGATATTATGTCGTTGTTTGAGATAAGGCTCGTAGGGTCTCAACCACCTCACGGGAGTTGAGGAGTGGTCGGAGATGCCTACGCCGGGCATCCCGCCCCGGCATTCCGCACTCCATTCCCTGTGGGGTTGGTGGTCCGGGGTGCGGGGTCGCCACAGTTGGTATCAGAGACTGATTTTACTAGGTTTGGTCTATGTATTGGACTTAGATGACTTTGACCTAGGAATTGGGTGAGAGATTTAGGTGATTAAAAAGCTTAAATGAACTAACTTAAAAGCCTTACTATCATATTTTTTGTGTGTATTATATGATATGGGTAGTTATGAGGCTTTGTTAATGTTTTAAATTCTTTAATGTGTGATGGTTGCTCGTATTTCTACTTCTCACTGTCATGAGGAGGAGCGAGAGATTGGGACAGCCACACACAGGGCCATCCGATGATGACCGGATGGGGAGGATAGGGGAAATCATTCAGGCACAGGGCCGCTTGATGGCAGCCCAGACTTCACAGATACAGGCGTTAGTGCAGCAGGTTGAGGCTATTGCTCGATAGTCACCTCAAACAATACCTCAGGAGGCGGGCACTAGTGGGGCGGAGGCTAGTGGAGCTGCAGGGGCAGCAGGACCTCAAATGGTTGTACCTCAGCCTATACCTACACCTGTTCCTATTGATGTGGAGAACCCCACTGATCGGCTGATCAGACTGCTAGAGAAGTTCATGAAGTTAAAGCCTAAGGAATGCACTGGTGGGGTTGACTTGAAGAAGGCCGAAGATTGGCTGAAGAATGTCGAGAAGATCAGTCGCTCCTTAGAGCTTGATGAGGAGTCTCAGGTCCTATGTGCTGCTCACACACTGGAGAGTGATGCAGAAGTGGCTGGATGAGTCAAAGAAGGCTCTTGATGCAATGAGAGTCGATGAGACTCGAAAAATTCCACAAGTGACCTACCAACTTGTTGGTGGGGCAAACACATGGTGGATAACAGTGAAAGAGGAACACAACAGATATGACTTGGCAACAGTTCGAGTTAATGTTTATTGATGAGTATTTTTCAGGCGCTGTGAAGAGGCAGAAGCGCCAGGAATTCGCTAAGTTATACCAGGGCAGCATGACCATCAGGGAATATGCTGGCAAGTTCAAAGAATTATCAGTCTACTCTCTCTCCACCATCTCAACAGAGCAAGATAAGACTGAGAAATTTTATAATGGCCTTCGCCATGATATTCGACAATCCTTGTCGATCTTGGATCTCAAGATTTACAAGGAGGTTGTTGACAAGGCCATGAGCTTTGAACAAGAGAAGATCATGCAAGAACAGAGAATGAATAAGGGAAAATGACCTGCAACGTTTTCCCAACAAGGCTCGCAATAGGGCAACAAGAAGAAGCCCTACTATAATCAAAACCCAGCCCTCCCAACCCCTGTTTCGAAGAATGAGGCCACAACACCTGTGGCTGAACCTTTTAACCCTAACCATCAGGGTTTTCGAAATCATGGCCGTGGAGGTCTTTATGGAAGGGGTGGCCGTAGAAACGACAATGGCATGGCCAGCAGAACAATCAACATGGCCAGCAAAACCATCCGCAGTATCAGCCGACGTGTTTCAACTGCGGCCAGAAGGGCCATGTAAAATATGTCTGTCCGCACCTGCAACAACCTATCCCCGTTGTTCCAGTCCAACAAGAACCACCTGCTGCTAATGTCCAACCGAGGCCGAACCAGCAAAATCAGTGACAACGGAATCAGGGTAGAATATTTGTCATCGCTCAACAACCCCTCCTAGACAACAATGTAGTTGAAGGTACCTTTCCTTTGTTCAATACAATGGTGCATGTTTTGTTTGATTCAGGTGCTACGCATTCTTTTATATCGTCGGCATTGGTAAGACATTTAGGCCTGCATCCTGAACCCACAGACATCACAAATCCATGTCACATCACCGTTAGGATCTGGTACTGACGTGAAATTGCAATGTTCTCGATGTGAGCTTCGAATGTCAGAACAGATAATATCTGCAGATCTTTTTGTGATGGATATTGAAGACTTTGACATCATCCTAGCCATGGACTGGCTAGCACCACTGAATGCAAAGATCGAATGTATGAAGAAGCAAGTTCAGTTAACCTTGCCTACATGAGAGTTGGTCAAGATTCAAGGAAAAAGGAAATGGATACACAAATCAACAGTTGCACTTCTCAAGGCACAACTTCGAGCTCTATCCCTTGGTGATAAAAATGAATCACCAGCACTATACCCTCTCGAAGTACACGATGTTTCGGTCATATCGAAAATCCTAATAGTCTTTCTAAATAACCTTCCTGGTCTACCTCCAGTTAGGGAATTCGATTTTGAAATCAACCTCATACCTGGGACAGAGCCTATCTCAATTCCACCATACAGAATGTCAAATGTCGAGCTGGTCGAATTAGACAAACAACTGAAGGAATTAGAGAGTAATGGCTTCATCAGAAAGAGTTCATCAACCTGGGGCGCTCATGTTCTGTTTGTTCGCAAAAAGAATGGTTCGTTACGACTTTGCATCGACTATCACAAGTTAAATAACGTCACCATCAAGAACAGATATCCATTGCCCAGGATCGATGACTTGTTCGACCAACTTAGAGATGCCAAATACTTCTCTAAGATTGATTTACGGTCCGGTTATCACCAACTCCGGATCCGAGAGTCGGACATTACCAAAACGGAATTCAGAACTCAGTACGGTCACTACGAGTTCTTGGTCATGCCGTTCGGTCTAACAAATGCACATGTTGCATTCATGGATTTGATGAATCGCATCTTCTGGTTATACTTATACCGATTTGTGGTGGTTTTTGTGGATGACATCTTGATATATTCCTCAACCGAGGAAGACCATAAGATACATTTGAAGATAGTCCTCCAGACGTTGAGAAGCCACCAACTGTATGCAAAGTTGAGTAAGTGCGAATTTTGGGCGAAGTGAGTTCAATTCCTAGGCCATGTGGTTTCAGGCAATGACATTGAGGTAGATCCTTCTAAGGTTGAAGCAGTTTTAAACTGGAAGCAGCCTACCACTGTTACTCAGATTAGGAGTTTTCTTGGTTTGGCTGGCTATTACAGACGCTTCATCAAGGAAATTTCTGAACCTATGACCAAGCTCACTCGAAAAGACGTGCGATTCATCTGGAATCCCGCCTGTGAAGCATCATTTCAGGAATTGAAGAAACTCCTCACGACGACACCTGTACTTATAACTCCAAGAAATGCAATTGGATTTTCATTATACACCGACGCTTCTCTCCAAGGCTTAGGTGTCGTACTAATGCAAGAAGGCCAAGTTGTTGCGTATGCCTCGAGGCAACTAAAGATTCATGAGGGTAATTACCCAACACATGACTTGGAACTTGCAGCTGTAGTATTTGCACTGAAATTATGGCGTCATTACCTATATGGTGAACGGTTCGAGGTCTTCTCAGATCACAAGAGTCTTAAGTACATATATACTCAGAGATACCTAAACCTCCGCCAAAGACGATGGTTGGAATTCTTGAAAGATTATGACTTTCAACTCCAGTACCATCCCGGAAAGGCCAATGTTGTGGCTGATGCTCTGAGTTGAAAATCTTATGTTGCTTGCACTCTTAACTTCGAAATGGGGAAGTTGACTACAGAGATAGAGAACTTTAACCTCCAATTGACCGAGGAGGGACCAAGATCACAACTCTCTCAATTATCAGCCAACTCTAAGCTAGTTCGAAAGATTTCAGCAGCTCAAGCCAATGACCCTATGTTAATGGAAAAACGAGAACTTCTACTCAGCGGACAGGACCTTCATCACTGGTCGGTCTCAGAAGACGGGGCCGTTTTCTAAAAAAAACGTCTCTGTCTACCGAACGATCCTGAGGTTCGGAAAGAAGTGCTCACTGAGATGCACTGTTCGAGGTTCGCTATGCATCCTGGGGGTGACAAGATGTACAAGGATGTCAAGCGACAATTCTGGTTTTCCGGAATGAATAAGGAAATTGCAGACTTCGTTGCTCGATGTCTCGTTTGCCAGAAAGTTAAGGCAAAACAAATACTTCCCTCTGGACTTCTCCAGCCGTTACCTATTGGAGAATGAAAATGGGAGAACATTGCAATGGATTTTGTTACGGCCTTGCCTCGAAATAATAAAGGGCAAGATGTTATCTGGGTTATTATTGACAGACTTATAAAGTCTGCACACTCTTTGCCAATAAAGTTTACGGATAACCCCGCCAAACTTGCCGAACTATATGAAAGAGAGATCGTACGCCTTCATGGCATACTACTCACGATCGTCTCTGATTGAGACCCTCGATTCACATCAAACTTTTGGAAAAGCTTCCAGAGTAGAATGGGTTCTAAGATCACTATGAGCACAACCTTCCACCCTCAGACTGATGGGCAGTCAGAGCGGCTTATCCAAATCTTAGAAGACATGTTACGATGCTACATTTTGGACTTTAATGACGGATGGGCAAAGTACTTACATTTAGCTGAGTTTGCATACAACAACAGCTACCAAACTAGTATCGGCATGGCACCGTACAAGGCTCTCTATGGTCGCCCTTGCAGATCTCCGGTATGCTGGTTAGATATGGCAAATCGACCGTAGTTGGGCCCTGAACTAGTTCAAGAGACTTCTGAGAATATCACACTAGTAAAGGAAAGACTTCGTGTTGCACAAAGTCGACAGAATAACTATGCTGACAAGCGAAGGCAACCTCTAGAATTTGATAAGGGGGACTTAGTTTTTCTAAAAGTCCAGCCCACAAGAGGTGTCAAACGCTTTGGGATCAAAGGAAAGCTCTCCCCACGGTATATCGGTCCATTTCAGATCATTGAACGTATTGGCAAACTTACTTATCGTCTGTCCCTTCCTTGAATCTTTTCCATGTATCCATGCTTCGAAAGTATCGTCCTAATCCTTCGCATATCATCCCTCTAGTCGAGGTTCGGGTTGAGGAAGGATATAAGTATCAGGAGAGAGCGATACAGATTTTGGATAGAAAAACTCAAGAACTAAGGCGACGTAGCATACCACTTGTGAAGGTGCTCTGGGATCACCACGACGTCGAGGAAGCAACATGGGAACTAAAAGCAACAATTAAACAAAAATATCATGAATTTTTTTCTAGTACCAACCAATAATGTGATACACTGTACTATTTTCACTTATCAATAAAATGATGGAACTTTGTTTACACTTATCTTAATACATTGTTTCACTTGAATAACTATGCAGATGTCTCAAAATAATATCAATGGATATAGTGATGCACACACGCAGTGGCCTCCTTGGCAACCTGTGACGACTCCTTCAGGATCTGAGTCAAGTCATAACTACTCTGCATCATTAACTCCATCGCCACACAGACATCGATCCTTATCGCCAGAGCGTGCATGGCTTTTTCGTAACAATCCCGTGCCCTCATCTTGGCAGGACCTTCTACCAAAATTTCTAGGCGGCCGGATTCGAGCAACAACACGAAAAAGCATTCCACCCCTCAACCTGCCTCCCCTCAAACGATGTAACCAGTGCCCTCCACACCATCTGTTAAGCAAAGGTTGGAATTTTCTGAGGACGAATTCGATTCCATTTGCTCTCCATGGTTTCATGATGTTGAGGATTCCACTGACCACAGTGCTATTCAGGGACCATACAGACACTCTCCTAAACTAGCAAAAGATGACGCCAGTAGTGAATCTCAAGCAGATAACCATCATGACTACTTTAATTGATTTCGAGGACGAAATCCCTTTAAGGGGGGTAGAGTGTAATACCCTAAGATTTCACACAAAAAAAAAAATCTTTTGGGCAGAAATGCCCAAACGTTCGGGCAGATATGCCTGAACGTTCAAGCGCCAAATCCTCTATATAAGGAAGCCCTCTCCTCCTCATTTCCTCACACCAAATCACCTTCTTTAGTGATTTTTCCTCCTCTTTTCACTCATTTTGAGTTCTTTTCTGTTTGAGACTCTCGGTGCGATACGATAAAGTCCTGTCCGGAGGAAAGCGCCAGATCTGAAAGAAGAAGTTCTTATTTGAAGGTGGGGAACGAAACATACATTTGCGTGTTTTATAGCTTTTATTAAAGTTTACATTTAATTATTATTATGTCTACTGTTCATTTACACTGCATTATGTCATATAATGTTTATACTGTTGCACTTATGTCTGTATATTTGGAGTTCATGTATTACACTGTTATAATGTCGAATTTGTGGTCAATCTGGCTCAATTAGACTCGGTCTTGTCCTCAGTAACTTTAAATAGTGAACGGGAGGCAGCGGGCTGCTCTAGGTGATTGTTATTTAAGCAGACCTTGTGTCTCACCTCTCAACTGAGGACTGATCTAGTTGGTCTTATTGAAAGCTCTCAGCTTATACAAGTAATACTGAATGTTCTAACCTTACACGTCATGATACCAACCCTGATAAGAATCACCAAACTTTGCCAAAGTCAGTCTAAATGCCAGGAAAATATTAGACCAGTAGACTAGACCAGTTCATGCATTGGCATCATACATATCACCACCTAGGGACGTATGTGGTTTATGATTCATAAAATAGTTAGGAGCATTGCTCGCTATTCATTATATTTCTCTAGAGAGGGACGTACAATGAGAACCTGGCTACGCCTAGGGAGGGACATATGTACGTGAATCCAGAGCATCGTTCCTGAGGAGGGACGTACAGTGAGAACCTGGCTACGCCTGGGGAAGGACATATGTACGTGAACTCAGGCGATGTACGTTCATCAAACCATTACGAGACTGTGTCATGCATACATACATATTGATTGATTATGATGCTCTAATGCGTATTTAAGATATTTGATATTGAAGTATATTTTACTAATTGTTATACTCACGAACTATTTTACCCACTGAGCGCGTTAAGCTCACTCCATTATTATCCAATTTTTCACAGGAAATTAGGGTAGACTGGGTGCAGGTTTATGGGGCCCACATTTTGTACCCTTTGTATTATTTATTGGGGATTTTTGGGGAGTCTGTTCCCTTGACTATGTCATGTATAAATGAATTCTGAATTAAATGAAATCAGACTTGTATTGAATTGTATTTCCGCTGCGTACTCTAATATGACTATTGTTATGATTCCAAATGCTCTCCTCGTCTGCGAGTGTACCGCCGATTTAGACGCGTTCGGGCGGGGTGTGACATTGTGTATTTCTCTTTTCTCATAACCGTTAAATCCAACTATTCTTTATGAAATCTTCAATAAGAGCTTTGCGGAGTTGAATGACTTGAACGTTGATTGAGAGATTTAGTCTTGAAGCTTGATCGAATCGTTCGAGTGAAGTGATCTTGAAATCATGATGTGATCGTTGAAGTTCTTTGGTTGAGACGAAGTTGACCGTTGGATGTGATCTTTGAGTTCCTTGATCGAGTCGTTCCTTGGCTTTTTTGCTTTCCTTAGGTGCTTTGATGAAATCTTGATACACGCATGTTTAGCACCGAAAAGTACTTTGTTTGTGATCATCAAAATATACTTTATCGCAGTATAATTAGGGAGGAGCTAAATGATGAACCGCATAGGCTAACAATATCTTCATCTCCGTCACTGCTCTTGGTACCATCCTACGAGCAGATCCAAAGGTCGAGCTCCTTGATGCATCTTCCATGATCGCATCAAGATTTACCAACTACAAAAACCTATACTTCTCGATCTTGAATCCAAATCCAAGAACGCAAGATCTCTTTGAATCCAAATCCAAGAACACAATATCTCTTATACTTCTCAGTCTTGAATCCAAAACCAAGAACGAAATATTAGAAAATGCAAGATCAGAAAACGTGCTCTGATACCATGAACCCTAGCAAAACTTTCTGCTACTACCAAACAACGTCAAGAACATAGAATGCACAACAAGGGAATAAAATAATAAATATTTTAGAAAATGAGAAAAGATTTTTTTTTCTTTGTAATTTCTAAGTTTAAAACAATTTAATTTAAATAATAGAATATTACAAAAACTTTATTACAAAATAAAAAATCAGCTAACGGAATTTAGTTAATTTATATGAGTTTGATATGTATACATTCTTTTTTATAGTAACGAGGCTTTGTTTCTAAATTATTTAATAATTTAATAAAAAAGATTTAAAATATTTCTTCGAATGTGTGAAATTTTATTTTATTTTTTTATAATGAGGATTTATGAGTATATAAGTATGTATTATTCATAAATAAAAATTACTATTTAAAATTTTTATTTAATAAAAGATATATACAAGTAAAAAATTAACTACTTAGATCGGGCCGCAGACCTAGCCCAAAGAACATTATATTGAGTTATTGGGCCGGGTTGCGAGCCTAGTCCGAACAACATTATATTGAGTTGTTAGGCCGAGCCGTTCGGGTGGGCTGGGCTTCAAAGGTTACCTCAACCCGCCTCATCTATCATAACGATAGGGTTAGGCCAGCCCAACACTTAAGTCGGGCCTGAACTTGAATTAGGCTGGATGGGCCGATTCGGGCCAAGCCCATGGGCTGTAGCCCGAATTGACACCCTTATATATATACATACAATAGTCATAACATAAAAGCCAGGGCATTACACCTAATTAGCAACTAATTAACTAACTGTAATAATATTAGTTAGCTAACTAATTAACTAATTAATATTGTACGTAATGGCTTTCGTCATAATTAAGTAAGATAGCATCTTAAATTGGGTAGGGTGGGACCCTATATACCACTTTTATTTGGTACGGTATTCGAGTGATATATATATCGTCCAAGTGAATTAATTAATTAGGCTCTACTTATACCACAACCTTTTGTTTCGTAAATAAGCTTCCAAAGTTCCAACTTCCAAGTGATGCCTCAAAAAGCAGAACCGAATCCACAGGAGATCTCTTCTTATCACCAATTCATAATACAAAGTCATCATTCAACCCCCTCTTCTACCAAGTGGCTGTAGTGCCCGCCTCTATTCATGCATACCATATCTCCTCTGCATTCAAAAACGGTCATCTTTCTCCTTGTTCAGATTTATTCAAATTCGCGTCAACCTCCACCAGGTGCTTCTCTTTCTTACAGGAAAATTCCCATGTAATTAATCCACTGTAGCTAAAGGAGCGCCTCATATTCAAAAGTCCCGTTCCACACTTAACCGAATTAACATGAATCTTTGTTTGTTTGTTTGTTTTTATTAGAAATTGAAGTATTTAGATATCTTAATATACAATTAAAAAAATTTTGATTCGGAAAGCGAGTTACGAGGTACGATTAAGAGACTCATCACAAGTTTAAGTCTGCCCTCATCTATCTCTGTTAAGAGAGACGCCTTTCTCCTACAAATCTTTGAATCTAGAAGTATTAACTCCTCCTAAAAGAGAGGACAACTGTCAAGTGTCAAAAAACCGATAATAATAAAAAAAAAGTCCCTCAAAATGTGTAAAAACATTTCTTCTCACTCGTTATCATTGAAAATTAAACACTACCAACTCAATTAAATATTTTTTTTCAAATACACATGAGATCAACTACTTAAATATACTTTCTCCACTTTGCATTATCTCTGTCAAAAACTACGTTATTATTCAAATTACAAAAAATCGAATCTTTTTGAATTATCTTAATTCATATTGTTTTAGGTATTTCTTTACCTCTAATATTACCATGTAATGTTAATTAGTTATTCTTTCTAACTAGTGGATGCAAAGACTTTTGTTGCATGTATTAAAATCAATTTTATTGCCCATAAAAATTATAAATTATGAACATCTATATTAAAAAATAGAATAGTCAAAAAACTTAATCGTGTAATTATATTTTTATAATTAGAATACTGTTTATTGGCATTCCACGTGATATATTATCACATGAAAATTGTACTCAAAAGTTAAAACTCTCGACCCACTTTAGGTGAAATTTAATTTAAGAGAAATGCTATTATATATATTTAGCCAGTAGCGTTTCCGAAAAGAGTTTCAATTCAAACCGAAGAGAGTTTCCATTCAATTTGAGTTAATCAGTTTAAATATTTAAACTATAATAATATTTCGTGTTAAATATAAAATAATAAAAATATATAATTTTATTATCAAGAACTATATTTATAATTACGTAAAAATACATATAACAATATATTTATTAACATAAATTATAATTTTAACGTTTATCAATTAAGTTCAAGTACAATTTTTAAATTCTTAACCCACAGTCTAAGCCGAACATGTTAAAAGTCGAGCTGAATACATTAATTCAATTTAATTTTATAATTTTAGCTAAATTATTGACATCCTTATCCAAAGTAATTTTTTAATAAATAGTTTTAAAGAAAACGCTCCCACTATTTATGTAGAATAAATATTGTTAAATACCTCTAAAAATATTCTAAAAGTACTTAAAAAAAAATTCTCCAAACCAAGGCCTTAGTCCATCATCAACTACAACTGCAAGTATAATTTGTAGTTACCAAGTTGTTAGTTAATTTATCAAGCTTAACTGCTCAATAATTGCACGCGCACTAGTCAGGAGAACAACCGAATCCGATGCACTGCGAGCGCAACCAAACTGACCGCACTCATTGTGGGTTTGACCGCAACCCCACAATTGAACTATTTTGATCCGTTAAAGCTGGCTGAGGGCAGGACCGCCTCAGCTGAAAGAAACAACATTAATGTAGACACAGGGCCCACACCACACAACGGTCTCTTCCATGGCTTTGCCCGATCAACCAAATTCATGAACAGGGAAGAGGATGAAGCAAATTGAAGTAAGAAACCATACGAAAGAAAACAAAAAAAAAAAAAGATTGAGCATTCAACTCTGTTTACTCCACTACTGTTATCTTTTAACTGTACAAAGATCCGTGAACATATAGATTTCAGATCAAGGAAGAGATGGAGGAGAAGATGAGGAAGATTTCATTATTTTGAAATATATCACTCCTTTATCTTTCTCTTTCTCTCTCTACGTCTCGCATCCTCTAATCTTCTCTTATATATCACATCGATCTACTCCTGTCAAATATGAGCAAATTTACTAGAATCAGATCAAGATCAAGTTTCAATATAATCGAAAGCTGCAGAATTCCAACAAGGAAATTGACATGGAAATTAACTTCATAAATTTCTTGCGATCATAAGTAACTAGATTTTTTTTGAAAAAGAAAGTAAGGGTTACGAGAATCAAATGAAGAGATCATTTACCGAAAAAAGAATCTGTTCCTTTTAATTAATGTCAAGAAAAGATTTGACACAATCGAGTGAAAAGGATCCGATTCTCACCTCAAATTAATTGATTGATTGATTCAGAGCATTTTTTTTAATGGAAGGATCTGATTGCAGTACTCTTTCCGCTAAGAGGCGACGCCGGCAAGATCGGCCTGGACATGATCAGAGCATCTACCTGCGATTTCAAATGAAGAAAATCAAGCTTCTCCTTCGCACTCTGTCCCTCCCCAATATCCTCGCCAAGATGCAAATCCTCTTCTCTAATCTTCAACACCTGATGATGAACAGCCGGAAAACTTCGATTAAACGACTCAAATCTCCACACTGATTTCGGCGAATCAATGTCCTCCGAAGATCCTCCGCTCTCACCCTCAATCTCCGTAAACCTCTTGAAAGATTCTTTCTTCGTCTTCATGTACATCTTTAGCTCGCCGGAATCCATGGCGATCGATCGGTTCTTGATACTTCCCTCGTTAGCTCTTTGAATATCCTCTCTTTCTCACTTTCAAATCTTTTAAAGAAGAAAATTAGGGTTTCTGCATCTAAAATAGAAAGTTTCGTAGGAGGCTCGATTTGGATACTTTCTGTGAGCACAATACATTCCAAGCAATAACATATGTACGTATATAAGGAAGTATGAGATTCTGAGTTTCAATTTATAGAAGAGTGAGGGACGGATTTATTGTGTGTGTCGCAGGTTTGGTTTTGATTCCTGCACTCATAACATCATCTAACAACATGTGGCAAATTCTATGACACTTGGAAGCGTCACGTGTGAAGCAGAGGTAAGAGCGGTGTTGCGACGTGTTGGTGAGCCGTCCGATTAATGGACCAGCAGCGCAAGTCGTTGGGCGGAGCAATTGGAGGAGAAAGTTCGGATCTTATACGCCACGGCATCGCACCACCACCACTTCACCGAACTGCCACGTCACCCAGAAACGATAAATTAAATTAAAACTTATTTTCATTATTTTATATAAATAATTCTCTTAGATGACGACGTGGGCCCTGATTAATTGCAGAAGTTGTATGTTTAATTTGGTGTATGAAGCCAGATCGGCTTTTACTCACATCAAGTCATCGGCCGAACAATGATATGACCTTATCTAAAGGGTACACGTGTTCGCCGTTCACCAATGTTTCGAAGTGGAGTATCAGAGTACACGTGTCATATTTGCGTTTAATAAGATTAATAAATGGAAAAGAAAAGTACACGTGGCGGAGATTGAGTTGGAGGAGGGATCGGGTAATGGTGGACGAGTGTGTCATGGAATAAGTTGTAATTTTTGGGGGAGAGGAGAGAACAAGTGGCGAGGGATTATTGAAGTTTATTTACGCTTATCAAATATCAACTTACATGGAGCGTGTGCAACGGAGCTGAGGCGTGATAGAGACAATTATGAGCGGCAACGGTTTTCAACATGTAGAACTTTGATATGGTTATAATTAATTTTTAATTAAAAAATTATTGGTGTACGATTTGATTAACATCAATATACGATGAAGTTGAAGGAATATATTGATATAGAATTCGTCGGAGTGCTGGAGAGATCGCAGGAGGTTAATTATCTGAGAGAAGAAAAACATAAGAGAATAGGCTATCGTGAGGAATACTAGTGTAGTGTCGGCCAAAGACCCTTCAATGCCTAAGTTAGTTCAGAGCACTGTAGAGTTAATAGTAATGAACTGGGTCGAGAATTGCTTACCTCCCTTTTAAAGATTATGGTCTTTTTTATAAGGAGGACTGAAGGTCTTTGGCCTTGTAGTAGCGTTATTGTAGAATTATGAATCACTCTTGTGTTGGAAGAGCACATTTGATTCCTAGTAGAATTAGGAAGATCTGGTGCGATCCTTATGGGATTAGGACGACTTAGTAATCTCTTAGTCGAACTAGTAGAGCTTCAGGCCTTATCACAGTCGAATAAAGAGTAAATCTCGAACTTATCGTAGTGAATCATGCCTTATTCCTATTTGAACCTGCGTTTAGTCGTCATCCGTTTCGGAGTCGTAGACCTCGTCAAATCGCTATGCCGATCTGGAGTCTTCCATTTTGTCTGCTTGTAAGCAAAGATATAGTCGGAAAAGAGGTCGGTGACTTTAGGTCGGCAGGACACATCATGTCCTACCAGGCTAATGTTTTCGTTTTATAGTTGTTAACCTGTCATCCAGGTCGGTATCCCAACCCGTCAACCTGGAGCTCTCTCATGTTGATCTGGTTATTATGACGAATAATATGTCGTTTAAGTAAGGTCGGTATATTTACCTGGTATGTATTACATCTTACTGGGCGAGACTAACGTGGCTGACATGTCCTATGCTCGGCATATGGTCCAACATTTACCCCCAAGCTCCGAGCAAGACTGATTGCTTAGAGGTTAGATGAAGCGTTAGATATTGAGCTATTTAATGCTCATGACAGTTGTGCTCCGAAAATCGTGCGGACGTGCTCCCTGGCCACTCTTGCACATCCGTTGAATACTCACCGTTGATTTTGCCTCGAGATTCATACCCATCATTACGCCCTGCAGGTCGTTCGCTTATAAATAGAGAACTTGTCACTTACTCTCCATTCATCCACTACGCTCTAAAGAGATCGGTAATCGCTTTCTTGACATTTCTGGTCTTCCATCCTTGCGCGGTAACTCCTTATTCACAACTTTTCCTTTTATCTTTCTACAAGGCAATTTGTTAGTATAATCTTTAGGTTATTTAGATGGCTTCTTCTAGCGTAGATCCATCGACCGACCAAATTTCTTCTTCTCTTCTTACCTCGAAGGAGGTTTCCTACGAGGACCTTTTTTCTAAAGGAGAAAAAGAAGTTAGGGCTAACCCTCAGGTCGGAGGGGATGTCGTAGTTCATCCTCCGAGGAAGAAGGTTTGGAGGAGGGCTCTGAGGCTATCGAACAAGATGAGAAGGTGCTTTACGTGTCTCCCCTTTTAGTTGATAAGTTACAGAGTGTGCTCGGTAATGCCGAGCCTAGTACCTTGGGTCGTCCTCCCTTGTCTAGTGTAGGTGAGGTATTCTACTCGATCGACCGGTTCCCTCCAAGATAAAAGAGCACCATCTTGCTCAATTGAGGAAGGAGGTCGGCATACCTAATTATGTTGGGTTGAGGGCACCTGCTCCGGGGGACCGTCCTAGCAACCCTAGGAAAGGGAAGGTTGCTCTGTACACCAAGCTCTTCGACGATGGGTTGACCGTGCCCATCCAATTGCCTCTTTGTCGCTTCCTCAGCCAAATTCGAGTAGCTGCTGCTCAACTCAACCCGAATGTCTGGAGGGCAATTATAAGCTGTCTTGTGCTCTTAAAGGAGAAAGGATGGCTGGAGTTCGATTTTGACGACTTCGGCCTAGTATACTGATAGTTGCATATTTAGATAGGTTTTTAGAGAATGTTTTAGGTGTGTTTTAGGACTTTTATGCATTAGTTTCATATGTTTATGTTAGTTTTGATGCAACTGTTAGTTTATGATAATTTGAGTTTTTTATGCATTAATTTGGTTTATTAGTTTATGATTTGATCTATTTCATATTTTAATGTGTTATTGATTTGATTTATTTTTTTTTTTTTTGTAGGTATTTAGATGTGTTAGTCATAGTTTTGGATGATGAAAACGTGTACAAGAAGTTGCAAAAGAGAAGCATGAAAAACTCAAGTCGAAAAAAGGCAAAAAATTGGCTAAGTCCACAAAATCAGAGAGGATGCCAATGTTCTAAGCGCCGCAACACTGGGGTGGTGAAACTAAGACTTGAGGTTCTGAGAGTCGCGATATTGAAAGTGAGGGCCGCGACGCTGAATGGTGTTTTCAACTAGTATTTTTAGAAAATTTTTATGGGATTTTTTCCCACTTTCCAATTGTAATTCCACACGACTTTGTGACATATTATATATCAAAATTTAGGGCTTTTCGAGAGGGATACACTGGATAAGAGAGAAAGACGTCTAGGAGCAAAGGAACGCGAAGAAGACGACTTGGAGACAAGGAGGATTTTACAAGTTCAATACTAACTAGTTTGGGTTTTGATGTTTAATTTCTTATTTTTCTACATGTTTTGATTTTTGTTATTCCAAGTTATGAACTAACTTGTCAGTCTAGAAAGGAAATTGATCTTATATTAGAGATTATGCAATAACATTAGTTTTTATTTATTATCAATGAATTATTCATAGTTTATTTATATTTCTCCATGCTTAATGCTTTTGATCCCTTGGCCACAGATCGAATGATCATAGACTTGGGGGGCGACACTTGATAGAGGGTTCTCTAGGTTTGAACATGAGAAATATGACATGAGATGGTCGTAGTATCGATAGACATGCGATATCTTAAGAAGTTGTAGGAAAATCACAAGGCTTAATGCATTGCTACTGTATTGGTTTTTATTGATAGATCAAAACTAATGTTTTGGTAATAGGTTCTAATGTGACACTCGACAGAGGGTGTTAGAAACTAGAGAATTTTGACTTATTAATTTGAATAAGGATTTGATAATAATCATGTCTAATATTGCAAAATTGATAATTAGGTGAAATCTAATATTTAGATGTTTTTAATATAAAATTGTCTTCAGAAAATTATGATAAATTGCTATTTTAATTAGTGCTTTAGTTTAATTATTATTTTAGTTCATTGATCATCACAATTTGGTTTTCTAGATAAAATTAGAGCTAAGAACAATATAATTAGTGTAGTAAATCAATCCCTGAGAACGATATCCGTATATTATAACTTGGCAACCGTACACTTGCGGTTTGCACCCATCATATACCGACTAAAGTCCCACCTGGGATGTAGCGGTGGTACTATGCATTAACCCGTCAAGGTGCCGAGGAAGGCCAACCCCTGATTACATAGAACCTCACTTCAAAAAAGTTGTGGAAAGATAAGTGGTTCTTCGCCTCAGGGGAATTGGCGGAAGATGTTGAAGTACCGACCATATTCGGGAAACCAGGTACTGAGCTTCCCTCCATCCCTTATCTTTATTTCTAATCTTATTCTTGCTTGATGGCGACTCATGTTTTTCACCTTACTTGATAGGTACTTGGGAAAAACCATCAGGGACGAAGGGTTTGACTTATCTCGAGTAGACGAAATCTACCAGCTACCCTTTTGCAGACTGGAGATACAAGGTCATTTTGACGCTCGATAGGATTATACAAGGCAGGTGTTATTACCGAGAAGAAAGTTTTCTCAGGCCGTAAGTTCTGCTTGGAATGTCTTAATTTTCTTATTCCGACCTGTGTGAAAATTCCAAGCTGATGTTGTGTAGGTTTTATTGCTCCTGGTTCTACAGATCAAAAGGGAAAAAGGACGAAGAAGGATAAGTCAGAGGAAATGACACCCAAGAGAGCTGTTGCCGACCTGACCAAATTGAAGAACATTGCTACTGAATGGGCCGCTGCTGCCCAGGGGTCGGCAGTAAGATCTCCGAGCAACGCCTCAAAGAAGACTCTTGTTTCCAAGGGGAAAACTCTTTTAGCTTCCTCCGAGCATGCAAGTTCACCTGCCAGGGAAGCTAGGTCTGTTGGGGGGCAAGTCGAAGTCCCATGCTTCTACCGACCAGAGACCTGGCAAGAAGGCAAGGTTTGGGGAGGCCGAGCGCCTTACAAACAAAATTGGGGATATCAGCCTGAACCTCAATTCCTATCAGGTCGGTGTCCCCAACCATGTTTCGTTCTTGATGAAGGGCGGGAATATGTTTGAAGGTTTGGTTGATGCCTACATGAAATCAATAGTGGTGAGTCTGTTTACAAATTTCCTTTGTTGTTCATCTATTCTTCCCTTGTTGTTTCTAACTTTTTTCATTTTGGTTTTGTAGGCTGCTGCTTAGACTGTCTACAACCTCCGCCGCATCCAAGGGGATTACTGTAGGTTCCAGGAGGCAGTGAAAGAGGCCAAGACCAACTCGGTGATCTGGGATTCTAAGGTTATAGCTCGGGACACCGAGCTGAGGAAGGTTCAAGAACAACTGAAATTGAAAGAGGTTGAGGTGGAATCTATCCAGGATGAGCTAACCAGGTTCCGAGCATAGTTCGAGGCCACTGTGGAGGCCAAGGTCAAGGAAGTATGCCAAACCCAAGTAGAAAAGGCATGTGTCGATGGAGTGACCTTATACCGAGCAGACTTGGAAGAGTTCTTTGGCAACTCGGTAGACTGGAAGGGCTTCGAAGAATGGGTCAGGTCAGCCAATGCTGGAGAGGGGGGAGGAGAAGAGGAGGCCGGGATCGAGGATTCTCCTGCCGATCAGGGTACTACTTCTGCGGTTCCAGGGACTTTGTCCAATCTGCCGCACACCATAGACTCTGAGGAGGAGATGAGCCGAGGACGAGCCAATCAGCCTGACTGAGGTCCTACACTGTTCTACTGCTCCGGGGTTGTAGAGGATCTCTTTGGCTGTATTTTTTTGTTATGGGCCTGTGTGTCCTGATATTTCCCCATTTTTGTGCTCTTCATTGTATTCTCTTCCCGTCATAATGAAATATCTTTTTGTTCACGCACTCCGAGCTTTTTACTTAGTGTAATTATTTACCTTTGCTGTTTTCTCAATTTTTGTTGTATCCAAGCTTTTTATTTGGCTTTTTTCAGTGTCTATCGAAAAATAAGGTCGGTGGGTAGTAAATACCTGCCGAGCTATTTACTTGGTTTTCTCTAAGTATTTGTCGAGAGATAAGGTCGGTGGGTAGTAGATACCTACAGAGCTTCTTACTTGGTTTTCTCCAAGTATTTGTAGAAAATGAGGTCGGTGGGTGGTAGATACCTATTGAGCTCTTTACTTTGGTTTTCTCCAAGTAGTTTTCGAGAGATGAAGTTGGTGGGTACTTCACCTCGATAAAGACTATTCGAACCCCCAAAGTGTTCTAAACCCGAAGGTTCTCTTCTCAATAAAGGCTTGTTTGCTGCTCCAAGGCATTTCAAGGGTAGATCACCCCTCATTCTTGGTGGTATCTGCTCCTCTTGGTCAGTACCCCAAGGCATTTTTGACCGTAGTCATCTTCTCAGTTAATACATACATAGCTAAAACTTAGTACCTCCAAGGCATTCTAGGGCTCAGGGCCCTTCTTCTGGGTAGTTTCCAATCTAGTCGGTATTCCCAAGGCACTTTAACTGTAGATCATAGACGTAGATTTGTAGAATTAAACTTAATGTTGATTGTAGAAAAATCATGAGTAAACACTTGTCGTAAAAAAACTAGACATTGCAATCAACACCTTTATAGATACTAGAAACTAACTAATGAGTTGCTACTGCCTACTGGTAGTACTTCTTGAGGTGCTATGCATTCCAAGGCTTGGGTATTCTTATTCCTGATAGATCTTCAAGCACACACACGCCTATGCGAAGTACTGCAGTTATCTTGTAAGGCCCTTCCTAGTTGGGACAGAGGGCACGTGCTCCAGGTTCACGTGTGTTTAGCATTACCTTTCTTAGTACTAAGTCACCAACTTTGAAACTTCTGTGCTTCACCTTGACATTGTAGTATTTAGAGACCCTCTGCTGGTATGCTGCTAGTTTGAGTTTTGTCCTTTCTCTTTTTTCTTCGAATAGATTTCGGTCGGTACGTTAAGCCTTCATATTCCTAGATTTGTTGAAGTAAGAGGTCCTCAAGGTCGGTATCCCAAGCTCCACTGGTATGACGGTCTCCATCCCAAAAGCTAAGAAGAATGGTGTTTCTCCTGTCGCTGTTCGGGATGTGGTGCGGTATGACCAGAGGACTTGCGGCAAATCTTCAGCCCACTCTCCTTTCTTTTCTTCTAGTTCGGCCTTCAATGTATGTTTGATAATTTTCTTCACGGCTTCTACCTTACCATTGGCTTGAGGATGGGCTGGAGTAGAAAAGAAGTGTCGAATACTGAGGTTTTCACAAAATGACTGGAACCTAGCGTTGTCAAATTGTTTGCCGTTATCAGAGAAAATGAAGTATGAAAAACTAAGACAATACACAATTAACTGCTAGATAAAACACATGGTCTTCTACTTAGTAATTTGTGCTAAAGGTTCAGCCTCTGCCCATTTGGTAAAGTAGTCAACAACGACAATTGCGAACTTGACCTGTCCCTTACAGGTCGGTAGGGGTCCTATCATATCCAGTCCCCATTGGGCAAAAGGCCATGGGATTTGGATTGGCGAGAGATTCTCTGCTAGAGCTTGGATGTTTGCTCCATGTTTCTTACAAGTGTCACACTTTCGAGTTATCTTTACAGCGTCTTTGTAGATCGTTGGCTAATAATAACCACGGCGAAGAACCTTGTACGCGAGGGTCCTTCCGCCATAATGGTTGCCACATACGCATGCATGAATTTCCTCCAAAACTAGTCGTGTTTGCTCTTCCCGTAGGCATCATGAAGCAACGCCTATAAAGTTGATCATCTTTTACAAATTACCTAGCAGCTTGTTTACGCACCTTTCTTGGTTTGACCTTGTCCACGGGGAGGTTGCCACTTCGTACGAAATTTTCAATTGGGTCTATCCACGATTGATTTTGGCTGAGGTTGCCGACCTGTTGGTGATACCAGTTTTACCAATGCTTCTTTCTAATAAAAACTCCACCAGGATCTGAATCATGAGCTCGGCCTCGGACGAAGAGGCCAACTTAGAAAGGGTATTGGCCAATGTATTCTCTGTTCTTGGCACCTGCGTTAGTTCATACTCCTTGAACCTTCCTAGCAGGGCGAGGAATTCTTTCAAATATGTTTGCATTCTGTCATCCTTGGCCCGATATTATGATGTAACTTGCCCCGTGACGTGCTGAGAATCGTAGTGGATGGCCAGTTTACCCACCCCCAACTGAGAGCGAGTCATAAGCCAACCAAAAGTGCTTCGTACTCTACTTTGTTATTGGATGCTAGGAAACCGAAGCGAATAACGCACAAATGTTTCTCATCTCTGAGAGAGATGAGTACTATTCTCGCTCCACATCCCTGCTTGCAGGAAGAGCCGTCGACGAACAACTTTCAGGCTTCTTGAGGGCCAAGGTATGTAGGCCGATCTATTTGAGGTAGCTCGGATAGAAAATTTGTCAACGTCTGACCTTTCATAGTTGTACGAGGTCTGTACACAATGTCGAATTCATTCAACTCAATGGCCCACTTAGTCAATCGTCCTGATGTTTCTGGCCTCAAGAACACCTGTCTCAATTGGTGCTTGGTGAGGACAACTATGGTGTGAGCCTGGAAATAGGGTCTCAGTTTTTGAGCTGAAGCGACTAGTGCTTGGGAAAGTGTTTTAATTTTTGGATATCTCGTCTCTGCATTGAGTAGAGACTTGTTGATGTAGTATACCACCTTCTGATTTTCTAGCTCTTCTTTGACCAAGGTAGAACTTACTGCTGCTTCTGAAACTGCTAGGTACAGAAACAGTTGTTCTCTATGAAGGGGTTTGAGAACAGAAGAACCTTGCTTAGGTAAGTTTTTAGCTCCTGAAAGGCCTTCTCACACTCCGGGGTAAATGCCACTGCCTTCTTCTTGACCAGCTTGAAGAACGAAAGACCTGTCTGTGGACTTAGATGAACCTGCTCAGTGTAGCTACGCACCTAGTGAGTTTTTGGACTTCGTTCACGGTCCGGGGTGACTCATGTCGACCAGACTTTAATTTGTCGGGGTTAGCCTCGATTCATCTTTAATTAATAAGGAATCCCAAAAATTTACCAGAGCTCACCCCAAAGTGCATTTCGGCGGGTTGAGCTTCATGTGATACTTTCTTAGTATAGTAAACACGTCTAGCAGGTCGGTAGGATGAGCTGCCACCTCAACGCTTTTGACCAACATGTCATTGACGTAGACTTCCATGTTGATTCCAATTTTCTCTGCGAGCATGCTATTGACTAGCCTCTTGTAAGTAGCCCTGACATTTTTCAGGGTGAAGGGAGTCACCTTGTAACAATACAAACCTCGGTCTGTAATGAAAGCTGTCTTTTCTTTATCTCTACGACTCAACACAATCTGGTTGTACCCTGAATATGCATCCATGAAGCTCAGCAGCTCATGCCCTGTTGTTGTTGTTGGTCCACCCAAGAAGGGGGTGAATTGGGTGCGATGGTCAATTTTAAACTTCATTTCCAATAACTTAATGATATACATAAATGTATTGGAATTGATTGCAAAAATAGAACTCAGACTAAATTGCAAACGTGAGACACACAAGATTTATAGTGGTTCGGCCGAGCCTACGTCCACTACCTAATCTCCCGATTAGGATTTTCTCAATCCACTAACTGATTCTCTTACGGGTGAGAACCAAACCGTTACAACAGTCCTTTTTTAGGTTAAAGGCAAACCTATCCTTTCATGGGCTAAGGATGAACCAAATTTCTTTTTTTCGGGATGAGGAGAAACCCATGTTCCTTTTACGGGATAAAGAATAACCATTTTCCTTTAATGGGATAAGGAAAAACCGTTTTCCTTTTGCGGGAAAATGAAGAATCATGATCCTTTTACGGGATGAGGAACAACCGTTTCTCTTTTACAAGTTAAGAGATAGCCAATCCTTTTACAAGTTAAGGATGCACCTATCCTTTTACGGGATTAGGATGAACCAAATTCCTACTTGCAGGTGAGGATGAACCTTTTTCTCTTTTACAGGTTCAGAGATAACCTTACATGATTTCAATCGTGAAATCATTAAGTGAAATACATCCACTTGTCCAGGTTGTTTTAGTCCAGAAACACACCAGCATTACAACACAATAATGTTGGTTCTAACTGAGTAGAACACTTTACAATTAAGCTCATTACATAACATTACAAAGATATGAAACATGAATACGTAATGCTAAGTTGAAATACACTTACAGTCCTTTACCTTTCAATGTTTGGTATTATTCAAGTGCAGTTTCGAAAAACTTGAATGATGTGATATGGAAATCAATGCTTCTTTGAAGGAATAGTGTAAATCAAGGACACAGACAGTTTTCAAAGTAGATATAAAATATAAGTATAAAAACTTTTGGTTCAGTGATCAGTAGTTAACGCAACTACTGATATAGTTCAATACAATACTTAAGATATGGAATCAAGTACAATTGTATTTCTCATGAACTATATCTCAAATTCTATCTTCCGCAAGAATAATACCAAGTATGAATCGGTACTGAGAATTTGAGTTGATACTAGATCAAATAGATTTTCAAAGATAGAATGAAAATAAGCTCAATATGAAAATCATTTGAATACATAAGGTATCAGTGAAAAATACTTTGAAAGTTTAGATAATGAAAAACAGTTTGACACAGACTAACTTTCAAAAAGTATTAGCACAATACAAATAGATTGACAAGTTGTTTGGTCCTAAGTGCTGGTATTTATAGAGTTAGTGGGACATAGCCGTTAGACATTTGAAGTTCAAATAATATGAACGTTTACATACAACGACTAGAATGTTATATGAAAATGACAACTACAATTTTCACTAACATTCTAGTTATTTTCAGATTTCATGAAAAACAAAAGTCTTAGAAAAACTTAATTCATGTATCAGAGAAGTTCTTTGATAAGTCTGAAAAGGACTCTGTGCAAAGGTCCGTTCTGAAAAAGTAAACTTACGTAGTAAACTTGTTCGAACAGTGACGGTTGTTGAATTAGCGTCCTGATCCCGTAATCAGTGACCTAACGCATAATATCAACTTTGTCATTTTGTTCCTTGAGGGTGCTGATTACGAATAAGCGTCCTGCTGAACACTTAAGTGAGGGCACTACTGAAGCGTGAGGGTCCTGACTTACTTTGACACTTAAACGACTCTAACCTGAGGGTGTTAATGCATAGTTAGCGTCTTGCTTTAATTAAAACAGTTAAGTGCATAAGGGCGCTACTATCCGAGTAAGCATCCTGCCTTTTTAAAACATAAAACAAATCAAGAGGGCGCTACGACTATGTAAGCGTCCTACCATTTAAAACATTTGAAACAAAACACAAGCACGTTGACGGACAATCAACATCTTGAAAGTTACTAAGTTGATTCCCAAAGGTAAAGACGCTCCTATCCAGATAACGTCCTGATAGATTATTCAACTTATAACTATCAGCGGCCTCAAAGATATATTCTTTGAAGAACTTAGGAAATCTTTCAGTGAGCTGATGTTGAGTCAGCGTCCTGATAATTTCAAAGGTTGACTAATAAAGGAGGCCGCTACTATAAAAGTAAGCGTTCTAATAAATCAGTTCAATTCAACCTTGAACGTTATCAGCATCCTAATGAGTCGTCAGCGTCCTGACTTAACAAGTTTTGGAGAGCGCTGCTGTCTCATTGGCGTCTTGAAAGACTATTTAAGAACAATTTTAACTCGCGATTAAATATACGATAAATGCGAATACAAACTCGGTAAATTTCAAATTAAATATATAAAATTAAATCATTTGAAGTACCATAAAATGTATGATCAAAACATGCAAGTATGCAAGTGATTTGTTCATGGTTTTGGAAAAAGTTTAAGCAACGTCGATTAGAGAAAGATATACCTTAAACATTTTGTGTATTTCTCATTTCTCATAATCGTTAAATCCAACTCTTCATTATGAGATCTTTGATGTGAACTTCGAGCTGAGTTGAATGTCTTGAACGTTGATCGAAAGATGAAGACTTGAAGCTTGATCGAATTGTTCGAGTGAAGTGATCTTGAAATCCAGATATGATCATTTACTCCTTTTGATTGAAATGATCTTGACCGTTGGATAAGTCTTTGAGTTCCTTGATCGAGTCGTTCTTTGTCTTTTTGCTTTTCCTTAGGTGCTGAGATAAGTTCTTGATAAACGCACGTTTAACACCGAAAAATACTTTGTTTGTGATCATCAAAATATACTTTATCACAGTATATTTAGGGACGAGCTAAGTGATGAACCATATAGGTTAGCAATCTCCCATTTTTTTTGATGACAAACAAATCAAAAACTTAAACACTTAAGCAAAAAGATTAGTTAATTTCTTTTCCCCCATCTATTCCTCTTATTTTTTTTATCTCTTATTTTTCTTCTCTCCCTTTGATATTAGCAAAAAGTGAAAAAAAGCGACTACGATCTCCCCTTGTGACTTAGTAAACTCCCTTACTTTGTGCATTCACCCTCAAGATGATTTATGATGACGTGTCATAGTTACGTTCGTGAGAATGCGTAAGGTCTATTCCATCGTTTGCATATCTGATTTAATCCGGTTACATTATGTTTTATCGAGCTTTAATTGAGTAATCAAAAATCACTTTTATAAAAGTCTTTTAGGACACTAATGTTTTAGAAGCGCCCTCATGGACTTGATGAGTGAGGATGCTTATAAAATATTAAGAAACTCAAGGTTGAATTGAACTGATTAATAAGGACACTTATTTGTTAGTAGCGACCTTTCTTTTATCAACCTTTGAGAATGTCCGGACACTGACTTAGTTTCAGCTCGCTGGAAGTTCTTTTTGCGTTTTAAGTGATTTCTATCTTTAAGGACGCTGATAAGTTATAAGTTGAATACATTATCAGGATATTACTTGTGTAGAAGAGCCCTCAACTTTAAAATCAACTTAAATAACTTTTAAGACACTTACTGTCCTTCAGCGCACTTAACATTATTTTAAAACTGTTTTAAAAGTTCAGGACGCTAACTCTTGAGTAGCGCCCTCTTGTGTCAAACGTTTTAAAACAAAGCAGGACGCTAACTGCGAAGTAGCGCCCTAATGATTTAAGTCATTTTGTAAAAGTAAGTTAGGACGCTTACTATTCAGTAACACCCTCACGTTATTGTTCAGTAGGACGTTGATGTTCTATGAGCGCCCCCAAAGGAACAAAACGACAGAAAAAATATTTTTGCTGTTCTGACATTACTGCTATTTCTCTTAACTTTTTAAGAAACGCACGAATACTTTTCAGAACTTTTTAGAATCGTACAACAAATTTTTCAGAACTTTTTGAACGTTCTAAAACTTCGTGAGAACGTTCCTCTTTCATGAAAGGTTCAGATGATTTAGATGTTATCGCTGTAATGTGCATTGAGCTGAATCGATCCATTTCGGGAAAAAATGTTAACGTTATATTTGAAATAACCTAGAGGGCCAAAAATCATCAAGTCCATTGCGCCTTTGTTATTCCTATATATACGGGCTGCCTTAGAGCAGAAAAACTACTAATGATATACAAAACTGATATTCATTCAAAACGTATTAACAATTTTTGTTTGTGTCAAAATACTTTTTGAAAGTTAGTCTTATTTTATTTGTGCTTGATCTTACGATCTTTTGAAAGAAAAACTTCAAGTCTTCTGGATTGATTGAACTTCATCTTCATTATTTGACAATCCATTGAAGAAGACTAAATCACTTTGAACCTGTTTTCAGCATAAACTTCATCACACATATCTTGTTGAATCTGTGATCACAGAAGGTTCAATCGAAAGCTTTGTAAGTATCACTTTGATTCTAAGTAAAGGGAATCATATCTTATCTTGTATCAAATTTGCAGTGTCTGGTTAGTTACTGGGCAAGAGCAAGTGTTACTCGAAGTTGTAACGGTTATCTCACACTCGGAAGTTGAGAAACGGTCATCTCACATTCGAAAGCTGAGAAAGGTCTTCTCACACCTGTAAATTGAGAAAGTGTACCGGTTTGATCTTTACCCATAAGAAGGTCCATAGTGGAGTTTGAACAAATACTAATTGAGGAGGTTAGGTAGTGGATGTAGGCACGACTGAACCATTATAAATCTTGCTTGTACTGTCTCATTTGTATTTGCTGTATTTGATTGCTATACTTTGTTAAATCTGCTTTCATTATTCCTCACAATTTTAAGAAAGGTTAAAATCTGCTAAGTGTCCAATTCACTTGCCTCTTGGACATATCTGGGCCAACAATTGGTATCAGAGCGGGTTAACAGTCAACGTATTTAACTATCTTTGATTGAGTATGGAAGGACAAAATGAAAGAAGTACTTATCTCTCAGGTGAAGGAAACTCCACCAATCGACCACTACTGTTCAAGGGAGAAAACTATTCACACTGAAAAACTAAGATTAGGTATTACCTAAAAGCCCAAGATCTAGTGATGTGGGATGTTGTGACATACGACTGTCCAACACCTACTAAAATAATTGATGGTGCTATTGTCCCAAACGAAATAAACGATGGAGTACCAAGGAAAAGAAAAGAGAACTATTGAATAACCAAGCTGTAAACATTTTGTTTTGTGGTTTATCAATCGAAAAGTTCAATAGAGTTAGTGCGTGTGAAACCGCTAAGGAAATATGAAACAAGTTAGAGGTCACCCACGAAGGAACTTTGCAAGTTAAAAAGGTAAAGCTCCAACTGTTAGTTGAAAAATATGAGACCTATAGGATGAAAGAAACTGACTCGATAGCTGAGGCTATTGCTAGGTTTACAACAAACATCAATGAGATGAAGAACCTAGGAAAAATCTATGACCAAAAGGAAACTGTTAGAAAGTTTCTAAGAGGCCTACCCAGAGCATGGGAACCTAAGACCCAAGGCCACGTGTCACACCCTGGGTTGCACAGCGTGCCCCCTACCCAGGTGTGGGCGCACCCCCTCGGGGCGAACGCCTAAGCCATTATGGATCCATAATATTGTCACATCTAGTCGAATTCGCGATACCCAACAGGGCCCTAGTAACGGACTAGATCATTTACCCCCACTATTCATGAATAGTAAAGAGCTTCCCCCCAAGTCGAACTCGCAACCTCCCCTTTAAGAGGTTAGATTTTGCACTTGGAGAGGGGAGGTTGCGAGTTTGACTTGGGGGGAGGCCCTTCACTATTCATGAATAGTGGGGGTAAATGATCTAGTCCGTTACTAGGGCCCTGTTGGGTATCGCGAATTCGACTAGATGTGACAATATTATGGATCCATAATGGCTTAGGCGTTTGCCTCGAGGGGGTGCGCCCACACCTGGGTAGGGGGCACGCTGTGCAACCCAGGGTGTGACAAAAAGGCCTCATGTATATATAAGGCCTTTTTGTCAGGACTTCGTATACATAATATTGTCTCCATTGTAGCGCACTACAGTATCCTTTGTCCCCCTACACACCGCAGCGCACAGGGAGGGCCTCCCTCGGTTCGAACCCAGGACCTCCCCCTCAGGGAGTCCTCCGTCGCAACTGAGTGGCCACTGAACCAACCGCTCAGTGGTTACTCCAAGTGCGAAAGCTAGCTTCTTAAGGAGTTTGCGAGGGGGTGCGCCCACACCTGGGTAGGGGCACACTGTGCAACCCAGGGTGTGACACCACGACTATTGAAAGAGCCAAAAATCTGGCTGAATACACTTTTGATGAACTATGTGATTCATTAATAGTTCATGAAATGAAGTTAAAAGATAAGATGAGCCCGGTCAAGGTTGAGGAAAAAGAAAAGAAATCTATTGCCCTCAATGCTGAAACATATTTTGAAAATGATTTAGACTTAGAAGATGACATGGATATGCTGTCTAGAAAGTTTAACAAGTTGCTTAGGAGAAAGAACAAGAATAACTCTTACTCAAGGTTTCACAAAGGAAAGAAACCCGAGTTTAAACCTGTAGAGTTAATATGTTATGGTTGTAACAAACCAGGTCATGTAAAGAGCGAATGTCCCACTAAATATAAGAAGAACTCAAGCTCATATAGAAAGGACAAGAAAATTCTCAAAGCTACATGGGATGATTCAAGCTCAAGCGAAGATGAAGCGAATTTAGATCACACTACTGCATTGTGCTTAATGGCAAGCACCGAGGTAAAACCTGAACCCATTGACAAACTTAATGAGCTGTATGCTCATATTCAGGAACTTAAGACAAAACTTAGTAAAGAGACTAAGAAAAATGAAAAGCTCAAGCATAGTCTTGAAGAAGCTTTTGAGGAAATAGAATTCCAACAAGAAGAGCTAGACGGAATGTCTCTAGACAATGAACAACTTAAGAAAGTTGTCGGGAAACTAAAAATTGAAAATGAAATTCCCAAATGGTCAAAAGTTTTTTGACATGATGCTAGGTCACAAAGATGTGCATTCGACAAAACTGGCTTAGGCTATAGTCATCGGTTGAAAAAAACGGAATACAATACCTTACTGACCAAACGACCGACATGCCAAAAATGTCATAAGGAAGGTCATACCATACTTAGATGTAATGTCTTAAGACATCACTTTTTACGGGATCATGTGCACAATAAAGAAGTCATATTATCTCACATTGGAACCAAAAAATAACTGGCTGACATATTTACTAAAGCCTTACCAAAAGACCAGTTTGTTCACATTCAAAGAGAACTTGGCATGTTCTCTGAGACTGATTTGTGATGCTTACCTCTATATGGGGGAGACATATTTCATGAAACTTTACCCTTTTTGATATTTCAAAAGGGGGAGAAGTAATATCATTGAAGCATCATATATTCAGCGGGAACTTAACACGAAGGGGGAATCTTAGTGACGTTTTAAGTACATTCCTTGGAAATACACTTATATCATATGAATCAAGGATCAACTGCATTTCATGCATACACACATCATTCTATTAGCTTGCTTCAAAACCTATAGTAATGTGTTTGAAATCATAAAAAAACGGAGAGATTGTTGAACCAATTATCCTCACGTCCCTTACAAGAATTTGTCCATAATATGAAAGATATTTTGATGATTGCAAACCACATTCTATTTATGATATTACTGCACATATGACATATCTAATCTTACTTGAAGGTTTTAAAGATTTAATGATACATGGTGAACGTATTAAAAGATCTTCTTGAAGACCATGATCGTTTGAAGATGTTTAGTTATATGATTATATTATGATAGGTTGTAGGACGTTTTATGTCATGAGATTCAGCAATATGCATGCCTGCATGTTTTAATCGATCGTTTGCATATTCGATTTAATCTGGTTACATTATGTTTTATCGAGCTTTAATCGAGAAATCAAAAATTGCTTTTATAAAAGTCTTTTAGAACACTAATGTTTTAGCAGTGCCCTCCTGGACTTGATGAGTCAGGACGCTGGTAAAATACTAGGAAGCTCAAGGTTGAATTAAACTGATTAATAAGGACGCTTACTTGATAGTAGTGACCTTTTTTAATCAACTTTTGAGAATGTCAGGACGCTGACTTAGTTTTAGCTCGCTGGAAGTTCTTTTTGTGTTTTAAGTGATTTCTATCTTTAAGGATGCTGATAAGTTATAAGTTGAATAAATTATCAGGATGCTGCTTGTGTAGGAGCGCCGTCATCTTTAAAATAAACTTAAATAACTTTCAGGACGCTTACTGTCCTTCAGCGCACTTAACATTGTTTTGAAACTGTTTTAAAAGTTTAGGACGCTAACTCTTGAGTAACGCCTTCTTGTGTCAAATGTTTTAAAACAAAGCAGAGCGCAAATTGCGAAGTAGCGCCCTCATGATTTAAGTCATTTTGAAAAGGTAAGTCAAGACGCTTACCATTCAGTAGCGCCCTCACTTCATTGTTCAGTAGGACGCTGATGTTCTATGAGCGCCCTCAAAGGAACAAAACGACAGAAAAAATATTTTTGCTGTTCTGACATTACTGCTATTTCTGTTAACTTTTTCAAAAACGTATGAATGCTTTTCAAAACTTTTAAGAATTGTACAACAACTTTTTCAGAACTTTTTGAACGTTTTAAAACTTCATCAGAACATTCCTCTTTCATGAAAGGATCAGATGATCCAGATGCTATCGCCGTAATATGCATTGAGCTGAATCGATCCATTTCGGGAAAGAATGTTAATGTTATACTTGAAATAACCTAGAGCGCCAAAAATCATCAAGTCCATTTTCGCCTCTGCTATTTCTATATATACGTGCTGCCTTAGAGCAGAAAAACTACTAATGATATACGAAACTGATATTCATTCAAAACGTATTAACAATTTTCGTTTGTGCCAAAACACTTTTTGAAAGTTAGTCTTCTTTCACTTGTGCTTGATCTTACGATCTTTTGAAAGAAAAACTTCAAGTCTTCTTGATCGATTGATCTTCATCTTTATTATTTTGACAATCCATTGAAAAAGACAAAAGCTCTTTGAACCTATTTTCAGCATAAACTTCATCATACATATCCTGCTGAATCTGTGATCACAGAAGGTTCAATCGAAAGCTTTGTAAGTATCACTTTGATATTAAGTAAAGGGAATCATATCTTATCTAGTATCAAATTTGTAGTGACTGGTTAGTCACTGGGCAAGAGCAAGTGTTGCTCAAAGTTGTAACAACCATCTCACACCCGGAAGTTGAGAAACGGTCATTTCACACCCGAAAGCTGATAAACGGTCTTCTCACACCCGTAAGTTGAGAAACGAGAGTTCTTACACCCGTAAGTTGAGAAAGTGTACAAGTTTGATCTTTACTCGTAAGAAGGTTCATAGTGGAATTTGAACAAATCCTAACTGAGGACGTCAGGTAATGGATGTAGGCGCGGCCTAACCACTTTAAATCTTGCTTGTACTGTCTGATTTACATTTGCTGTATTTGATTGCTCTACTTTGTTTAATCAACTTTCATTATTCCGCACAGTTTTAAGAAAGGTTAAAATCTGCTAACTGTCCATATCACCCCCCTCTTGGACATATTTGAGCCAACAGTTTTGATTCGTGATTAAATATACGATAAATGCGAATAAAAACTCAATAAATTTTAAATTAAATATAGAAAATTAAGTCATTTGAAATACAGTAAAACGTATGATCAAAACATTCAAGTATGTAAGTGATTTGTGCATGGTTTTGGAAATCATTAGAGCAATGTCGATTAGAAAAAGATATACCTTAAACATTTTGTGTATTTCTCATTTCTCATAATCGTTAAATCCAACTCTTCATTATGAGATCTTTGATGTGAACTTCGAGCTGAGTCGAATATCTTGAACGTTGATCGAAAGATGAAGACTTGAAGCTTGATCGAATTGTTCGAGTAAAGTGATCTTGAAATCTAGATATGATCATTTAAGTCCTTTTGATTGAAACGATCTTGACCGTGGGATAAGTCTTTGAGTTCCTTGAATGAGTCGTTCCTTGGCTTTTTGCTTTTCCTTAGGTGCTGAGATAAGTTTTTGATAAACGCACGTTTAACACCGAAAAATATTTTGTTTCTGATCATCAAAATATACTTTATCACAGTATATTTAGGGACGAGCTAAGTGATGAACCGTATAGGTTAACAATCTCCCCCTTTTTTATGATGACAAACAAATCGAAAAATTAAACTCTTAAGCAAAAAGATTAGTTAATTTCTTTTCCCCCATCTATTCCTCTTATTTTTCTTTTATCTCTTATTTTTCTTCTCCAGTTTGATGTCATAAAAAAAATGAAGAAAAGAGACTAAGATCTCCCTTTGTGACTTAGTAAAGTAGCGAAACTCCCCCTTACATGGAGGCTCCCCTTTATTTTGTGCATTCACCCTCAAGATGATTTATGACAACGTGTCATAGTTAGGTTCGTGAGAATGCATAAGGTCTATTCAATCGTTTGCATATTCGGAAGTTGAGAAACGATCATCTCACACCCGTAAGTTGAGAAACGGTAGTTCTCACATCCGTAAGTTGAGAAAGTGTACCGGTTTGATTTTCACCCGTAAGAAGGTCCATAGTGGTGTTTTAACAAATCCTAACTGAGGAGGTTAGGTAGTGGATGTAGGCGCGGCCGAACCACTATAAATCTTGCTTGTACTATCTCATTTACATTTTTTATATTTGATTGCTATACTTTGTTTAATCTGCTTTTATTATTCCGCACAATTTTAAGAAAGGTTAAAATTTGCTAAGTGTCTAATTCACCCCCCTCTTGGACATATCTGGGCAAACAGTTTTACCTTGCGATTAAATATACGATAAATGCCAATAAAAACTCGATAAATTTCAAATTAAATATAAAAAATTAAATAATTTGAAATATCGTAAAACGTATGATAAAAACATGCAAATATGCAAGTGATTTGTGCATGGTTTTGGAAAACGTTTGAACATTGTCGATTAGAGAAAGATATACCTTAAACACTTTGTGTATTCTCATTTCTCATAATCATTAAATCCAACTGTTCATTATGAGATCTTTGATGTGAACTTCGAGCTAAGTTGAATGTCTTGAACGTTGATTGAAAGATGAAGACTTGAAGCTTGATCGAATTGTTCAAGTGTAGTGATCTTGAAATCCAGATATGATCATTTAAGTCCTTTTGATTGAAACAATCTTGACCGTTGGATAAGTCTTTGAGTTCCTTGGCTTTTTGTTTTTCTTTAGGTGCTGAGATAAGTTCTTGATAAACGCGGGTTTAGCACTGAAAAGTACTTTGTTTGTGATCATCAAAATATACTTTATCACAATAGATTTAGGGACAAGCTAAGTAATAAACTGTATAGGTTAATAGTTGCGTCCACCAGTTGATCAATGCAGGGCAATGAGAAACTGTCTTTTGGTCAGGTTTTGTTCAGGTCAGTGAAGTCAACGCATGTTCTCCATTTTCCATTGGATTTTTTGATTATCACTACATTGGCCAACCAATCTAGATAGAGCACTTCTCTAATGAAGCCTGCCATCAGTAGTTTGTCTACCGATTCTCGTAGACTTTGAGCTCTGTCGGAATTGAGAGCTCTTATCTTCTGTTGAATTGGTTTGGCCTCTGGGTAGACATTGAGACGATGTACCATGATGCTGGTCGGTATGCCAGGCATGTCTTCATGGGACTAGGCAAAAATATCCTTATGCTCCCCTAGCAGGCTGACCAGCTGGTCAACGAGGGAGGGGCTCATTCCTGTACCGACCTTAACAGTCCTCGCTTGATCATCACCTATTTGCACCTCAGCCCATTAATTTTGGGGTTCCAGCCCCAACACCTCTTCTTTGGGGTCAGGGTTGATTGGGTGTTCTAGTAGCATTAGTTGCTCCTCTGTAGTTTTAAGACTTTCCTCATGCCCCGTCTTTTTCTTCACGGCCGTGACATAACAGTCCCTAGATTCTTTTTGGCTGCCTTGTACTACTTCGTCACCTCGCTTTGTTGGGAACTTCAGAGCTAGGTGATAGGTTGATACCACAACCCTCAGACTATTGAGAAGTGGTATCCTTATAATGGCTTGCTAGACAGTAGGGCACCTTACCACCAAAAAGCTGGTCATGACCGTGACCTTGTACTTTGAGTCCCCTGCTGTCACTAGTAAGGTTATTCTTCCTTTAGGCATAATGCTATTTCTAGTGAAGCCGATTAGAGGGACATCTACCGGGCTCAGCTGATTGTTGGTCAGTCTCAATTTCTCAAACGCTGACCAGTAAAAGATATTTGCCGAGCTTTCGTTGTTGACCAACATCTGACAGATTTTGTAGTTAGCCAAGATCATCGTGGCCACTAAGGCATCAGCATGCGGACGAAGTATGTGTTAGGACTCCTTTTCGGTGAAGGTAATTGCGAAATTTGATTCCTTCTGTTTCTCAGGTCGATACCCTAGGTTCATGACTTTCGACTTTGATTCTCGGACATAAGCCTTCATAGCCCGGTTAGAGGTACCGATCTGGTCTCCACCAAAGATTGTTCTGATTTTGCCCATTGGCTTGACTTGGTCATTTTTTGGATTCCTCTGCCGGTTAGAATCCTTCACGAACTCTTTCAGATGACCTTTACGAATTAAAGTCTCGATCTCCTACTTGAGATCGTAGCACTGGTCGGTATCGTGACCGTGGTCTCGATGATACTGACAATACTTTTTCTTATCTATCTGCTCTATAGGTGTTTTCAGCTTTTTGGGCCATCGGATGTAGTCTCTGTTCTAAATCTCAAGGAGAACCTGCTCTCGTGAGGCAGTAAGAGGCGTGTAGTTGGAGTAAACATTCTAGGCTACTTTGTTACTCCTCTGATCTCGGCCGCTAGCGTCTGATCTTTTTTCCCCCGGTTGTCCTCCTTCGAGTCATGTTCCTTTTTTCCCTTCTTGTCTTTCTTCGAGCTCTTTAGGGATCCATCTTCCCCTTACTTTGCATCATTCTACTCATTGACATTAATGTACTTCTCTGCTCAGTTTAGGATTTCTTCGTAAGTCCGGGCTTTCTTTTTTTCAAGGGAATAATGAAACTTCCCGGACCTTAATTCTGTGAAAAAGGCAGTTATCGCCGTCTTGTCTTCACAATCGCCTACCTCAACTCGTACATCATCGAAACGACAGAGGTATTCCTTCAGAGTTTTACCTTTCTTTTGCCTGATAGCAAGCAAGCTATTCACAGGTTTTTCTCTCTCCTTTTTTCCAGCAAAGTAATTCATGAACTTGAAGCTTAGTGCCCAAAAGAACATATAGAACCGGTTCTGAGCTTCAAGTGCCACTTCAAGCTGGTCTGCGAAGGGTGATCTGAAAACCCTTCCACATGGTTGCGTCGTCATAGCCCTTGAATTCCATTCAAGACTTATAGTTCTCGATGTGCTTTCTCAGGTCCACCTTCTCCTTATACATCCTGACTTCTGCTGTTTTGACGTTCTTTGGTAGCAGTTTCTGGAGTATATCTTTGATGAAGGGAGAAGATAGTTTCTTATACTCGTGGTAGTGCCGAGGTGCAGATCTAGGAGCCTTAGAACGATCTGATTCGTATGGCTTTCGTGACACCGACCTGACAGGGCAAGGCTTTCCTGCAGCAACTCTTTTTGACGATACCGACCTATTTGAGGTAGGTTTTGTAGATCTCGAATTTTTCGGAAGAGCCAACCTGGTCCAGGAGAACACCGAGCTGTGACTTTTCTTAGCGTCTAACGAGTGATGCAAGTCTTAAAGATAAATACTTATGATTTGAGTTCGGAGGTGGTTCCCCGATACCGACCTTTTCTTTGAGGTCACACTTCGACATCTACTCTTTTCTCCCTTCTAATTCAACATTTAAGAATGTTGCCTTAACATCCATTTGATGAATTTCAAGATTGTTTATTGTTGCAATAGCAATTAACATTCTTATAGATGTTATTCTAGTTACTGGTAAATATGTATTGAAGAAATTAAGGCTCTCTTTTTGTTTAAAACCCTTAGCTACCTAGCGAGCCTTATATTTATCAATCGTTCCATCAACCTTTAATTTTCGTTTAAAAATCCATTTACATCCCAAAGGCTTCATACCTGATGGTAAATCTACCAATTCTTAGGTATGATTATGCGTGATTGATTCAATTTCACTATGTATTCCTTCTTTCTAAAAATGAGCTTCGAGTGTTGACATCAACTCTTTAAAGGTTTGAGGTTCACTTTCTAACATTTATGTTAGAAATTCAGGACCAAAAGACTTTGCTACTTTAGTCTTTTTATTGCGTCTTGGTTCATCCTCTGAATTTTTAGCTGAAAGATTACTACTACTACTGGCAGTGTCATAAATTCTTTTCTTTGAACTTAGCTCTTGCATATTCTTATTGGAAAAAATATGCTTAAAAAATTTTGCACTCCTAGATTTCATAATTCTATTCTCATGTATATCAAGAATATCTAATTTATATACAAGGAATCTATATGCACTACTGCTATTAGCATAACCAACGAATGTACAATCAATGGTTTTAGGCCCTATCTTAACCTTTTTTGGTTAAAGTATTGCTACCTTAGCTAAACACCCCCACGTTTTTAAATATTTATAGGAAGGTTTCTTACCTTTCCACAACTCATAAGGAGTAACATTCTTTTTCTTACGGGGTATTTTGTTAAGAATGTGGTTAGTAGAAAGAATTGCTTCCCCCCACATATTTTGAGGTAAACCATAACTTATCAACATGACATTCATCATTTCTTTCAATGTTCGGTTCTTGCATTCAACAATACATGATTTAGGCGAATAAGGAGCGGTTGTTTGATGAATAATACCATGTTCTTGACAGAATGCATCGAAAGGCGCTTCATATTCACCACTTTTGTCGGTTCTTATTGCCTTTATTTTTTTACCAAGTTGATTTTCAACCTCATTCTTATAGTGTTTAAATACTTCCAAGGCCTCATATTTGCTTTTAAGCAAATAAACACTATCTTGTACTTTCATCAATAAAAGTAATAAAATATTTTTCCACCTCTAGTTTGTACAAATTTCAAGTCACATATACCACTGTGAATTAACTCTAGAGGTTAAGTGTTGACTTAAGTTGTTTGTTATCTCAAGGAACCCCATGATGAGAATGCTTTGATGATTCCAAACTACTCATGTTTGTGTATCTAATGATCTTGTTAAGTGTTTTAAAACTATCAAAAACCAAGATCAAAGAGCAGAGCTTACAAATCTATAGAAAGATCAATGTCTCGAGTTTTCAAGTACTTAGGATGTAAAACTTTTGATCAAATAACTCTCAGCAAGTTTAACATATTTGCATGTTTTGATTGATGTATTTGAAAGGTTTTCTTAAAAGATTTAATCTCTTAATTGTTTTAGTATTTAGTTTGATCGAATTTCAAGTTGATTTAACAGAGTTTTGAAAGTTAAAATTAATTTCAAAATTAGTCTTTAAGTATTCGATCAAGACGTTGATATGTTTATTATGACGTTAATGTTTCAGCAGCGCCCTCCTAGACTAGGTAAGTCAGGACGCTGTTGATATATTAGGACGTTGATAATGTTCAAGGTTGAAAAGCTCATATCCATCAGGACGCTTACTTTGTCAGTAGCGCCCTCATTGAATCAACCAAAAAAGTTATTAAGACGCTGATTGAATATCAGCACGCTGATCATTTTTATTCATAAGGACGCTGACTATCCAATAACACCCTTATGTTTTCAGCCGTTTTCAAACATCAGGACGCTTACGTCTTCAATAACGCCCTTATGTTTTCATGCTTTAAATATTAGGACGCTTGCGTCTTTAGTAACGCCCTTGTGATTTTAAGTGTGTCAAAATTAAGTCAGGACGCTTAGCTTCAATTAGCACCCTCACAGCTTTATTCATTTTTGAATGTTAAGTAAGTCAGGATGCTTACTTTCAAGTAGCGCCCTCACTTCACAGTTCAGCAGGACGTTTATAGTCTTTACGCGTAAGGACACTGATTGTCAAATTAGGACGCTAACCCAACACTGTTATAAAGCTGCATCTGTGCAGTTCTTTCAGTCTATCTTTTCAAAACTTTTTATGCATAGAACCTTTTTCAGGCTTGTCAGATATTTCTTCTGATGCATGAATCACGTCCTTTCAGACTTTCCTTTCTCATGCAACCTGAAGAGAATCAGAATGTTCATAAAGATGGTTTTTTCCATCTTCGTGAAAGATTCTAGCTGTTGAGAGCTAACGTTCATTTTAAAATTCCTTATCCTTACTAAGTCTATATATACCAGCACTTAGAATCAAAACATACAACACCGAAAATTCTTGAGCCATTACTTTTGAAAGTTAGTCAAATTTTCATATCGTCCTTTAAGTTAAACTGTTTTTCAAAGTGTTGTCTTTGAAACATGTTTTAAGGATTTTCAGATTGAGCTTATTCTATATCTTTCATTGAAAATTTGTTTGAAGTTTATTGAACTGTTTTACTCAAATTTTCAGCACGATTTTAATCTCATATCATTCTTGCTGAAGGAGAAATTTGAGGGATGGTTCTTAGGATACAATTGTACTTTATTTCATATCTTGTATATTGTATCGAGTTGTAAAAGTAGTTATACAAACTACTGATTACTTGCTTTTGTTTTTCAACAAAGTGGACTTTCTCAAGCCTGTAAGTTGAGAAGGTTTTAGGTTAGTCTCATACCCAAAAGTTGAGATAGGTAGTTCTCTATCTTGTAAGTCGAGAGGTGTAGGTTGGTCTCAAGCCTGTAAGTTGAGTAGTGTAACGGTGGTTCTCACACCCGGAAGTTGAGAAAAAGTTGTAACGGTTTGGTTCTCACCCGTAAGAAAATCCCCTAGTGAAGAGGTTTAAAATCCTAACTGAGGAGGTTAGGTAGTGGAGGTAGGCAAGTAGCCGAACCACTATAAATCTATTGTGCCAATTGATTTATTTTTCCGCACTTTATTATTTTTCATTGGATTAATTTTTAATTATCTAATTGTCCAATTCACCCCCCTCTTGGACATACCTGGGCCAACATTGTTTTCTACTTAGAATTCTTCTAAGTATTTTGATGCTAACAAACAATATAACTATGATGCTAATGGTTGAATTGAGCATGTTTCAATTGTTATTTCAATTACCTCTATGGTTAAATATTTTGATGATTACAAACCACATTCCGCATCAAATTAATTCTTGATGTAAGTTCATTAGCTTTATATAAAAAATCATATTCAATCAAGCTGGAGCATTTCAAGTCAAGTGAAGAATCTTCAAATTCAAGCATTGGACAATCTTCAAGGCATTGGATGTCAAGATGTTTTTCTTTTGTATGCTTAGATTGTCTTTAGGTTTGTAGAACTTCACCTTAGGACTGTTTAGCAAATCCTATTCCACTCTTTGAATTTTCTCAAAATGGTTTTCAAAAAGTTCTTTAAGTTGTCAAGTTTTGAATTTTTTTGACATTCTTATCAAATTGAGTATTCTCAAATGTTTTTCAACTTCTTTAAATGATTTCAAAGTGTTTGATCTGAGCCAAAATGTTTGAGAACTGATTTGATTTGACATATTTCAAAATGGAGCAGTGTTTGAAATTTTTTTCAGTTTGAGCAGGACACTTATAGTCCAGTAGGACACTCGAGCAGTGGCCAAATAACTTAAACATTAGGTCAGTACTACAAGACGCTTCTATTATTGAAGAACGCTGATGGATTATCTATTTTTTTTTGGGTAAGTTATGTATGACACTCACTATGTAGTAGCGTCCTCCCAAATTTTCTGAAAAATCTCAAACTCTAGGTTTGACGAATTGCAGGACACACATCGAACTACAGGACGCTCACAAGCAGGTTGAACCTTCTGGGTTTCAATGCTGCAGCATCCTCCATGAGCAAGAAGACGCTCAAACGAGTGTATTAGAAAAAGTTGTTTTTTAAAGTGTGTGAATAGCGATGTTTCTGATGCATTTCTATTCTTGTGCAAATACTTTTTAGTAGAGATTGTTCAACGTCATTGTTCACACTATTTTCGTGAAAGATTCTATCCGTTGCATTTGAAATTCAAATGAAAAGTTTAGGGTTTTTTTGGGATATTGAAACTGCAGTGCTTCTTAATATATGTAACATATAATTGTTGCTTAAAGAGAACAATTTTTTAAATACTTGCGCTTCAAACTATTTGAAAGTTAGTCAATTTTCTATTGAAAAGATCAAAAACAACTATTAACTGAGTTTCAATATTCTGTGATTTCAAAAGCTTTTTGGGATTCATTATTCTTCATTCATATCCATTCAAAGAAATCCAAATGAGGCAAAAAAAACAACTTCACACTTCAACGTGGTTAAGTTTGACAATCTTGTTGAACATATTTTGGTGAAGTTCATATTGCTCTATAAGTATTTTACTTAATTCTTGGTAAGAGAATCAAATTTACAAAGTCGTAAGTTCGTTGGGAAGTGGCGGGACTTGTTGTGAGCTGGTGTAAGCTCAATGTAACGGTTCTTTTCACACCCGTGAAGTTGAGAAAAGTGTAAATGTTTGATCCTCTCCCGTGAAGAGGTATCAATAGTGGAGTTTGAGAAATTCTAATCGAGGAGACTAGGTAGTGGATGTAGGCAAGGGCAGAACCACTCTAAATTTGCTATGTTCATCTCTTTATTTCCACTGTGTTTAAATTTATGTTATTATTTATTTTTGTTAGATATAACTTGCAAATTCGTCCAATTCACCCCCCTCTTGGACATTTATCTGGGCCAACATCAGCACCAAGGAAAAGCCAAAAGACCAATACAAGAGTCAAGTGGATCAAACAAAGTCAAAGTCAAAAGCTTGGACGAGTTGACTCGGAGATAAAGGATGAGAGCTTACATATATAATTAAAATTAGGTTGTAAGCGTTTTTGTTTCATATTTCTCATTTATTTTCAAATCATTCCATGCATGCATTCACGATTTTACTAATTCAAAATGTTTTAAATCATTCAAGTTTTATAAAAGTTAAACCGGTTTTCATTTTGGTCAAACTTTTGATTTTTACTCAAAATGATTTAAACACTTGTTTGAACTTCAATTTGATTTCTTTCAAACTTATTCAAATGTGTTTAATGTTGATTTATTGAGAAAAAATGTTTTAAACTTGAAATTTTCAAGAAGAACCAAGTTTCTACTTTCTGTGCACACAAAAAATGCGTTCTCATGTGGGAAAACACGTTTCCACTGTTCAGAAGTGAATTTTTCACTTAGACAAGAAGAAACACGTTTCCATTAATTGAAACACATTTGGACCTTTTTGGCCAAAAAGTGTGTTTTCACACACAAGAGCAGATACGTGTTTCCACATGAAGAAACACATCTCTATGAAAACTGGCGGAACAGTGAATAGTGGAAGAAATGTGCTTCCTCATGCAAAAACGCATTTTGTGAATAATGGTAGAATTATGAATAGTGGTTGAAACGTGTTTCCTCATGCCGAAACGTGTTTCGTGAATAATGGAAAAATTATGAATAGTGTCAGAAACACGTTTCCTCATGTCGAGATGCGTTTCGTGAATAATGGCAGAACGTGATTTTTTTTTCTATTTTGAGGAGAAACGAGTTTTGTACTTTTTCGAGATTTTTTTATTATAAATACATGCCTTAGTCTAATGTGAGCAACTTTTGCAAAATCTTTGAAACATAAGCTTGTGTGTGTTCTCTATTCTTTTGGGTTTTCTCTTCAAACTTTAATTTCAAATCTTCTTTGAGAGAAACCTCTTTGATTTCCTAGGGAAAATGGCATTTGATTTTAAATCCAAAAGTTCCCTAGAGTTTAAGTGTTTTTGTGAGAAAATGAGAGAATGAGCTTCAACTTTTATCTTCCATATCTTTTCATTTTAAAAACACCTAGAGAGAGCATTTGAATGAAAAATCATCTTGGTGATTTTGGAGCTTTAATTTTTGCATCTACGCACATTTTTCAACAACATTCAAATGGGCAATATGGATTCATGAAAGATATATAGTTGTAAGTTTTTCTCAATCTATTAGCTTTAATCTTATATATTGTATTCATTGGCTTGTAATATTTGAGCTTCATTATAATAGTTCCAAGGATTTGGAACAAACATTTATGGTTTAGTTTCTTTGATTTGTTTCTAGTTGAAACAAGTCAAGTTAAATGATTTTTAATCACTTGCGATTTCAAGGTTGAAATCATAGAGATAGTTTTACCTTTTTATCTTGAAAAGGGTTAAGTGGTTCATCCTTAGCCTGTAAAAGGATAGGTTGGCCTTGAACTTGTAAAAAGATATTTGTAACGGTTTGATTCACACCCAATAGCTGAATATGAGATAGTGGAATCCTAGAGAGGTTTTCTCTAGGCGTGGATGTAGGAAATTGGATTTTCGAACCACGTAAAAATCTTGTGCCTTTGCATTTAATTTCGACACTTTACCATTATACATGATCTATTTAATTAAATGTCTCAATCAATTTAAGGATCACACAAGAATAACATAAGATAATTTAAAATTGACTTAATAGGCCAAAACACCCAATTCACCCCCTCTTGGGTGTCCAACATTCAATGTTTCTTTCAACTGAATGAAACAATGTTTTAGCTAACTTTGCCCCAACACATATTTAACACTTATAATTTGGATCAATTTGATAGTTAGGTAATAATTCTAAATTCATTAATTTTCGTGATGAATTAAAATTAATATGTCTTAATCTATCATGTTGTAGACAAGAAGACTCTAACAAGTAAATAGTATGTACCACCTTGTACTTGTAAGTCAAACCTGTACCTTGACTTGTACGTAGTATCAGACATATTTTTCCACGTATACATACTTACATGACCTTAGAATAGGGTAAATGTGTATATACTATGACGGTAGATGCATTTGGACCCTAGGTATAACATTTGGAACCCAACACTTAGTGAAATTTTCACCTGGAGCTTTGAGAAGCGCGCTCCAGAGGGGGAGAAGCACGCTTCTCTCAAGATTCTAGCGAAATTCTATTTTTTGAGTAGCAAGAAGCACGCTCCCAAAAGGGAAAAGTGCATTCTTTGGCTTCCTAACATTTTTTTTAATGGTCGGTAAGACGATTTGTGCATGTTTTAACACAATTTCTTGATCATTCCAACATATTTGAAGTTGCTAGAGTTGGAGAAAACCAAAGAAACGAAAAGAGGAAGAAGAGGAAGGCTAGGGTGGATGAATTCCAAGGTAAGGGTTGCTCTTCTCTAGCTAAAAAATAGAGATTTGGACTCCTCTCTTTAAGTTATGCAACATATGTGAGATTTGTGTATTTTTACTGGTTAAATTGGTGGATTGAGAATGAGGGTTTGAGCTGGAACTTGAGGAATTTGATGAGCAATTAAAAGGTATTTGATTCCTTAATAAATTATGAGTTTATTAATGGTTAAATTTGTAAAATTTGATTGTTGAATATGATGTTTTCCAACCCAGCTGAGGGTTTGGAGAGGAATTTAGGTGATGTTTTTGTGTGTGTTTAATGCGAATTGTTGAGTGTAATTGATTGAGGATGTTTTGCAATGTTAAATTGCAGAGAATTGTACAAGAAAAGTGGAAATTGGTGATTTGGACAGGGTACACAAGTGAGCTACTTGTGTAGGATTGAGAATGTACAAGTGAGCTGAATTGAGCTAAAGTGTGTAGAGAAAGTGTATTGGTGTAAGGCATTGCACCATTGTGTTGTGAGTATTCCTACCTTTGGTTTTATGTGTGGATTGTATATATAAACATTGTTTATGAAATGGAAGCATGACATAAAGATTGCATTGTGAAATGAATGCATTAAAATGTGTTTTGAATTTCGAACATACTTAGGCTTACTAGCGTAAGTAAAGTATGAGATTATTTCCATTGGGGTAAATCTCGAAGTTTGTAGACTCGCATGAGTATTGCGAAAGTACTCATGGCATTGGTGCAGTTCCTAGCAATGGATGAGACCTTAGAATGATCAGAGTGGATGGTCAGATGAGGCTGGGTTCTCCTGATAAATGAATAATAAGGATATAGACTCGCTCATACACCAGGATTGTGAGGATATGTTTTTATTGACTTATGCATGTTTTAAAATGTATAGAGTGGCGCAAAATATCTTGTTCATGTATTGATATTTATATGTGCTTCATACTTGGTTTACATTGTTTCAAATGGCATGTTTTATTATAAATGCATATGTAATGCTACTTGTAGATTATTCACAGTGCTTGTTGTAGCTCATCCAATTCCCTTTCATTACAGGTGGTGACTACAAAAGAAAGGTGTTACGTGCAAACCGCAAGCGTACGGTGTCAAGTTATAATATAAAACTGATGAGACATGGGGTTGTCGTCCTCTAGGATTGACACTCGCACTAAATATTGTTTCACTAACCCTAACTTTATTTAGAAAATCAAATTCGAGTAATTAAGTGACATAAATAAATAATTAAATAACTAGAAAGTAAACTAAAGCAATGCAATGTAAACAGATAGAAAATCAGAGAAAAAATAGTCTAGAGGATCAATATCACCTTAGGCTCAACTATGCCTTTATATATATATTTATCATTAAATCAGTTCTTTCGTTTATAAGTCAGAAATCCTAACGTTTCTAATTCCCTCTTTTTTAGCAACAACTAGAGCATATTATTATCATCTTGGCTTTACTCTTTCGATGAAAACCTAAGATGATAATAACTCATTAAGTTTCGTGATTTCCTTTTAACGACTTCAAAGATTCTCGATCTCCTTTTGAGTCTCACGATAGCGTAGGTTATATTTCTCAAATTCCAACCCAAAGTACCGTCTTTTGGAGCATCTACCTCAAGTCTATAATTATCTAATCTGTATTCCATGACCAAGGGATCAAGAGCATTAAACTCAAAAAAATATAAATAAACTAAAGAACTTCATTAATAATAATCAAACAATAAAATCTAAGACATAGTATCAAGTTTGGATCAACCTACCATCTAGAAAAGAGGTTTAGTTCATAACTAAAGACATAAAAACATAAAATAACATGATAAACATAAATCTAAAACTAGAAAAACAAAGTAAAAGGAAGGGAAAGTGTAGGAGAAATCTTCAATGTCTTCAATCTTACTCTTCTCCTTGCTTCCAAACCCTAGCCGTCTTCCTTGCTCTTCAAAATCTTTTCTCCTCCCTTTTCTCCTTTGAAAACCCTAAACAATGGTCTTTATATAGCTAGAAGTCCATAGGAAGTCGTCCATGAAGTGTCCAAGTCGAACTAGGAAAGTTCGCAACAAAATTAGAAAGTTTCTATTTTGAATCACACATCGATTTTCTTCCTCACCATTTTTCTTCTTGTTCTCCACTCCAAATAAACCTCAAAACCATTGTATCTTGTATTATTTTAAGTAAGGAATCCATAGAAACAAACCACATCCAATTCGAACTTAAATTGAGAAGGTTATGGCCGAAATACAAAAGTCGCACAATTAGACTTTTATTTAGTGACGTGACACTCATTTCCAGCACTACGGCGCTCAGAACGTTGCTTTTTGCCTTTTTTTTTTTTTTTTTTTTTTTTTTTTTTTTTCTGTGAACTTAGCCATTTTTCACCTCTTTTCAACTTAGGCTCTTCATGTTTCTCATTTGCACTTTCTTGTGCATGTTTCCTTCATCCAAAACTATGACTAACACATCTAAATACCTACAAAACAAAGCAAATCAAATCAATAACACACTCAAATATAAATTGAATCATATTATATACTAATAAACCAAAATAATGCAAAAAAAATCAATTTATTTATAAACTATCAAATGCATTAAAGCTAACACAAACACATCAAACTAATGCATGAAATGTCCTAAAACACACCTAAAACATGCTTTAAAACCTATCTAAACATGCAACTATCACAAGGCCAAGGCTACAGAGGGGTAATCTATGCCTATTACCTTGATGTACGTATATGAAGGAAGTGTTTTGGTTTACTATTTCTTACTTTGTATGTATATATAACACTACTTATAATATGTATGAACGTAGTGGGAGTATATACGGTTTTGGAAATTGATGATAAATGGGATGTGTAAACATATGAATGGTATAGAAATGAGATATATGTGTTATTGATATCATGTCGGGATTTATGGATATGAGTTTGATGATTATCAGATTTTGTGATAGCCCATGTTTATGTGGAGGTTATGCCGAAAATTTTATGTGACTTTGGAGTGTGAGAAGGCTGACAGAATATCATATACGTTTGTGTATGGCATATGTGGTATTCTGTATCGGTTGTGACGTCACCCTACGGAGGGGGTCGCGACAACTCTAGTATCAGAGCGAAGGCTAATTCGTTAGGTTTAAAAGCCTTAAAAAGAAAAAAAGCTTTATTATGATATGTTTGTATGTATGGGTAGCTAGAGTATGAATAAATATCTTGATCAACTGACTAATGATCTCTTATGTCTGTGGTTTTCAGATTTAAAAAAGATTGTCAGACAAGATCATGGATCCTACTGATCAAGAGAAGATCAGGAAACTAGAGAAAATGTTAGCTGCCAAACAACAACATAATGCCCAGTTGATAGAACTTGTAGCAAAGTTGCAGGAGGACAGGCAGAAGCCTAAAGCACCAATGGTTCCAGAGGGTGGTGCGCCTGCAGAATAACACGTGGCTGAGGTTGAGGCACCAGTTGTGTTGGCCCAGTATTACCGTCCAAGAGGGGGGGTAAATTGGACTTGGCGGATTTTTACGTTACCTTTCGGTTAATTAATTAAACATAACATATATGCGTAGTAGGTAACAAGCAAAACAATAAAGTGCAAGAAAAAATAAATGGACATAGTGATTTATAGTGGTTCGATTACCCTTGAACCTACTCCACTACCTGACCACCCACGATCAGGATTTTTCAATCCACTAAGGGCTAGTCAACTTACGGGCATAGCTAAAAGCCGTACAATCTAGTTAACTTATGGGCATAATTAGAAGCCGTATATCTAACCAACTTGCAGGCGTGACTAGAAGTCATATATCTAACCAACTTGCGGGCGTGGCTAGAAGTCGTATAGTAACCAACTTACAAGTCGTACAAAGTGAGGTATAGTCCCAGTTGACTTACAAGTCAACAATACATCAAGGTAACAAATGATATGGAAAGATGTTCTGAAACACTCTCAAATTTTTAGTATACAACCTTGAATGAATAACTTCTATTATTCCAACCACAATATTTTAAAATGAAGTGCAATGTTGAAATAGTTGTTTACAAATACATGCAATAGATTCAAACGATGATAATATAAGATCAAGAATCGAATATGCACATGTATATCTAAATATTGATTATAAAGATAATATATGAAGCACAAGAATCAATATGCACAAATGATTAGACTCAAATTGATTCTCAAGATAATATAAGATCAAGAATCGAATATGCACAAGTGCCTCCTTTAGCATGAATTAGGACTCAAATTGGTCAAGTCATAGGGGTCTTGATCGGGTAAAAATTGGTCTAACGGTTTACTATTCATCATCTTCCTCATTTAACATTGTAACAGCATGTTTTCTAACACTTTTTCTCTTCATTTGTCTCCCATCTTCCTTGATCATTTCCACCACATGGATCCTCATATCCCTTATCCAATATTCTTATTTTTAATTCATCAAACCAACAGATTCAATCAGACTCATTTTGATGGTGAAATTTTGCTCTAAACATTGGTTGAAAATCAGCTTGTCCGCCCCTTTAATTTTCACGGTGGACAGGCATTGTTTCATGTTGGTTTTTGAATGGATCCCACCATTATTTTTCCCATTTCTCAAAACAAATCTCTTATCGCATTGTCCTGCTTTGAATCCCACCAACCCACAGCTCCAATGGATTTGATTTTGAAGTAGCAAAACTGAATCAAACTTGGGCTGTTACAACAATTATCTTATTTTCCATTTCTCCCAGTCGTGTTCCTACCAATTTTTCTCCTAGTTTACCCTTCTATTTCGTTCTACTATCTCCCATTTATCTTCCCCATATTTCCTATTTTTGACCTACCTAACCCATGGTTTCAGTTGCATCTATTCAAAGGGTGAAAAGTCTCCCCAAACATGGGTTGAAAATCAGTATGGTCTGTCCCCATTTATTTTGGCGAGTAGGCACTAATTCACAACATTTTAAGCATTGATACTCTAGTCTTCTTCCTCTCTTATCACCTCTAATGTCGTCTCTAATCTTCCTACTTTAAAAATTATCAACCCACAGCCCCTATAGAGGACATTTACAAGGAGAAAAACCTTCTCAAAGTGGGCTAGTTGGTATGTTTTCTTCATTTCCAACCATGACATAACATGCATGTATGTGGGTAGATTATATATGCTCAATGCAGCAAATCTAAGCTAGACATTAGAAGAAACTAAAACAACAAGAACATAGGTTAAGGAAAGGAAAGAAATCAGTAAAAAAGTTAAAAGAATAGAGGTACTTGCCTAGTTTAAGAACAACCTCTCTCTTGTTCATGAAGTAGATCAATGGCACCCCCATTTTTTTCTCTCTTTTTTGTTTTTTCAGCTGGTCACGTTGGAGAAATGTGAAAAAGAAGGCTTTTTCTTGTTCTTTTATGGCCAAGGGAGCCATTTTGAAATTCACATGCATTGGGGACTTGCATGCAATATTCTAATAAAATCAAAGGGTGCATGACAAATAACTTTTTGTTTGGGCTTGACACTTGTATTCTCTTGTCTCATCAAGCCATGCATTGGCTAGAAAGGTGGCCAAATGATAGACCAATATTTTTAGTCATCTGATGTGACGCACCTCGATTTATGAGTCAGACCTTGAGTTGCGTGTCTAATAGTAAAATTTAATTTTCGCGCCGCTAAATCGTTTGAAGTCCTATTCGAGCGCGATCAGTTGCGTTGAAATAGTGACAGTCATGATCGATTTGGTACCAATTTCATTTTGAAATCCTCAATAATTCAAAATTTGATATTTTACCCTTTGAACGGTCTAAGAGTTGTCATAGTGAACCAATCGACCAAAAATGTACAACCGGTAAGGTTAAAACAAATTGGCATTAGGCTGAACACTAGGGGTGATTTTAACTCACGAGTCAATAACATCAACTGAAATTGACAGCTGGGCCCACCATTTTACGTTTTCGCCTTAGATATACAACAGGGTATCACTATTCTCCCCTACTTAGAAAAATTTCTCCTCGAAATTTATATGGTAAGCCAAAATTCTAGCTGATAAGTAGGAATTTAGTATATGTTTTAGAGCATGTTTTAGGTGTGTTTTATGGTATTTAGTTCATATATTGGGTTAGTTTACCATAAATTTGGTTATTTTATAGTTTTGTCAAGTTTTAGTGTTTTTGCATTATTTCGGTTTGAATTTTTATAGGTTGGTTCATGAGATTATTAAAGCATGATACTCACTTGATTGGGTTGTTTTGAAGGTGTTTTGATGGACCTAAAGTAGACTTGGAAGTTGGAAAGAAGTTTGCTTGAAGATACATGTGCAGATCAAGACAAAAAGGCATGAAAAATTGGCTAAAGTCCACAAGATAGTGGTGGAAACAATGCAAAAATCCAATGTGTGGGCACGACGGCGCCGGGATTCTACAGACTATTTTGCGCGACTTTTGTAATTTTGCCATAACTTTATCAATTTAACTCCAAATTAGACGTGGTTTGAGGTTGATCTGGAGTGGGAAATAAGGAGAAAATGGCAAGGAAGAAAGTAGATGTGCGATTCAAAATAGAAACTTTCTAATTTTGCTGCAAACTTTCTTAGTTCGACTTGGAGACTTCTTGGCCGACTCCCTATGGACTTGTGGCTCTATATATACCATTCTTTAGGGTTTCTAAGGGATCATAGAGTGGAGAAGAAGAGGATTACGGCTGGTGCAAGGTGGAGATGAAGATCTATATTGAAAACTATTCACAATCTCTACAACATTCTAGTTTGTTTTCCATTGTTCTTATTCATGTTCAAACCATTGTTTAATGTTTTCATGTCTTTAGTTATGAACTAAACCTCTTTCTAGAGGTGTAGATTGATCCAAGCTTGATACTATGTCTAGTTTTATGGTTTGATTATTGTTAATAAAGTTTCTTAGTTTATTTATATTTCTCTTAGTGTAATGTTTTTGATCTATTGATCACGGATTAGATGATCATAGATTTGAGGTAGATGCTCCAAAAGAGGGTACCTTGGGTTGAAATTTGGGAAATATAATATAGGCAATCGTGAGACTCACAAGGAGATCGAGAACCTTTGATGTTGTTAGGTGGAAATCATAGAACTTAATGAGTTGTTGTCATTTTAGGTTTTCATCGAAAAAGTAAAGCCAAGGCGACAATAACATGCCCTAGTTGTTGCTTCAAAAGAGGGAATTAGAAACGTTAGGATTTTCAACTTATAAACGAAGGACTGATTTAATAGCTGCCAGTCAATAACATGGGAAGGGTCTCGCATGTATTTTCGGAACATGAAAACATGAAATACATTATGCATTGCTGATAGTTGTGGGGGTAATGCAAGGCGGTATGTTACAGGACCAACCTTGTCAAGGATCTGGAAAGAACCAACAAATCGAGGAGAAAACTTTCCTCAGTTACCAAACCTCAAGACACCATTTTGTGGAGATAATTTTAAAAACACATGCTCCCCAACGCTGAACTCAAGTGGTCGTCTATGGGAATCTGCTTAACTTTTCTGTCTGCTTTGTGCAGTATGCAATCGCTCTCGAATAATTTCAACCACTCTATTGGCTTCTTGAATCATGTCTGGAGCTACTAGCTGCTTCTCTCCAACCTCAGACCAGCATGTGGTTGATCGACAAGGCCTACCATACAAACCTCAAATGGAGCCGTGTCAATACTACTATGGAAACTGTTATTATAGGCAAACTCTTTGTATGATAGATGCTCGCCCCATCCACCTCTAAAATCAATAATACAATAACGAAATATGTTCAAGTATCTGAATCACTCTCATGGACTGACCATCAGTTTGGGGATGGTATGGGATGCTGAAGTGATGATCTGTACCCAAAATTTTTTGTAGACTAAACCAAAATGGAGAAGTGAAGTTAGGGTCTCTGTCAGATACAATGGATACTGGCACACCATGCAAACTGATAATCTCCCTTTGATATAATTGTGCCAACTTATCAAACTTATCAGATGCTCGGATTGGCAAAAAGTGGGCGGATTTGGTCAATCGATCCACAAGAACCCAAACCAAATCAATCCCACTCCGATTCTTAGGAAGTCCTCTCACAAAAACCTTGATAATATGCTCCCATTTCCACTGAGGTATTGAAAGTGGTTGGAGAAGGTCTGCTGGTCGCTTGTGTTCTGTCTTAACCTACTGGCATGTCAAACATCTTGCTACAAAATCAGCGATGTCACCCTTCATACTGGGCCACCAAAACTGCCTCCTTACATCCTTGTACATCTTGGTATTCCCAGGATGGATAGTATAACGAGATTTGTGGGCCTCGCTTAAGATGGCTATTCGAAGCTCACCATCATCAGGAACGCACAATCTACCCTTATATCGTAGACTACCATCCTCATGCACTTTCCACACAAAGTCAAGTTCCTTATAAGCTCTTGCAAGTAAATGGAGCAAATGTGAATCTTTCTGTTGTCCATCAATAATGTTGGTGCACCCAAGAGGGGGGTGAATTGGGTGTGACGGTCAATTTAAAGCTTTTCCAATGACTTAGTCATTGGTACATTAGAATTAAATGAACATACTAACTGTAAAGTAAAATGCATAACTTAAAGTACACTAGAATTTATAGTGGTTCGGCCAAGTCTACGTTCACTATCTAATCTCCCAATTAGGATTTTCTCAATCCACTAAATAATTCTCTTACGGGTGAGAACCAGACCGTTAAACATGCCCTTTTTACAGGTTCAAGGCAAACCTATCCTTTTGCGGGCTAAGGATGAACCGCATTTCCTTTTTTCGGGATAAGGAAAAACCCATGTTCTTTTTATGGGATAAGAAAAAATTGTTTCTCTTTTATAGGTTCAGAGATAACTTATCCTTTTACAGGTTAAGGATGAGCCTATCCTTTTGCAGGCTAAGGATGAACCAGTTCTCTTTTACAGGTTCAGAGATAACCTGTCCTTTTACAAGTTAAGAACACACCTTCCCTTTTACTGGCTAAAGAAGAACCATGATCCTTTTGCGGGATTAGGTACAACCGATTTCCTTTTTTCGGGTTGAGGAAGAACCCATGTTCCTTTTACGGGATGAGGAAGAATCGTTATCCTATTTGCAGGTGAGGATGAACCTTAACTGATTTCAACCTTGAAATTATTAAGTGAATTAAATTCACTTGACCTGGTGAAACACACAAGCATGCCAATTCAGAATAATGTTGGTTCTAACTGAGTAGAACACTTTATAATTAAGCTCATATACATAACATTACAAAGATGTATAAATTTGAATACGTAATGCTAAGAGACATACACTTACAGTCCTTTACCTTTCAATGTTTGGTATTGCTCAAGTGCAGTTTCGAAAAATGTGAATGATATATAAATCAATTAAGTACTTCTTCGAAAACATTATGATACCATTAACACATTGAAGTTGAAGATGCAGGACCAGTGCAAATATACAGACACAGACAATTTTCAAAATAGATAAAATGTATAAGCTTCAACTTCTAGTTTAATATTCAGTAGTTGACACAACTACTGATATAGTTCAATATAGTACTTAAGATATGAAATCAACTACAACTGTATCTTTCATGAACTATTTCTCAAATTCCTTCATTAGCATGATTGATGTTAAGTATAAATCTAGGCTGAGAATTTGAGTAGAAACCAGTTCAAAATAGATTTTCAAAGATAGAATATAATTAAAGCTCAATATGAAAATCTTTTAACTAAGTAAAGTATCAATAAAGAATACTTTGAAAACTTATTGAAAGATTGAATAAAGACTAGCATTCAAAAAGTTTTGGCACAATAAAAATTATTGACAAGTTGCTTGTTTCAAAGTGTTGGTATATATAGACATAGTAGAAAATAGCCGTTTTGAAGTTCAAATACAAATGTGAACGCTTACACACAATGACTAGAATGTATCACAAAAATGGAAACTGCAATTTTCATGACCATATGGTTCCTTTCAGATTACATGAATAAGGAATACCTTAAAAAGAATGATTCATGCAGCAGAGAAAAATTTCTGATAAATCTGAACAGGATTATGTGCAAAGATCCGTTCTGAAAAAGTAGACTGATATAGTGTACTTGTTAGAACAGTGATGGTTGTTGAATTAGCGTCCTAATTTTGTAATCAGCGTTCTGATGCATAATATCAACTTTGTCATTTTGTTCCTTGAGGGCGCTCATTATGTATAAGCGTTCTGCTGAACAATGAAGTGATGGCGCTATTAACTTGAATGCGTCGTGATTTTCTTTGCGACATAAGTGACTTAACCATGAGGGTGCTAATGCACAGTTAGCGTCCTGCTTTGTTTTAAAACAATTAAGTACATGAGGGCGCTACTATTACGAGTAAGCGTCCAGTCATTCCAAAATATTTGAAAACTTCCCAAGTGCACTGAAGGACAATCAGCGTCCTAAAAGTTATTAAGTTGGTTCCCAAGGATGAGGGCGCTCCTATCTAGGTAGCGTTCTGATAGTTTATCCAACTTATAACTATCAGGGTCCTCAAAGATAAATTCTTTGAAGAACTTAGAAATCTTTCAGTAAGTTGATGTTGAGTCAGCGTCTTAACAACTTCAGAGGTTGACTAAAGGGAGGCAACTACTTATAATTAAGCGTCCTGATGAATTAGTTCAATTCAACCTTGAATGTTATCAGTGTCCTAATGAATCATCAGTGTTCTGACTTATCATGTTCAGGAGAGCGCTGCTAAATCATTAGCGCCCTGAAAGACTATTGAAAAATAGTTTTGACTTGCGATTAAGAATATGATGAATGCGAATAAAAACTCGGTTAATTTCAAATTAAACATAAAAAATTAAATCATTCGAAATACCGTAAAACGTATGATCAAAACATGCAAATATGCAAGTGATTTGTGCATGGTTTTGAAAAACGTTTAGGTAATATCGATTAGATAAAGATATACCTTAAATACTGTGTATTTCTCATAATCTTTAAATCCAACTCTTCATTATGAGATCTTCGATGAACTTCGAGCTTGAGTTGAATTTCGTGAACGTTGATCGAATGATGTAGTCTTGAAGCTTGATCGAATTGTTCGTGTGGTGTGATCTTGAAATCATGATATGATCTTTGAGGTCCTTTGATTGAAACAATCTTGAACGTCTGTTATGACCTTGAGTTCCTTGATCGAATTATTCTTTAGCTTTTTACTTTCCTGAGATGCTGAGATAGGTTCTTGATTAAAGCTCGTTAGCACCGAAAGAGATTTCGTTTGTGATCATCAAAATATTCTTCATCAAGTATACTTAGGGACGTGCTAAGTGATGAACTGCTTTGGTCAACAAATAATACTCTGTATCAGGGTTGGTTTGATGAATAAGTGAGACACATATGTTGTTGCCCTTGGTAGCCTAAGCTGAAGATCATAATTTGACGTTGCCTCTCTCATGAATCATCAAATGCGCCATCATAATCTACTAAGAGCATCTACAACTACGTTAGCCTTCCCCGGATGATATTGTAAATCAAAATCATATTCAACCAAAAGCTCCATCCATCGCCAAGTTCAAGTCTTTCTGAGAGAAAAAATACTTCAAGCTCTTATGATCTATGAAAAACTCACATTTTTCTCTAATGAGATAATATCTTAAAACCTTCAATGGAAAAACCACAGTTGCCAACTCTAGATCATGTGTGAGGTAGTTCTGCTCATGCTTTCATAACTGCCTAGAGGCATAAGCTATAACACGACCATTCTGCACCAAGACACAACCGAGTCCCTTCAAGGAAGCATTACTATAAATCACAAAGGGTACTCCAGACACGGGTAGAGTTAACACTGGTGTCGTAGTCAAGCAATCCTTAAGCTCCTGGAAAGCGCTCTCATAGTCATCTTCCCAATCCAAACGAGCATCTTTCCGTGTCAACTGGGTCAAAGGGGATGCAATCTTGGAGAAATTCTCCACAAATTTAAGATAATAACCTGCTAGACCCAATAAACTACGAAGCTCAGTCACAGTTCTCGGCCTCCGCCAACCTGTAACAGCTTCGATTTTTGCTGGATCAACCTCTATCCCCTGATCAGAGATGACATGACCCAAGAAACTGATGTTCTGCATCCAAAACTCACACTTCTCGAGTTTGGCATATAACTGGTGATCCCTCAAAGTCTATAAGGTAACTTTAAGATGCTCCTCGTGATTGGTTTTACTTTTTGAGTAAACCAACACATCGTCAATGATTACTACGATGAACTGGTCTAAATATCTCTGAAACACCATGTTCATCATGTCCATGAAAGCAGTAGGTGCATTCGTCAACCCAAATGGCATCACTAAGAATTCATAAAGGCCATAGCGAGTGAGGATGGCAGTCTTCCGAATATCTTCATCCCTGATTCGCAACTGGTAATAGCCAGACCTCAAGTCGATATTAGAAAAGAATTTTGCCCCTCTTAACTGATCAAACAAGTCATCGATTCAAGGGAGTAGGTACTTGTTCTTGACTGTCACCTTGTTCAGTTGTCTGTAATCTACACATAACATTAAGGAACCATCATTCTTCTTTACAAATAACACAGAAGCTCCCCATGGAGACGTGCTAGGTCTAGTGAAACCTTTTGCCATCAACTCCTCAATCCGCACCTTGAGCTCTTTCTGCTCCACAGGGGCCATCCGAAGGTGGGCACAGATATAGGTGCGCATCTTGGGATCAATTCTATGGAGAACTCTACCTCACAATGCGGAGGCAGCCCAAACAACTCTATTGAAAAAACATATGGAAGCTCAGACACTATGGAGATCCTTCGGATGTCTAGTATATCTGAATGTTCTTCCTTCAAGAGAGCTAATAACTCTCTAGGGTCTTTGCTCGTCTGTCGAGGTCTATGACTAGTCATCTTATCACCAATGAAAACAACCCTCGACTGCCTTGATATGTGGAAGGTCACTACCTTCTCAAAATAGTCCAGCTGAGCATGGTAAGCTGATAGCCAATCCATCCCAAGAATCACATCGAAATCAGTCATGTCTAGGATAATCAAATCCACTATCATCTCAATTTCTGAGATTTGGATGATACAGTCTCGACATACTAACTCAGTCATCAAACTACTACCCAAGGGTGTGGAAATAGATAATGTGTACACTAGAGGTTGTGGCTTAAGTACCAGGACTGATGCAAATGATGAAGTAATAAAACTATGTGTGGAACCAGGATCTATTAATACATGAGCTAAGCAATGAAAAATAGGTAATGTACCTTCAATCACTGCCTCTGAAGCTAAGGCATCCTGGTAGGTCACTGAATACACTTTCCTTGTGACAACTGGCTTCAGCTGTGCTGCATATGGACACTCCCGGGCCATGTGTCCCAACTGGCCACATCGATAACATGTCCCAACAAACTGTCTCTGCTGAACCTGGGCCTGAGGCTAAACTGGCCTGTGTGGGGTTCTAGGCGGGACAACTGGTCGGGCTACTACCTATGGGGGTATGGGAGCTCTAGGGAGCAATGATCGAGCTGGATATGCCGGTCGAGCAGGCTGTTGATGTCTCAAAACTGCTGGTCTAGCCCCTTGAGGCAATTGACCACCCTGGCCTATCCTAGATGGGGGTGAAGGTAAGGCCAATGGTGCTGATCCTATTGCAAGAGGCCTCGGCTGTGAAAAGTAAGAAGTACCAGATCCATTAGCCCTCAACTGCTTAGAGTCAGACCTGGTCCTCTGTTTGATATAATAGTTTGTCATCTCCAACCATTGTGCCCTCTTGAGGACGTCCTCATATACAATCATGTCAACAACTCTAAGTCTACTAAGAAGGGAAGGGGTCAAGCCCATGGAAAATTGACGACTGTTTTCGCCCTCCCTCGCTATTAATTCTGGGGCAAACCTCGACAACCTCTCAAACTTGGCTTCATACTGATCAACAGTCATTGTCCCCTGAGTGAGGTTACTATACTCTTCTCTCGTCTTGCCTCGGGAAGAAGCAAGAAATAACTTAGCCAAAAACACTACCTTGAACCTATCCCATGATATCATAACATCAGGGAATGCAACCTGGGCGACATCCCACCAACTGTCTGCAACCCCTTTCAACTGGTTGGAAATTAATATCACCTTTTGCTCATCATTAGCCCCAAGGGTCCTGAAGTTCTTTTCGATCTCCTTGATAAATGCCTCTGCCTCAAGTGAATTTCCAGTCGCATGAAAAGTTTGTGGATGCAACCTCAAGAAATCTCTGATTAGTGCTCCCATAAAGTTAGGCTGAAACTAAATCCCCTGTCGTTGCACGGATGGGCGAATAGGCTGGATCGGTGGAGGTGAGGGTGGAGCTTGTGTAGCCATTGGCAAAGGGACACCTACATATCTCATCAGTGGAATGGGTGCATCAACGAGGCGTGGTGCAGGCATCCCCTCAAATCCTAAAGGTGAAATAGTTGTCTCATCTATGGGTAGAGTGGGACTCGCTGTCGTAGCTAAAAGAGGAGGGGAAGGCTGTTGGTGCTACTGTGCTCGCTCAATTCTGTCTATCCTTTTTATAAGAGAACGTAGAATAGTAATAACCTCACCCTTAACAGGATTAGGTGGGGCTCGTAAAAAGCTGGCACGAGAATTTCGCACCATCGAATATCTGTAGGATTAACAAGCAATATATCAATCAAATTGCATGAAGGAAGGGAAAGAAATTCTAAGAATATGCTCTAGAGTAAGAATCCAATACACAACGTTTATTAATTATTACATCCTTCCAAGGGTAATATGAATCTCCTTTTTTACTACATTCAAATTCTACTCCAACAATATTCACTTCTTCGAAAACTTATTATGAAAGTCCTAAGTCACACTCTGTCAAATCATTAGTTCCCCAAAGGAATTTAACCTTGGGCTCTGATACCACCTGACACGGACTGCTCTTAAAAATGACCTTTATTTTCTATTTTTTTATTTTTCCCACAAGTCCGTGCGGCGCTGTATGTGTATCCACATCCACATACAACAAGCCTAACATCCCATCATGCCATATCGCAAATCAAGAGTACGATTAAAACCTAAGAATCATACGCAGTGGAATCTAAAGTAGTTATACAACATGGCACTATAATTAAGATCGAGTTTAATGTTATGGTCCTATGGTGGCAAGGAAAAAGCTAATAACATGACACCATAGTTACAAAATGAATCAAAACGTATCTATACCCAAAAAAGAGAAGTCAAAATGTTGTGCGCTACCCCTCAGGTGGTAGATCGACGTAGTCGGCAACAGCAATTGGCTCCTCCTCAGTGGATTGTTGTAGTAAAAGTCGCCCAGTTCCTCGGTCTCAAGCGGCTGGCCCCCAACTTCCTGAGTTTTAGTCACAACGTCTGAAAAATGATAACATGGAAAGAAGGGTGAGCCTAAATCCACGTGGCTCGCAAGTAACTACAACTTCCAAAACTCACTCACTGGGGGAGGGAAGAGGAAAATTACAGATTTGGTGAAGTCTTCGTTGTTAAGTTGTGTTTCTACTTTTAATTAATGAAAGATGATTCTAGATATTATTTCTTTTTCTACTAGCACCTCAATTGTAGATTCTATATCCAATATTCTTATTACTATTATTTTTCTTTTCTCAATCTATGTTTGGCATTGTCCTAATTAAATTCTCTAAATCTTGGGATTTATGCCAATAAGTAGGTTAACTCCTCAATACCATACAGAGAAAATCATCATTTACCATTTACCAGTTATGAGAATTAAACAAGCAAATAAAATACACAAAAGAATTATAATTTTGTATGATGATGTTGAAACAATACTCAGAATACCTCAATGATGCATGTCTCGTATGCCAATTTAATGCCATCATAAAAAAATTGCTATGATAATACAAAGGAGACAAGTCAGAACATCTGCACCCATACATAGTGTGCCTCATGAATCCTCCTAATATCGAGCATACTAATCAATAACATGCCTTGGGTTCCGATCCTTTAGCATTTATTTAAGTTTTCACTTTAGCTACGATGAGAACCCCGTCCCATCAATTACTTTCTTTGGACTACTAGTTATACGACTGGTTTTACAACACCCCAGTTAGGGTATCCTGTTCCTCGTATTAACCGAGCGAAGAGGTTATCGTTAGAACTCTGAATTATCTACCTTTGGACAGAGCCGCCATTACTCCCAACTTCAACTTTTTCGCATAAAGCGCTAGTAGCCACTACGTTGTCCAGACGCACTTAACCACTCAAAATTCACTCAACATCCAAGTAGCACAACCCCTCCTGGATGTACCAATTGGGAGGGAACGAGAACCGATTAATCCACTGGTCAAACGTTTGGCCCACTAATCTTGTAACACCCCGTAGATTTAATTAAATACATACTTTGACTTATGCGTATATCAAGATGTATAATACGTGTATGTTATACGTAGAAGTCAAATATACGCGTGTATGAAAATACATGCTACCTTTAAGGAGTATGAGCAAATAAATAAATTTATTAAATAAATAATATAAGTTTTATTAGTTGAATGGGTTGATTAATTAAATATGTGAATTGAGTTGATGATAAATGGTTTAATGAATTAACTACTAACTATGGGGAGTTGCTTTATTAATTTGCATGAGGAAGCATGGAATCAAGATTTTTTTATACTTATCTTTCAATCTCTCACTTATAAACTCTCTCTCTCCAACGTTGTAAAACAAGGAAAAAAAAAAGGAAAGAAGTTGCTAGAATGCAAGAAGCAGAACCAAGAAGAACGAAAAAAAAAGAGAGAGATAGAAGAACGAGAGAACAAACAGGAAAAAAAAGAGAAACGCATCAAATCGGGACTCGTGGTAAGTGATTTTCACTCTATTTCTTCGTGAAATTAATATCTAAGCTAGATGTAACGATTCTAGCAGAGTAATTTTAGCTATGAGAGCCGTTTTACAATATTTTCAAAATTGGGGTTTTTACCCAACTTGAATGAAAATATGTTCGAATGGTGGAAAAACACTCCCTAGACTGTAGGAGCCCCGAATATGTGGTTCGATTTCATTTATTTGTTCATTTGGAATTTTTATAGCCGTTGGAAGTTGTTGGAAGTTAGAGTTTATATTGGAGACCTTTCGAATCAAATAAAAACCCGATGAAACTCCAGTTTACGGCTATAGAATAGTAGAATGAACTGTTGCGAGTCCATCGATGCTAATTTCATGATTTTTGGAGACCGTTTGACAATTTTAGTAAAAATTTCCATGTTTCCAATGAACAGCGACGTGAATAGTGATGTGAATAGTACTCTGACAATATCTAGTGAATAAAATGGAATTGAAATCCAATGAAACTCCTGTTCGAGATCATAAAATCGTAGAGAACTGAATTCCGGACGTTTTGATACTAAGATTGTGATTTTTGGATATGATTTGATATTTTTAGTAACTAAATATATGATTTTGGTGAGAAAAATTTACTTTTGTGACCTTCGCGAACGCGTAAAATCTTAGTAAAATTCCTGTTGAAGGTAGTAGAATGGTAGTATGATGGATTTTACACGTGTCGATGTGGACAGAATAATTTTAGGAATGTATTATATTTTTAATAAAATTGATATGTGTTCCAGGAGAAAAATGAAACTGAGAACTAGTGAAAATATGAATTGGAAATCTATTTTCACTGTTCTTTCTTGTGGAAATATCTAGATTGACCACAGAAACGAGATAGTAGTTTCTTCAACTGCTTATGAGTCCTAAATTGAGTTGGAATCTAAATTCACAGATTGTGTATAAGATTTTTTAGGTTGATCTTTATTATTAGTGATTCAAAGTGAGTTGAGAAATTAAATATGTAAATAGATATGAATAAATGAAATTGAATTATGGAGTGGTTGTGAAAGGTTGGGTTAGTTGGATTTAAATTGGAGCTGGACTCGAAAGCGACGATGATTGTAATTAAGTTGAAAAGTCCTGTACTGTGAGTATATTTTCTTGATTTTGGTTCTTGTATGACATTTTAAATATATGAAATGTTTGAATGTAAATATGTTATGCATATATTGTTGCATTGTGTTTTAATTTGCATTCATAAATGATTTCTTCTTAGCATTGGAGCATGTGAGACTTGCAAAAGCAAGTTGATGTCATTTGGTTAGGAATTAGACCCGGATGAGTATTATGCATAACCTCATTGTCGGTAGGCCTGTCCTAATAAGGATTGAAGATCATTGAAATGACTGTGAATTGGGTAATGAGAGGTAGTGGCTACCTTGTAACGACCGTACAAGGGTTAGACCCGCTCTCTTGCCTTGAAAGAGGGAGATTGTGGATTTCGTGAAAACTGATGCATTGTTTTCTTGAAAACTCATGAAGTTTATGTTGTTGACATGTATAATATATTCGTTGAATGATGCATGTGTTTAATAATTGGTTGAAATGCTTTAAATGTCATATTTCCCTAAATGCATATAATTGTCATATCAAGAAATATATTCACTGAGCTGTTGTTTGCTCATTCCATTTCCTTCAATATTTCAGGTACAAAGTTAAAAGGAAAAACACGAGAGTAGATACGTGATAAAAGCTTTATGATATTATGATTGATTGTATGGGTATATATATGGATAGTCCTATTATGTTGAGCCTAATCCAATATGTTATCTTGACTGAGAATCACCTGTGTCGGTGAATTCCAGATTTGGAAAAGACCAGTCAAGATTAACAATGGAAATTGTTGATTAAGAAAGGATCAGAAGGCTGAAAGAAAAAGAACTGGATGTAATCCAGTCTTAATAAACTATATAGCTTATATATGACTAGTAACTACCCAACAACAATGAAGTGCACAACTTATGAGCTTGTGGCAAAATTATAATGTGAGAAAGACAGAGGCATGAACCATTAATAGCTCAAGATGTGGGTGCTAATGGTGTGAGTACTTCTGTAAAAACATATATAGTTAGGACTGAAGTAAAAATAAAATAAATAGAAGTTCTCAATGATAAGCCAGATGAAATGAAAAGATATGTGAAAGTTATGGAAACTTTCAGGAGAAGAGACTCTCCTATCTTAACTGGCAGTCTGATAGTAGACGGAGTAAAGAATTTGAGACTCTGAGTGGAGACCATCTTAGAGAATGATTAAGTCTCTGAAAATGATAAAGCAAGTTAGCTAAGTTTAAGCTAACTGATGATAAGAGATAAGAAAAAATTGGGTTAAGGACTCTGAGATGAGTAAGGCATGAGATTAATTAAAGAAACTATTTTATAAGGGCTTCTATCATCATGCTGAAATTGATTTAAGACATTAAAAAGTTTATCTTGTTACAATGTAGTGACAGGCCTAACCATAAATACAAACATGAATTCAATAGCTTGGTATAGTTTATTTTTGGAATGATCACTATGGATACTCTGAGAATGATAAGGATCTAGAATAAATTTTGGGATCTTATACGGCAGGTTTGATAATTGTTGGGTTATAACTATATGCGCAGGTTGCTAGGCAGACTATAAATTTTGGGTCAGCCAATGCCGTGGTGAAATTGTTAACCCCAGCAATATTAGTGATATAGCTTGCACTGCCATTAGAAGTCGAGTCATCAACACCAGTTTTAGGTAAAAGGCGAAATAATTAATGTAAGGAAATGTTGGGGCAAGAATATGAAATTCAAGATAAGCGAAACATTGAGTAAGGTTGAGATTTTGGCAGTATTCGTGACTCTAATTTTGTTAGTACCTGACCCAATAATAATGGGAACAAGGGAAGTGATGTTAATGAATTATGAAAATCAAAAGTGGTTTCCATTGCCAGAGCAGGAGTCACAGACTGAGTAAATTGTATCTCGACCTATAATTGTCTATTATCAATCTGAAAAAAAAAGACACGAGATGTGCTAATCGCCAGTTAGTAGATATGAAATGCCCCAATATTTTTATCAATGTGACTCCACCAGATTTTAGAGAATAAATTAAAGTAAATACAAGACCAGATCCAAAGATTAGTAAGACGTTGATAACAGGTATGATCAACATTTTGTTATTGTGTATATTCTGATGTATTGTTGGATCTACCTGGTCCTTTATCTCTGGTGATATGGTAGACAGATTGTATTACTTTATGTTATAATAGTATATCATTGATTGTGAGTATGCCTACAGGAGAAAGAATCTACCTTGATATGGTCAGCAAACATTATGTGTAATAAATATGAGGGTCATCAAGTAAGTTTGGACTTTGGAATATGAAATTTTTGGAATTTGATGCTTTGTTGGGTATGATTGGCTGGTCACCTCTCATGCCAGGTGGAGTGTCTCTCCGAAAAGAAGTAATATTCTGAATAAGTGGAAAATTCTCATTTTGAATCTCGAGGAATTTATACCCTCAAAATCTTCTATCTAAGATATGCTAGTTATTGACGAGGAAATGGAGAATATGGCTAGTAGAAAGCCATTTAGAGTAAGGTCATAAGGCATGCAATTGATTAAAATTCCTGTGGTGAGCTGGTATATTGGAGTATTCTCTGATGAAGTATTAAAATTGCTACCTGGACAGGAGATTGATAGCATATAAAACTGATGCCAAACACGTGAGAAATTGTGAGGATTTAAGGTGTAGGTAAATGTGTTAATGAGCAAAAGATTTATTATCCTTGATATGCCACCTTTGAGAGCATTTGTGATAAGATGGAAAGAAGGTATAGTGAAATATGTTTAAGTATGAATTACTGTTAACTGAGCAGGGTAACAATAAATAATGAATATCCTTTACCATGGATAGATGGTCGAATTCGATTAACTAAATGGAGCCAAATTTTCTTTAAGATCATTTTGAGATCTAGGCACCATCAGCTAAGAATTCGAGAAAAAGATGCAATGCAAACTATTTTAAGACAAGATATGGATATTATGACATTTTGGTAACCTTGATTAATGTGTCAATCACGTTTATAGGATTGATGCAATGGGCATATGAACCATATCTTGATTATCACATAGTCTTCAATGATGATATATGCAATTGTCCCAAGAAATGAGAGGAGCATGAATAGCACCTTGAAATTATCTTGTAGTCACTGAGAGAGCACAGATTGAGTGCCAAGCTCGGTGAATATGAGTTTTGAATATACTTAAGATGAGACTTTTTGGATCACGTGACTAGTTTAAATAGTATCTTTAAGGATGCTGGGCAGGTCAAAGTGATCATAGTGCTGTTAAAATTGATTTTAATGATGGAAATCAGAAGTTTTCTGGTATTAGTTGTATGTTATAGAAAGTGTGTGGAAAGATCCTTGAAGCTATCTGTTCCAGTCACGAAACTAAACCAGATGAATGCTATATAATGTGTGGACCGTTGTGCATGGGAAAGCTCTCACAGTATTAAATGTTATTACTATTTCCAGAACCTAGAAGTAATTGTAATTGATGAATATCACGTCCAGATCTAGGTTGTGCATTGATACAAAAGGATAGGTTACTTACTTGTGTCTCCAGATATTTGGTAGTGCACGAGAATAACTATCCTGAGAGTGAATAAAAATTAGTTGGTAGTTATTTTGAATTGATGAAAGCATTGCCTCTATAATAAAAAGGTCACACTATTTTCAGATTTTAAGAGTCTGAAGTAATTATTTGAACGGAAAGAAACTGAATATGAGGTAATAAATGTAGCAAGAATTCCCGAAGGATTTGATTTTATATTGAATTATTATCCTGGGAAAGGCCAATTTGTTGCTAAGGCATTGAGCAGAAAACAAGCTGAAACTAGAGTAGTAATTATCAGTTAGCCATAAATGGAGATTGTTGTGAGTGAGAGTTACAGTTATGAGTGTACTCTCTATTACTCCATGTGTTGATATTTGTGCTCGGATGCATGTTCAGCTAATTGATATTCATATTCAGAGAGTAAGATTTATGATGAGACGAGTATGATATTAGTATGAAAGATTATGGAATTTGTAATATGGATTGTATTAAATGAAGATGGGATTCAAATGGTCTCTTATGGGTTATGGGTAGAAATGATACCATTTGGATAACCATTAGTGGACTGAGAAGTCTATGTATTCTTCCAATGAACACCAGAATTCTATTGATAGACTGAGCATATTGTATATGTGTGAGATAGAGAGATTTTATGGGAGTACTCAGATATTTGTCATGTCGGATTAAGATCCGAAGATTTTGTCGAGATCTGATATATGATGCAGACTTGATTTGGTACTCATCTCCTTCTCAGTGTGATATTATATTCTCAGACTGGTTGACAGACTGAGAGAGTGACTTTGATGCTTGCGAGCATGCTCGGGTCTGGTATACTTGAATTATGGTGGAAGTTGGAAGGATTATTTTAATTGTGTAAACTTGTGTGTATACACAACTATTATAATAATATAACGATGGCACTCTAAAGGTTTTATAGTAAGCCTTAGAGATCTCCAACTTGTTGATTTGAAAGTATGGAGTTCTTGCTATTGGTGCCAGAGGATAGTAGTAAATATCCAGGGTTGGTATATAGGCCTTGAAATTTAGTGTGGCTGACTCAATTTTTCTAAGGGTCTTACCAAAGAAAGGCCAAATAAGATTTGGGATGAATAGAAAGCTTGCACCGCGATTTGTAGGACCATTAGAGATCCTTGATAGGATAGGTCCATTGGCTTACCGATTTGCTCTACTGTCACAGATGATAGGTGTCCGTAATATATCATTCGGATTCCATATATGTTATGGATATAACTCAACTCTAAGTTGGGGAGGATACCACGTATCAAGAAGAGCAAACATGAGAGCAGAACTCTAAAATGCAGGAGCAGTTTTCTGGGATTGAGTATCACTTGCAGAATAGTCCTTGATTCTAAATTTTGAGGACGAAATTCCTTAAGTTGGGGAGATTGTAACACCCCGTAGATTTAATTAAATACATACTTTGACTTATGCGTATATCAAGATGTATAATACATGTATGTTATACGTAGAATTCAAATATACGTGTGTATAAAAATACATGCTATCTTTAAGGAGTATGAGCAAATAAATAAAATTATTAAATAAATAATATAAGTTTTATTAGTTGAATGGGTTGATTAATTAAATATGTGAATTGAGTTGATGATAAATGGTTTAATGAATTAACTACTAACTATGGGGAGTTGCTTTATTAATTTGCATGAGGAAGCATGGAATCAAGATTTTTTTATACTTATCTTTCAACTCTCTCCCTCCAACGTTGTAAAACAAGAAAAAAAAAAAAGAAAGAAGTTGCAAGAATGCAAGAAGCAGAACAAAGAAGAACGAAAAAAAAAAAAAAAAAAGAAAAAGAAAAAAGAGATAGAAGAACGAGAGAACAAAGAGGAAAAAAAAGAGAAATGCGTCAAACCGGGACTCGCGGTAAGTAATTTTCACTCTATTTCTTCGTGAAATTAATATCTAAGCTAGATGTAACGATTCTAGCAGAGTAATTTTAGCTATGGGAGCCGTTTTACAGTATTTTCAAAATTGGGGTTTTTACCCAACTTGAATTAAAATTTGTTCGAAAGGTGGAAAAACACTCCCTAGACTGTAAGAGCTCTGAATATGTGATTCGATTTCATTTATTTGTTCATTTGGAATTTTTATAGCCGTTGGAAGTTGTTGGAAATTAGAGTTTATATTGGAGACCTTTCGAATCATATAAAAACCCGATGAAACTCCAGTTTACGGCTATAAAATAATAGAATGAACTGCTGTGAGTCCATCGATGCTAATTTCATGATTTTTGGAGACCGTTTTGGCAATTTTAGTAAAAATTTCCATGTTTCCAATGAACAGTGATGTGAATAGTACTATGATCATATCCAGTGAATAAAATGAAATTGAAATCTAATGAAACTCCGTTTTGAGATCATTGAATTGTAGAGAACTAAATTCCGGACGTTTTGATACTAAGATTGTGATTTGATATTTTTAGTAACTACATATATGATTTTGGTTAGAAAAATTTACCTTCGTGACCTTCGCGAACGCGTAAAATCTTAGTAAAATACCTGTTGAAGGTAGTAGAATGGTAGTATGACAGATTTTACACGTGTCGATGTGGACAAAATAATTTTAGGAATGTATTATATTTTTAATAAAATTGATATATGTTCCAGGAGAAAAATAAAACTGAGAACTAGTGAAAATATGAATTGGAAATCTATTTTCACTGTTCTTTTTTGTGGAAATATCTAGATTGACCACAGAAACGAGATAGTAGTTCTTCAACTGCTTATGAGTCCTAAATTGAGTTGGAATCTAAATTTACAGAATGTTTATAAGATTTTTCTTGTTGATCTTTATTATTAGTGATTCGAAGTGAGTTGAGAAATTAAATATGTAAATAGATATGAATAAATGAAATTGAATTATGGAGTGGTTGTGAAAGGTTGGGTTAGTTGGATTTAAATTGGAGCTGGACTCGAAAGCGACGGTGATTGTAATTAAGTTGAAAAGTCTTGTACTGTGAGTATATTTTCTTGATTTTTGTTCTTGTATGACATTTTAAATATATGAAATGTTTGAATGTAAATATGTTATTCATATGTTGTTGCATTGTGTTTTAATTTGCATTCATAAATGGTTTCTTTTTAGCATTGGAGCATGTGCGACTTGCAAAGGCAAGTTGGTGTCATTTCGTTAGGAATTAGACCCAAATAAGTGTTATGCGTAACCTCATTGTCAGTAGGCCTGTCCTAATAAGGATTGAAGATCATTGAAATGACTGTGAATTGGGTAATGAGAGGCTGTGGCTACCTTGTAGCGGCCGTAGAAGGGTTAGACCCGCTCTCTTGCGTTGAATGAGGGAGATTGTGGATTTCGTGGAAACTGATGCATAGTTTTCTTGAAAACTCATAAAATTTATGTTGTTGACATGTATAATATATTCGTTGAATGATGCATGTGTTTAATAATTGGTTGAAAAGATTTAAATGTCATATTTCCCTAAATGCATATAATTGTCATATCAAAAAATATATTCACTGAGCTGTTGTTTGCTCACTCCATTCCCATCTATATTTCAGGTACAGAGTTAAAAGGAAAAGTACGAGAGTAGATACGTGATTTACATTCTTATTTTGTTAATGTATGTGTATGAGAAGGAAATGGATTATGTTTTCTTAATTTTCAAATGAATATATATTACATCCTACATATCGATATTATCACATAGATGGGTCGTAAGAAAATGTGGATTTTGATTTGATATTTTGGGTTATACAATGCTTGTGAAGATGAAATGAGATGATCATATATATTTATCAGGTGAGGATTTGATTTGTGGAATGAACGGAATGATTATATATATATATATATATATATTGGATTTGATTTGTGGTATATCAGGAGAAAATGTGAATTGTCCATTTTATAGGGAGGTGCTGTCAAAATTTCTGAAAATCTTTGGGAATTATTGTGAATGTCCATTGAGACTGACAGTGTATTGTATACTGTATATAAGTATGTACAGTGTATAATACATTGTGCCGTTTATGGCGTCAGCCTACGTCAGGGGCGTCGTGACAAATTCGTTGGTCAAATGGTAATACGACATCTGCAGATACTTTAGAGATCCAGAGTTGATGTAACCCTCGTGTCTATGGCTATTAGGCAAACATGTATCCTCGGGTCCGATCACTCCATTCTTTCAATCACTAGTCACATTTTATCATTTGGAAGTTTGATTAATGCAGCAATATGCGAGTTATCGATAAATTACGGAAAACTATGCATAAATGCATGTAAATGCATATAAAGTATAAGTAGGATATTCTATGGAAATTATCTTTCTTGAAATACAATTTTTCTATATGATGCCAAAATCAAATCTCGGTAATCGATTAATTTATCATCTTCATAGCTTAGTTGTATATTGTTTAATTTCTTTAAGAATAATATTAATCTTTATGTCTCTCAATCACCTTCTCTCAAATGAGTCGGTGTATGATAATGAAGTCGCCTAAGCAGTTCGGATTAGGGACCATTGATCAATCTTCGAAGTGCTGGGATCAACCGCCTTCATCAACTAATCAATAATCGAGGATAACTCTTACGAATAATCAAGATAAATCATCGGATTTAAATAATACTTAAAATATCGATAAAACTGTGATAACTATGATGTACTTCATTTGATATGATAGTCTATTATTTCATAAAAACTTATCTCAATATATGTAAGGCGGGACATGTTACATGCATACACAGGTAACATTTTCCAACCTTAGAATCATACAGGCAAAATAGTCATATTTTTATGTTTTATTTTGGTTATTATCTTTGAAGTTTTAAAGCGGAAAGTCTTACTAAGATTTTAGTCTTATTTATTAATATTTTATTAATTATATGATACCAAGGGCATTATAGTAATTTTTTCATCATCTTTGGGATATATATCTTGACTATGTTTGCATCTAATATTAGGTATGAAGCCTAATTAAGCTTGGTTGAATACATTAATTGTCTCATGTTTATTGAAGTTGTACTAAGCTAATTGGACTCATAGGGTTTCAATTAATTTAAATGGGTCAAGTCAAGTAGCTTGATTAAGTTGATTGCTACGGGTTAATTGAAATTAGAGTTATTTAGCCCAAATCGACCATGATTAATTCAAATTAAGTTAAATTGATTAATTATATTCATGGGTTAGGTTTAGTTAATTAAATTTAGTTAGTTAAACATCTATTCAATCCATTATTAACTTATTGGTTCAATTAGATAGGGGGTTTTGATTTGCATTGTAATTAATTAAGTTTAATAGACTTTAATTAAATTAATTTCGACTTATGAGGTTAAAAATGATAAAAAAAATTTGAGCTATCTTGTTATATTTCTATGGTTTAGCAAATCTACATTTCTAGGCCACATGAAAATAAGTTGCACTTATTCACTAATTTAATAATGAAGCCATATTTTTAGAAATAGGTTATTTTATCATAGCCTAAGGTTTAACCCACATCAATGTATTCATTTTCATTTTTTCTATTTGGGGCAAGTCCTATTAAAGGTGGGTTACTCAAGTGCCTCCTTTAGCATGAAATAGGACTCAAATTGGAAGTCAAAAGGGATCTTGACCGGGTCAAAATTGGTCAACAGTTTACTATTCATCTTCCTCATTTAACATTGTAACAGCATGTTTTCCAACACTTTTTCGCCTTTTTTTCCTCCCATCTTCTTTGATAATTTCCACCATATGGATCCTTATATCCCTTCTCCAATCTTCTTATTTTCAATTCATCAAGCCCATAGATTCAATCAGACTCATTTTGATGGTGAATTTTGCTCCAAACATTGGTTGAAAATCAGCTTGTCCGCCCTTTCAATTTTCATGGTGGACAGGCACTGTTCCATGCTGGGTTTAGCATGAATACCACAATTATTTTTCCCATTTCTCAAAAAATATCTCTTTTCTCATTTTCCTAATTTGAATCCCACCAACCCACAGCTCCAATGGGTTTGATTTTGAAGTAGCAAAACTGAATCAAACGGGCTGTTACAACAATTATCTTATTTTCCATTTCGACCAGCCATGTTCCTACCCAATTTTCTCCTATTTTAACCTTCTATTTCGTTCTACTATCTTCCTATTTCTCTTACCCATACTTCCTATTTTCGACCTACGTAACCCATGGTTTCAGCTGCATCTATTCAAAGGGTGAAAATATTCCCCAAACGTGGGTTGAAAATGAGTATGGTCCGTCCCTTTTTTTTTTTTTTTTTTTTTTTTGGGGGGTAGGCACTGATTCACCACATTTTAAGCATTGATACTCTAGTCTTCTTCATCTCTTATCACCTCTAATGTCGTCTATAATCTTCTTACTTTAAAAATTATCAACCCACAGCCCCTATAGAGGACATTTACAAGGAGAAAAACCTTCTCAAAGTGGGCTAGTTGGTCTGTTTTCTTCATTTCTAACTATGACATAACATGTATGTATGTGGGTAGATTATATATGCTCAATGCAGCAAATCTAAGCTAGACATTAGAAGAAACTAAAACAACAAAAACATAGGTTAAGAAAAGGAAAGAAATCAGTAAATAAGGTTAAAGAAATAGAGGTATTTGCCTAGTTCAAGAGCAACCTCTCTATGGCGCCCCTTTTTTCTGTCTTTCTCGTTCTTTTTTTTTTTTAGCTGGTCATGTTGGAGAAATGTGAAAAAGAAGGCTCTTTCTTGGTCTTTTATGGCCAAGGGAGTCATTTTAAAATTAATATGCATTGAGGACTTGCATGCAATATTCTAATAAAATCTAAGGATGCATAACAAATTACTTTTTTTTTTTGGGCTTGACACTTATATTCTCTTGTCTCATCAAGCTATGCATTGGCTAGAAATGTGGCCAAATGAAAGACTAATATTTTTAGTCATTTGATGTGAAGCACCTCCATTTATGAGTTTGACCTCGAATTACGTGTCTACCAGTAAAATTCAATTTTCGCACCACCAAATCATTTGAAGTTTGATTTGAGCGTGATCAGTTACGAAGGGATCGTGACAAAGTCACGATCGATTTGGTATCAATTTCATTTCGAAATCCTCAATAATTCAAAATTTAATATTTTACCCTTTAAACGGGCAACAAGTTGTCACAGTGAACCAATTGACCAAAAATGTATAACTGGTTACGTTAAAACAAATTTGGGATTAAGTAGAACAATAAGGGGTGATTTTAACTCACGAGTTAATAACATCGACTAAAATTGACAACGGAGCCCACAATTTTACGTTTTCGCGATAGAAATACAATAGGGTACATGGGTTTCTACCCCATGAACTCACTCATTAATTCAGGCCATTTAATTAATATAATCAAACTAGGCCTTTCATTTATGTATGCAATTTGTTAGAGATAAATTAGATTAGGATCATGTTATTAGAGTACTTCATGTTTGTTTAGAACTTTATTGACAAGTTGTGCTTTGATTAGATTTTTTATTATTATTTTGATAAAATTAGATAACGGTGGGTTAGTATATATTTAGAACAGGATTTAGAGAAATAAGACTTTTCAGTTTATTCTTCCAGCATAAGATCTAAGATATATAATTATTTCATTATTTTTTATATGTTACTGTTCATCACACTAATCCTAAGTAGGTTAGGTTGGTTGTAAAACTAAAAAAAAGAGAAAAAGTCATACTGGTACATTTGAATATGAGGCACTCGTGCGTAAGGAAAACTTACCGCACTTGTGTGTTCTAAACGCAACTTACAAGTGGAGGGTAACCATTTTAATCCACGAAAGAGTGCCGAGGATGATGGCTACAATAAATTTGGTGAGCAAATGATCATGAATAGCCACCACGCACGAGGATTATTGAGAAAAGATAGAAAGGTTATTAAGAATTCAACGCTGGTACTTGTGCGCTGCACACCCAAAGTGATAAAGGTTATGACTACCTGTATGCTATACATTTCAAAGTAGTTAAGGCTACAGCCACCTATGAGCTATACACCCTAAAGTAGCAAAGGCTACAACCACCTGTACGCCACACACTAAAAGTGGCGAAGGTTACGATCGCATGTGAGTTACACACTTCAAAATAGCAAAGGCTATGACTACTCGTGCATTATAAACCCAAAGTGGCAAAGGCTACGATGACCACTTGTGCGCTACACATCCCAAAGTAACAAAGGCTACGACAACTTGTGTGCTACACATCTAAAAGTAGCAAAGGTTATGGCGACCTGTGCACCACATGTTGCCCAAATTATAGTCCAAGAGAGGGGGGTTGAATTGGACTTAACTAATTTTCAAAAAATCTTAAACTATACTTATGGAAAAGATAAACAAAAATTAAAGTGTAAAAAAAGTAAATAATAGACACAATAATTTAGAGTGGTTTAGCTTCCTCAAAGCCTACCTCCACTATTTGACCTCCTCGATCAAGATTTTTCAAACATCCACTAACTTTGATTCAACTTACGAATGTGGATCAAACCGTTATAAACACCATTTTTCGATTAGGAAAACTTTTCGATTGGCTAACCAGCCAATCCAAAATACATTAAATGATTAAAATGATAAGGAGTCTTCTTTACCAAACAACTCTCAAAGAGTGCAAATTAAAATGAATATCTTCCAAGTGTAGATCAGCCAAAGTATGTAAAGAATGAAGCACAAACTGATTTGAAGGAAAGAACTCTTTAGATTTTGATTTGAGAAATGAAGCACAATACTTATGAAGCACGAAATAAATAAAAAAAAACCCCTTTTTTGATTACTTAAAATCTCTTGAAAAATGTCTTCTCAAAGATGAAGAATGATGGCCTAAGTGATCTCTTCAAAGTAATTGACAGCTCGGAAATTTTCACTTGAAAGCTTGATAAAAACACTTGCAAACTTGAAGAGTTTTCTTCTCAAAGATGAAATTAAAAAACCTTTAGAAACTTGTTTTCTTTTTCAAAAATGTGGATAACAAAGTGTGAAACACAAGTTTCAAATTTCGCAAAAGGTTGCTCACAATGAGCTAAGACATATATTTATGAAAAAATATGATTCGAAAAAGTAGGAACCTCGTTTCTATTTGAGGAACCACGTTTTTGTTAAAAAAGGGTAAAAGATTGCATTTTTCCAATCTTTATGAAAATGTGTTTCTGCTTAAAAATCTAGATTTTGCCAAAATCATAAGGACCGCGTTTGTATGAGGAAAACATGTTTCTTATATTTGAGTTGTAGAAACTTCTCTATAGATTCACATGAGGAAATACGTTCCTGTACAGGAAACACATTTCTGCCAAAATAAGTGAAAACTCACTTAAGGCTAGAGGAAACGCGTTTCTCTAAGGGAAAACACGTTTTTACCTGTCCAGTAAGCAGAAACTTGACTTTTTTTGAAAATTTATGTTCAAAACGTGTTCTCATGATAAACCAATATTAGACACATTTGAATAAACTTAAAAATAGTAGAATTGAAATACTTTTGATGGTTAAATCATCAATTGAAAACATTTTGATCAACATTTGAAAATTTGACTTGCATGCAAAAAGGTTGACTTTTCAAAACAAAGATGATTCGAAAAACATTTTAAAACATGTGCAATACTTTGGTTGAGACAAATGGAAAGCACTCTACAACCCTATATGAATCTAAGCAATTACAAAAATCTTACAACTTGTTCTTCATGATCCACTTCAAGCTTTGACTTTGACTTTTCTGTTGACTTAAATGATTTGATCAATTATGCATTGAAACAACTTAGTCAAAGTGATTAATAATCAATGGAGTGTTGTTTCCAATCATCAAAACACACAAGGGTGAAAATCATTATACTAACAATCTCCTCCTTTTTGATGATGTCAAACAAACTCACTATTGGCCTGATTGAAGCAGTAAGCATGATAACTAGATGAATATGCCAAGAGATTAACAAACATTAAATGCACTCACAATATAAAACACATCATGAAACAACAAATTGAACAACACATCATGATGAAAGAGAAATAACATATCATATATACCATAAAAGTGATACGAAGTCATGATCATAGAGAGATGACAAAAGGATATACACGTATATCAAAAAGAACAAAAACCTACACATGTATCATCTATACACCAAAATACACAAAATGCTCCCCTGAGTGTATGCTCTCTATCTCTAATCTCATCTCATCTCGCTCCTCCTATTGCTCCAATCTCTCCCCCTTTTGAAACTTCAAAAAGAGGGGCTGGCAATCACTAAAGCGTACGAACGTCTGAAGTGGATGGGGACTGAGTAGGAGATCTGAGGTCCGAGAGGCGAGCATCCGTAGCATCTGAATCTGACACTAGAACCTCCAGAAGGGATGATACAGTCACTGCCAAGAGACGGAGAAGAAGCATTAAGAGTGCTAGATGGCCCAACAGGAACTATAATAAACTCCTTCTAATAGACTCCTTCTGTGATCAAATATGTGTTTCCATATTGTCAATTTTCTTCTCCACTGACTCTTTCATTTCCTAGAGGAACTGTAAGAGAGACTCGAGAGACATAAAAGCTGCGAAAGATAATGCCTCTGGTTGTACTGCTGTTATTGGCTCGGGTGCTAGTGGCTCTGGAGCAAGGTTAGGGTCCTCTAGAATCGGAGCTAGAGCTGGTGTAGGCTGATGTTGAGGTCTTTGTGGTGGAGCACCTCCAACTTTCTCAACATTCTCATCAGACTGTTCACAAGGATTTGGGCGAATGTAAGATGATCCCTTGCCACGAGCTCAGCGAGTAGAGTGAACCCACCGTCGTACGCGTACCACCTAGCGGTATCCCATGGAGTGTAATGTGGACTCAACAATGATGTTCTTCTAGGTTGGCTCAACCATAGAAGTGAACACTGAAAAGTTAATCCCGACACGAGTCCACAGTCTGGTGACCAAGGCACCATATGGAACGACAAGAGAAGTCCACCGTGTTTACAACATGTGAAACAAGATGAGGTGGGAGATCCTGATCTTGGTGCGTGAGTGGATGCACCAAAGAACAAAAGTATTAATCGATTTCACAACCAGTCTGAAACTGAGTCAAGGAAGGACTCTGGTGATGATATTATGATACATCTTTAGCTCTAAGGAAAAAGATAGTGAAGGACACATCCGTAGTACCTGGTGCCCGTCTATGTCCGGACATGGTCTCTATAGTCGGTAGACGCTCATCACCAGGAAATGTGATTCGATCACCTATGTACTCTGGAACGGGGTGATCATGGGGAAACTCAAAGATCTCCTCCAAAATGGCGGGAGATACATCAATGTCTGTGCCAAAGATGGTTGTCCGATAGTGGAGATGATCATCGAGTGAAACTAGGGCAAGACCAGAGTACAAAACACAAACTAACTCTGGATAAATCTTATCCCCAAAAGCCTGGAATCGATCCAACCCAAGCTCACAGAATCGTGGGAGAATGGGCATGTCGATCTGATAGAAATCATCGAAATCAACGTGGACATTCGGAGAAATAGGTTTAGTGTGGAAAGGCTTAGAATTTTGCTCTAAGGAGGGTGGTTTAGATGATGAAGACGCGGGAGGAGCCGAGAAGACAGAGTCGTCGGATGTGGACTATGGTGGTGACGGTGGAGGTGATGAAGGGGCTGCGGGTGTGGTCTGGGTCCATCTCGTGGGTCGAGGAGTGAGCGTGGAGGGTTCTCCTACCTTTATGCGCTTCCTAGCGGTTCTAGTAGCCTTTCTGGGTCTAGGAGGCATTTTATTAAACACCTAGAATGCAAAAGATGTGAACTTAGGGATTTTGGGTGAAACGAGTGTGAAATCTGATGAAAAACAAAATGAAATGATTGGGTAGAGAGACGAAGAAATATAGTATAAGAAAGCAAATAACGGTGGGGAAATGAGAATTCTATGAAGTTTTGAAAATTGGAGAAAAACAAGGTTTTGGATTGAAAAACTTAAGTGATTGGGGTGAATTTTGATGTAGAAACACTAGATTTTAAATGTAAAACACTTAGGAATGTTTTTGAAGTGAAGAAATTGGTTAAAAACAAGGTTTGATTGAGAGGAGATGATTTTGGGATGAAGAACAAAAGAAGAGAAATGAGGTAGAATTGAAAAAATTTGCCTTGGGTTTCCTCTTAAAATGCTGCCCAAAACCAGGGAAACATGTTTCTGCTTGTGGAAACACATTTCTGCATGAATTGGCAGAAAACACCTATGGGTCACGAAATTGTGTATCCTGGAATTTTTCCGAAAAACCTTCATATGAAAAACTTCAACACTTTGCTCCAAATCTTTGATTTTGACCCTTTAATCATTGATGATTAACTAATGTAAACTCTTCTCCAGTCACCAAGATCATAAATTGGACAAATCATGCCAAATTCATGTCAAATGTGTGCAAATTGTTTCCTTTGTGAAAATATCATCTCATCATCCTTTTTGCACATAATTTTGAGGGAATTGATACCAATTGCATATAATCTTGAGGAAATTGATACCAATTGATGAACTCTTAATAAATGTTGGAACCTACACATGTAAAACGACCGTGATCAACCCTCTTTTCTAGAATTGGAATCAATCCTATCATGAATGTGCTTTCCTATAATTTAGAGGTTTTGTATGAATCTCAATATGCTCCACTTCAAGAAGATTGTCCTAGGAGTATTTCTATGTTTGATTTAGGATCAATCTTGCCTAATTTATGTCTTTGTTATTCAAGATGTGGCAATTTTATCCAAAGACTTTCAAGTAATCAATGTTAAGAGTTCTACCTTTCCAAAATATATAAAAGTTTTAAGTTTTCTCTTGATTATCATTACATATATGGCATAGCAAAGCATCATTCAATTTTTGTTCAAGCACACATAGCCACATCATATTCAAACAAATATTATTCATGCATGCTTGCACGAAAGTAAGCTCATACATATATCAAGAATAGTACAGTGCAAGATTTGCCACCTAAGGTGAATTTGTGCGAGGTCGAGCATGTTCATATGGACAAAACATAAGAGGTCTTGGAATTTTGCTTTGTTTCTTTCTCTTTTAAAGAAAAGCTTTGTGCATTTGCCCAATCGACACAACATACACTTTTCATCTTTTAGGAACATTTTCTTATGAAACTTCACGCATGACCAAACATAGTCAATTTAAATATTCTCTATGCCCATTTTGAAGACTAGCAACATGATGATGTAATATGCTCATAAAGGCAACATTTTGATCACAAGTAACATGAAAATTTGCAGTCATAAACATTTAACTCCCAAATGTAGTGAAATTAATTTCATGCGTGATCATTCATCGATTTGCTTCAAACTAATGACATGCCTCTTGTCACATAATTAACTTATACTCAAGAAGCCATGTTTTAGGCCTTTCACAAATAAAAAATATTAGAAAAGGTTAGAAAATCATTACCCATGCATTTGTCGAAGGCGATCTTGTTTCAATAGTTGACTTTGAGGGAGACAACTTTGTCAGCCTAGTTAAGTGTCCAAGATGGTGGTGAATTGGACAAATTTATAGGTTGTGCACTTTTTAAATGTTATAACAGATAGCAGTGCAAAGACATAAAAATGGAAATAAACATTAGTAGATTAAAGTACAGTGAAAGTTAAAATGAATTAGTACACATGTATTTATAGTGGTTTGGTCTCGCCTACATCCACTACCTAATCTCCCCTATTAGGATTTTTAAACTCCACTAAACAATCCTCTTCACGGGTGAAGATTAAACCATTACAATTTCTCAACTTACGAATGTAAGAAAACTGTTACTCTTTGAGCTAACACTAGCTCAACTTAGTGACTCCCCATCACTTTACAAATTGAATATAAGATAATGAATTTGATTTTTTTACCACGAATAAAAAAATACTTACAGAGCATAGTTTGAACTCCAATGAAGTATGTTCAGTAATATCAATAGTTTAAGCACAACTGAAAGAGTGAAGTTCTTATCTTCTTTCCTCCTTTGGATTTTGATTCAAAAGGATGAAGATTTAAGCTCTCAAATTCGAGGAAAACTTTTCTCAAATTGCAAATCAAAGATAGTTTCTTTCGCAAGATTTTTCATAGAAATATAAGACTAAGTTTCAAAGAGTTTTTGGCGTAGGTTTTCAGTTTTTCCTTCTTCTTGTTGTTTTGGAGAAAACCAAAGTGTTTATCTTAGAGAAGAGTGCTAGGGTTTCAATCTCCCAAAAACAACTAAAGACGTTTGAAATTGAAACTCAATGGACAAAATCTTTCATGGAAATGGTATAAACAGAACTGATGAAGTTCTCTGTCATAAAACATTTTCACCGAAATGGCAATAGGATCAGAACTGTCACCACATGCTTGAAAAGCCAGTTTCTTCTGACATAGTTGGGTGAGCATCCTACTGCTCAAGGAGGGCACTGCTACAATGGAAAACCAAAGGTTCAGTTACCATATGAGTGTTTTACTCTCCTCTGAGAGTCTCGCACTTCGTCAATCCGAGAGACAGTTTTGTCACAGTCAAATTGATGACCGTCCTGACGACAGGTGAACGTCCTCACATATTGTTCCAAAGATTTTTCTGGAAAATTTAAGCGTCTTGCTCAAAGGTGAGCGTCCTGTGGTATTGGCCCGAAATTTTAAAGTTAATTGGCCATTGCCTAAGCATCCTACCCACACGTGAGCATCTTGCGCATTTGGTGAAAATCTGATTTTTGAAGTTTTGAAAGATGCGATAAGCCAAATCAACTTGAGATTATTTCAGATCAAATCAAACACTTGAAATGTTAAAATTTTCATAGAAACAAACAGTTGTATCAAACGAAATTATTTTGAAGGTCATTTCGAAAAGATTCAAAGACTTGAAATACTTATGATCTTTTGAGAATTGATATTTGAATTTTGCTGAGCATTCCTAATGTGGACTTCTACAATCATAAAGACGTTCTAAGCAATTCAAAGATAATTAACATTTTAAACATTTGCTTTGAAGATTGTCTCTCCTTGTCTTAACTTGAGCTCTACTTGAATGGATGGACTTCATATCGTTTAAGCTTGAGAACTCTTGTCAAAAGATGAATTAAATAAGGAATGTGATTTGTGATCATCAATGTATCCAACCTTGGAGGTAATTGGTATAACAATCTCCCCCATTTTGATGATTTCAAACACATTACTATAGGCCTGGAAGCAACTAATCTATATGAATGCATGGTAATGCAAGTCATGGTAAGTGATGAGGAGTAAGAAAATGATCATATAATTTGTTGTAGTAAGAGCATCAGATCAAGCAAGATAAATTCACATTTAACTCCCTCGTTACTTATGAAAGACTCCCCCTTAATGAGATAATCTAAATTTCCTTCCCTTTCTCTATTTTTCTTCTCCCCCTTTTGAAATATCAAAAAGAGGGGAACGCATAAGCGTCCTCAGAGTTTTAAGTGAAAGTAGAAAAGCCAACTTAGGAGCACTAGATGCAGCGTCCTCACTTCCCTGGACTGATAGACTAAATTTCAGATAAGAAAGAAACCAAACATGCAAAAAATCATAGAAAATATCATACAATTGCATTAAGGATTCAGAGACTAGATATATTAGATTCTAGAAAACATTCCCAATTCCCGCCTAATATGAACAAACTGATCTTTGGGAAAAACTTTTGTAAGAATATCAACAAGTTGGTCCTTTGTGCCTATGTGAATTAACTTGACATCCCCTTTTTGCACATGATCTCTCAAGAAATGATGGTGTGTTTCAATATGCTTTGTTCTTGAGAGCAAAACAAGGCTCTTTGATATATTGATAGAACTTGTATTATCACAGAATATCTTAACACAATCAATATAAATTTGGTAATCCCTGAGTTGTTGTTTCATGTAAAGAACTTGTGAGCAACAACTACCAGCTGCAACAACTACCAGCTGTAACATATTCTGCTTCAGCTATGGATAATGCCACAGAGTGTTGTTTCTTGCTAAACTAAGAAATTAGTGAATTTTCCAAAAAGTGACAAAATCCGAAGGTATTTTTTCTATCTATAAGACTATCGACATAGTCGAAGTCTACAAAACTTCTAAGCTCAAAAGAAGTACCTTGGGGATACCAAATTCCCAAATCAGTTGTTCCACTTACGTATTTAAAGATTCGCTTTACACACATTAAGTGAGATTCTCTAGGAGTCGACTGAAATCTAGCACAAAGGCATACACTAAACATTATGTTGGGTCTACTAGCTGTCAAGTATAATAGACTTCCAATCATTCCTCTATACAACTTAAGATCAATAGGTTTTCCTTTTTCATCCTTGTCCATTTTGATAGCAGAGTTGCATTGGGTATCAATAGTTTTCCAATTTTCCAACTTGAACTTTTTAATCATATCCTTAACATACGTTGATTGACTCAAAAATGTGTCATTTGATAATTGCTTGATTTGCAATCCAAGAAAGTATGTAAGTTCTCCTGTCATACTCATCTCAAACTCATCTTGCATATTTTAGAAAATTCATTGCAAAGACTTTTGTTTAAAACACCAAAAATGATATCATCGACATAGATTTGAACTAGTAGCATATCAACACTTTGGTGCTTGATAAACAATGTAGATCTAATTTTCCTTTATAAAAGTCATGATCTAAAAGAAATGAACTAAGCATATCAATGAAGAGGTATATCAAAAGCATCATGCTCTTGGTCCTCGTGCAAAGAAGCTCTAGTTGCTACACCTAACACCCTGTAGTATTAATTAAATACATGCATTGGCTTACGCATATATCAAGGTGTATAATCGCGTGTACATACGTAGAAGTCAAATGTATGTACGTATGAGAATAAGTGTTAAATACATAAATTGAATGGTATAAATTAAATATGCGAGGTTGTTATATAAATATGTGAATTGAAGTAAGATAAGGGTATGATTAAATTAAATTAAATAAAGAGGGTGGAGTTGGTTAACTATATGACATTGGGAGCATGGAATTAAAAACAAAATGATGCTCACCTTATCTTTCTTTTAAACATAACATTTGGTTTTTTTTAAAAGAGAAAACGTGAAAGAAGAAGAACGTCCAGAGAGAGAAAGAGAGAGAGCATCCGCGATAAGGGTGAAGCGTTATTTTGGGGCTAAATCGACACCCCGGTAAGCCGTTCTCGCTCTCTTTTGTCGCAAAATTGATCTTTAACTAGTGTACAATGTTTCTATCGGTATAATTTTTGTTATAGGCGGTGTTTTACCTTGTTTCTAAAAATGGGGTTTAGATCCACTTTGAGTGAAAACATGTAGAAATGATATATTATCACTCATATAGTTGTGTAGATACTAGATATGTGATTTGTTTGTGTCCATGAGTGTTATTGGCACCGGTACAGCTGCTGAAAACCAAATATGACACTGGAGGGCTTTGGAACCAATTGAAATTATGATGAAATTATGATTTGAAACCATAGAATTATAGAGAACTGAATTTCAGACATTTTGATACTAAAATTATGATTTTTGGGTATCGATTAATATCTTTAATATATGTCTGACTGAATTTGGTAAATACGACAAACTTGGATATTAGTGAAAATGTGGTTGAAAGGCTTGTTTCTATTGTCCATTGCCTTAAAAATAATCATGAAGGCTGTGTAAAATATTTGGGATGCCCTCACGTGATTTTTAGACCGAAATGGAATTACGAGAATTAATTGTCTAAATTGGAGAGTTAGAATTAAATGATTAATTGATAAAAAAAATATAATGATTTGATAATTGATTATGGATTATCTGGGAATTAGTATATGACAGGATTATATTGTCAATTGGATACGGATATTAAAGTGGTCGTAAATAATTGGTCTACATGGTACCACATTGAGTATTTATATGCTCTGGTTATTCTATATATGACATTATAGATATAAAATGCTTTTGACTTGATAAACATTGTATGATTATTATCCATGTGTTGAATTCAAGAAATGATTTTGAAATGAAGCATGTGTTAGTTTTGCAAGAGCAGATTAACGGCATGAGGTCAATTCTTGGGGAAGCCACAGGCACTAGTCCCAAGTGAGTAACTGGATTTGTACCATGTACTAGAGGATTGTACAGATTGGAGTAAAAACTCAGAATTGATGATTATATGGAAATGGGTAATGAGAGAACTGTGGCTAATCTTGTTGCGGCCAAATGAGATGTTAGATCCACTCTATTATTTAGAAGGAGGGAGATGGAATAGAAATGTTTTAATCTATTATTGCATCTCTTGTAATGGAAATTATGATGATCATGTATGTATTTCTTTCCATATTTCATGTTATTATAAATGAAATTGCTCAACATGCATGTTTTATTTTTTTAATGTATATATAGTGCCATTGTTAGAAATATTTACTGAGCTTGTTGTAACTCACCCCATTTTTCTCAAATATTTCAGGTAGAGACAAAGGGAAAGGAAAGGCGAGAGAAGAGTAGCAGGCTATTCAGTTTCTTTTCCTATGTATGTATGGTTTGAGGATTTGAAAAAATGTTATTTTGATTTATCTATATGTAAAATCGTATGTATATATATATATATTATCACTAGTTGAGAGGAGTGATGATGTATATGATGTGAGAAATATGGATTTAGGGTTTATGTGAATGAATGTGAATTATGTTTTATGGATTTGGAATTTGATTTGATCAGGTAGTGTGGACTTGTGTTAGTCAATATTTTAGAAAGGTTATATCAATTTTTTTTTATGGAATTTGATGTATAAAAAAGGCTGACATAGTATTGTATACGTCGATGTGGCGTATTCAATATTATGTGTTAGTCGTGACGTCACTAGTACAGAGTGGGTCGTGACACTACACCACTAGACTGAATCTCCTAGTATTTGATCTTTAAGGTGACTAAGAAGCAATCTAGTGTTTTTGGGAACATCTAGGGAAGGTTCATCCAAAATTTCAATCTTTTGATCATCATCATCATCATCATCATCATCATCATCATCGAGTCTTATCATCTCAACCTTTTTTCTCAAAATCTTTCTAGAATCACTTTTGTACCGACCTTCAATTTCATAAAGTGAGACCCCAAAATTTATTTTAGGAAATTATTATTTATGAGTATATGTGGTATGCTTTTGTGATGTTAGTGTAAAAAATTATTGGGAGACAAATCGGGGAAAGAAATACGTGAAAAAAATGAGTAAAAATAGTAAAATGGGCTTAGGAGCACGCTCCCAAGAGGGGAGGAGCGCTCTCCTCTATGACTGGAAACGATGTAGATTTCTGGGTAGGGGAGAAGCGTGCTCTTTGCGAAAAGCTGAGAGTTGAAAAGTTATTGTATAAGGAGAAGCGTGCTCCTTGCGTAAAACAGACAGATAAAATTTTAGAAAACCTCGAGAAGTGGGCTCTTGGTTGGGAGAAGCACGTTTCTTACGTTATAATCGACTTTTTTTTTAAAATTGGTCAGTGTGGCGTTGTGCGTGATTAAAACCCCAAAATCAGATTTTGTTCGTTCATTTCAACAAGAACGAAGGAAAGAAAGAGGGGAAAAGAGGAGAAAAGGTTTCCGAACCCAAATCATGCCCAATCAACGTCGAGGTAAGCGTTTTCTTTAATTTTTCTCCGTGAAATTGCTAATTAGCATAAAAGAAATCTTTCCCTAGGTATTATTTTTGAAATAAATGATGGTTTGGGTGTTTTCCAACCTAGGGTTTTGGTTCTTTTAGTTGGAAATCGTTGGGAAATGGTGTAATTAGCATTTTATTGCCCAAATCACCTAAAAACCATGATTTGTTAAGGTTTGCACTTCAAATTCGTGATTTCATAGGTGAATAACCTAATTTAAAGTGTAGAACCAACTAAAAAAGTTTGAGATTGGGGATGGAAACATGTAGAAATTAGATTAGATGTTAAATTCTACTGTTTCTAATGCTATGTGAATTGAATTGAGTTAGAAATAGTATTGATGGATTTCCAATGGTGGAAATAGTAAAGAGATTATGAAATTGTATGAGAATGAAAAAGAAAGAGTTGGGTCTTTATGTTGATGTGAATGTAATAATGTGTGCAGGTTCAATTAGAAGTGGTGGAGTAAGTTGATAGTGTGGGAAAAATATTCTGGCACATGTTGTGAGTAGAAATTCAATCTTATTTGTCATTTGTATCATCTTATGTATATTGTTTGCTTGTTCATGAATGTTTTATTTGAGAATTGCATGGTATGCACATGAAAAAAAAAACCTTATTTCTTACTAGTTTGATTTACCTTGGGAAAGTGGATCTTTGGACATCCCGTGTAGATTGGGAATACCCTTTGCAAGGACATAATTGGACCACTTATTTCGGTAAACTTGCTAATTATGGATCAAAGGAGGGTTTTTAGCATATTGTCTGTTGGTTGAATTTAAGTCATCATTTATTGTTCCACTACAGAGTCCTTTGCGATCGGTTTTGAGTTGATGCCTTGGGGGAGATCTGGCTAGACTTTTAACAAAGTCATGGATAACTTACGTTGGACCATTGAATGGACTCTAATATTTACTGCAACTGACGAAAGTGTCCAAGTTAAAGTAGTAAAGCATATGTGACCTCAAGTTGAAAAATCGAATAGAAAGTGTTTTACAATTGGTTATATGAGTATTATAACCTTGGGACATTTGTCACATTGTGTAAAGTATTATAGATCTTGAATTGCATTGTTATATGCGGTTTGATTATGATATGTATAAGAAATTCCATTTGCTTCACACATGACATTGAACATGCATACACAGATGTTTAGATGAATGAATGATGGTATTATTGAATTCTATTCACTGGGCACCATTGACTCATTCTATTCCCATTTTTCAGGTCCTTCAGCTACTGATAAGGGCAAGGGAATAGAGTTTCAGTGAGATAGTAGCGCCTTGCCAGAAGAACCTTGTTTTGGATGTAGGTTTGATGTACATGGTTGTATCCATGTATTTTAATATTTTGGCTATGTAAATATATGTATATAACACCCCACACATGTTAATTACATAGATGGATGTTGTATGTTATAAGTTTGTGGTAGATGGATATTAATAGATGTTGTTCAAATTTAGAACTGAGATAGATGCGTTAAACGACCTATGTACAGAGGAGACTCAGCTGGAGTCTGATTGAGGCTTAAAAAGGATCCAATGGTCCTATGGTGGATAGGATAGTTAGATTCTTGTGACGGTCAGGATGCCCTGGGGGCTTGTGAAGGGGGTTCTTACAATTTTCCATCAAAATTTACATGAGAAGCGCGCTTTTCACGTTAAAAAGATCAAAATGTTTGATTTTTAATCAAACTTATCTAAGTTATCCTTATCATTTAGAATGAAAAACTTACATCCAAAAACCTTAAGACAACTAATATTAGGGGTTCTACCCTTCCAAAGTTCATAAGGAGTTTTATTTAGGTTCTTCCTAGTCAAAGATATATTCATAACATAACAAGTTGTATTAATTGCCTCAGCCTAAAAATAGGTTGCTACATTGTATTCACTAAGCATAGTTCTATACATTTCTTGTAAGGTTCTATTTTTCCTTTCAAGTACCCCATTTTGTTGAGGTGTCCTAGTAGATGAAAGATAATGGGTGTACCCTTGTTTGTTGCAAAAATCCTCAAAATTTTTATTCACAAACTCCCCACCTCTATCACTTCTAATTATGTTAATTGTGTACCCCTTTCCATTTTTAACCTTACGACAAAATCTAACAAAAATTTCATTCACTTCATGCTTATGTGCCAAAAAGAATACCCATGTAAACCTTGTAAAATCATCAACAATAACAAGAGTATAAGATTTACCACCTAGACTTTAGGTTCGTGTAGGTCCAAAAATATCCATGTGGATTAATTCAAGAGCTCTATAGACAAATAGATTTTTCTCTTAAATGAAGATTTGGTATGCTTGCCTAGTTGACATGATTCACACACCTTGTATTTTTGGTACTCCTTTTGGAATGCCCTTTGCAAGCTCATTCTTGGCAAGTTTAGAAATATTTTCCATGCTAACATGAGTTCATCTCCTATGCCAAAGCCATGCATTTTGTTCACCAATATCATCAAGATTTGTACTATACACATTCTTATGTCTATATGCAATGAATGCAATATAATTATTTGAATGCCTAACAATGCATCTATTTGCTTCGAAAGAGATTCTATAACCATTGTCACACAATTGACTTATGCTCAAGAGGTTATATTTCTGGCCTTTGACAAAGAGTACATAACATATGGAAAGAGAATCATTACCTATGGTGCTAATACCAACAATTTTACCTTTGCTGTTATCACCAAATGTCACGGAGCCGCCCTTCTTTTTTTCCTAGCATAGGAATTTTGATTTATCTCTTGTCATGTGCCTCGAACAACCGCTATCAAGGTACCAAGTATCTCCAATTGTGTAATCCTACACAACATAGAATATTTTTGACTTTGGTACCCAAGTGGCTTTAGTTCCTTTGAAGTTAGCATCATTCAAACACTTTTCTCTACCCATCCTAGTTTACCCATTTTAATTATTTTGAATTTTCACCTAAGGGTAGTATGTCCTTGCCTATTACAATGATGGCTAGTGGGTCTTTTGGTCAAGAGATTGTTGTAATCTTTTTATTTTGTCCCTTGAGTGAAACCTATACCAGTTTTACTAAAAGCACACCTTTGGGCTCCTAACATGAAATCAAACATTTTTTGCCCATTAATAAATTTAAAACTACCTTGGTCAACTCTTCAACACTCTTTTTGAGTGTGTCATTTTCACTCCTTAATTTTTCACTCTCTTTTAAGTTGTTCATTATCTAGTGAAAGATCATCTAAGGTTTCTTGTTGAAATTCAATCTCTTCAAGAGCTTCCAACAAGCTTTTCTTGAGCTTGACACTTTTCTTGGTTTCTCTATACAAATTGGTCTTAATAACATTGTAATCAAGAAAATAAAAAAAAACAATCATAATCACTACAAGGTTCAGATTTTACCTCAGCATTTTCCATGAGACATATGATTGTTTTGTTGTCATCAAAATCTGAATCACTTTCACTTGAGTTGTTGTCATCCCAAGTAGCTTTGAGTACCTTCTTGTCCTTTTTCTTTGAGTTGTGCCCCTTTTTGTATTTGTTAGGACAATCACTCTTGACATGTCCAGGTTTGTTACACCCGAAACATATCATCTCACTTGGTTTGGTTCCAAATCTCTTTCCTTTGTGGAACCTTGATCTTGACCCAATTTTCCCTTTCTTCTTAATTAAGTTACTAAGTCTTCTAGATAGCATAACAACTTCTTCATCAGTTCCTTCATTTTCTGATGATGAAATTGCTTCAGCTGTGACATTTAAGGCCAAGTCCTTCTTGCCTTTTTCTTCTACTTTGGGTGGAACAATGTCATCTTTAAGTGTTAGCTCATGAACCATAAGTGGGCTACATAGTTCATCAAAGTTATAAATGTCCAGATTTTTAGACTCAATAATTGTTGTCACTTTGGGTTCCTATGACTTAGGTAGACCTCTAAGCAATTTTCTAGACATTTCATTAGGTTCATACACCTTTCCTAGGGTCTTTAATTCTTGTGAATCTTCCTAAAGCATCACCTAGTGTTTCATTGTGGTCTATTTTGTAATACCCTGTATTTCACAAAAAAAAAAATAATTTAGTTTGGGTAGAAATGGCCGAACATTCGGGCAGGACGCTTGAATGTTCGAGCACCCTCCTGAACGTCCAGGCGCCAAATTTCTTATATAAGGAGCTCTCTCCTCATTTTTTCATACCAAATCACCTTCTCAAGTGATTTTTCATCCTCTTTTCACTCATTCTGAGTTCTTGTCTGTTTGAGACTCTCTATTCGAGACTCTTGGTGCGATACGACGAAGTTTCGTCTGGAGGAAAGCGCCAGATCTGAAAGAAGAAGTTTTTATCTGAAGGTAGGGAACGAAATATAGGTTTGCGTGTTTTATAACTTTTATTAAAGTTTACATTCATTTATTATTATGTCTACTGTTCATTTATACTGCATTATGTCATATAATGGTTATACTGTCGCACTTATACTTATATATTTGGAGTTCATGTATTACACAGTTAATGTCGGATTTGTGGTCAATTTGGCTCAACTAGACTCGGTCTTGTCCTCAGTAACTTTAAATAGTGAACGGGAGGCAGCACGCTACTCTAGGCGATTGGTATTTAAGCAGACCTTGTGTCTCACTTCTCAACTGGGGACTGATCTACTTGGTCTTATTGAAAGCTATCAGCTTATGCAAGTAATACTGAATGTCCTAACCTTGCACGCTGTGATACCAACCTTGATAAGGATCACCAGACGTTGCCAAAGTCAGCCTAAATGTCAAGGAAAAGATCAGACCAATAGACTAGAACAGTTCATGCATTGGCATCATACATATCACCACCTAGGGACGTATGTGGTTTATGCTTCATAGAATAGTTAGGAGCATTGCTCACTATTCATTATATTTCTCTGGAGAGGGACGTACAATGAGAACCCGGCTACGCCTGGGGAGGGACATCTGTACGTGAATCCAGAGCATCGTTCCTGAGGAGGGACGTAAAATGAGAACCTGGCTACGCCTGGGGAAGGACATTTGTACGTGAACTCAGGCGACGTACGTTCATCAAACCACTACGAGACGGTGTCATGCATACATACATATTGATTGATTATGATGCTCTCATGTGTATTTAAGATATTTGATTATGAAGTATGCTTTATTAATTGTTATATTCACGAACTATTTTACCCACTGAGCGCGATAAGCTCACTCCATTATTATCCAATTTTTCACAAGAAATTAGGGTGGACCGGGTGCAGGTTTATGGGTCCCACATTTTGTACCCTTTGTATTATTCATTGGGGATTTTGAGAAGTATGTTCCCTTGACTATGTCATGTACAAATGAATTCTGAATTAAATGAAATCAGACTTGTACTGTATTATATTTTCGCTGCGTACTCTTTTATTACCATTGTTATTATTCCCAATGCGCACCCCGTCCGCGAGTGTACCGCCGGTTTAGGCGCGTTCGGGTGGGGTGTGACAATTTTGAATGACTCATTTTTTTACAAGGATTGGGCGTTTTGTCTTTTTCACTTGTAGTGTACCTTCGTGGGTTACCTCTAACTTTTGCAAAATTTTCTTAGTTGTTTCACATGCACTAATTCTATTGAACTCTTATCAGGACAAGGTACAAAATAATATATTTACTGCTTGATTGTTTAGGAGGTATCTCTTTTTCTCCTTAACATTCCACTCATCCACTTCCTTTTAAACAACTAAATCACCTATGGTCTTAGTGGGTTCAACATAACCATTTACAATGACATCCCACATTTTAATATCTTGGGCACTTAGGTAAAATCTCATTCTTGTCTTCCATTGAAGATATTTGTCTCCCTTAAAGAGAGGTGGACGATTTGTAGAGTTTCCCTCGCCAAGGATTGTATTCCTTGAACTTTTCCTGCCATTTACTTCAAAAAGGTTGTTAGAAATCTTTGATGGTTAACCTACTTTGATGCCACTTGTTGGCCCAGTTAAGTGTCCAAGAAGGGGGTGAATTGGACAAATTTGCAGGTTGTGCACTTTTTAAATGTTATAACAAATAGCAGTGCAAAGACAGGAAAATGGAAATAAACAACAGTAGATTAAAGTGCAATGAGAGTAAAAACGAAATAGTGCACATCTATTTATAGTGGTTCAGCCTCGCCTACATCCACTACTTAATCTCCCCGATTAAGATTTTCAAACTCCACTAAAAAATCCTCTTCACGGATGAAGATTAAACCATTACAATTTCTCAACTTACGAGTGTGAGAAAATTGTTACTCTTTGAGCTAACACTAACTCAACTTAGTGGCTCCCCATCACATTACAAATTGAATATAAGATAATGAATTTGATTCTTTTACCACGAATCAAAGAAATACTTGCAGAGCATAGTTTGAACTCCGATGAAGTATGTTTAGCGATATCAAAAGTTTAAGCACAACTGAAGAGTGAAGTTCTTCTCTTATTTCCTCCTTTGGATTTTGATTCAAAAGGATGGAGGTTTAAGCTCTCAAATCAGAGGAAAACTTTTCTCAAATTGCAAATCAAAGATAGTTTTCGTTCACAAGATTTTCACAAAAAATATAAAACTAAGTTTCAAAGAATTTTTTGCGTAGGTTTTCAGTTTTTCCTTCTTCTTGTTGTTTTGGAGAAAGCCAAAGTGTTTATTTTATAAAAGAGTGCTAGGGTTTCAATCTCCCAAAAACAACTAAAAAGGACATTTCAAATTGAAACTCAACGGACAAAATCTTTCATGGAAATGGTATAAACAGAACTAATGAAGTTCTCTGTCATAAAAAATTTTCACCAAACTGGCAATAGTATCAGAATTGTCACCACACACTTAAAAAGTCAGTTTCTTCTAGCATAGTTGGGTGAGCGTTCTACTGCTCAAGGAGGGTGATGCTACAATGAAAAACCAACGGCTCAATAAGCATATGAGTGTCTTACTCTTCTTTGAGCGTCTTGCACTTCGTAAATCCGAGAGATAGTTTATTCCCAATCAAATTGATGAGCGTCCTGACGATGGGTGAGCGTCCTCACAGACTATTCTAAAGATTTTTCCAGAAAGCTTGAGTGTCCTGCTAAAAGGTGAGCGTTCTACAGTATTGGCTTGGAATTTTAAAGTTAACAAGCCATTGTCTAAGCGTCCTACCCACATGTGTGTTTTGTTGACCTAAGTAGTTTTTCACTTCATTTTCTCCTATGTGTTTTGATGTTAACAAACAATATAACAAATGGTGCTAATGTTTCTATCTAGTATATTTCAGCACCTAAAGTGCAAAAGAGTCAATACAAGATCAAAGTACTTCAAGCCTCTCAAGCAAAGGATCAACCAAATTCCAAGCTTGTACAACTTGAAGGAAAGAAGAATTATGAGGTTGAGAGTCTTATTTATGTCTAGAATTAGGATGTAGCCTACTTGTTCTAGTTTGCTCAATCATTTTCTTTAATATTCATTAGATTTTCTTGAAAAATGATCTTTAAATATTCAAACATATTTGGTTAATGCTTTTTAAACATTTCAAACTTTTTTGAACCATACTTGCATCAATTTTAGTCAAAATCACATTTTTACAAAGTTTTTCGTAACTCATTGTTTTAGGTTTTAAGTTTTTTTTTTTTTTTGAACTTTGACTTTTTCTCTTTGTTTCCAATGTTTTCAAAGTGTTTAAATCATCAAACTAAATATATTTCAATCATATTTTGATGCCCAAATAAGCCCATAAATTTAGAATTTCAAAAAATCATAGCAACCCAAGTTTTCACACTCAAATTATGACCAAATAAACTCAAACCCATTAATAATTTTTTTAGCTTTCTCCGGTGGATTTGAAAATGGTACCAATGGATGCAAAGTGATCTTTCCATAAATTTTAAGGTATAATATGCCTATATTTGGTTTCCATTTCATGATCTTTCAAAAAGAAAAAATGTTCTAAGAGTTCGCAGCCAGGAGTAGGACGCTCCTAGAGCTATAGGATGCTCAAGAACTGTCTGAATTTTCTGGGCAACTGCATTAGGATACTCATAGAGCTATAGGACGCTCATAAGTTGTCTGAAACTTTCTGGGCGTGATTCCAACCATCAAAAGCTTGATTTTTGAGCCCTAAATGGCTAGTTTCTTGTGTCTAACGGTTTGTACTCATTTCTAATGTATAAATACATGTAGTTAGGCCATTTAAACAAAAGAGAGAGAACCATGTAATTCTAGGGAGTGTTTTTCAAAATCAAATCTTTTTTCCATTTTAAAAACACTAGAACTTAGAGATGTTGATTTGAAGATTGGATTTGGAGCTTTCTCTTTGTGCATCATTTAAAGCTTTTTCAAAATCATTCTCTTGAGCAAATATGGTTGCAACAAACATTATAATCTATGTTTTTAGTTTTTTGGATTGTTTCATGGTTTGAAACAAACCAAGTGATTTAAAATCACTTGTGATTCCAAGGTTGGAATCAAGGTTAGTTTCACCCTTTATCTTGAAAAAGTTCAAGTGGTTCTTCCTTAGCCCGCGAAAAGGATATTCAGTTCTTCCTTATCTCACAAAAAGAAGTTGTAGGTTGATCCTTAGCCTCAAAAGGATAGGTTTGCCTTGAACCTGAAAAAAGGCATTTGTAACAGTTTGATTTAGACTCGTGAAGTGAATCCAAGTATAATGGAATCCTAGAAAATGTTTCTTAAGGCATGGAGGTAGGAAAAGGATTTTCCAAACCACGTAAAAATCCTTGTGTGCATTTATATTTAATTTCTACACTATTTATTTATGCACTTTGATTATTTAAGCATTTATCCAAGGATTTCCACCAAAGAACTTAGAAATTATCAAAATAGGCCATAACACCCAATTCACCCCCCCCTCTTGGGTGTCCAACAAACGTCCTGCTCAATTGATGAAAATCTGATTTTTGAAGTTTTGAAAGATGCGATAAACTAAATCAACATGAGATCATTTCAGATCAATTCAAACAATTAAAGAGACACTTGAAACGTTTGAGATTTTCGTAGAAACAAACAGTTGTATCAAACAAAATTGTTTTGAAGATCATTTTTAAAAGATTCGAAGGCTTGAAATACTTATGATCTTTTGAGAACTGATATTTGAATTTTGCTGAACATTCCTAAAGTGGACTTGTACAATCCTAAAGACTCTCTAAGCAATACAAAGATAATTAACATTACAAACATTTGTTTTGAAGATCGTCTCCCCTTGTTTTGACTTGAGCTCCACTTGAATGGATGAACTTCATATCGTTTAAGCTTGAGAACTCTTGTCAAAAAATGAATTAAATAAGAAATGTGATTTGTCATCATCAAAATATCCAACCTTGTAGGTAATTGGTATAACAAACTTTTTCGTCTTTTGCGGACTGAGCTCAAAGAAAAAATTATTGATCATCCATAGAGAGCTTTGAAGAGCCGCCATCGAGAAGCCATTCACCATAAGAATCACTCTACACTACATAGAACACCTTCGATTTCGGTACCCAAGTGGCCTTGGGTCCTACAAGGTTAACATCATTTAGGACATCCTTTTCAATCCATGCTAGATTACCTTTCTTTTTGAATTTATGTGAACATCTAGCAATGGTATGACCTTGCCTATTGCACAAGTGACATGTACGTCTTTTGGTTAATAAATGATTATAGCTTTTTTGCTTAGCTCCTTGAGTATAACCTAAACAGGCCTTGTCAAAAGCACACCGTTGTGCTCCTAACATCATATCAAAAAGCTTTTGGCCATTTGTGAACTTTTTCACCACCTCGGTTAGGTCATTAACACCCTTTTTGAGTGTGTCTCTCTTCCTTAAGTGTATCATATTCAATTTGAAGAGAGTCCAATGCATCTTGTTGTGATTTGATCTCTACAAGTGTTTTCATGAGGCTCTTTTTTAGCGTAGTGTTTTTCTTGATTTGTTTATCTAATTCGCACTTAACTAGCTCAAAATTGAATTCATCATAATCATCAAAAACATTTGAAGATGAAAATTTTACCTCAGAATTTGTCGTTAGACAAATTATCGTATTTTCTTTACAAGGCTCCGTTTCATTTTCGCTTGAGCTGGAATCGTCCCATGTTTCCTTCAACACCTTTTTGACTTTTCTTCTGGAGTTGAAGTTCCTTTTTTTCTTGTTTGGACATTCACTCTTCACGTGACCAGGCTTGTTGCATTTAAAGCATATCAACTCACTAGGTTTTGCTTCGAACTTTTTTCCTTTGTGAAACCTGATAACTGGGCTTGATTCTTCTTTCTTCTCCTCTAATTGATTAAACCTTCTTGTGAACATGTCCTCTTCTTCATCGGTTAGTTCATCTTCCGATAAGGTTACTTCGGTTTCCTCATTAGCATACAAGGCTAATTTTTTATCTCATTTTTCTCATTTGGTGTGATTTCATCTTGATTTTTCGTTTCAATCTCAAGCACCAAACATGAATCACATAGCTCATCGTTTGCATGTTCATTAAGATTTTTTACTTCTTCAATTTGATCTAAACCTTCATGCATTACTTCGAGCTTATCCCAAATATCTTTGGCGGTATCATATGAACTAACTCGATTGAGCTCAATTGTTGACAAACTACAAAATAGAATGTTGATGGCTTGATCATTTAGTTGTTCACGCTTCTTCTTACTTGAAAGCCAATCATTTCTCTCCTTAGGCAATGTGACTCCATTTTCAACTTTGGTAGGAGGTTCATATCCATCCTTTACAACTTCCCATAGTTCTACATATTGAGCTTGTAGGAAGAACTTCATTCTTGCCTTCCAATGGATATAGTGATCTCTTTCAAACAATGGTGGTTGGTAGGTTGATGGACGTTCATTGACTAAATTCTTAACACTATCATTTGCTGCTATAACTCAAAGAAATTGTTAGACAACTTTGAGGTGAAAACTCACTCTAATAGTCCAAGAAGGGGGTGAATTGGACTTAGCAGATTTTCAAAAAACCTTAAACAATACTCATAACAAAAATAAACAAAAATTAAACTACAAAGAGAGTAAATGATAGACATAACGATTTAGAGTAGTTCGTGTTGGCTCAGTATTATAGTCTAAGAGGGGAAGTGAATTGGCTTGGTGGATTTTTGCGTTACCTTTCAATTAAAATAATTAAACAGATAAAGTGCGCAGTAGGTAACAATCAAAACAAACAAGTGCAGGAAAATATAAATGGACACAACGATTTAAAGTGCTCACTACCCAATCACCACGATCAGGATTTCCCAATACACTATTGGCTAGTCAACTTACAGGAGTAACTAGCAGTTGTTTACAATAGCCAACACAAAGTCTTGGCTAAAAACCTTGCACTAACCAACACAAGGGCTTGTTTAGAAAGCCACACTCTAGCCTACACAAGGGCTTGGCTAGAAAGTTGCACAATAGCTAACTTAAGGGCGTGGTTACGAGTGGTACAAGATATGGTATAAACCCGGTTGACAAACATGTCAACAATACATCAAGATTACAAATGATAAAGAGAAGTGTTTTAAAAGACTCTCAACAATATTAAGCTTACAATCTTGAATGAGTTAACACCACTATTCCAACCACAATGATTTAAATGATGTGAACTGTCACACCCTGGGTTGCACAGCGTGCCCCCTACCCAGGGGTGGGCGCACCCCCTCGGGGTGAATGCCAGCCATTATGGATCCATAATATTGTCCCATCCCGGTACAGCCACCGCCACACAAGGACGTCTCTTGTACACGGGATCATTTGTCAGACACTATTCACCGATGAATAGTGCAGGGCCTCCCTAGGAATCGAACTCGAGACCCCCTTTAAGGAATCTGATTTCGCAATCCTAGAAACCACTGAGCCAATGGTTCAGTGGCTACTCGGTTGCGACGGAGGACTCCTTGAGGGGGAGGTCCTGGGTTCGAACCGGGGGAGGCCCTCCCTGTGCGCTGCGCTGTGCAGGGGGACAAATAATCGTTTCGATGTAGACCAGCTGCGGTTGGGTTGCTACATGGCGATATGACAATATTATGTATACGAAGTCCTGACAAAAAGGCCTCATGTATACATAAGGCCTTTTTGTCACACCCTGGGTTGCACAGCGTGCCCCCTACCCAGGTGTGGGCGCACCCCCTCGGGGCGAACGCCAGCCATTATGGATTAATAATATTGTCACATCTAGCCGAATTCACGATACCCAACTGGGCCCTAGTAACGGACTAGATCATTTATCCCCACTATTCATGAATAGTGAAGGGCCTCCCCCCACTATTCGCAACCTAGGATGCGAATTCAGACTCCTTGGAGGGGAGGTCTCGAGTTCGATCCCGGGGGAGGCCCCCTTTGTGGAAAAATGATCCCGGATACAAGAGACGTCCTTGTGTGGTGGTGGTTGTACCGGGATGGGACAATATTATGTGGTTATACAAAAAGGCCTTATGTATACGTAAGCCCTTTTTGTCACACCCTGGGTTGCACAGCGTCCCCCCTACCCAGGTGTGGGCTCACCCCCTCGGGGCGAACGCCTAGCCATAGTACCACATAATATTGTCATATCGCCATGTAGCAACCCAACCGCAGCTGGTGTACATCGAAACGATTATTTGTCTGCCACTATTCATGAATAGTGCAGGGCCTCCCTAGGAATCGAACTCAAGACCTCCCTTAAGGAGTTAGATTTCGCATTCCTAGTAACCACTGTTGCACTATTCATGAATAGTGGCAGACAAATAATCGTTTCGATGTAGACCAATTGCGGTTGGGTTGCTACATGGCGATATGACAATATTATGTGGTACTATGGCTAGGAGTTCACCCCGAGGGGGTGCGCCCACACCTGGGTAGGGGGCACGCTGTGCAACCCAGGGTGTGACATGAACTGTTAAAATAGCTTAAATCAAATACATGCAGTCGATTCAAATATAAATGATATGAAATCAAGAATCGAATAAGCACATGTATTCTAACATTGATTCTAACAATGATATTATTAAAGCACAAGAGTCAATATACAACGATGATCAAGACTTGATAATTCTAAATGTATAAATAATTAAAATCAAGAATCAACCTACTCAAGTGATGATCTATGAAATTGACTCAATATAGTATAAGTCTAGCACATGAATCAACACCACATGATATTTATGAAACCACTAAACAAGATAAGATGATATGAAGATCAAATAGGGTTTCACAAACTATATTCAAAATGAAATCAGTTTTCAAGATAATAACACAAGCACAAAAACTAATTTACTCAAACAAAATCACAAGAATCTAGATATAGAAATTTTACCCCACTTAGGTAAAAATGAAGCTTAGAGATTATTCAAGTGTAATGATGGTTGAGAGATTTCTTGCTCAAAGATGATCAAGATTCAACAAGATATGAAGAGAGCACTCAAAAATGTCTTGATCTATGGCTCAAGAGAAACAACAAGTTTCTCAAAGCTTTGAAAGATTTGGCGAACTATTCGGAAGTATGAATCAAATAGCTAAATGTAGGTAAAATCTTGCTTAGAAAGATGTTTAAAATCACTCAAGAACCTGTTTTGGACTTGTAGAAATGTTAAGATGAAAAATGACACAAGTTTAAGTATTTTGCAAAAGTTGCTCTTCAAATGAGCAAGTGTGGTATTTATAGAAAAATACCACACCAAGGCACAGGAACGCGTTCCTCAAAGAAGGAGTGTGCTTCTACTTTGAAATCTGAACTTTTTATATTTCCCTCCAATTAAGGAGCGCGTTCCTTAATGTGTCCGTTGGGCATAGTGGTGGCCCAAGTGTTTTGATGCTAACAAACAATCTAACAAATGGTGCTAGTATTTCTATCTACTATATATTTTAGCACCTAAAATAAAGAAGAACCAATACAAGATCAAAGCACTTCAAGTCCCTCAAGCAAAGGATCAAAGCAAAAGATCAACCACATTCAAAGCTTGGACAACTTGAACGAAAAAAGAAATTGAGGTTGAGAGTCTTTGTGTGTCTAGAATTAGGATGTAGCTTTCCTTAGTTCTAGTTTGCTCAATTTCTCTCTTACATATCATGCATGCATTAGATTTTGTCTAAAATAATTTTCAAATGTTCAAACATGTTTGGCTCACGTTCTCAAACTATTTAAAACTTGTCTGAGTCATATTTGAAATTGTTTTAATCAAAATTACATCTCTAGAAAGTTTTTCAAAACTCATTGGTTTAAGTTTTCATTCCAAACTTTATTTATGCACATTGATTTAGTTTGAGTACATAACTTAAATCAATCAAAGGATTTCCACAAAAAATTTATAAATTGTCAAAATTGGCCATAACACCCAATTCACCCCCCCCCCCCTTGGGTGTCTTCAATTGGTATTAGAACGGGTGCTCTTGATTTAAGGTCTAACCACCTTGAGCTAAAGATCAAATGGCGAATACAATCAGTTTTGACTTAGGTGACAACCCTTTTTCACCTCCAATGCTAAATGTAGATAACTTTATGTTTTGGAGAATTAGGATGAGAGTTTTTATCAAGGCTTAATCGTTATATATGTGGGATATTATTTCTAATGGACCATTTATACCCACAAAGACCATAAATGGGGTTGAAGTCCCTAAACTTAGGAAGAAATGGAATAGAAGGGAAAAACATGTAGTTAGGCTTGATGGCCTAGCCAAAAGTATTTTACTTAGATGCCTTTCTCAAATTGACATTGATAGAGTCTCTTCATGTACTTCATCCAAAGATGTTTGGAATAAATTAGAAGAACTCTATGATGCTTTTGTGCCTTAACTTCTTCTTGTAAAGTTGAGGAAAATGTGGAACATGTATGTTTTATTTCCAATATTAATGAATGTTCTACTAATGATGATTTGTCTATATTTCATAGTGATCTTCAATTAGAATTTGACAAACTCATAAAAAAGAATGAGAAGCTCAAGAACATGATCTCAAATGTGTTGGATGAGTTGGAAACTCTCCAAAATGATTTTGAAAGTGTTCTTGAAGAAAATGAGGAGATTCTTGAAGCAAAAGAGGATATGGAAAATGAAAATTGTATTCTTCAATAAAGATCAGAGGAATTGACTTAATTAGTAACCAAGGTTACTAATGAAAATGAGGATTTAGAACTTAAAGTTCAATTAGAAAAGGAAAAGACCTCCACTTTAGATAAACAATTGGGCAAACCAAATATTATATATTTTAAGCCCAAGACATGTCATAGGAACTTTAGAAATCTTTTTGAGGATAAATATAACAAAATGGCGTGGGTACCAAAAGAACTACCCGTAGATGCCAAAATTATAAATTCCAAAGGAGTATGAGTACCAAAGGCTATGGTTCACCGAATCACTTAGATCTTATATCATTGAACCATATGTTAAGACTCTTTGCCTATAGTTTATAGGTTTTGACCACTTTAGGAAACTTTCATGAAATTGTATGTCACTCATGCTTATGTAAGTAATTTGTGACATTTCGAAGTATTATAGGCTTGATTAAATTTCTTTTAATTGATGATGCCTATACTGGCCTAAGGTTGTTTATCACATTGAACATGTTTGAATAACAAATCATATTGTTCAATGTTTTAAAGATACAAAGCATACTAGGTATGCAACCCGGAAGTATGTTTTGAATTTCATATCTATTACTTCCATTCATCTTTGTGAATAGGCTTGCATTGTATAATTTTTGTTCACTCATGCCGTGTATACATTGTGCTAAACTCATATCATAAAAATGTATACTTGTATTAAATGGAGTTATCCTTGATCTTCAAGAATAATTTTTCATGTATGCAAGGCCTCTTGCGTGCTAGTCGAGGACTTTAGCCCGCTAGCAGCTTGATGGTAAAAGTTCCAGAGTTAAGGAACAGTGACCCAACGCGCTAGGGAAACCAATTGACAAGTTGGTGCTCTCGGTCATAGTGGCCAGCGCACTATCTTAGTATGGCTAGCGCGCTAGCGAGCGAGAGTTCAAAACTCTGCTCTCGAGAACACTGGCCAACACACTAGCTCAGAGCGTCAGCGCAATGCGTTAGACACGTTTGTTGCCTCAAATATGTCCAAGAGGGGGTGAATTGGACACTTAGCAGATTTTAACCTTTCTTAAAATTGTGCAGAATAATGAAAGCTGATTAAACGAAGTATAGCAATCAAATACAACAAATGTAAATGAGACAATGAAAGCAAAATTTATAGTGGTTCGACCGCGCCTACATCCACTACCTAACCTCCTCAGTTAGGAATTGTTTAAACTCTACTATGGACCTTCTTATGGGTGAAGATCAAACCGGTACACTTTCTCAACTTACGGGTGTGAGAACTACCGTTTCTCAACTTACGGGTGTGAGAGGACCGTTTCTCAACTTGCAGGTGTGAGAAGACTGTTTACAACTTTGAGCAACACTTGCTCTAACTCAGTGACTTACCAGTCACCACAAACTAAATACAAGATGAGATATGATTCCCTTTACTCAGAATCAAAGTGATACTTACAAAGCTTTGGATTGAACCTTTTGTGATCACAAATTCAACAAAATATGTATGATGAAGTTTATCCTGAAAGCAGGTTCAAAGAGCTTTTGTCTTCTTCAGTGGGTTTTCAAAATAATGAAGATGAAGATCAATCAACCTAGAAGACTTTAAGTTTTTCTTTCGAAAGATCGTAAGATCGAGCGCAAGTGAAAAAAGACTAACTTTCAAAAAGTGTTTTGCACAAACGAAAACTGTTAATACGTTTTGAATGAATATCAGTTTCGTATTACATTAGTGATTTTTCAGCTCTAAGGCAGCACGTATATATAGGAATAACAGAGACGCAATGAACTTGGTAATTTTGGCGCTCTAAGTTATTTCAAATATAAAGTTAACATTCTTTCCTGAAATGGATCGATTTCGTTCAATGCATATTACGACGATAGCACCTGAATCATCTGATCCTTTCATGAAAGAGGAATGTTGTGATGAAGTTTTTAGAACGTTTAAAAAGTTTTCTTAAAATTGTACGTTTCTGAAAAGTTCTGAAATGTATTCGTACGTTTCTAAAAGGTTAACAGAAATAACAGTAACGTCAAAACAACAAAAATATCTTTTCTGTCGCTTTGTTCCGTTGAGGGCGCTCATCGAATATCAACGTCCTACTGAACAATGAAGTGAGGGCACTACTTAATAGTAAACGTCCTAACTTGTTTTGACAATAAAATGACTTAATTCATGAGGGCGCTACTTCGCAGTAAGCATCCTACATTGTTTTAAAACATTTGACCCACGAGGGCGCTTCTCACGATTAAGAGATTGGAACTATTAAAAATAGTTTTAAAACAATGTTAAGTGCACCGACGGACGGTAAGTGTCCGGAAAGTTATTTAAGTTGATTCTAAAGATGAGGGCACTCTTACACAAGTAGCGTCCTAATAATTTATTCAACTTATAACTTATTAGCATCCTTAAAGATAGAAATCACTTAAAGACAAAGAGAACTTTCAGCGAGCTGAAACTAAGTCAACGTTCTGCATTCCCAAAGGTTGATAAAAAAAAGGTCACTACTAACAAGTAAGCGTCCTTATTAATCAGTTCAATTCAACCTTGAGCTTCCTAATATTTTATCAGCGTCCTGACTCATCAAGTCCAGGAGGGTGCTCCTTAAACATTAGCATCCTGAAAGACTTTTATAAAAACGGTTTTTGATTTCTCGATTAAAGCTCGATAAGGCATAATGTAACCGAATTAAATCGAATATGCAACCGATCGATTAAAACATGCAGCCATGCATATTGCTGAATTATATGACATAGAAGGTCCTACAACCTATCATAATCTAATCTTATAACTAAACATCTTTAAACGATCATGGACTTCAAGAAGATCGTATAATATGTTCGTCATGCATCATTAAATCTTTGAAACCTTCAAGTAAGATTAGATATGCCATATGTGCAGTAATATCATAAACAAAATGTAGTTTTGTAATCATTAATTTTTTTCATAATAGGGACATATTCTCATAAGGGACATGAGGATAGTTGGTTCAACAACGTTCTGACATTTCTGGGCTGCGAGAACGTGATTTTCCACTTGCGCGACTTTTATATATTTTCACACATTCTCTCTAATTTTTTAAAAAAGCTTTTACCCATAACTTTCAATAGACGTTTCTAACCGTTGGGTTTGAAATATAATATTAAATTCACACTTTTCTTGGAAGTTGAAGTCCAAGTGATGGGCATTCTCTGTTTTTGTTTTAAAACTACATTTTTTTCATGATCTTAGCAAATGGACTAAAATTTAATGATTATTCATTTGAGTCCATATCTCTTGTACTTTTGGGATCAAAATGATTCATATCTTTTGAAAAGTGCAAGATACTTACTAAGCAGTAATGGCCTATACTTACTTATGATCCTTGATCATATGATAGAAAAGGGGTAAGTAAGGGCATATTAAGTTGATCCTTCATTTGAGTTTAGTTAGAAATTTATGGGATCAATCAAATAAAACAAAAATGATTTTCTTAGAGACCTTGAACTAGAAACAAATACTCTAGTATCTAGAAATCATTATTAAAGACTAAGACCTATGTTTCTTCAATTTTATCCATTTAGAAGTCTTAATGAATTTTCAAGGATAATCAACTCAGATAAGCCTTCACATAACTCGTAAAAATTCTTAGGGCTTAGGTTTCACTTGCTTTATTTGAATGAATATCACATGCTTAATTTTATAATATTCATTGCTTTAGAGATAAATTCAGTCCAAATGACTAAAAGAACTTTAGTTCTTCATTCATGATTGATCTTAGTCATTTACTTGGACAAATAAACATGATAGCTTTCATGAATGAGCATTGATGAGTGATTTACATACTTGTATCTTGTATCATCATGCTCATATAAGATCATGAATGCTTTGTTGACTTCTATGCTTGGATGAGTGCTTATTATTAGAAGGAAACGTGTTCAAAATGCATTTTGATAAATCATGACTTGCACGTGCTATTCCTATATCATTGTCATCATTATGATTGTATGTGATGCTATAATGCATGCTCTTGTACTAAGAATTTTATTATTTTATGAGCTTGCATGTATATTCTTCATGTTTCATCATAAGTTTTGATATATGATTGATGTGCCTATCTTATGATCCTAAACAATCAAAAAAACTTATGTGATCATGAATCTCTCCTTCTAGGGTGAATAAGCGAACTCAATATTTTGATCTGTAATTATTCACTCCTATTTGAAGGAAAGCTATATGGAATGACTATCTTAACTCAAAATTTCTAATTTATGAAATCTGTCATCTCCATTGACTAAAATTGAGTTTGTCTCATGCCTTCATTTTGAATCTTCCATGACAAATTCACAATAAAAGACCTTAGTTGACCATTAACTCAAATTTATACCAAACAAATAGGTGTAGTCAACTAGAATGAATGATAAGGAAAATATATTCGAGATTGATTGATAGGGATAGATTATGATTTTCTTGATCATGAATTTCCATTGGTTTTAAACTTTACACTTTATCATAACTACGAATCAATTGGAAATCCTTGCTTTCATGGATGCCTACAACTCTTGATTTATCCATGACATCTATGTGAGTATTTGATAGTTAGGCCATACTTAAAATCAAAAAAATTTCTTGCTTCTGCTATCTTTCTGAGTTGTGATCATGCTTGTACAAAGGCAAAAATATTTCATTTATATGCATGATTCACTTTTACATGGTTCAAGTATGCATGTTATAAGATTAATATATTTCAAATGCATTACTTTGAATCTATGACTTAGGCTATGCTTATATTCATATTCTTATACATGCCTAATTCATTGGAAAGTCATTGCCCTTGCCTATGTTTATGTAATTTTTGGCATGCCTTTCCATTTGCATAACATTGATGCATCATTTGAATTTTTTTTAAGTGCCTCACATGTTTTTGGAAATTGATCTCTAATTAATGCCTCATGCTTTCAATCTATCTTTTGCACGTAATTATAATCAAAATAGCTAGGTCATCCTTGAATCTTGAAATCTTGAAATCTTTGCCTAGTCAGCGGAAGCACAATTTAGTGTACAAGTCTGATTTCATTAATTTCAGAATATTTTTGTACATGAAATGGTTAAGGGAATATTCTCCCAACAATCCCCAGTGAATAACACAAAGGGTACAAAATATGGGCCCAAAAACCTGTTCCCAGTCCACCATAATCTCCTGTAAAAAAATGAATAACAACGGGGTGAGCTACACGCTCAGTGGAAAAAATAGTTCGTGATTATAACAATTAATAAAGTAAACTTCATAATCAAATACCTTAAATACACATGAGAGCATCATAATCAATCAATATGCATGTATGCATGACACCGTCTCGTATTGGTTTAATGATTGTACATCGCCTGAATTCACGTACAGATTTCCCTTCCCAGTAATAACATTGTTCTCATTGTACGTCCCTCCTCAGGAATGACTATCTAGATTCACGTACAAATTTCCTTCCCCAGGAGTACCCAGGTTCTCATCGTATGTCCCTCTCCAGAGAAATATAATGAATAGCAAGCATCCTTCCTAACTATTCTATGAATCATAAACCACATACATCCCTAGGTGGTGATATGAATGATGCTAATGCATGAACTGGTCTGGTCTTTACTTAACATTTAGACAGGATTTAGCAACGTTTGGTGATACTTATCAAGGTTGGTATCACTACGTGCAAGGTTAGGACATTCAGTATTAGTGTATAAGCTAATAGCTTTTAAAATAAGACCAACCAGATCAATTTCCGATTGAGAGGTGAGACACGAGGTCTACTTAAATACCAATCGTCTAGAGCTGCTCGCTGCCTCCCGTTCACTATTTAAAGTTATTGAGGACAAGACTGAGTCTGGTTGAGCCAGATTGACCACTAATCCGGCATAATAACAGTGTAATACATGAACCCCAATTATACAGGCATAAGTGCGACAGTATAAACATTATAAGATATAATGCAGTGTAAATGAATGGTAGACATAATAATAAATGAATGTAAACTTTAATAAAAGTTATAAGACACGCAAACCTATGTTTCGTTCCCCACCTTTAGATAAGAACTTCTTTCAGAACTGGCGCTTTCCTCCGGGCAGAACTGCGTTTCACCCCACAGAGATTCTCGAAAGAGAGTCTCAAAAGACCAAAAACTCAAAATGAGTGAAAAGGAGAAGAAAAATCACAATTTGGAGTGAATTTGGTGTGAGAAATGAGGAGGGGGAGGGCTCCTTATATAGAGGATTTGGCGCCTGAACATTCGGGCAGGTTGCCCGAACGTATTTTTTTTTTGTGCAAAACCGAGGGTATTACACTCTACCCCCTTTAAAAGGATTTCTCCCTTGAAATCAGTTCAAGTAGTCATGATGGTTATCTGCTTGAGATTCACTACCGACGTCATCGTTTGCTAGTTCAGGGTAGTACCTGTATGGTCCTTGAATGGTACTGTGGTCAATGGAATCCTCAACATCATGAAGCCATGGAGAGCAAATGGAGTTGGATTCATCCTCAGAAGATTCCCATCTTTGCTTAACAGATGGTGGTGTAGGGCGCTGGTTACATCATTTGAGGGGAGGTAGATTGAGCGTTGGAATGCTTTTTCGTGTTGTTGCTCGAATCCGGCCGCCTGACAATTTTGTAGAAGGTCCTGCCAAGATGAGGGCACGGGATTGTTTTGGGCAAAATTGTTACAAAAAAGCCATGCACGCTCTGGCGATAGGGATCGTTGTCTGTGTGGTGATGGAGTTGGTGATGCAAAGTAGTTGTGACTTAGCTCAGATCCTGAAAGAGTCACGACAAATTGCCAAGGAGGCCACTGCGTGTGTGCATCACTATTTCCATTGATATTATTTTCAGACATCTGCATAGTTATTCACGTGAAACGTTTTATTAAGGCATTTGTAAACAAAGTTCCATCATTTTATTGATAAGTGAAATAGTACATGTATCACATCATCAGTTATTACTAGAAAACAATTCAGGGTATTTCTGTTTAATTGTTACTTCTAGTTCCCATGTTGCTTCCTCGACTCCGTGGTGATCCCAAAGCACCTTCACAAGTGGTATGCTACGTCGCCTTAGTTCTTGAGTTTTTCTATCCAAAATTTGTATCGCTCTCTCCTGATACCTATTTCCTTCCTCAACCCGAACCTCGACGAGAGGGATGATATGCGAAGGATCAGGATGATACTTCTGAAGCATGGATACATGAAAAATGTCATGAACCTTAGACATGGATGATGGAAGGGACAGACGATAAGTAAGTTTGCCAATATGTTCAATGATCTGAAATGGACCGATATACCGTGGGGAGAGTTTTCCTTTGATCCCAAAGCGTTTGACACCTCTTGTGGGCTGGACTTTTAGAAAAACCAAGTCCCCCTTATCAAATTCTAGAGGTTGCCTCCACTTATCAGCATAGCTCTTCTGTCGACTTTGTGCAACACGAAGTCGTTCCTTTACTAGTGTAATCTTCTGAGAAGTCTCTTGAACTAGTTCAGGCCCCAACTGCGGTCGATCTGCAATATCTAACCAGCATACCAGAGATTTGCAAGGGCGACCATAGAGAGCCTCGTACGGTGCCATGCTGATACTAGTTTGGAAGCTGTTGTTGTATGCAAACTAAACTAAATGTAAGTACTTTGCCCATCCATCATTAAAGTCCAAAATGCAAGACCGCAACATGTCTTCAAAGATTTGAATAAGACGCTTTGACTGTCCATCAGTCTGGGGGTGAAAGGCTGTGCTCATGGTGATCTTAGATCCCATTCTATTCTGGAAGCTTTCCCAAAACTGTGATGTGAATCGAGGGTCTCGATCAGAAACGATCGTGAGTGGTATGCGATGGAGGAGTACGATCTCTCTTTCATATAGTTAAGCAAGTTTGGCAGGGTTATCAGTGAACTTTATTGGCAAAAAGTGTGCAGACTTTGTAAGTCTGTCAATGATAACCCTGATAGCATCTTGCCCTTTATTATTTCGAGGCAAGGCCGTAACAAAATCCATTGTGATGTTCTCCCACTTCCATTCTCCAATAGGTAACGGCTGGAGAAGTCCAAAAGGAAGTCTTCGTTCTGCCTTTACTTGCTGGCAAACGAGACATAGAGCCACAAAGTCTACAATCGCCTTCTTCATTCCAGAAAACCAAAATTGTCGTTTGACATCCTTGTACATCTTTTCACCCCCAGGATGCATAGCGAACCTCAAACAATGCATTTCAGTGAGCACTTCTTTGTGAACCTCAGGATCGTTCGTAGACAGAGACGTTTTTTATAGAAAATGGCCCCATCTTCAGAGACTGACCAGTAAGGAAGGTCTTGTCTGCTGAGTAGAAGTTTGCGTTTCTCCATTAACATAGGGTCGTTGGCTTGAGCGGCTGAAATCTTTCGATCCAGCTTAGAGTTGGCTGACAATTGTGAAAATCGTGATCTTGCTCCCTCGTCGATCAGTTGTAGGTTAAGATTCTCCATTTCTGTATCCAACTTTCCAATTTTGAAGTTAAGAGTACAAGCGACATAAGATTTTCTGCTCAGGGTATCAGCCACAACATTGGCCTTACCGGGATGGTAGTGGAGTTGAAAGTCATAATCTTTCAAGAATTCCAACCATCGTCTTTGGCCGGAGGTTTAGGTCTCTCTGAGTGTAGATGTACTTAAGACTCTTGTGATCCGAGAAGACCTCAAACCGTTCACCGTATAGGTAATGACGCCATAACTTCAGTGCAAATATGACAGCTGCAAGTTCCAAGTCATGTGTTGGTCAATTACCCTCATGAATCTTAAGTTGCCTCGAGGCATATGCGACAACTTGGCTTTCTTGCATTAATATAGCACCTAAGCCTTGGAGAGAGGCGTCGGTGTATAGTGAAAATCCAAGTGAATTTCTTGGAGTGATAAGTACAGGTGCCGTCGTGAGGCGTTTCTTCAATTTTGAAATGATGCTTCACAGGCGGGATTCCAGATGAATCGCACATCTTTTCGAGTGAGCTTTGTCATAGGTTCAACAATCTTTGAGAAGTCCTTGATGAAGCGTCTGTAATAGCCGGCCAAACCAAAAAAACTCTTAATCTGAGTAACAGTGGTAGGCTGCTTCCAATTTAAAACTGCTTCAACCTTAGAAGGATCAACCTCAATGCCATTTCTTGACACCACATGGCCTAGGAATTGAACTCGCTTTGCCTAAAATTCGCACTTACTCAACTTTGCATACAGCTGGTGGATTTTCAAGGTCTGGAGGACTATCTTTTGATGTATCTTATGGTATTCCTCAGTTGAGGAATATATCAAGATATCATCCACAAAAACCACCACAAATCAGTCTAAGTATAACCTGAAGATGCGGTTCATCAAATCCATGAATGCAGTAGGTGCGTTTGTTAGACCGAACGGCATGACCAAGAACTCGTAGTGACCGTACCGAGCTCTGAATGCCGTCTTGGTAATGTCCGACTCTCGGATTCCGGAGTTGTTGGTAACCGGATCGTAAATCAATCTTAGAAAAGTATTTTGCATCTCCAAGTTGGTCGAACAAGTCATCGATCCTGGACAACAGGTATCTGTTCTTGATGGTGACGTTATTCAGCTTGCGATAGTCGATGTAAAGTCGTAACGAACCATCTTTTTTGCGAGCAAACAGAAGTGGAGCGCCCCAGGGTGATGAACTTTTTTTGATGAAGCCATTACTCTTTAATTCCTTCAGTTGTTTGTCTAATTAAACCAACTCGACATTTGACATTCTGTATGGTGGAATTGAGATAGGCCCGGTCCCAAGTATGAGATTGATTTCAAAATCGAATTCCCTAACCGGAGGTAGACCAGGAAGGTCATTTAGAAAAATTGTTGGGAATTTAGATATTACCGGGACATCGTGTACTTCGAGAGGGTATAGTGTTGGTGATTTATTTTCATCACCAAGGGATAGAGCTCGAAGCTGTGCTTTGAGAAGTGCAGCAGTCGAGTTGTGTATCCATTTCCTTGTTCCCTGAATCTTGACAAACTCCCTCGTGGGCAAGGTTAACTGAACTTGCTTCTTCATACAATTGATCTTCGCATCCAGTGCTGTGAGCCAGTCCATGCCGAGGATGATGTCAAAGTCTTCAATGTCCATTACAAAAAGATCTGCATATATTATCTGTCCTGAAATTCGAAGCTCACATCGAGAGCACTGCAAATTTACGTCAGTACTAGATCCTAAAGGTGATGTGACATGGAACGTGATGTCTGTGGGTTCAGGATGCAACCCTAAATGTCTTACCAATGCAGATGATATAAAAAAATGCGTAGCACCCGAATCGAACAAGACATGCACCATAGCATTGAACAAAAAAAATGTACCTTCGACTACATTGTTGTTTGGGAGGGGTTGTTGAGTTATAGCAAATGTTCTGCCCTGGTTCCGTTGCCCTTGGTTCTGTTGGTCCTGCCTAGGTCGGGCATTTGCAGCAGGTAGTGCTTGTTGGACTTGAACAACGAGAATAGGTTGCTGAAGATGTGGACAGACATATTTTACATGGCCCTGCTGGCCACAGTTGTAACACGTCAGCCTGCGCTGCTGATGGTTCTGTTAGCCATGCTGATTGTGGTGCTGACCACCACCTCTGCCAGTGCCGTTTCGACGGCCACCCCTGCCACTATGGCCTCCGCGGCCATGATTGCGAAAACCCTGCTGGCCAGGGTAAGATTGTTCTGCCGCAGGTGTCGTGGCCTCATTCTTCAAAACAGGGGTTGGGATGACTGGGTTTTGATTATAGTAGGGCTTCTTCTTGTTGCCCTGCTGCGAGCCCTATTAGTAGAACGTTGCAGGTCGTTTTCCCTTATTCAATCTTTTCTCCTGCGCAATCTTTTCCTATTCAAAGCTCATGGCCTTGTCAACGACCTCCTTGTAAATCTTGAGATCCAAGATCGATAAGGCTTGTCGAATATCAGGACGCAGGCCATTGTAGAATTTCTCGGTCTTATCTTGCTCCGTTGAGATGGTGGAGAGAGAGTAGACCGATAATTTTTTGAACATTCCAGTGAATTCCCAGGCGGTCATGCTGCCTTGGTATAACTTGGCAAACTCCTGGCGCTTCTGCTTTTTTACTGCGCCGAGGAAGTATTCATCAATAAACATTGACTCAAACTGTTGCCAAGTTATGTTCGCTGTGTTGACCCTTGGGTTCTCTTTTACAGTTATCCACCATATATTTGCTCCATCGATAAGTTGGTAGGTCGCAAGTGGAATTTTTCGAGTCTCATCGACTCCCATTGTATCGAGAGCCTTCTTTGACTCATCTAGCCATTTCTGCACCTCATCAGCATCAATGGTGCCAGCCAAAGTAAAAGGTTGTAGCCTCTTGTACTTCGGTATCTGATCTGTTTGAGTCTCCGACCCAGATCTCACAGGTGCCTGCATAGTGGCAACCTGATTGACCGCGGTCTCACGAACGACCGTCTGAACTGTTACTTTCATTGCCTCGATAAATCAGAAGAAGAAGACTTTCATACTCGAAGGCATGGCAAAGGGTGGTGGCACTACCTACCCAGATGTAGTGGCATTGTCAGGTGTGGCCTATGCTGTTGTCGGGGGCTGCGGTTCCTGATTCTGAATCTCAGGAGGTGCCTCCTCTACTGGACGGACAGTACGTGGTCTTTCTCTCTTCCTAGTTTACATTTTCTCACTGGCAAGAAGAAAATAAAACCATGACTTAGGAACTGTAGCCAAGTATAATGTTATGGTATGCTCAGCAACAATTTCGAGAGTACTGCAATATATAAATGTCACGACCCACTCTACGTGATGTCATGACCGGCATGGGAACCTTCGAGTATTCCCTCCGTTGATACACCCGACGTCCCTTCAGCTCTCGAATACATATACGAATCCCCAAAAAGAAATAAAAGTACATCCTTAACAACCAACTAACATGATCATAATGAAATAAAATATTACTTCTCCAAATTTTTACAATTATAAAATTCTAGAGTCTTCAAAATGATATAAAACCCAACACATCCCAACCATGTGTTAAATATACAATTACCAGGTGTTATCATGTACATAATTATCAAAATACAAAACTAAATGAACAACACTTATATGAAACAAAAACAAGGGACGCTCCGCAGTCAAGCCTTCCCTTTTCCTTTTCTGCCAAATCCCAAAAGAAGATGGTGAGGTGTGAGCTACAGCCAGCTCAGTGAGTGTTCTTTTACTTTTGGATTATTTATATGTGGCATTGTAGTATAGAAATGTTTTAAATGCTAATGTATGATGCTATGCATGTTTTAATATTCCATGAAATACATTTTAGCATAATTCATTGGGATGACAATTTGGGTTGAGGCTCCTAGTTGAAATTTCCTCTTTTTGGGAATTCTCGTAAGTCTAGCGGTGATCCCAGTTGTGTACCTAGCAGAAGGTTTTATGGCTTGTGTATGGGTATGTTAGTTTAGGCTAATCTTACGTGCTGCACAACCCCATAAATTCTATTAGGATACGAGTATTGTGTGTGTGTTCAGGTACTGTGTGTAGCGCACCAACCTTGAACCCCCATACTTAGGAGGTGTTAGGATTGCATGAGCATGACTACAAATGTTATGCATCGTCTTATGTATGACTTGATCCATTATGTTAGCATGTATGTAATCTATTTCGTCATCATGATATTTCAATTGTTTTATGATCTTACCATGTTTTATAAATGCACGTATATGCCACTTGATTGTCACACCTGGGTTGCACACAGTGCCTCCTACCCAGGGTGATGAGTACCCCCACAGGGCTACTCTAGCCATAGCACCACATAATATTGTCCCATTCCGGTCCAGACCGTCATCACAAGGACATCTCCCCGGGATCATTTGTCCACACTATTCATCATGATTAAATACGAAGCAGAGTTGCTCCGCTTCCATTAATGGAAAGCTCGGTAAGGTCGTCAATTGACGTTGTGTATAGTCGTATTTGGTCTAGGGTGTATTAGTGGTTAGATTACGTCTGAAATAGACTGAAAAGTGTATCGTTTCGTATAGTAATATTAATATGCGGAGCAGGGTATAAGACTGTAAGCGCACCTGAGCGCCTTGTCCCGGGATAAAAGTGCGGGAGACTTAGTCTTCAAAAGGGGCCTCTCGGGTCATATTCTCCCCTCTTCTAACCAAGGAGGGAGAGAATAAGCCCCTACCCGCCCCCTTTCCGCTTCTAGGTTAACGAGGAAAGAGAAGACGTTGCTGCAGAAGAAGAGATTTATGCAATGGAGAAAGCCTATTTCATGGTCACGGTCCTCCATGAATATAAACTACGGAACTCAGTCTCATTACGTGTAGTCAAGGCCTCTCACTACAAGCCTACATGTGACTGAAAGCTACATTGGAACGGGGGAGTACTACATGAGACTGAAAGCTACACTAGACCTGACTTTGTAATATGCCCCTCTTACTACAAGCCTACATGGAACTGAAAAGCTATTCTTTTAAGATTTCGTACCGTTATCAGCCGTAGTGCGCTAGTTGATGAATAGTGTGGACAAATGATCCCGGGGAGATGTCCTTGTGATGATGGTCTGGACCGGGATGGGACAATATTATGTGGTGCTATGGTTGGAGTATGCCCTGCGGGGGTACTCATCACCCTGGGTAGGGGGCACTGTGTGCAACTCAGGTGTGACAATAAACCACCTATTTTTCTAAGTGTAGTGTAAGGTTTTTGTTGAGAATCAAAGAATCTTATGTGCCTCGTATGTTTGGCCATGGTGTAAAACAAGGTTAGAATGTTTATATAATAAGTATAAAACTTTGCGAGCATTTCAAATGTTTTGGTTCTGGTTTTTGTGAACATACATATATATTTCATTGAAAATCCATACGAGTCATAAAAATTCTAAGATTTGCCTCGGTAAATATCCTGATCTAACGTTCTATCGCAATCTTATGTATTCAAACTCTTTTGCTTGGTGTTTTAGTTTATTATCCAAATTCGTGTGTCCCATACCACATGAATTTGGTAATAAGGGCGTCAACCAAGTTAAGTTGTATGAACACGGTCTCTAAAACATCGGCTGAACAATAGTTCACTAATAGTATCGTCCAAGTTTACTCGTCCCATATCGTGTAAACTTAGTGATAATGTTAGTAATGCAACTTTCTCCAAATGTTTCTTTTCACACAAGGTCGTAGGTTTTCTTACTTCTACATTTTATTTAGTATCCTCCAATTTTGTTGTGTCCCATACCACTCCAAAGTTAGTGATACAAAAGAAAGAATGGTTGTAAGTTGGCCCACCAAAGATAGTCTTAAACAAAACATTTCATTCATATACATAACATACATTTTTACAATGCCACTGATCATTCTTGGTTTTCCTGCCTACTACTGCTCCTTCTAGACCTCCTACTAGGTACAGAAAGGCTGCTAGAATAAGGTGGAGAATTTGCTCGTTGCTCTTCGACGTTTTGCATACGTGTTAACAAATCACTTTGAGTCTCCTCTATTCGAGCAATGCTAGCTACGATCACATTTAACTGTTCGAATGTGTTAGTCGATTGCCCCATCGATGGTTGATCGGTCGACTGTCTCATAGGTGGAGGGTAGGCCGTAAGCATTGGTTGAAAGTATTGGTCGTACGGTTGACTCATATGTGTGGGGTAGTTGTTTTGACTGTACGGGGATCCCCTAACTGGAACCCCTTGGACATTTGGATATGCTTGGTTTAAAACGTTTTGAAACAATGGGCTCATTGGGATGTCCTGTCTTCCATAATTTGGTGCCGCCCAATTCTGTTGTTGTTGGTTCACTGGAACTTGTGAAACAGGTTGATACGGTACCTCAGGAGTTGGAAACCTTTGGTACGTAGTATTGCCTTGAGTTGGCATGTTCCAGGAAGGTGGATTTGCTGGAACTTCTTGTCTATCTTGATTTGGTTGAGATTGATTTAGGTTGGCAAATAAATCTTCATCAGTGAACAGGTGCTCAGTTGAATCATTATTCGAGGCTGGGTTTGATGTAGGGTTCTGGTTTGGCTCATTATTTGGTACTTCCCTAACATGAATCTTACGTTGACTTTTTCGGTAACAACGTCCATATTCATCTCTAATTCTTTCGCCATTAAAAGTCGCGTTGAATACTTCCTCGTCAGTTACCCCTCCACTTGTGACATATGTCTTGAAGATAGAGGATGTTGTAACTGCCTCAGTGATCTGCTTCGAAGACTTATCAAAAGTGTTGACGTTTTCCTCGTATAGTATTCTCATGATCAAGACTCCGTAGCCGAGGAGATCATTTCTCAAAGGGTTTTGAATCACTCTCAACATTTGTTGGATGATGATGTGAGGTATGGAGATTTTAATTTTCTTCTCTATGCAATATAACACAAGAAGTTGAGCCCTTGACATAATGCCTATAGTCCCCCTTTTTACCAAGATGTTGCCGGATACGATCTTTCCAAGGCCGGCAAGAGATGGTTTAAGGAGGTTGTTTGGGAGGTTGGTGTATGTTGATTGGGTGTACGGCTCTTTTGCGAGGGAATTGAATAACTGTTCGTTGGACTCTGCGATCTCTGCAACTATCTGGGGTTCGTGTGGGTCGATGATTCTATCTTCAATTGGAATCTCCGTAAGTCGTGCAATAATTTCGACGTTGATAGAAATCTTTGTTCCCCTAACTGTTGTCTCTAAAACAGGGCTGATCTCATCTTCTTGAAGTCCTACGCAATTCATGGCTCCGTAGAAGGATTTCATCAAGTTGTAGGAGACGTGGCCCTCAACTATTGTTATGTTCAACCACCCCAGTGTTGCAAGTTTTTCGTGAATGACGGGCCAGAGGCGGAGATCTCTATTGTCGATACTCCTCATAGTCATAACCTCCCTTTTGGACAATTCCTTGAGTCTAGTGGGAATTGGCTCCCTATTACCGGAAGTCGTTCCTTCACTTCAGGCCATTCTTTTGCTGAAAGGAAAATAAATTTGTGAAAAATACAAAATATATTCCTAACATTTTAAGATTTATGCTTTGTCCGTTGAACAATATTTTTTATTTTTCTCTTGATGTTTATGCCATCATTTAATCAAAATTTTCCATTAGCAATATGATGTATATATATATATATATATATATATATATATATCTTATCTATATATAGATATATATATTTAATCATAACTATATATATATTTGAATCTAAACTATATAAAAACTATATAGTTTTCTAGATATATATATTTAATATAAATTTCAACTATATATAATTCATATATATATGGTTCTAGAGATATATATATCTAATAAAATTTTTCATCCAAATTTTTTCAATAGCAATATGGCATATATATATCTCATATATACATAGATATATATATATATATATATATATTTAATCATAACTATATATATAGTTTCATAAATCATAACTATATAACAACTATATAGTTTTCTAGATATATAATTTATATAAATCTCAACTATATATAACTCATATATATATATATAGTTCTAGAGATATTTAAATGTCACACACCGCCAGGACAAGCCTAAACCTGCGGGACACTCGCGGACGGGGTGCAAATGCATTATAATGATAATAACAGTGTCAGCGGAAGCACAATTTAGTATACAAGTCTGATTTCATTAATTTCAGTATATTTTTGTACATGAAATGGTTAAGGGAACATTCTCCCAAAAATCCCCAGTGAATAACATAAATGGTACAAAATGTGGGCCTAAAAACCTGCACCCAGTCTACCCTAATCTCCTGTGAAAAATTGGATAACAACGGGGTAAGCTGCACGCTCAGTGGGTAAATATAGTTCGTGAATATAATAATTAATAAAGTAAACTTCATAACCAAATATCTTAAATACACATGAGAGCATCATAATCAATCAATATGTATGTATGAATGACACCGTCTCGTTTTGGTTTAATGACTGTACATCGCTTGAGTTCACGTACAGATGTCCCTCCCCTGGAATAACTGGGTTCTCGTTGTACGTCTCTCCTCAGGAACGACGCTCTGGATTCACGTATAGATGTCCTTCCCCAGGAGTACCCAGGTTCTCATTGTACGTCCCTCTCCAGAGAAATATAATGAATAGCGAGCATCGCTCCTAACTATTCTATGAATCATAAACCACATACATCCCTAGGTGGTGATATGTATGATGCTAATGCATGAACTGGTCCGGTCTTTACTTAACATTTAGACAGGATTTAGCAACGTCTGGTGATCCTTATCAGGGTTGGTATCACTATGTGCAAGGTTAGGACATTCAGTATTACTGTATAAGCTGATAGCTTTCAAATAAGACCAACCAGATCAGTCTCCAGTTGAGAGGTGAGACACGTGGTCTACTTAAATACCAATCGTCTAGAGCAGCTCGCTACCTCCCGTTCACTATTTAATGTTACTGAGGACAAGACTGAGTCTAGTTGAGCCAAATTGAACTCCAATTATACTGGCATAAGTGCGACAGTATAAACATTATAAGATATAATGAAATGTAAATGAATGGTAGACATAATAATAAATGAGTGTAAACTTTAATAAAAGTTATAAGAAGCGCAAACCTATGTTTCGTTCCCCACCTTCAGATAAGAACTTCTTTCGGAACTGGCACTTTCTTCCGGGCAGAACCGCGTTGCACTGCATAAAGAGTCTTGAAAGAGAGTCTCAAAAGACCAAAAACTCAAAATGAGTGAAAAGGAGAAGAAAATTTGGAGTGAATTTGGTGTGAGAAATGAGGAGGGGGAGGGCTCCTAATATAGAGGATTTGACGCCTGAACGTTCGGGCGGGTCGCCCGGACGTCCGGGCAGTCTCCCGGAACGAATTTTTTTTATTTATTTTTGTGCAAAACTGAGGGTATTACACTTAATCTTGATTGTATATCATGAATCTTCTTGAGTGTTGAGTGGATAGATTTAGGGGAAGCCTCCATCTCTGTTTGAAAGGGAGAGCTCTCATGTTTTGATGCCTAGGTCATAGGACCTTATCCATGAGAATCTAGACGATTCCTTTTATCCTTTTTGCTGATATAAAAAAGGCGGAGAGATAGTTGAACCTTGATAAACAGTATGAGTTGATAGTACGTTTTTAATATCTCATATTCATTTTGACCATGCTATCATGAATCTTTTTGGTGTTAATGTTTATCAAGTTCATTTTGTTTTGTTATCATAAAAAATAGGGAGATTGTTTGCCCAAGTGGGGTCTCCACTTAGCACTCTCCTGAGTGTTTTGATGCTAACAAACAATATAACTAATGGTGCTAATATTTCTCTCTAGTATATATTTGAGCACTTAAAATAAAGAAGAACTAATACAAGATCAAAGCACTTAAAGTCCCTCAAACAAAGGATCAACCACATTCAAAGCTTGGATAAATTGAAGGAAAGAAGAAATTAAGGTTGAGAGTCTTTGTGTGTCTAGAATTAGGATGTAGCTTTCCTTGGTTCTAGTTTGCTCAATTTCTCTCTTACATATCATGCATGCATTAGATTTTGTCTAAAATTATTTTCAAATGTTCAAACATGTTTGGCTTATGTTCTCAAACTATTTCAAACTTGTTTGAGTCATTTGAAATTGTTTTAATCAAAAGTACATTTCTACAAAGTTTTTCAAAACTCATTGGTTTAAGTTTTCAAATTAAACTTGTTTTGAACTTAAACTTGTTTATTTGTTTGAAATGATTTCAAAATATTTTAACCATCAAAGTAAATGTATTTCAATCATAATTTGATGCCCAAATAAGCTTATAAATTTAGGATTTCAAAAAATCATGGCAACCTAAGTTTTCACACCCAAAATATGTCCAAATAAACTCAAACTCTTTCAAAGTATTTGATAGCTTTCTCCGATGGGTTTGAAAATGGTACCAATGGATTCAAAATGATCTTTCCATAACTTTTAAGCTATTATGTACCTATATTTGGCTTAGGATAGGTCGGGTAACAAAACGAAGCAAAAACACTTAAAAACTGCGAAATCGCTAGTGCTTGCTAGCATAAAGAGCCAGCGCGCTAGAGACTGAATTTTGTGAAATTCAAGCTCTGGACTGAGCTTGCGCTGTAGGGACGTTTTGGGTGTGATTCCAACGGTCAAAAACTTTGTTTTTTAGCCACCAACGGCTAGTAACTTGTGTCTAACAACTAGTACTTATTTCTAATCTATAAATACATGTACTTAGGCCATTTTAAACACAGGAGATACACAAATGTGAATATAGGGAGTGTTCTTCAAGATCTAAGGATTTGCATAATTTCAAAATCCCTAAAATAGGAAAAAGGATTTGAAAACAAGGATTTTCTCAAGCTTTCTTGTTGTGCATCATTCAAAGTGTTTTCAAATGCATACTTGAGCAACATTGAAGCAAAGAAGGTAAAATCCATGATTTTAAGGTCTCTCTCTCTTTGAGCTTAATTTTCATATCTTGTAATTGGTTGAATATTTGATTTGAGCTTCATTGTAATTGTTCTATCTACATGGATCAAACATTTTTCTTGTAATTTCTTTAGTATTTTGTTTGTTTCTAGTTGAAACAAACCAAGTCAAGTGATTGTGATATTACTTGTGATTCCAAGGTTGGAATCAAGTCTAGGTTCATCCTTATCCCGTAAAAGGATATACAGTTCTTCTTTATCCCCAAAAGGAAATCGTAGGTTCATCCTTAACCCATAAAAAGGATAGGTTTGTCTTGAACCTTGAAAAAAAGACATTGGAACGGTTTGATTCACATCCTTGAAGTGAATCTGGTATAATGGAATCCTAGGGACAGTTTCTCTAGGCGTGGAGTAGGAAAAGGATTTTTCGAATCACTTAAAAATCCTTATGTACAATCTTTTCATTTTGCACTTTATTTATGCACATTGATTTAGTTTGAGTACCTAACTTAAATCAATCAAAGGATTTCCACAAAGAATATAGAATTTTTCAAAACTGGCCATAACACCTAAATCACCCCACCTTTGGGTGTCTTCACATAGGAGCGAGGTCCCTCATCAAGAACTACTGACTCTATAAATTTTTTTATTTTTCCTTTGACTACAGGAGTGCGTTCCTATTAAGAGGTGCACGTTCCTTTTTCCTTGATCAGAAAAATCTGAGTCTCGGGAAAAACAACAGGAACGTGTTACTTAAACTATGATTAGAAATATTTGAGTTTTAGAAAAATGCACAGGAGCATGTTCCTTCACGTTAAAGTGATAGAAATTCAATTTTTTGATCGAAAAAAGTTTAAGACGTTGTCAAACATATAAACTAACTTTCAAAACATTCTTGATAAGTTTAAAACACATTTGACAAAGATAAACATGTGTAAAACGATTGATTAAAACAGATGAATAATACATTTGATACCATGCACATAAAACGATAAAACCATGCAAAGTTGGTAAAACGAATGCATGATAATCAATGATAAATATATGTATGATAAAAAATTTTAACTATGTGACTGCATAATAATCATGATACTGCGCGTGCATGCATGATCAATATAATAATAATGTATACACATGAATATGATAACCTATATGCATGATTTTCAAAAAGATGCAAGACATATTGTGGTTGGAACATGTAATGGTTACTCTATAACACTAAGATTTTAAACAAGAATTATAAACATGAAGCAGTTGAATCTTTGTGCAATACTGTTCCATCCACATGCTTTGACAGTATAGTTGTATCCATCTAATATAGCTAGTAAGTACTGAAACAACTACGCCAAAGAGATTAGTGATCACAAGTATGTTGTTTGTAATCATAAAAAAAAAACACGGTGAGAGTCGTTACATCAATAGTTCGGCTTCCTCAAAGCCTACCTCTACTACTTGACCTCCCCGGTCAAGATTTCCCAAACATCCACAAACCTTAATCCAACTTATGAGTGTGGTTCAAACCGTTATAAATATCATTTTCTGGTTAGGAAAACTTCACGATTGGCTAACCCGCCAATCTAAAATACATCAAAGGATTACAATGATAAGGAGAATGTTCTTTACCAAACAACTCTCAAAGAGTGTGCAAATTAAAATGAATACCTTCCAAGTGTAAATTAGCCAAAGGATGTAAAAAAAATGAAGCACAAACTGATTTGAAGGAAAAACCTCTTTGGATTTTGATTTGAGAAAGATGAAGTTGAAGCAAGTAAATAAAAAAATAAAAAAAAAACTAAAAAAACCCCTTTGTGATTACTTGAAATCTCTTGAAAAATGTCTTCTCAAAGATGAAGAATGATGGCACAGGAAATATCTTCAAAGTGATTGAAAGCTTGAGAAATTTTACTTGAAAGCTTGATGAAAACACTTGCAAACTTGAAGAGTTTTCTTCTTAAAGATGAAGTTCAAAAAACTTTAGAAACTTGTTTTCTTTGTCAAAAATGTGGAGAACAAAGTGTGGAGCACAAGTTTAAAAATTCGCAAAAGGTCGCTCACAATGAGCTTAGGCACATATTTATAGAAAATATGATTTGAAAAAGTAGGAACCTTGTTTCTGTTTGAGGAACCACGTTTCTGTTTAAAAATGGTAAAAGATTGCATTTTGCCAATCTTTACGGAAACATGTTTCTGCTTAAAAATCCAAATTTTGCCAAAATCATAGGAAACATATTTCTGTAGGGGAAACACATTTTTGCTCTTTAAGTTGCAGAAAGTTGCTCTCTGAACTCACAGGAGGAAATGTGTTTCTACCAAAATAAGTGAAAATTCAATTAAGGCCAGTAAGTAGAAACTTAACTTTATCTCAAAAATTGAAGTTCAAAACATGTTCTCATGATAAACCAACATTAAACACATTTGAATGAACTTAAAAACAGAAGAATTGATATACTTTTGATGGTTAATGATAAATAGGTATTTAGTATATGTTTTGAAGCATGTTTTAGGTGAGTTTTAGAGTGTTTGGTTCATATATTAGGTTAGTTTATCATAATTTGGTTATTTGATAGTTTAAGTTTCTTTTGGTATTTTATGCCTTATTTTGGTGTTTAATTTTATAAGTTGGTTTAGTTGATCATATAAGTGTTTTACTTATTGGTTTTGATTTGTTTTGTAGGTGTTTAAATGTATTGAACATGAATTTGAATGATGGAAACAAGTTACAACAAGTTGGAATGCAAGAACATGAAGAATGCAAGTCAAAGGAGATGATAAAATGGCCAAGTCCACAAGAAAAGAGGAACAAGAATGTGCAAAAACCCGTGACTGGGCGCTGCGGCACCGAGACTTTCTATTTTTCGCGACTTTGGAATTTTGGCCATAACTTTCTCAATTTAACTTCGAATTGGACGCAGTTTGTTTCTACTTCTTCCTTAATTAAATTACTACATGATGAGAGGGTTTTGAGAGGGATAGAGAGTGGAGAAAAAGAGGAAAAATGGAGAGGAAGAAAGCGGAAGTGCGACAGAATTAGAAACCTTCTAACTTTGTTGCGAACTTTCCTAGTTTGACTTGGAGTTTCTTATTGCGACTTCCTATGGACCTGTGGCTCTATAAAGACCACTGTTTAGGGTTTTCAAAGCATCATAGAAGGGAGAACAAGGAAAGAAGACTAGCAACGAAGGAAAGAGAAGATCTTGAAGTTAGAGACAAGGGAGAGAGATTCGACATCCAAGAGTTCTAGTTTGTTATTTCTATGTTCATATTCAAGTTCAAGTTATTACTAGTTTTGTGTTTCTATTAATCAAGCTATGAACTAATTTACTTTTCTAGAGGATAGATGGATCCTATACTTGATTCTATGTGTTAAGATTGCATTATGTTTATTATTAATTGATTCTTCATAGTTATTTATATTTTTTTAGGTTTAATGCTTTTAATCTCTTGATCGCTGATTGAATGATATTAGACTTGGGGGTGGCACTCGAGAGAGGATTTCTTGGGTTGGAACAGGATAATTATAACCTAAGATTATCATAGAATCGAGAGATTTATGATATCTTTTGAAGTTGTAGGAAGAATCACAAAACCTAATGAGTTGCTAGGGTTTTGGTTTTTATCGAGAGATCGAAATCAAGCTTTGGTAATATGTTCTAGTTCGACACTTGAGACAGGGAATTAGAGACTTTAGGATTCTTAACTTATAAACTAGAAGTGGATATTGATAATAGACATAGCTAATCTACATAGATGGTGGTTGGGTGAAGTTGAATCTCTGGACTTTTTCTCTATTGGTATCTATCCATTGTTTAATTGCTTTTATATTTACTTTTATTTAATTGTTTAAATTACCTGAATTTTACATCTTGATTGTTTAGATAAAGTTAATAATTAGTGAAAATGGTATTTAGTAACTAGAGTACAATCCCAAAGGATGACAACACGATATCTTATCGGTTTATTATTACTTGACACCGTACACTTACGGTTTTGCACGAATAGTTAAATCATAAATTGAAAACATTTTGATCAACATGTGAAAATTTGACTTGCATGCAAAAAGGTTGACTTTTCAAAACAAATATGATTTGAAAATCATTTTAAAACATGTGCAATACTTTGGCTGAGACAAATGGAAAGCACTCTACAGCCGTATATGAATCTAAGCAATTACAAAAATATTACAACTTGTTTTTCATGCTTTGATCCACTTCGAGCTTTGACTTTGACTTTTCTGTTGACTTATATGATTTGATAATTTATGCACTAAAACAACTTAGTCAAAGGGATTAGCAATCAATAGAGTGTTGTTTGCAATCATCAAAACACACAACGGTGATAGTAATTATACCAACACCACACACCCAAATGGCGAAGACTATGACCACCTGTGAGCTAGAAACCCCAAAGTAGCAAAGACTATGACTACCTATGTGCCACATACCCAATGTGGCAAAGGTTATGGTCTCCAGTAAGCTACATACCTCAAAGTAGCATAGTTACATCAACTCACCAACAAGAGAGTGAGGTCAATCACATAAAATCAGAATAAACTATTAACGAATAATAACAAACATACAACACGATCGAGCATGCCGATATAAATTTTTTAAAAGAAAGCACAGCTGAATTAAAGAAATAAGTCGAAGTCCCTAAGCGCCAACAACAATGACACCATAGGGACCATCAGAAAGTTAAGGCCTCGTTCGACCCTCCTCAAAACTGAGCTAATATCCATAGAAAGAAATCAGACAACCTTGCAACACAAAACACGAAACCCCCTAAACTACCAACAACTAAAGAACACCACCCTCAAGCTCTTCAAGCTTCCTCACCATTTCCTGTGAACTCCTTGTCGAGAAAACTAAAGTCCCACTTTAGGTGTTGGTGAATGATCGTCGTCCTCATGTCTCCCTTCCCCGTATAATAGCCCTGGTCATTCACTTCCTTCTGCATCCTCTCATTACCCACGCACATGTCTTCCATCATGGGATGAGCCTCGACCAAATCTGCTTCATTGTGCTTTGTTACTCGCCGAGCCCTAGCAGCATCCCTATCACACTCAATAGCCTTGGCGAAATACTCCCTAACCAACTTATGTTATTTGGATAAGCACAGGTAGCAGTTGTATTGTATCCCTATCAACATTGCGTTGGACTCGTCCTGAGCAGTACCCATTCTGTAAGCACGCAACTAAAAGTTATAGCTTGAAACCAATTTTCACATGTACAGTTAAATAGGCAAAGTTACCTAAGTAAGCTGAACGATCACATCCCCCCACAGGGATCAAAGTGTACACCCTGAGTTTCCTGGGCCTCCCCGCTCATGAAACACACCTTGGTGCCTCGATTCACATACGCAACGTAATCCTCAACTTCCTCCATTGGGGTTGGGTCTGTAAACTCTAAACAAGGGACTTTTTCTTCTTGATGGGAGAGGGGCCTTGCGAAGCCTTCTTTTTCCCCTTTCCCGAGGATGAAGTAGGAGGAACTAAACCAAACATGGGTTCAGAGGGTGGAGGAGAATAATCGATTTTGTTTGACTGAGCAAAAACGGAGCTAGGGGATTTCCATGCCATCTTTTCCTCATCCTCAGCCGGTAGAGGAGCCATCCTCAACTTAAAACATGGACTGTGAAGCCCCGCTAAAATTCTAAGGCAAAAGGCTTAACATGTACGTAACACATTGAAGTAATCGAAGATTTTGAACTCGTAAAAACCCTAAATTGATGGAAACCCTATAAAACCAAGTTTTAACCTTGAAAATCATGTCGAGAGAGCCGAGGACAGAAATCGAGCAAAAACATAAGGAAAAGGGAAATAGCGCACCCCACAAGGTGGGGAACGTGCTCCTTACCGTGGAGGAGCGCGCTCCACCATTCTTGAGGGGCTCTAGACTGCAGGAGCAGTCATGAAATGCGCTCCTCAGCCCGAAAGTCTATGAATACACCCAATTTTATCCATTTTTTAACTTTGCAACTTTTGCTAAAAGAGAGAGGGTGTCACGACCCCCTCCATAGGATGACGTCATGACAGGCACAGAATACCATATACACCATACCAAAATGTATATGGTACCTTGTCAACCTCTTCCTGAAAGAAATTATATAAAATCCACTAAAAAGTTTTGCCAGAACCTCCCCATAAATACAAGGTTCCACATACACCTAATAATCTCATCATGTATCCACAATTTCAAACACATGAATCAAAAGCATTTTACATCCATAAATATATCAACCTATACATACATGATATCAAGATTAAGATCTCACATACACCTTTCCATATCGTCATATGTATCAACTCAACTTATATACAACTCACTAACCATTTTATACATAGTTTAGTGTTATATCTATATATACATATCCAAAATATGAAACATAACCCATAGTTTCCAACTCATACATACATCCAGAAAAGAGAAGCGGTGCATAGCTCAACCCTCTGTAACCTTGCCCTTGCCCTTGTAATCACTACCTGTAATGAGAGGAAATTGAGGTGAGCTATAACAAGCTCAGTGAATAATCTATCAGTGGCATTACGTATGCATTTATAATCAGAACATGACATTTAAACATCATAAACCCGATATGTAATACATGCAAATATTCATACATGATTGAAATACAATTTTTGTGCCACTCTATACATATCATACAATGCATAAAGTAAATAGTAAATCTTTTCAATCCTGGTACATGAGCACATCATTCCTCTTAATGCATATTTGAGGAACATCTGCCTCATCTGACCATCTTCTCAAATCATTCCAAAGGCCTGACCCATAAGTCACTTTCATACAAATTTACCCCCGAAGAAATTGATCTCATACCTTTCTTACTTTAATAAGCCTAGGCATGTTCGATATTTAAAAATACAATTTAATGCAATCATTCATGCTTTTATTTCATAAAACAAGGTTTATTTAAATACAATGCCACACATAAGACCATAGATAGAAATACTTAGTATGCGCAAAAATTTCTAAGTTCAATACTTTTCCCAATACTTTACTTAACCCAATTAGCTCAACTGGCTAACTTGCACACTTTACAACACCATGTACAGCACAAGCAGCTTAATGTGTGTGTTGTCCAATTCACCAACTTCACAATTTCTCTCACAAATCTCTGCAATTATCATTGCCAAACTATTCCCAATCAATAACCAATCTTAAATCACATCTAAAACAAATCAAAACACCAACTAAAACTATCCCCAAACCCTCAGTTGCTTCATCATAGCCGGGTTGGAAACCCATCATTTTCAACCATGAATTTCACAAATTCAACCATCAATTAACTTAGAATTTAGCAAGGAATCAATCACCTATCAATTTCACACCAATTGCCACCAAATTCCAGTTTAAACACTCTTTTCCAACATTCCGAACATTTCCAAATATGTCTGACAATACGCACTAGTCAATGTACAAGTTTGACTTACATATATGGGGTGTTACGAAGGGTTTGAGGGACGAATTGGGGGCGTTCTTGGGTGATCCAAAGGAGCTCCAAAGGTGTTCTATAGGGTGATTTGAGGCATCCAAACACCAAACTAAGTAGATTTGAGGTATAATCTCCTACACTTCTTGAGATTTTGGGTTTCTTGTTGCACAAGCTATCACGCTCAAATGGGGTTAATGAAATTATAAGGGTTTCTTAAGGTTTGAATGATGTTTTTAAAGGATTCTAGATATGTTTAGCATGTTTTCAAACATTAATTGAGAGATTTGATTTTTTTGGAGGGATTTTTGGAAGTTTTATTGTTCTTCAAGCAACCAAAGGGATTTTGAATTAATATTGAGATATGTGTTGTCATTCATGCTTTTCTTTGGAGATTTAACTTTGTTAGATTTAATGCTAGAGAAACTTGAATATTTTGTGTTGATCTTAGTGGTTATCCACTTAGATTCTTCCTTGTGTTTTGTTGCTTACAAACAATATAACAAATGGTGCTAAAGAGTTCATCTAGTATGTTTCAGCACCAAAGATAAGTCAAAAAGCCAATACAAGAATATTCAAGTGATCTCAAGTCAAATCAATTGGAACAAACAAGCCCAAAGTCAAAAGGTTGGACGAGTTGACTTAAAGACGAAAGGATGAGAGCTTACAAGATTACTTAGAATTAGGTTGCAATTTTTCTGATCTCCATATTGCTCATTTATTTTCCAATCATTCCATGCATGCATTCATATTTCACTTAGTCAAAATGCTTTTATAAATCAAATTGTTTTTAGAAAAATCAACACTTTAACTTTATGTCTAAAATGACTTAACAAAAGTTTTGAACTTCACATTCTTTCAAATTAAGCATTCTCAAATGTATCTGAATCTAAGTTTTAAAAGTCAAACTCATTTTCACATAGTCAAACTTTTGATTTTCACTTAAAATGGTTTAAACACTTGCATGAACTTCAATTTGATTATTTTCAAGTGTGTTTAATGTTAATTTATCGAGAAAACGTATTCTGAACTTGAAATTTTCAACAAAAACCAAATTTCTACTATTTGGACAGGCAAAAACACGTTTCCCCTTTTGGGAATGCATTTCCACCAGTCCTTAGTGCATTTTCACTTAAACACAGGTAGAAACGTTTTTTCACAGCTGGAACGCGTTTCCACTTGCCCTCAAAAGCATAAATGCGTTCCCACCTTAGTAAACACATTTCCTTAAAGTAAAAATGAGTTTCACTCACGAAAACACGTTTCCATAAATTTTAGCAGAACAACTAAAAATGCCCAAACATGCGTTTCCGTGAAAGCTAAATGCTTGATTTGCAATGTTTTTGAAGAGAAACGAGTTTCCTGTTATTTCTAGATATTTTCTATAAATTCATGTCTTAGCTCAACATGACCAACTTTTGCAAAATGCGAAACTTGTGCACATCATTCTATTCCCCACATATTTGCCAAAAATACAAGTTTCCTCAAGCTTTTGAAGTTCATTTGGAGAAAAAATCATTTCAAGTTTATTCGTGATTTCATCAAGCTTTCATGTGGTAATTTCAAGAATTTCATCACTTTGAACAAATCTCTGGTGCTTTCCATCTACTTCCTTGAAGAGATACATTTCAAGAGATTTCAAGTGATCGAAAGGGTTTTTGATTTCAAGCTTCATCTTCATCAACTTTAAATCAAGAATCCAAAGAGAACCTTTCATTTATCAGCTTGCACTTTAACTTTTGCATTAATCATTCAAGCTTTTCAACAAACATTCAAATGAGCAATGGGTTCATGAAAGATATATTGTTGTAAGTTTTTCTCAATCCATGAGATTTATTTTCATATCTTGCATTGATTGAATGAAATTCGCGCGTACGGGCGGGGTGTGACCTTGAAATTGTAATATCTTGCGTTTCATTGTAATTGTTCTAAGGATTTGGAACAAACATTTATGATTGAGTTTCAAGGATTTGTTTCTAGTTGGAACAAGTCAAGTTAAGTGATTATCAATCACTTGTGATTCCAAGGTTGGAATCATAGGGCTAGTTTCACCCTTTATCTTGAAAAGGGTGAATTGGTCCATCCTTAGCCCATGAAAAGGATTTTAGGTTCTTCCTTATCCCGCAAAAAGAAGTAGAATGTTCATCCTTAGCCCGTAAGAGGATAGGTTTGCCTTGAACCTGTAAAAAAGTATTTGTAATGGTTTAATTTACACTCGTGAAGTGAATTCGAGATAGTGGAATCCTAGAGAAGGTTTTTCTAGGTGTGGAGTAGGAAAAAGTTTTGTGAACCACGTAAAAATCTTGTGTCTTAACATTTAATTTTTTGTATTCATCTCTTACACATGATATACATGAACAAATGCTTTAAATACAAGATTAACATAAGATAAATTAAAACTGTCTTAATTGGGTGTCCAACATTATGATTATTGGGTGTTTTGAAGTTAGTTTCCAGATTTGAGTTCTTGGCCATCTACAAGGGTTTTGGTAGACAAAACCTTGAGATATGTTGAATGAATGGAGGCCAAGGAACTTTGGATGATCTTGAGTGTGTGAAAACGCATAAATCCCAAATACCCTTTGTCTCTACAAATGGGTATGGGAACCATTAACAAGGCTTAATAAGGAATGATTCCTAGATAAAAAGGTTGAGTGATTAACATAATTGAAAGTGATTAGAACGGTCGGAAACTAGTAAGGGTAATTCTAGTGTATGAGAACCTTGAAGGGAGGTTGAAAGTTCTAATTAAACAAGTAAAAAGTTGAAGAAAATGAAGAATATGTATGCTTTATTTCAAATATTGATGATTGTTCTACTAGCACAAATGATCTTTCTTTTGATGAGTTGTCTATAGAGCATAAGGACCTCCAAATAGAATTTGACAATCTCATCCAAAAGAATGAGCAACTTAAGAACATGATAACCAATGCTTTGGATGAGTTGGAAACTCTCTAAATTGATTATGAAAATGTTCTTGAGGAAAAAGAAGCTATTCTTGAAGAAAAGGAAGAAATTGAAAATGATCATATAAGTCTTCAAGAAAAATTAGAAGAGTATTAGTAGCTAAGATTACTAATGAGAAAGAAGACTTAAAACTTCAATTGCAATTAGAGAAAGATAAAACCTCCACACTAGAAAGACAAGGACGCAAACCTAAGTTTAGTTTAAGTGCAAAACATGTCATAGGAACACTAGAAATCCTTTTAAGGATAAATATGATAAGATGACATGGGTACCTAAAGATTTACTCCTAGATGCTAGAATTACAAAATCCAAAGGAGTATGGGTCCTAAAGACTAAGGTTCACCGGATCACATAAATTCATACTATTAAACCATAACCTTAGTTATTTGGTATTAGACATTTAGGCCTTAAACACTTTAGGCATCTTCCATTTTTTTGTCACAGATGCTGATTTATATTTTATTTGTGGCACTTGGAAGTAATTTAGGCTTAATCAAATAAGTTTGATTTATTATGCCTATGTTTGCCTAAAGTTGTTGATCACATTGAACTTGTTTAATGCTTAATTATATTGTTCAATGATTGATTGATACAAATCATACTTTTGTGCATTCACTATCTCATGTCAATTGTATGCTTATATTAAATGGATTGTACTTCATGGTTTTGTGGAACTTCATCCATTTAATAGTTATGAGATTTTATGAACATTGTCAAAGTATTTGATTATGACATGAGTTTGCTCAAAATTAAATTTTAGTTGCTCAAATATGTTCATAAGCTCATATTCTTGGAGTTGGATTAGAATTAATGATTATCAATTTAAGTCCATCTATCTTGTATTTCTGGATCTAAATGATATGTATATATATCATTTGAATATACAAGATATTGAATAGTTGAAGTTGTTGGCCCAGAAATGTGTCCAAGAGTGGGATGAATTGGACAAATTAGCAGGTTTTACTTTTGAAAATAAATTGCAAATGAATAATGAAAGTACAAGAAATAAATAGCAAAGTACATTGGTATTTATAATGGTTCGGCTATATGCCTACCTCCACTACCTTATCTCCCCAATTAGGATTTCTCAAACTTCCACTAAGGATACCTCTTCACAGGTGAGGATAATACCTATTACAACTTCTCAACTTCACAGGTGTGAGAAAACCTTTACAACACTTAGCTTCACAGGTGTGAGCCTACCTATCTCACTTAGCTTATAGGTGTGAGTGAACCTAAACCACTCAACTTAGGAGCATGAGTCAACCTAATTCACTCAGCTTACGGGTGTGAGTCAACCTACACTATCCTTACTCTAAGTATAAACAAACAACTTAACTAGCTACTTCAAGTTACAAGTAGAACTGAAAAAATCGAGATTTCTTATACAAAGACAATCTCAGATATACTTACAAATGAATCTTTGAACCTTTACTCAGTAGATGCATAGCAAGATAATGAAGTTTAGAAATGACAGAGAAAAGTAAAATATTACTTCTCTTTCTTTGGTTACTCTCAAAAGATGTAAACTGAAGTTCGATTTATCCAAAGATAAAGTTTAAAAATCACAGAGTTCACAGCTTGAAAAACAATTTAAGAATCAACATTATTTCAAATAGTGCAAAAATAAATTTCCTAAAAGTCTTTGAATCTTGTTCAAGGTATGTATTTATAATTCAATCTCTCGTGTAGGTGGTAACCCTGGTAGATCATCTAGAAATACATCTCGGTACTCACGAACCACCAAAATATATGATACCTGAATACTTGTATCCTTCCCCTCCACTAGCTTAATACTAACCAAAACACCCACTTCTTCATCAGTAGCCACCCTACCTTGAGTGGGAGGCTTTGAGGTTTTCATACCTCTATCGACAAATGAGGGTTGTCCTGTTGCTACATTAACCCTCATGACCCATGAGAGATATTTTGATAATTACAAGCAACATCACAAACCATATTCTATATAATGATGATATATGTAACTTAATGCAAGAGCTTGCTAAAAGAGTTATCAAGTCAAATAAATTTCGCGTTGGACAAAGCTCATCAGAGGCTATTGTAACTACTTCTTAGTTTGTTTAGACTATCTTAGGCTTGTAGAGCTTCAATTGATTCGCCTTAGAAAATTCATCGTACCTATCAAAGGTTTCAAAATGAATTTTCACAAAGTTTCATGATTTCGATCTTCGATGAAAATGAGTAGTTTGATTGATTGATTCGAATGGTTTCAAAGGAATTTCAAATTCTTTAAATGATCTTTGTTCATTTGATTTAACCCGAAGTGCCTAAAAATTGATTTAATTCATCGAATTACAAAATTGAAAAACAATTGAACTTTTATCAGTATCGAGCAGGACTCTCACAACGTTTAGGACGCTCAAGCAGTGGCTAGTTCACTTAAAATTAGGCGGCATACACTGCAGGACGCTCAAGATTTCTGGGAAATCTGGGAGAAAGTTCCAGTAAAACGATCAAGTAGAGTAGCGCCCTCCTTGAACTGACTGAGTTCAACTCACTCTCGGGTTGACATTCCTTCAGGATGCTACTGTTACTTCAAAACCCTCAAAAGCAAGTTGAGTCTTTTGGACTTTAACTTGGGAAGACGTTGTAAGAGCTACAGGATGCTCATAAACAACTATCAGAAAAAAAAAAAAAAACCAGATGTCTCACCTGTGCGAACTGTCAACTTTCTGAGACTTTGCTATTTTTGTGTAAGCGTTGTTTTGACAGAAATTTTCAAAGTCTTTCTTAACACCATTGTCATGAATAAACTTATCCGTTGCATCTGAAATTCAAATTAAAGATTTAGGGTTTTTGGGAGATTGAAACCCTAATGCATTATATATATATGCAACTAAGAGTCGTTGCTCATACACTTATACAACACTTGAAATCTGCGCTCAAAACTCTTTGAAATTTAGCGCATTTTATCTTTGAAAAAAAATAGAATTATTGTTACATATCTTGATTCAAAAGCTTTCTAGATTTATTGATTGGGATTTAAAAATCTCTGAAAAAATCCAACGATGGCAAGAAAGGCAACCTCATTGTCGCTGAGCTTAAACTTTATCCATTTGTTGAACAGATTCATCTGTGGTTCATTTGCTTAGTAAGTTATTTGCTTTTATTCTACGTAAGGGAATCAACATTTCAAATTTGTACTGATTATTGTGAAGTGACGGAGAGTCACTTGAGCTTGGTTTAGCTCACTGCGTAATGGTTGTTCCACATCCGGGAAGTTGAGAAATCTATAACAGTTTAATCCTCACCCATTAAAATGGTTGGTTAGTGGAGTTTGAGAAAATCATAATCAGGGAGATTACGTAGTGGAGGTAGGCAGGATTCGAACCACAATAAATCTTTTTTGTTCATTTGTTCATCATTGTTTATTTTCTGCTATTTTCATTGTGCTTATTATTGAAAGGTATAATCGACACTTTTTCCAATTCACCTCCCGTCTTGGACATTTAACTAGGCTAATAAGTGGTATCAGAGTAGGTTGACGATGAAAGGATCTAACAATCTTTGATTACTTATGGCAGGACAAAGCTCTAAGGATACTATCTTAGGTAAAGGTCACTCCACAAACAGACCACCATTTTTCAAGGAAGAAAATTATCTTTATTGGAAAACTAGGATTAGATTTTATCTTACAACCCAAGACCTAGAAATGTGGTATGTTGTGACAAAAGGTTGTTCAAAACTTACCAAAATAGTAGACGGAATAGCAGTTTCGAAAGAGTTTGACGAGTGGAATGTCAAAGAGAAAAAGAGAGAGAGTTGTTGAATAACCAAGCCATGAACATTTTTTTGTAGCTTGTTTAGTGATGAGTTCAATAGGATTAGTACTTGTGAAACAACAAAAGAAATATGGGAAAAGCTTGAAGTAACCCATGAAGGAACTTTGCAAGTCAAAAAAGCTAAGTTGCAAATGTTAATAGAAGTCTATGAGACTTATAGAATATAGGAAATCGAGTCAATATCTGAGGCAATTGCTCGTTTAAAAAAACGTTAATGAAATGAAAACCTTAGGCAAAGTGTATGATCAAGAAGAAACCATTAGGAAATTCGTAAGAGGTTTACCCAAGATATGGGAACCTAAGGCAGCCGCCATTGAGGAAGCCAAAAATCTGGCCAAGTATACCTTTGATGAACTATGTGGTTCATTAGTGGTTCATGAGATGAAACTGAAAAATTGTCAAGCCCAAACCAAAATAGAAGATAAAGGAAAGAAAACCATAGCCTTGAATGTGAATACCGAATCAAAAAGCTCATCGGAAGATGAAAATAGTGATGAGGATATCGCAATGTTGTCTAGAAAGTTCAATAGACTTATTAGGAGAAAGAGAAGGTTTAGCTCAAACCAAAATTTTCACAGAAAAGAAATTCGGAACAAAACCTACTGAACTAATTTGTTTTGGTTGCAACAAACCTGGTCATATGAAGAATGATTGTCCTAACAAATACAAAAAGAATTTCAGCACAAAGAGGACGGCCAAACAAGGTACTAAAAGCAACTTGAGATGACACAAGTTCGAGTGAAGGTGATTCAAATTCTTAAAGCAACAAAACTATTATTTGCCTTATGGCAAATACTGAGGTAAAATCTAAACCATGTGAAGAAAATGTTGATCCTTTTAGTACTCAAGATTATGATATTGCTAAAATTTGTCTTTGATAAAGAAATTAAGAAAAACACTAAGCTCAAAAAGAATTTGATGGAAGCTCTTGAAGAGATTGAATCTCAACAAGAGAATCTTGATGAACTCTCATTAGACAATGAGCAATTAAAAGGATGGTTGATAGGTTGAAGAATGAAAATGACTCACTTAGAAATAATAATGAAGATCTAACCAATGCAGTTCTTAAGTTTACTAATGGACAGAAAATGTTTGACATGATGTTAGGTGCTCAAAAATGTGCATTTGATAGAGCAGGAATAGGTCACACTCAAGGGTCAAAACAAAAAGATTATAATACTTTATTCACCAAAAGACCTACAAGTCATAACTGCAATAGGAAAGGCCACATTGTACTAAGGTGCACACTTAGGAATGTAAAGAAATGAAAACTTGCATGGGTAGAAAAGAATACTCTTATTGATGCTAACATGAATGGACGAAAAGCAACATGGGTACCAAAATCAAAAGTGTTTTATGTTGTGTAGATGGATACAATTAATGGAGACACTTGGTACCTTGATAGTGCTTCAAGACATATGACTGGAGATAAGTCAAAGTTCTCGTGCATGGAAAAGAATAAAGGAGGGAACGTGATGTTCAAAGATAACAACAAAGGAAAAATTATTGGTATTGGTACCATTGGTAATGATTTTCTTTCCATATTTGATGTTCTTTATGTTAAGGACCTAAAGCATAATTTCTTGAGCTTAAGTCAATTATGTGACAAGGGTTACGTAATATCTTTTGAAGCAAATAGGTGCATTGTTAGACATCTTGAAAATTCAATTGCATTCATAGCATCTAGACATAAGAATGTGTATTGCACAAATCTTGATGATATGGGAAAACAGAATGTTTCATGTTTGAGTGTTATAACTTTTGATGATGCATGGCTTGGGCATAGAAGACTAGCACATGTTAGTATGGATAATACATCTAGACTTGTAGAATGATCTTGCCAAAGGTATTCCTAAAGGAGTATACTTGAAAGACAAGGTGTGTAAACCATGTCAATTAGGCAAACATACCAAATCATCTTTTAAGAGAAAGAGATGTTTGTCCACTACTAGAGCTCTTGAATTGATTCATATGGATCTTTTTGGACCAATACGAACCCAAAGTTTAAGAGGTAAATCATATGCATTTGTAATACGAACCAACTAAGGTTGAAGATGCATTAAAAGATGAGAACTGGATTCTTGCTACGCAAGAAGAGCTACGACATTTTACTAGAAACAAAGTATGAGAATTGGTTCCTGGGCCATCTCATCTAACTATTATTGGAACAAAATGGGTATTCAGGAATAAAAGGATGAACGAGGCGTCATTGTCCGAAACATAGGTAGATTGGTTGCCTAAGGGTATAACCAAGAAGAAGGCATTGACTATCAAGAAGCCTTTGCCCCAGTAGCAAGATTAGAGGCTATTTGAATGCTACTTGCCTATGCTTGCTATAAAAACTTTCCCTTTTACCAAATAGATGTAAAAAGTGCCTTTCTAAATGGCCACATCAATGAAGAGGTATATGTGGAACAATCTCTAGGATTTGAGGACTCTCATCACCCGGAACATGTATTCAAACTCCATAAAGCTTTGTATGGATTAAGACAAGTGCCTAGAGCCTAGTATGATAGGCTTAGTTCTTTTCATGCAGATCACAACTTTCACAAAGGAAAGGTAGATCCCACTCTGTTCATCAGATACCAAAATTCTGATATGCTGCTAATTCAAATATATGTGGATGATATCATTTTTGGTGCTTCAAACAAGAATCTATGCAATGAATTTTCGAAACTTATGCAAGAAGAGTTTGAAATGAGTATGATGGAAGAGATTACATACTTTCTTGGTTTGCAAATTAAGCAGATGCCATATTGTATATTTTTAAGCCAATCAAAGTATGTTAAGGAAATGCTTAAAAAGTTCAAGTTGAGTAACTTGAAAACTATTGACACTTCATGCAGTTTAACAACAAAGCTAGATACATATGAAAAAAGAAAACCCATATATGCCAAATTATATAGAAGTATGATTGGAAGCTTACTTTATCTCACAACTAGTAGACCTGACATTATGTTCAGTGTATGTCTATTTGCGAGATTTCAGTCAAGTTCCAAATAATCACATCTAAAATGTGTGAAAAGAATTTTTTGATACATTAGTAGAACAAGTGATCTTGGAATTTGGTATTCCAAACGTACATCATTTGAACTTAAAAGTTATGTAGACTCTAACCATGCTGGCAGTCTAATCGATAGGAAAAATACCTCCAGATTCTATCACTTTTTGAGAAATTCTATAATTTTCTGGTTTAACAGAAAATAACATTCAGTGGCATTATCCACAACTGAAGTAGAACATGTAGTAGCTAGTAGCTGTTGTTCTCAAGTTTTCTACATGAAACAACAACTTCAAGACTACCAAATTCAGATTTATTGTGCTAAAATATTCATTGACAACACTAGTGCTATAAATATTTCCAAAAATCCTGTTTTGCACTCAAGAACCAAGCATATTCAAATCAGACATCATTTCTTGAGAGATCATGTGCAGAACGGAGATGTGAAATTAGCCCACATCGGAACTAAAGATCAGCTTGTTGATATCTTTACTAAAGCCCTACCCAAGGATCAATTTGTTTATATCATAAGGGAATTAGGCATGTTCTCAGAATCAAATTTACGAATATTTTTGCATGATTGATTGATATTTGGATGCTTCATACATACTTGAATCTTCTCACAATTAGAGGACATTGTTACTCTAACAGCTCATTATTCTCTATCCTATGATAACCCACTTTTTGATGTTTTCAAAAGGGGGAAAAGAGAAGATGTGTAAAATGTATGCACATAACAAAGTAATATATAAGTAGGGGGGGGGATTTTTCTTCACGCATTCATAAGTTGCATTCGCATTCATTCATACTTTTTAGCTTGCTTCAAGGCCTAAAGTAATGTGTTTGAAATCATCAAAAAGGGGGAAATTGTTAGTACATTAACCCTCATGACCCATGAGAGATATTTTGATGATTACAAACCACATCATAAACCATATTCTATATGATGATGATATACGTAACTTAATGCAAAAGATTGCTAAAAGAGTTATCAAGTCAAGTGAAGATCTCGTTGTAATTGCTTCTTAGTTTGTTTAGACTATGTTAGTTGAAAATCGTGTTGGACAAAGCTTGTAGAGCTTCAGTTGTCTCACCTTCAGCAAATTCATCGTATCTATTGAAAGGTTCAAAATGAATTTTCACAAAGTTTCATGATTTCGATCTTCAATGAAAATAAGTAGTTTGATTTATTGATTCGAATGGTTTCAAATAAATTTCAAACTCTCTAAATGATCTTTGTTCAACTGATTTAATCTGAAGTGCATAAAGATTGATTTAATTCATTGGATTTCAAAATAGAAAAATAGTTGAACTTTTATCGATGTCGAGTAGGACGCCCAAACAATGGTCAATTCACTTAAAATCAGGCCTACACTACGGTACGCTTCTCTTGCTATAGGAAGCTTAAGATTTATGAGAAATTTGGGAGCAAGTTCCAGTAGCACACTCAAGTAAAGTAGTGGCCTCCCTGAACTAACTGAGTTCAACTCACTATCCGGTTGACATTCCTTCAGGATGCTCAAAAGCAAGTCGAGTCATTTGGACTTTAACTTTGCATGACGTTGTAAAAGCTACAGGATGCTCATTAACAACTGTCAGAAAAAAAGCAGATGTCTCACCTGTGCGAACTGTCAACTTTCTGAGACTTTGCTATTTTTGCTTAAGCATTGTTTTGATAGAAATTTTCAAAGTCTTTGTTAACACCATTTCGGTGAATAACTTATCCATTACATTTGAAATTCAAATTAAAGATTTAGGGTTTTTGGGAGATTGAAACTCTAACGCATTATATATATATATGCAACTAAAAGTCGTTGCTCATACACATATACAACACTTGAAATCTGCGCTCAAAACTCTTTGAAATTTAGTCGCGTTTTATTTTTGAAAAAAAAATAGAATTATTGTTACATATCTTGATTCAAAAGCTTTCTAGATTTAATGATTGTGATTTAAAAATCTCTGAAAAATCCAACGAAGGCAAGAAAGGAAACCTCATTGTCAGTCGAACTTAAACTTTATCCATTTGTTGAACATATTCATTTAAGGTTCATTTTCTCTATAAGTTATTTACTTTGATTCAGCATAAGGGGATCAACACTTCAAATTTTTACTAATTATTGTGAAGTCATGGAAAATCACTTAAGCTTGGTTTAGCTCACTGTGTAACGATTGTTCTCACACCCGGGAAGTTGAGAAATCTGTAACGGTTTAATCCTCACCTTTTAAGAGGGTTGGTTAGTGGAGTTTGAGAAATTCTAATTGGGGAGATTAGGTAATGGAGGTAGGCAAGAGTAGAACCACTATAAATCCTTTGTGGTCCTTTGTTCATCATTGTTTATTTTCTGTTATTTTCGCTGTGTTTATTATTGAAAGGTATAACTTGTACTTTGTCCAATTCACCCCTCCCCCTCTTGGTCATTTAACTAGGCCAACATGTCCTTGTATATGGAAGAATACTATTTTAGAAAAATAGTCAGCATGGGCATGATAGGCGGCCAACCAATCCATACCCAAAATGACATTAAATTCTAGAAATTCTAACACTCTAAGGTTCACAACCATTTCATGTACCTCATATTTCACTATACAATTCTCACACACCATATTGGGATAGATTCTCTCTCCTACTGCGGTAATAAAAATCAAAGGTGTGCTAACCCTAACAGAAGATAAATGCAATCTATTTACCATCTGACCAACAATAAACGACAGTGTAGATTCGACATCAAACAATACATACATCATAATATCACAGATATCGATCATACCTTCCACCAATGTCCTGTTGGTTTTTGGATCTGGCTCAGTCGCTGCTCTGGCCTGCTCTATAATGACTGAAGGTGTAGTAGCAGAGGCGGCTATTGGAGCTCTTGGCACTGGATCACCTTGTGCACCTTATTTCCCATCTAAAACATGTGATGGGTGGATGAGGTGTGGGAGAAGCTACCTAAGACTCTCTACCTGGAATGGGAAACCAACTGTTCCCACTACCAGGTCCTCGTTGTGGCCACTACTGTCTAACAGATGATCTCTGACTAGGTGGCCTCATAGCAGGATGCTACTGGTACTGGAGCCGCCGGAACAACAGGAGTTTCCACAACACTAGAAGTCTCAACTAATTTTGTTTTCTTGGTTCACCCCACCATCTTTTGTTCCATCGACCTTTCTTTTTACCTTCTACAACTAGCTGGATTGGCTGCATCGTTGGTACTGGTTGTCTACTAGGTCTGTCAGGTATCTTGGCTGCCTCATAGTCGAGTGCCTGTCTCATAGACTGATCATAAGTATGAAAATTGGCTAAGGCCAAACCTTGTCAGATAGGGTCTCGAAATCCATGCCTAATCCGCTTCGTCCTCATCGTATCAGTCTATATCATCTTCGAGGTAAAAAATGCCAGCCTATTATATTCCTGTTCATATTCTCTAACAATCATATCCCCCTATTTCAGATTAATGAACTCCTGATGTCTCTTGTCGATCTCAGCCTGGGCAAAAAATGTCTTATAGAATAACTCTTTAAACATGTTCCACGTATTTATGGCTCCATGAGCTCTAATCATGATTTTCCACCATCTCTTTACATTTCCAGTCAGTTTAAATTTGACCAACCTGACCTTTTCTTTTTCTACCACATACATGTCATCAAAAATGGTCTCGATCCTCATAAGCCAATCCTCAACCACTTCTAGAACCAAACTCCCAGCAAACGTAGGAGGTTCATGCCTCTATAAGGCTTTCATCACATTCTCATACCTCTAGATCTCCTCCGGATCCTCCTGTACCTCCTGTACTAGTATTTTTGTGGTTGTTATAGGTCTCTCCGCAGATGCTCCAGCACTACTGGCGCCTACATCTTGTATTCACTACAAGAAAAATCACTTTCAATGACTTAGTTTTGATGTAGGCGTGGAGATTAAAATGACGAAAAAAAGTTACATTGAACTTTTTGGAAGTAATGTCACAAAACTATGTTTTTAGAAGCTAGCTCTTAGAATTTTTTTTATAGGTGTAAGTTTTTTCGCTTATTTTCCAAGTGTAAATGACATATGTGGTTGTATATACAATTTTTGTTATGAAATATTATATAATTTTACACTTTGATGTATTTATTTGTTTTTATTGAAATATAGATTTTTTTTATGAGTTGAGAAAAATTATAAAATATTTAAGCATTATTGAGTATCAAGTACTAATTAGAGTACATTATAATGGGATATTTATGATATGTTAAAAACAAGCCATTAAAAGAAAGTTTAATGGCGTGTTCAACAAGCCATGAAAAGTGAAATCTACGTCGTTAATAGTGGGAGCTTTACCACGACTTCTTGAACGATGGCTTAGGTACCCAAGCCGTTAAAACGATTTCACGGCTTGTTTGACAAACTGTTGAAAGTGATTTTTCTTGTAGTGATTGCAGGGACAACAGGCCTTTGCATGTGCTCCTGCATCTTGGCCATCATATCTATTAGCTAGGCATTCTGCTGTTGTTGGGTCGCAACAATCTCTTCAAGCTTCTTAATCCTCACTTCATGAGGATCCATGACTATATCTGATAATTCTCTTCAAATCTAACATTCACATAGAGGGAAGACTATTAATCAGGCAACCAAATGATTCATTTATACTATAATCTAACTACCTATACAATCAATCATAAAATAATATAACTTTTATCCTTTTAAGGATTTTAAACCTAGTCTCTGATACCAAAATTGTTGGGACCTCCATCATAGGATAACGTCACGACCGGCATAAAATACCATATACGTCATACCCAGTCATATATGATACCCTGTCAGCCTTATTCATACAATCCGCGTGTATCAAATCATTACATATCATGACACCATATCACATAACCTGTATATATTTTCCCTTTTTCAATTTATCCTTCATTCAATAAATTTACTAGACTCAAGAATATTCCTACTCAATATCCACACATGTATCATTCATTCAAACAACTTCAAGTCTAACATACCATCATCATGATCATCTCCTTTATAAAAGACATAAGATATAAGTTCCATATCAAACTCACTCATCTAAGTGATATCATATATACATAACTTTGTGATACATAGTGTCACACCTGGGTTGCACACAGTGCCCCCTACCCAGGGTGATGAGTACCCCCGCAGGGCATACTCCATAATATTGTCTCATCCCAGTACACAGCCCACTCAACAGTGTTTAGTAACCCTGGGATCATTTGTCCACACACTGCGAGGGTACTCATCACCCTGGGTAGGGGGCCCTATGTGCAACCTAGGTGTGACACATATATATAACCAAAACTCAAAATACATAGGAACCCATCTTCCCAAACCAACATATATCTCAAAGAAAAAGTGCCTGCCTACTCTTCTCGTGCTTTTCCCTTGCCCTTAGGATCCTTTCTTGAAATGTTTGAGAACAAAGGTGAGCTACAACAAGCTCAGTGAATATTTCCTAGCTATGGCATTATATATGCATTTAAATAAACATGCAAACTCAAAACATATAAAATCATATAAAATCATTTGTGCAGCATTTAAACAATATATACATGCTTAAGAACTAGCTTCCATGAATGCAATCATTTTCCAAAACATGCAAGGTTTCATAAAACTCACGTCCATCTCCCTCCTTTTAAGTCATAGAGCAGGTACTAACCCCTTATGATGCATCGAAAATGGTAAACTCTGGGCCTCTCATTACTCATTTCCAATTCAAATCATTTTAGATTAAGGATTTCATCCCTAATCAAGACAATCCACAAATCCCATGAGTTATCTATCAATTACTCATGCGGGATATAATTCCTAGGAAATGTGTTATCTCAAGAGAAACCCCATGAAAGAATGTTTTGGTGATTCCAAATCACTCAATCTTGTGATCTAATGATTTTGTTGAAGTGTTTCAGCAAATCAGTTTGGAAGAAAATCAAGTCTTAAGGATAACTCAATCAAATGAATCTATGGCAAGTCAAGTTATCAAGATCAAGATCAAAAAGGTTAAATGTAGAATGTAGAACTGTACTCGAAACCTTTTTAAGCAAATATATATATAAATATTTTTTAAAAGGCTTTGGATTTTGAAGAAAATGATCTTAATCGATTTAATTCAAAGGTTTTTCAAATTGATCTTTGAACCATTTGCATGATTTCCAAATGTTTAATTTGATAATAAAAAAGCTCAAGTATTGATTTGATTTAATCATGTGTTGGAAAGTTAAATTTCTAGAAAAATTATTTTTTAGTGTCTTTCAAGACGCTGATGGGCCATCAGGGCACTGATGCAGTGGCTAGTCACTTAATATCAAGCCAACACTGTAGGACGTTGATAGATCATCAGGGTGCTGATGTTTTTTGGGTTTGAATGCTTATCTTCCGAAGGAGGACGTTGATTGGGTATTAGCGCCCTCATCGAACCAACTTGGAAAAACCAGTAGATGCCTATCAGGACGCTAACGTGGTATTAGCTCCCTCCCTGAGCAAGTTCGTAAAAATTGCATTTTTAGGATAGTTTACTTCAGTACGCTAATAGAATTTTGTGAGGAAATCGAAAAGTAACTGTCATCTTGACTACTGACAATTCAGTTACGTGAACAATGAATTTCTGATCATTTCTATTCTCATGATAACTGAATTGAACCAGAACATTTTCACAAAAACTAAACTTACCATTTTCCTGAAAGAATCAAGTCGTTTTAACTAAACGTTCAAACTTTATTTCAAATCCAGATGAAATGGCTTTGGCGCACAAAGTGTCTATAAAAGAAAATTTCATAATCAAAAAACATACTGGAAAAATCATTTGTGCCCAAACGTTTTGAAAGTTAGTCAAACTTTTAATCACTCAAAATCTACAAAATTTGTAAAATATATTTTGAAAAATGATTTTCTTTTGCAAGAAGTTTTTCATTGCGTGCTTATATTTTATATCTTATATCTCTAGAAAACTCAGTGAAAACGATATATTTACTCGATTTTTCTACTGCTTCAAACTTATACTCTTATTGCTGGAAGAGTTCATTCGAGTAAAAAGTTCATAGGATACAGTTGTACTGAATTGTATATGTTTATCTGTATCGAGTTGTATTACTGCAATTGTATTAGTTGCAGAAAGTTATCCTGTTAAGTTAGGATAGGTAGTAGTTTGCTCATACCTGTGAAATTGAGTGTGTAGGTTGTCTTGCACCTTCAAAGCCAAGAGTGTGCAAGTTGTCTTGCACCTATGAAGCCAAGAGTGTACGTAGGTCTCACGCCTGTAAGTTGAGAGTTGTAAGGTTGTTCTCACACCGGTGAAGCTGAGTAATTTTCAACTAAGCCAAGATGATTGTTTATTGAAATTAGAAATCTTAACTAAGTAGGTTGGGTAGTAGACGTAGGCATATCGCGAACCACTATAAATCATTTGTACAATACTTACTTTTAGTATTAACTATTTGCCATTATACTTCAAGTTTTTATTTAAGCTTTAAATTGATCATAGTGTCCAATTCACCCCCCCTCTTGGACACACATGGGCCAACAATTGGTATCAGAGCAGTGTTATCATCAAAAGAGCTTAACAATTTCTTTGGTAGTAATGGCACGAATGATTGAAGGTCAAGTCATAGAAGTAGGACAGGTTTTGAATGGATCGCCATTGTTTCAAAAAGAGTGTTTTGAGGAATGAATAGAGAGTGATGAATCTTCCTCATGTCCCAAAATGTAAGTTTATGGTAAATAGTTGTAAATGGTTGCACCCCTCCCAACAAACCTCTAGAGTTGTTGACTGAGTGTGGAAAGCACCATTACAGTCTTAATTCTCAAGCTGCTTATGTTTTACTGTGTAGCTTACCCAACGAAGAGTTAGATAGATTCAGTCATCATGAAAGAACCAAAAAGATTTTGAAAACACTTAAGGAAATACACAGAGAGGAATCAAAAAATATAGATGAAAAACTCAAGGAGTATGAGAAGTTACTTGATAACTTTGAAATACCTGAAAATGGGACCCTTGATGTGTCCATAGACAAGTTTCAATCCGTCCTTGATGGAATGAAAGAGTTTGGTGGAGAGATACCTACAGGTATAGCTATAGTATACTTTAGTGATAAACTTCCAAAATCATGGAATGAAAAAATGATTGTCATTGGTGAAACCTTCAACCCATGGGAAATGTCCTAGAAAGAATTTTGTGATTTACTAAAAACCATGGAAGGGAGAGAAGAAACTAGAAATCATATTACAGCATAGAGGATGCACTCACTCACTTCTGGATAGTGAACCTATTAATATGGCTATGGAAAGATTTCTTAGAATTTCTTAAGATCTTGAAAGTTTTGGAAAAACTATTTCTCATTCTACATTAGTCAAATACTTTCTTGATAGTTTTTCGAAAAAATGGAAATATAAAACACAGTTTTTAGATGAATTTTCAAATCCATTCAAATCAGTTTCAGAAAAATAAATTACATATTGAGTGGATTAGAAACATCATCTATGAAAGAAGATGCATTGGTAAATCTACCAAGTGAAAATGCAAGTGAGGTTGATAACGAGGATGCGTCAACTATAATGAATCTATACAATTGAAAAGGATCCTCAACGTCTTCAAGTACTGTAAGAACGACAAATCCAACTGAAGATGTAAGAGCTCCTGTTGAAGTTTCAACAAGAAGAATAACATGGAGAGTCAAAATCAAAAAAATGTTTAGCTGCTACTCATTCTTCAGTAGAAGAAAAGAAATTGTTGAAGTTGAAGATTTTGCAGTACCTTGAAATGAACCATTAAGGTATATTAACTTAATTTTCAAAAATTATTGATTTGCTTGTCTGCAATGCTATATCTTTTCAGTAGTTATCGAAATTGATCACTATATCATTACTTTATCAGGATGAACTTGAAATGTTAAATTATTTGAATGCGTGATTGATGAAGAGTGTTATGTTGATTTATGCAAATTTATGATATTTTGATGATCTATTTATGAAAAAGAAATCATCATTAATGATTGTTTGCTCAAAATGTCAATGAGAAATCAAAATGAAGAATTACGTAAAAAATGCTGGAAATCAGTATTTAGTGTCATGGAGGACACTGGCGTGCATCAAGACGCTACTGATGCAACAAACTACGACAGTTACTTAAGTCTGTCAAGACGTTGGTCGCTCAAAAGGACGCTACTGGAAAGAGTTTCAGTCAGTTCAATTAGATAGTACAACGACGCTAATAGTGTTTTAGAGCGCTAATCGAGCTTTAAGAAAGAATAGCTTGTATGCATATCAAAGCTAGCACAACATTAGGACGCTAATCTGAGTCAAAACCAAAACTTATAAAAAGGGGATGAACTTCGTCGTCTTCATTCCACACTGCCTTAGAAGGACGCTACTAACAAAATAAGGAAAAATCGCTACAGGAACTTATGCAATTCGTGCTACAGTCGAATCAGTCGAGTCAATTTCTTTAATATAGGAGGTAAGTTTCATTTTCCCAGTCAATTTCTCATCTAGGATACCCTAGAAAACCTATTTTAGTTAGAAATCCAGTAAGAACCAGATTGTTCTAATGGCACCTAGAGTTAAGAAATTATCCACTTATTCTGCACGAAAGAGAGCTTCATCTCCATTTCCATCCACGCATGTACGACCTAGAATAGTTGTGAGCCAACCAGAATCTGAAGGGCACCTGAGGTACCAACAACCTCTGCTACTGAACCATTTCCACTGGAACCAGACATTGTCCCAGCTTAAACTTCACAGCCTAAACCATCTTCCTCTGTTCAGCCTTTCAAAAAGTCAATGAAAGAAGTAAGAGCAGAAAAGCTAGCCTCACTTTCTGTTCTTGCAGGATGCTTTGTAGACTTTAGTTTCTTTGCCAAAGCACATTTGAATGTGCAACCTTTGTTTGAGTTCCAGGGATGGGTACAATTCTTTTTTTATCAAAACAAGTGGTATCCAAACCTGATCAAGGAATTCTATCAAAATCTCCAAAAGAAGCCTAAGTATGGGGTAGTTTGGAAAACCTTTGTTAAAGGAAAACCTCTAGAAATTTCATCTCAGTATTTCATTGATACATTCTCATAGCTTGATGATGCTCAAGTTATCATTTTCTCAAAGCAAGGTATTTTATTCTTAGGCTATAACAATGTTGCAGCCTTGAACTATTTCTTTACGAAGGACCACACACATGTGGACAACAAGGTTTCCAATCAATCCTTTGAGCTTATCCCTAGGATCATTCACAACATAGTATCCCATGTAGTGTAGCCAAGGTCTGGCAGTAGGGGGAGTTTGAATGAACTAGATCTATTTCTCACCTGGTGAATTCTTTAAAGAAAAAGAATTAACCTTCCTTACATCCTTCTGCATGTGATTGACACCACAGTAGAAAGGGGAAGTAGATTGCCCTTTGGGATGTATATCACGCCACTGCTAGAGAAAGCAGGTGTTGATTGGACTGGAGAATTGAAATAAGAAGTGGATAGATATGGTTGCATAGGGCACACAACTGTCAAATTGATGAAATATGTCTATGCCTTAGCATCCAAGAAATGGTATCACATCAGAGTTATACCCTAAGGGGTAGTTACTGAACCATTCAATGAGAGAAATGAGTGAACAAAGTGGACAATGATCAACTTCAGGAGGAAGAAAAAGTTGACTCAGAGACAATAGCTTCAAACATACCTTTTAGAGGGGATATTCTAATAGAGGAAGAACCCCATGAGCAAGTTCATGAAGAACATGATGAAGGCACCTCTACTGTCTCTCCAAATGTTCAAATTCTAGAAGAAGAAAAGAGATTTGAAGGAGAATTTACAGCTCAATCTCCACATCACTTTACTGATCATGCTGGTCATGCCTTATCATTTCATCCTAAAGACCATTTTAATGTTCAACCATCTACATTTGCTTTTGATAAAGAAAACTTGTTAAGAAATATGAGAGAGCTTCAAGAAGTACAGAGATTAATCATGCTGGAAGATATTAAGAAGTTGATCACTGATCAAAGACTTGTAGAATCCGAAGAAGTTAGGAAATGTACAAATGGATAGAAAAGTTAAGTCAAGTGGTAACTACCATTGAGAAGCAATTTGAGTCATTAAAATACGGGCTACCATCTACTTGTACAGCAACACCTGATTTGAGTTGTTTGAATGACTTGCAAGAGAATTTGAAGCAAATTAAGGAGTCAATTATCTCATTGTCTCATCAGTCTGATACTCCTACACAATCTGCTGCATTGGACACAAGTGTCCTAAAGACAATCTATGAAGATATTTCATGTATGAAAACCATAATCACATCCTCATTTGCTCTAACATCAACTACCATTGATTCAAGCACATGATGCCATCTTAAGTTTAAAAATTGCAGCATTTCCATCTGCTCCCATAGTTGAGTTTGAACCAATCGTAGAAGCCATAGCCAATCTCAAGACTACAATTTTGTCAAACAATCCTTGTCTAATTAATGTTGATGGTAGAAAGTTGGACAACCTTCTCACTTCAATTGCTCAAGTATACAAGAAAATGACAAACATGGAGAATAAGGTTCCATTTCTATCTTCAACCATTTTGGATCTTTCATACAATGTTACAAGAGTAGCTGACAAAATTGAAGGAGTTATAACATTCATAGAGGAGACCTTCAAGCTAATCTAAAGAAATCTTCACTTCTCAATTTGGTTTGTCATTACTCATATGAAGAGATTCAACTTGTATAGAGTTGTTAAGAAAAAGAGGAGTACATAATTCAAGAGCTCCAATGGCACCAAGATTCACAAGACCCTAATTGCCTAAAAAAAAATCTGATGTGGCTGAAGGGTTGTTTGAAGAACAAGAAGAAGCTAATGTTGGTGAAGAACCCAAGAACTTTGAGTCAGCTGCCCATATTTCTATATGCATGACACCTCCACCTGATGAAAATGATGTTTCCCAAATTCCCAGTCCTAGGTATGTTGTCAGGCCCCAATTTGAAGGTGTAAAGCTTTCTACAACTTTTGCAATTGATATACTATCAATCCTTTCAGACAACTGATCCTTTTGCCCCATAAGAAACATCATTTGCTAATTTTGTGAGAAATTATCAAAACACTGGTAAAGGAAAAGGAAAGGGCAAAGCCAATAAAGGACAAAACTCTGACGAAGGGAAGAAGAAAGGATGATGGGTTATTAGTCTTGCATCCCACCTTTTTGATGTTTTCAAAAGGGGAAAAAAATGGGAGAAGAAAAAGTGAGAAAAGAAGTGAAGTAGCAGAAAATAAAAAAATGTATTATTAAGGGGAAGCAATGTTTTGTATTTTTATGTGTTCATAATGAATGATATGCTTTCTGTGCTCTGTTTTTCTATGTTGCTTATAATGAAAATGAATGATATGCTTTCTGTAGTGAACTATAATCTCTGAACATGTGAAACATCATATATTTGATATGGTCTGCTCAAAATGAATGTGTTCTTGATAATGTGTTTTGTTCAAATGAAATTTGATTACATATTAAAGAACATGAATACAAATTGTGAATACAAATTGATTTTTTGATCTATTGGTTGAAAGGTTTAATGAGTATTTGAAATCATCAAAAAGAGGAAGATTGTTTTCTCAAGAGGAACCCCATAAAAGAATGTTTTGATGATTCCAAATCACTCGATCTTGTGATCTAATGAATTTGTTGAAGTGTTTCAACAAATCATTTTGGAAGAAAATCAAGTCTCAAGGATAACTCAATCAAATGAATCTATGGCAAGTCAAGTTATAGAGATCAAGATCAAAAAGGTTAAATGTTAGAATCTAGAACTTCACATGAAACCTTTTTCAGCAAATATATATATATATATATACATATATATATTTAAAAGGCTTTGGATTTTGAAGAAAATGATATGAATTGATTTGATTCACTTTGAACCATTTGCATGATTTCTTAATGTTTGATTTGATCCAAAAAGCTCAAGTATTGATTTGATTTAATCGTGTATTGGAAAATCAAGAAAAACTATTTTTCAGTGTATTTCAAGACGCTGATGGGCCATCAAAGCACTGATGCAGTGGCTAGTCACTTAATATCGAGCCAACACTGCAGGATGCTGATGGTTTCTGGGTTTGAATGCTTATCGTTCAAAGCAGGACGCTGATTGAGTATTAACGCCCTTATCAAACCAACCTGGAAAAATCAGCAGATGCCTATCACGACGCTAACTTGATATTAGTGCCCTCCTTGAGCAAGTGACTAAAAATTGCATTTTTAGAACATTTTACTTTAGGACGTTGATACACTATCAGGACGCTGATAGAACTATGTCAGAAAATTGAAAATTAACCGTCACCTAACTGTTGGCCTAAGTGGTTTTAGTTTTTCTCCTAAGTGTTTTAATGCTTACAAACAATATAACAAATGGTACTAATGTTTGAACTAAGTACATTTTAACTCCTAAAGCAAAGATGAGCCAATACAAGATCTAAGTCTTCATGTTCAAGAAGTCTCTCAAGCAAAGGATCACGTTCTCTTAAAGCTTGGACAACTTGAAGGAATGAAGACAAAAGGGTTGAGAGTCTTTATATGTCTAGAATTAGGATGTAACCTTCCTAAAATCATGCATTCATACTTCACATATGCATAGTTTTGATAAAACTCATTCATACATTAAGTGTTCTTTAAAAATGATTTTCAAGTGTTCAAAAATGTTTGATATATGTTCTTAAACTATTTTGAATCATAATTGCATTAGTTACAGTTAAAATGACATTTCTACAAAGTTTTTCTAAATAATCAAAATTGTTTTCATTTTCATCAAAATCTTGTTTGATTGCTTAATTGTTGATTTCAAAGTGTTTTAATCATCAAACTAAATATATTTCAATCATATTTTTATGTCCAAATAAGCCCATGTATTTAGAATTTAGAAAAATCATGTTAACCCAAGTTTTCACATTCAAAGTATGCACAAATATACTTTAATCCTTTAAAAGTGTTTGATAGCTTTCTCTGATGTCTTTGAAATTTTTTTCAATGGTTTCAGAAAGTCCTTTCCATAAAATTTGAGCTATTATATGCCTATATTTGGTTTTCATGTCATATATTTTCAAAAAAGAAAGACATTTTCAAAACTGTGTGCATGTGAAGCCACAAATCGAGCGTCAAGGAGCTCATGCAAGCTGAAAATTTTTCTGGGCATGCATTAGAACCCTCCTAAGCTATGAGAATGCTCATGGAACACCTTGCAACTTTCTAGGCACTTTTTCAACGGTCCAAAATCTGGTTTTCAACGGTCCATTCTAAACACAAGAGAGACAAACCATGTGAATCAAGGGAGTTTTTTTCAAGATCAAATCATTTTTTTCATTTTAAAAACCTAGAACTTACAGATGTTGATTTCAAGATTGGATTTCAAGCTTTTTCATTGTACATCATTCAAAGCATCTTCAAAATCATTCTCTTGAGCAAATATGGTCGCAAGAAAGGCATAAATTATTCTAAGGTCTCTCTTCACCTCGAGCTTAAATTTCCATATCTTGTATTTGGTATTTGAATTTATGACCTTTATTGTAATTGTTCTAATCACTTACAACAAACATTATATTCATTATTTTTAGTCTTTTGGATCGTTTCATAGTTTGAAACAAACCAAGTAAAGTGATTTAATATCACTTGTGATTCCAATGTTAGAATCAAGGCTAGTTTCATCATTTCTCTTGAAAAAGAATATGCGGTTCTTCCTTAGCCCGCAAAAAGAACATGAGTTATTCCTTAGCCCTAAAAAAGGATATGCAGTTCTTCGTTAGCTCGCAAGGATATGTGGTTCTTCCTTAGCCCGCAAAAGGAACATGGGTTCTTTCTTAGCCCAGAAAAAGGATAAGTGGTTCATCCTTAGCTTGAAAAAGGATAGGTTTGCCTTGAACTTGAAAAAGGGCATTTATAATGGTTTGGTCCTCACTCGTAAGAGAATTCATTAGTGGATTTAAAAAAATCATGTCTAACAAAGTTCTATTTCGTCGTTCTGCAACATCATTTTGTTGCGAGGTGTCTTGGATTGTTAGTTGTCTAGCTATCCCTTTTTCATCACAGAATTCTTTGAATTGATTAGAAAGGTATTGACGACCTCGATCAATTCGTAACCCTTTAATATGTCTATCAAGCTAGTTTTCAACTAGCGATACATATTTCTTGATGCAGTCCAATGCTTCAGATTTGTGGGATATCAAGTAAATGTATCCAAAGCGTGAAAAGTCATCAATGAAGGTGATGAAATATAGAGCACCTTGTCGTGCTCGTACACTCATGGGTCCACAAATATCAGAATGAATCAACTGCAAAGGTTTTTCGGCTCTTAAAGCATGACCAAATGGTTTTCTAGGAGCTTTACCAGGCAAACAATGGGTACATATGGGCAAGTCAATTTTTGACAGAGAGCCTAAAAGGCCTTCTCTTGCAAGTTTATTCATTCTATCATGCCCAATATGTTCTAATCTAGCATGCCATACATTTACATCCAAAACACTATTTGAAGAAGATGTAACAAGAGAGAAACTACTACCATTTATTAAATTAATGTGATCAGTATCAAAAACAATAAACCCATCAGAAAAACAACCATATCCATAAAATTGAGTTCCTAAGTATAACATTACACCAGTAGCATTGAAATTTAAATTGAAACCTAAATCTAGAAAGACAACTATTGATGTCAGGTGCATAGAGGACATCATGCAGGAGTAGGGTCTGACCACCACGCAGCACCAGCTTGCAAGTGCCAATCCCTTTAACTTCAACTTTGGTATTGTTTCCTACATAGATCCATCAAGCTCCTACTAGAATCCGACGATACTCTAAAAGCTCCACAGTCTTTCGTAACGTGGTCTATTGCTCCTAAGCCAATTATCCACATTGGATAAGATTCAACAAGCAAATATGTACTGGAAACAAAACATTAAGAAAAAGTAGAATAAATTACCTTTTCTTTTCGTGGTTCAGTGCACTCTCGTGCAAAATGACCAAGGTTACCACAATTGAAGCATTTTATATCCTTTTCGTCCCTCTTGATACCACTACGCCTGCCGCTTTTGTGACGGTAATTATTCAATTTTGCAACCTTTCCATTCGTGGGACCTTGCTTGCCCTTTCTGATATTTTTCTTAAAGTAGTGGTACTTTCTTTTCTTTGAATCAGTTGATTCAACAACAAAAGCCTGAGTAGAGGGTTTGGCAGCTTCCAAGCGCTCGGCCTCTAACTCAACATGGCGAGCAATATCCTCAAACGTTTTGATACCATCATTATGGATCAAAGTGATCGTCATATGCTCCCAGTTCTGTGGAAGAGAGCGGATGACTACATGAATTTGTTGTTCATTTGTGAGAACATGCCCAACACTGTTCAATTTACGAATCATGTATGGCATTTCACATAGATGTTGTTTCATCGTATGATGTTGTCGTTTAACATACATTTCAAACCATATTGTAACCTGTCGCAGCTTAGTAGCAGAGGTCATCCAAAACTTCTCTTTAAGGGCAGTCCACATCTCTTGGGCAGTCTCATACTGCTCAAATTGGCACATCAAGACATCTGTCATACTACTTAGTAGAGTGATGCGTGCCAGGCTGTTCTTGCATTTCCACTTTTGAAACGCTTCCAAATCTCGCCTATGTTGAGCAGTGTTCCCACGTTTAGGTTGAGACATGGTATGGGTTAAAGCTTCAAGAGCCTCTTACTCCTCTAGTATGAACAGGACTCTTTGATGCCAAATGTCGAAGTTGTCCCTGTTCAACTTTTCTCCCTTATTCAAGTCAGCAATTATACTCTTGGTAGCAGAAGTCATAGCTCTAAAATATAGACATTTTAATAGGACATATTAATACTAGCACCCATTAATACACACACTTATGTTTGCCACAAAATTCTAGTTAAGTCAATGATAAATAATTTTAGAGAATAGGTTCAAATGGTCACTTTTTGTTCACAATCATCACCAATTTCTCTAAATCAAATAACCATTACTTAAACAATTCGCGCAAAACATATCATTCAATAATATCCAAATAATCATTCGTACAGATGGAAAGAGAATGAAAAACTAAATAAGTTCACTGAACACAACAATGCCTAATTCATGTTGTAATTCCATCATTTTAATCATGGAAAAATCAATGGTTAAGATCATATCAATCATTAGATCATATCAACATGTTGATGTCATATCAAGAATGTAACCATACAGATGTAAAGATCTTTGTAAAAAACCATATGTCACATTGTCACACCCCGCCCGGACGCGCCTAAACCGGCGGTACACTCACGGACGGGGCACGCATTTGGAACAATTACAATGGTAACAACAGAGTGCGCAGCGGAAATACGGTACACACAGTACAAATCTGATTTCATTTAATTTAGAATACTTTTGTACATGAAACGGTCAAGGGAACATACTCCCAAAATCTCCAATGAATCATACAAAGGGTACAAAATGTGGGCCCCATAACCTGCACCTAGTCCACCCTAATTTCCTGTGAAAGATTGGATAATAATGGAGTGAGCTTAACGCGCTCAGTGGGTAAATAGTGCATGAGTATAACAATTAATAAAGCATACTTCAATATCAAATATCTTAAATACACATGTGAGCATCATAATCAATCAATATGAATGTATGCATGACACCGTCTCGTAATGGTTTGATGAACGTACATCGCCTGAATTCACGTACAGGAACGATGCTCTGGATTCACGTACTGATGTCCCTCCCCTGGTGTAGCGGGGTTCTCATGTACGTCCCTTTCCAGAGAAATATAATGAATAGTGAGCAATGCTCCTAACTATTCTATGAGTCATAAACCATATACGTCCCTAGGTGGTGATATGTATGATGCCAATGCATGAACTGGTCTAGTCTACTGGTCTAGTCCTTCTTGACATTTAGACTGACTTTGGCAACGTCTGGTGATCCTTATTAGGGTCGGTATCACGACGTGCAAGATTAGGACATTCAGTATTACTGTATAAGCTGATAGCTTTCAATAAGACCAACTAGATCAGTCCCCAGTTGAGAGGTGAGACACAAGGTCTGCTTAAATACCAATCGCCTAGAGCAGCCCGCTGCCTCCCGTTCACTATTTAAAGTTACTGAGGACAAGACCGAGTCTAGTTGAGTCAGATTGACCAAAAATCTGGCATTATAACAGTGCAATACATGAATTCAAAATATACAGGCATAAGTGCGGCAGTATAAACAGTATATGACATAATGCAGTGTAAATGAATAGTAGACATAATAATAATTGAATGTAAACTTTAATAAAAGTTATGAAACACGCAAACCTATGTTTCGTTCCCCACCTTCAAATAAAACTTCTTCTTTCAGATCTGGCACTTTCCTCCGGACAGAACTTCGTTGCACCGCTTTCAGATCTGGCGCTTTTCTCCGGACAGAACTTTGTTGCACCGCACCGAGAGTCTCGGACAGATAGTCTCAAAAACTTAGAATGCGTGGAAAGGAGAAGAAATTCACAAGAGAAGGTGATTTGGTGTGAGGAATGAGAAATGAGGAGGTTTCTTATATAGAGATTTTTGCGCCTGAACGTTCGGGCATGCGCTTGAACGTTCTGGCATGCGCCTGAACATTTGGGCATGAATTGTGCCTGAACGTTCTGGCATGCGCCTAAACGTTCTGTCATGCGCCTGAACGTTCTGTCATGCGCCTGAACGATCTGGCATGCGCCCGAACGTTCTGGCATCCGCCCGAACGTTCTGGCATCCGCCTGAACGTTCGGACGTTGCCCAAATAGTAAATTTATTTATTTTATTTTATTTTATTTTAATTTTTTGTGGAATACAGGGTATTACACTCTACCCCCCTTAAAGGGATTTTGCCCTCGAAATCAAGTCAACTAGTGATGAGGGTTATCAGCTTGAGAAGTAGCCACAGGTGGATAAGGTGGCCACTGCATGTGTGCATCACTATATCCATTGATATTATTTTCAGACATCTGCGTAGTTATTGAAGTGAAACAATGGATCAAGATAGGTGTAAACAATGTTTCGTCCTGGGATTGATAAGTGAAAATGATACAATGTACCACATCATCAGTTGGTACTAGAAAACAATTCAGGGTATTTCTGTTTAATTGTTGCTTCTAGTTCCCATGTTGCTTCCTCTACGCCGTGGTGATCCCAGAGCACTTTCACAAGTGGTATGCTACGTCGTCGTAGTTCTTGAGTTTTTTGATCTAAAATCTGGATTGCTTTCTCCTGATACGTATTTCCTTCCTCAACCCGAACCTCGACTAAAGGGATGATATGCGAAGGATCAGGACGATACTTGCGAAGCATAGATACGTGAAAAACGTCATGAACCTTAGGCATGGAGGATGGAAGGGACAGACGATAAGCAAGTTTGCCAATACGTTCAATGATCTGAGCTGGACCGATATATTGCGGGGCGAGCTTGCCTTTGATTCCAAAGCGTTTGACACCTCTTGTGGGCTGAACTTTCAGAAAAACAAAGTCCCCCTTATCAAATTCTAGAGGTTGTCTCCGCTTGTCAGCATAGCTCTTCTGTCAACTTTGTGCAACGCGGAGTCGTTCCTTTACTAGTGTGATCTTCTCAGAAGTCTCTTGAACTAGTTCAGGGCCTAACTGCGGGCGATCTGCCATATCTAACCAGCATACCGGAGATCTGCAAGGCCGACCATAGAGAGCCTCGTATGGTGCCATGCCGATACTAGTTTGGTAGCTGTTGTTGTATGCAAACTCAGCTATATGCAAATACTTTGCCCATCCGTCATTAAAGTCCAAAATGCAGCATCGTAACATGTCTTCTAAGATTTGGATAAGCCGCTCTGACTGCCCATCAGTCTGAGGGTGGAAGGCCGTGCTCATAGTGATCTTAGAACCCATTCTATTCTGGAAGCTTTTCCAAAAGTTGGATGTGAATCGAGGGTCTCGATCAGAGACGATCGTGAGTGGTATGCCAAGAAGGCAGACGATCTCTCTTTCATATAGTTCTGCAAGTTTGGCGGGGTTATCCGTGAACTTTATTGGCAAGAAGTATGCAGACTTTGTAAGTCTGTCAATGATAACCCAGATAGCATCTTGCCTTTTATTGTTTCGAGGTAAGGCCGTGACAAAATCCATTGCGATGTTCCCCCATTTCCATTCTCCAATAGGTAACGGCTGGAGAAGTCCAGAGGGAAGTCTTCATTCTGCCTTGACTTTCTGGCAAACAAGACATCGAGCAACGAAGTCTGCAATTTCCGTCTTCATTCCAAAAAACCAGAATTGTCACTTGACATCCTTGTACATCTTGTCACCCCCAGGATGCATAGCGTACCTCGAACAGTGCATCTCAGTAAGCACGTCTTTACGAACCTCAGGATCGTTCGGTAGGCAGAGACGTTTTTTATAGCAAACGGTGCCATCTCCAGAGACTGACCAATGAGGAAGGTCCTGGCCGCTGAGTAGAAGGTCTCGTTTCTCCATTAACATATGGTCATCGGCTTGAGCTGCTGAAATCTTTCGAACGAGCTCAGAGTTGACTGATAATTGAGAGAGTCGTGGTCTTGGTCCTTCGACGTTCAGCTGTAGGTTAAAGTTCTCCAACTCTGTAGCCAACTTCCCCATTTCGTAGTTAAGAGTGCAAGCAACATAAGATTTTCTACTCAGGGCATCGGCCACAACATTAGCCTTTCCGGGATGGTACTGGAGTTGAAAGTCATAAGCTTTCAAGAATTCCAACCATCGTCCATGGCGGAGGTTAAGGTCTCTCTGAGTGTATATGTACTTAAGACTCTTGTGATCCGAGAAGACCTCAAATCGTTCACCGTATAGGTAGTGGTGCCATAATTTCAGTGCAAATACGACAGCTGCAAGTTCCAAGTCATGCATTGGGTAATTACCCTCATGAATCTTCAGTTGTCTGGATGCATATGCAACCACTTGGCCTTCTTGCATTAGCACGGCACCTAAGCCGTGGCGAGAGGCGTCGATGTATAATGAAAATAGAATTGCATTTCGTGGAGTGATAAGTGCAGGTGTTGTCGTGAGGCGTTTCTTCAATTCCTGAAATGATGCTTCACAAGCGGGATTCCAGATAAATCGCACGTCTTTTTGAGTGAGCTTGGTCATAGGTTCAGCAATCTTTGAGAAGTCCTTGATGAAGCGTCTGTAATAGCCAGCCAAACCAAGAAAACTCCTAATCTGAGTAACAGTGGTAGGCTGCGTCCAGTTTAAAACTACTTCAACCTTAGAAGGATCTACCTCAATGCCATTGCCTGAAACCACATGGCCGAGGAATTGAACTTTCTTTGCCCAAACAGAACTGGAGCGCCCCAGGGTGATGAACTCTTTCGGATGAAGCCATTACTTTCTAATTCCTTAAGTTGTTTGTCTAATTCGACCAGTTCGACATTTGACATTCTGTATGGTGGAATGGAGATAGGCCCTGTCCCTGGTATGAGGTTGATCTCAAAATTGAATTCCCTAACTTGAGGTAGACCAGGAAGGTCATTAAGAAAAACCGTTGGGAATTCAGATATGACTGGAACATCATGTACTTCGAGAGGGTATAGTGCTGGTGAGTTGGTTTCATTGCCAAGGGATAGAGCTCGAAGTTGTGCCTTGAGAAGGGCAACGGTTGATTTGTGTATCCATTGCCTCGTTCCCTGAAGCTTGACCAACTCTCCTGTAGGCAAGGTTAACTGAACTAGCTTCTTCATACATTCGATCTTTGCATCCAGCGGTGTTAACCAGTCCATGCCAAAGCTGATGTCGAAGTCGTCAAAATCCATCACAAACAGATTGGCATATATGATATGTTCTGACATTCGAAGCTCACATCGAGAACACTGCAAGTTGACGTCAGCACCAGATCCGAACGGTGATGTGACATGGAGTGTGATGTTTGTGGGTTCAGGATGCAGGCCTAAATGTCTTACCAATGCTGATGATATAAAAGAATGCGTAGCACCTGAATCAAACAAAACATGCACCATTGTATTGAACAAAGGAAAGGTACCTTCGACGACATTGTTGTCTGGTAGGGGATGTTGAGCGATGACGAATGCTCGGCCCTAATTCCTTTGACCCTGGTTCGGCTGGTTCTGCCTGGCTTGGGCATTAGTAGCAGGTGGTGCTTGTTGGACTGGAATAACCGGAATAGGTTGCTGAAGGTGCGGACAAAGATGTTTTACATGGCCCTTCTGGCCACAGTTGAAACATGTCGGATGATACTGCGGATGGTTCTGTTGGCCATGCTGATTGTTTTGCTGGCCATGCTGAATGTGGTGTTGACCACCACCTCTGCCATTGCCGTTTCGACGACCACCTCTTCCATAACGACCTCCGCGGCCATGATTTTGGAAACCCTGATGGTTAGGGTTAGAAGGTTCAGCCGCAGGTGTTGTGGCCTCATTCTTCGAAATCGGGGCTGGGAGGGCTGGGTTTTGATTGTAGTAGGGTTTTTTCTTGTTGCCCTGTTGCAAGCCTTGTTGGGAAAACGTTGTAGGCGGTTTGCCCTTATTCAGTCGCTGTTCCTGTAAGAGCTTCTCGTGTTCAAAGCTCATGGCCTTGTCAACAACCTCTTTGTAAATCTTGAGATCCAAGATTGATAAGGCTTGCCGAATGTCATGGTGAAGGCCATTATAAAATTTCTCAGTCTTATCTCGCTCCGTTGAGATGGTGGAGAGAGAGTAGACAGATAATTCTTTAAATTTTCCAGCATATTTTCTGACGGTCATGGTGCCTTGGTATAACTTAGCGAAGTCCTGTCGCTTCTGCTTCGTCACCACGCTGGGAAAATACTCATCAATAAACATTGACTCGAACTGTTGCCAAGTCATATCAGCTATGTTGACCCGTGGGTCTTCTTTCACTGTGATCCACCATTTGTTTGCTCCACCAACAAGTTGGTAGGTAGCTAGTGGAATTTTGCGAGTCTCATCGACTCCCATGGCATCAAGAACCTTCTTTAACTCATCCAGCCACTTTTGCACCTCATCAGGATCAATGGTGCCATCGAAAGTAAGAGGTTGTAGCCGCTTGTATTTAGTAATCTGATCGGTTTGAGCTTCCGATCCAAATTTTACAGGTGCTTGAACCGTGGCAACCTGACTGGCTGCAGTCTCACGAATGGCAATTTGAATAGTGGCCTTCATCGCCTCAATAAATCCAGCGAAGAAGGCTTCAATGCTTGAAGGCATGGGAAAGGGTGCGGGTGGGGGTGGCATTGCCTGCCCAGATGTAGTGGCAGTGTTGGGTGTGGCCTGTGCTGTTGTCGGAGGCGTCGGTTCCTGAATCTCAGGAGGTGCCTCCACTGCGGGACGAACAGTACGTGGCCTTCCTCTCTTTCTTGTTTGCATTTTCTCACTGGCAAGGAGAAAATAAAACAAGATTAAGAAACTGTAGGCAAGTATAATGTTATAGTATGCTCAGCAACAATTTCGAGAGTACTGTAATATTAAAATCACCTATTTTTCTAAGTAGCGTGTAAAGTTGTTGTTGAGGAATCAAAGAATCTTATATATCTCGTATGTGTGGCCATGGTGTAAAAACAAACAAGGTTAGAATGTTTATATAATAAGTACAAAATTGTGCAAGTATTTCAAAAGATTTGGTTTTGGTCTTTGTGAACATACATATATTTCATTGAAAATCCATACGAGTCATAAGAATTCTAAGATTTGCCTCGATAAATAGCCTGAGCTAACGTTCTATCGTAATCTTATGCATTCAGACGCTTACTCCTAGTCTTTTCGATTATTATCCAAGTTCATGTGTCCCATACCACATGAATTTAGTAATAAGGATGTCAACCAAGTTAAGTTGTATGAACACGGTCTCTAAAAACATTGGCTGAATAGAAGTTCACTAAGAGTATCGTCCAAATTTACTCGCCCCATACCGTGTAAACTTAGTGATAATATTAGTAATACAACTTTCTCCAAATGTTTCTTTTCACACAAGGTCATGGGTTTTCTTACTTCCACATTTTATTTAGTATCCTCCAATTTTGTTGTGTCCCATACCACTCCAAAGTTAGTGATACAAAAGAAAAAATGGTTGTAAGTCGGCCCACCAAAGATAGTATTTAAACAAAACAATTTCATTCATATATATCAAAGAAAAGTTTACAATGCCAGTAATTAATTGTGACTTTCGTGTCTACTACCGCTCCTTCGAGATCTACTGCTACGTAGAGAACGACTACTAACAGAAGGCTGAGAGTTTGCACGCTCTGCGTCGAAGTTGTGCAAACGAGTTAATATATTAGTGTGGCTCTCTTTCAGTGCAACAATATTGGATGCCATTTTATCAAACCGTTCAAGTAGGTTAGTCGGTTGTCCCATTGGTGGTTGATGGGTTGTTTGTCCCGTAGGAGAAGGGTAGGCCATAGACATTGGGGGAAAGTATGGGTTCATAGGTGGAAGGTAGTTGTTTTGATTGTGCGGGGATCCCCTAACTGGAACCCCATGGATATTTGGATTTGTTTGTGGTGAAAAAGTTTGAAACAATGGGCTTATCGGGATGTTTTGTCCTCCAAGATTTGGTGACGCCCAATATTGTTGTTGTTGGTTCACATCAATAATCCTCTCCTCAATCGGAATCTCCAAAAGTCGAGCAATAAGTTCGACGTTGATAGAAATTTTTATCCCCATAACTATTGTCTCCAATACAGGGTTGATTCCCTCTTCTGGAAGTCCTACGTAATTCATGGCTTCATAGAAGGATCTGACCAAGTTGTAAGAGACTTGTCCCTCGACTTTGGTTATATTTAACCAATCCAATGTTGTGAGTTTGTCGTGAAGGATTGGGCGGAGGCGGAGATCTTTATTGTCGATGCTCCTCATGGTCATAACCTCTCTTTTGGACAATTCCGTTAGTCTAGTGGGAATTGGTTCCCGGGTAGTGGAAGTTGTTCCTTCCCTTGACTTTTGCTGAAAGGAAAATAAATTTGTGTGAAAGACACAAAATATATTCCTAAGATTTTTAAGATTTATGCCTTGTTTGTTAGACATTATTTTCGAGTTTTCTTTTGATGTTTATACCATCATGAAATTTTCTTCATTAGTGATTTGATGTATATATGTCGTATTCACATATGAATGTATAGACATATTTAATGATAACTATAGTTTCCATAAATCAACTATATATATATATTTGAAATGAAACTATATAAAAATCATATATAGTTGTTCTTAATCCAAATCTTAACTATATATATAATTCATATATATATATAGTTTTAGATATATCAAATAAAAAATTTTTTTTTCAATTTTTTTTTTTTTTCGAAAAATAAAATTGTTTCCGAATTTTTTTTTTTTTTTTATACGTACCTCATATACACTAAGGTATATAGATACATATATTCAATCATAACTACACATATAGTTTCTAATAAATCATGACTATATGTATATTTAAATCAAACTATATAAAAATCATATAGTTTTCTAGATATATATATTTAATCCAAATTTCAACTATATATAATTGACATATGTATATATAGTTCTAGAGATATATATATATAATAAAATTTTTCTTCCCCTAATTTGGTGGACTTGGACGGGCCGTGGACCGTACGCTCTGATACCATTAACTGTCACACCCCGCCCGGACACCCCTAAACCGGCGGTACACTCACGGATGGGGCACGCATTTGGAACAATTACAATGGTAACAACAGAGTGCGCAGCGGAAATACGGTACACACAGTACAAATCTGATTTCATTTAATTCAGAATATTTTTGTACATGAAACGGTCAAGGAAACATACTCCCAAAATCCCCAATGAATCATACAAAGGGTACAAAATGTGGGCCGCATAACCTGCACCCAGTCCACCCTAATTTCCTGTGAAAGATTGGATAATAATGGAGTGAGCTTAACGCGCTCAGTGGGTAAATAGTGCATGAGTATAACAATTAATAAAGCATACTTCAATATCAAATATCTTAAATACACATGTGAGCATCGTAATCAATCAATATGAATGTATGCATGACACAGTCTCATAATGGTTTGATGAACGTACATCGCCTGAATTCACGTACAGGAACGATGCTCTAGATTCACGTACTGATGTCCCTCCCCGGGTGTAGCCGGGTTCTCATGTACGTCCCTCTCCAGAGAAATGTAATGAATAGAGAGCAATGCTCCTAACTATTCTATGAGTCATAAACCATATACGTCCCTAGGTGGTGATGCCAATGCATGAACTCGTCTAGTCTACTGGTCTAGTCTTTCTTGACATTTAGACTGACTTTGGCAACGTCTGGTGATCCTTATTAGGGTCGGTATCACGACGTGCAAGATTAGGACATTCAGTATTACTGTATAAGCTGATAGCTTTCAATAAGACCAACTAGATCAGTCCCCAGTTGAGAGGTGAGACACAAGGTCTGCTTAAATACCAATCGCCTAGAGCAGCCCGCTGCCTCCCGTTCACTATTTAAAGTTACTGAGGACAAGACCGAGTCTAGCTGAGTCAGATTGACCACAAATCCGGCATTATAGCAGTGCAATACATGAATTCAAAATATACAGGCATAAGTGCGGCAGTATAAACAGTATATGACATAATGCAGTGTAAATGAATAGTAGACATAATAATAATTGAATGTAAACTTTAATAAAAGTTATGAAACACGCAAACCTATGTTTCGTTCCCCACCTTCAGATAAAACTTCTTCTTTCAGATCTGGCGCTTTCCTCCGGACAGAACTTCATTGCACCGCTTTCATATCTGGCGCTTTCCTCCGGACAGAACTTTGTTGCACCGCACAGAGAGTCTCGGACAGAGAGTCTCAAAAACTTAGAATGCGTGAAAAGGAGAAGAAATTCACAAGAGAAGGTGATTTGGTGTGAGGAATGAGAAATGAGGAGGTTTCTTATATAGAGGTTTTTGCGCCTGAACGTTCGGGCATGCGCCTGAGCGTTCTGGCATGCGCCTGTACGTTCTGGCATGCGCCTGAACGTTCTGGCATGCCTTGCGCCTGAACGTTCTGGCATGCGCCTGAACGTTTGGGCATGCATTGTGTCATGCGCCTGAACGTTCTGGCATGCGCCTGAGCGTTCGGGCGTTGCCCAAATAGTAAATTTATTTATTTTATTTTTTGTGAAATACAGGGTATTACACTGAACGTTCTGTCATGCGCCTGAACGTTCTGTCATGCGCCTGAACTTTCGGGCGTTGCCCAAATAGTAATTTTATTTTATTTTATTTTATTTTATTTTTGTGAAATACAGGGTATTACACACAGTTCATGTGTTTTTGAGAAAACGTGATCTAATGATTCGAATTTAATAATTAAAATTCAACGGTTCATGTTACATCACAACACATTTCAGATTTGCACATTACAACATGAATCTAATAAATGTAACCATACAAATGTAAAGATCATGGAAAAAATATGTCAAGGTACAGTTCATGACTTTTGCCAAAAATCACCAGAAGGGCTTCATCTTCAGCCATCAAAATATTGAACGGCCCACATTAACCCATTTTTTTTTTTGAAATACCGGTGCAACGGACCAGACCGGTTCTGTTCGACCATCCGGTCGGACCAGTTCGGGCCTGTTCAGGGCCTGGGTTTTGGCCTGAGACCAGCACCCTTTTTTTTTGGTAATAAAAAAAATAACACTGAAACATCAATCAACACGAGAACACTCATATATGCTCTGATACCAATGTAGAAATCATTCAAATACAAATAATGTAAATCGAGATAAATTAAATAGAAATGCAGAAACATTACCAAGATCGTCTCGGGGGTGCTCCACGCGTTCAGTATTGTCACGGTTATTGGGACCACAATGTCACGGGTTCCTAACGTATTCCACAGTCAACCCCACTCTCTAACTCAAAAAAAATTCTTTGTAATTTTTTCGTGTGTTTTACCATGTTCACATCCCCTTAATTTATTGGCATTCTAGAGAATCAAATCTCCTTGATTCTCTCCTATTTGGGATGTGGTGGAGATATGATAATTATCAAATAATAGTTATCTTAAGGTGATTATTAAGAGGTTATCCCATTAGATAACTATCAAATCTCCTTAATAATAATCTAATCAAAATCTAAGATCTCCAATTGTATGATCAAATTCCAACAGGTGCTGGACGTGCGGCTGAACCACTATAAATGTTTGTCTACTTTACTTTTTGCATTTTACTTTACGAATCTTAGAATAGTATGTGCCTTCAATTCCAATGCATTCATGTATTTCACTAAGTCATTAGAAAAGTTTAAAAATGGCCATGAGACCCAATTCACCCCCTCTTGGGTGTACCGACACTGACTACTGATAATTCAAATGCGTGAACAATGGATTTTTTATCATTTCTTTTCTCATGATAACTGAATCGAACCAGAACATTTTCACAAAAACTACACTTACCATTTTCACAAAAGAATCAAGTCGTTTTAACTCAACGTTCAAAATTTGTTTCAAATTCAATGAAACGGCTTTGGCGCACGAAGTGTCGAGAAAAGAGAATTTCATAATCAAATTGAAACATACTGGAAAAATCATTTGTGCCCAACCATTTTGAAAGTTAGTCGAACTTTTAATCTCTCAAAATCTGCAAGTTTGCAAAATCTATTTTGAAAAAGGATTTTCTTTTGCAAGAAGTTTTTCATTGCATGCTTATAGTTTATATCTTATATCTCTAAAAAACTCAGTGAAAGAAAACGATATTTTTACTTGATTTTTCAGCTACTTCAAACTTATATTGCTGAAAGAGTTCATTCGAGTAAAATGTTCATAGGATACAGTTGTATTGAATTGTATATTTTTATCTGTATTGAGTTGTATTACTGCAATTGTATTAGTTACAGAAAGTTTTAATGTTAAGTTAGGATAGGTAGTGATTTGTTCATACCCATGAAGTTGAGTGTGTAGGTCGTCTTGCACCTGAGAAGCCAAGAGTGTGTATGTTTTCTTGGACCAGTGAAAGCAAGAGTGTCAGTAGGTCTCACACCTATAAGTTGAGAGTTGTAAGAATATTCTCACACCGGTGAAGCTAAGAAAGTTGTAACAGTTTAGCCATCACCCATAAGAGGATTGTTTAGTAAAGTTAGAAATCTTGACTAAGGAGCTTGGGTAGTGGAGGTAGGCATATAGCTGAACCACTATAAATCATCTGTGCAATACTTATTTACTTTCAGTATTAATTATTTGCCATTACACTGCAAGTTTTTATTTAAGCTTTTAATTGATTCAGTGTTCAATTCACCCCCCTCTTGGACACACCTAGGCCAACAAAATGATCTCATGTCTTAACCTGCACGTGCAAGTCTAAAACATGCTCCATTTTCTAGAAACATTCCATGAATTTCAAATTAATGCCACTCATATATAATCATTCACAACATGCTTAATATTCAAATTCATTTCATATTTACAATGCCATATAACATAACCAAGACAAGGAAAATACTCACAAATACCGGTGTCCACCTATTCTCTAACACCAACACCACTACCTGAATCAAAGATTAGTGTTTCCAACCTGTTTATTTCCATTACACACATGCTACAAATCAATTCCAAGTCATCATATTTATTCCATATGTTATTTCTAATTTTCCGGTTCATCCACCTAATTCTATAACTCGATTAAGGTCTCACATACAGGTGAGGGACAATCCGTTTTATTTTTATAATCATTTAAAATATTTCTGAGGCGAAGAACAGTGGAAATAGGCTTCCCAGCCACATTTCCACTAGTTCCCAAGTTCAAGTTATTCTCTAGAACCCTATGTCCAGTCACTAAAAATACCAATCCATATTCGAAAGTTATGAAATCTATATCGAAATGTTTAGAATTAGTCCCTCTATCTTTCTATAGTCTCAAACCAGAGTTTCACTGGGATTTAACATGGTTTCAAAGTTCTCTGGTGTCGAATTACACTTCTGGTAACTGTACAGGTGCCAATATGACAATTGAACACAAACAAACCACACATTCGGTGTTTCTACTATTACAAGAGTAGTAATTAACTTTTCCAACATGTTTTCAGTCCAAGTTGGTCAAAACCCCATTTTTGAAAATGTCGGAAACGACTGCAATAGAAAAATCTATACTGAGGGAAAGCTCACACTTGACTCCAATAGAATTTTTAAAAAAACATTTAGCAAAAATAACTTACTGTAGCGTTGATTTGGCCAAAAATCCACTATTTTCCTCTCCGACGACCTTTCCTCTCGTTCTCTTGTTTTTGGAGATGAAAATAAGTTAAAAATAATGAAAAAAATTGAAAAATTCAATTAAAACGCGTTGCCACCGCCTCAACAAAGTGATGGGTGTTGGCCCAGATATGTCCAAGAGAAGGGGGATGAATTGGACAACGAAGCAGATATGCCTTTTTAATAAAATAATTTACAAATAAAGCAATATAGTATAAGTTGATGAACAGAGATAGAAAACGATTAGATAAATATCATAGTTGCACACAAATTTAGAGTGGTTCAGCTCCTGCCTACCTCCACTACCTAATCTCCCCGATTAGGATTTTTCCAAACTCAACTATTGAATCCTCTTATGGGTGAGGATCAAACCTTTACACCTTTTCTCAGCTTCACGGGTGTGAGAAAAACTGTTATACGCTTGAGCAATACTTGCTCAACCACAGTGACAAACACAATCACTTTTACAAACTAAGTACAAGTTTGAGAACTTGATTCTCTTACCAAGAATCAAAGAAATACTAACAAAAAAATTTATGAACCTCAGACCAACACTGATTCAGCTATGAATGTATGATAAAGTTTGGCTGAAAGTGTGTGGTAGATCGCTCCTCTTTCCTTCGATGGATTTATAAGATATGTGAAGCTGAATCGATAAGTCCAGAAGGTAATTGTAAATCCGAGTATTTTCAGAAGATTATCAAGAGTTTTTGCAGCGAAAAAAATGATTTACTAACTTTCAAAAGTTTATGCTCAAAGAACTATTTATAAAACATGCTCAGATTTTGATTCTAAAAACATTTTGGTGCTCGTTTTGAATTTCAAATCAAACAGTCAAATTGTTTCATCAAAATGTATATGTTTAGACTGTTCGAGAAAACCTGAAGCATTTGTGCAATCACAAGAATAAAATGTTTCAAAAACAACACAAGTTTGTAGTCTTTTATGAATTTTTGTCAGTGTCGCATTAGCGTCTTGAAGGAGCATCAATGTCATGAATTACACTTTTATGAAAAATATACTTTTTTGTCAACTTCTTCTAGGAGGGCGCTAATACTACATTAGCGCCCTGATGGGTTTATATTTCTGAAACCCAAATGTTCAAGGAGGGCGCTAATACTCGATCAGCGTCCTAATGACAACTGCTGGTTTTTTCAGGTTGGTTCAATGAGGGCAGTAATACTCAATCAACGTTCTGCTTTGAACGATGAACATTCAAAACCAAAACACCATCAGCGCCCTGATGGTCTATCAGCGTCCTGTAGTGTTGGCTTGATATTAAGTGACTAACCACTGCATTAGCGTTCTGATGTCCCATCAGCGTCCTGAAAGACATTGAAAAATAATTTTCTTAAAAAATGATTTTTTCAAAACTCGATCATATCAAATTAACACTTAAGCTTTTTGGATCAAACCAAACATTTGGAAATCATACAATTGGTCCAAAGATGAGTCGAAAAATCTTCGAATTGGATCGATTAAACTTAGTTTCTACGAGATAGAAAATCTTTTGAAAAGGTATGAGAAATCATGGGAAATTCATGAAGTGAATGATTCGATAAATCAGATAATGACTGGCATTCTCAGTCCTAAATCATTCTAATAACATAACATTTAATTCCTGAATATATATATATATATATATATGTGGTCTTCATCTTGATTACGAGCTTGAGTTCCTTTCCACCATGCTTTGAGTGAAGTGTCTATGCATTATCGTGTATTCAATATACATAGGAATGTGGTTTGTTAATCATCAAAATATCTTCTCTCATATATGGGACATGAGGGTTATTAGAATAACAATCTCCATTTTTTTATGATTTCAGATACATTACTGTAGGCCTTGAAGCATAAAACTAATATGAATGTATGAACCTACAATGGATAGATGAAAGTGACATGTAATGATCAAATGATTAAAAAATATGCTAAATGCACTTTAATTTCTCCCCTTTAGTTATGGATTTATTCATTTTCATGATTATTTCTCCCCCTAACTATTTCCTTAGTACTTTTTATTCTTACTTTACTTCTCTCCCTTTTGAAAACATCAAAAAGAAATGAAGTAATAATTTACAGGTAGTGTAAACATCAAGAAGCGGATAGGTTTGACTCAGAAAACATTCCTAACTCTCTTCTGATAAAAATAAACTAGTCTTTTGGCAAGGCTTTAGTAAAAATATCTGCCAGTTGATCTTTAGTTCCAATGTGAACAAGTTTAACATTACCGTTTTACAGATGACCCCTTAAGAAATGATGGCGAATTTGAATATGTTTAGTTCGAGAATGCAGTTAAGGATTTTTCAACATATTGATAGCAATTGTATTATCACACAGTATGTCAGTGCAACCAACATGAATTTGGTAATCTTGAAGTTGTTGTTTCATGTATAAAACTTCAGAACAACAACTTCTAGCTGCAACATATGCAACCTCAGTTGTGTATAATGCTACTGAATGTTGCTTTTTACAAAGCCAAGAAATTAAAGAATTTCTTAGGAAATGACAGAATCTAGAGGTACTTTTTCTTATCTATAAGACTTCCAACATAGTCATAGTCTACGTAGCTTTTTAGTTCAAATGATGTACCTTTGGAATACCAAATTCCAAGATCAATTGTACCATTTATGTATCTAAAGATTCGTTTGACGCATTTTAAATTTGATTATTTGGGATTGGACTAAAATCTTGCACACAAACAGACACTGAACATGATATCAGTTCTACTTGTTGTGGGATAAAGTAAACTGCCAATCATACTTCTCTATAGTTTAGGATCTATAGGTTTTCCTTTATCATCTTTGTCTAACTTGATTGTTGAGTTACAAGAAGTATCTATAGATTTCAGATTATTCATCTGGAATTTCTTAACGATTTCCTTAGCATACTTTGATTGCCTTATAAGAGCTCCATCAGACATTTGTTTGAATTGCAAACTAAGAGAATATGTAAGCTCTCCCATCATACTCATTTCAAATTCATCTTGCATTAGCTCGAAAAACTCTCCACACAAGTCTTTGTTTGAGGCACCAAATATGATATCATCAACACATATTTGAATAATAAGCATATCATCATCCTAGTGTTTGATAAACAAAGTTGGATCAAGTTTTGCTTTTTGAAATTTATGATTTAAAAGAAATGAACTGAGTTTATCATACCAAGCTCTAGGAGCTTATCTAAGTCCATATAAAGCCTTGTGGAGTTTGAATACATGTTCTGGGTTATGAGCATCCTCAAAACCTGGAGGTTGTTCCACATATACCTCTTTATTGATGGAACCATTTAAAAATGTACTTTTTACATCCATTTGGTATAAGGAAAAGTTTTTTAACAAGCACAGGCAAGTAACATTTTGATTGTCTCTGTTCTTGCTACTAGAGCAAAGGCTTCATTGAAGTCTATGCCTTATTCTTGATTGAACCTTTGTGCAACCAATCTAGCTTTATTTCGGACTATGATTCCTTGTTCATCCTTTTTGTTTCTAAATACCCATTTGGTTCTTATAATTGATTGATGAATTGGTCTAGGAACTAATTCTCAAACTTTCTTTCTGACCAAGTGTCCTAGTTCTTCTTTCATAGCAAGAATCCAGTTCTCATCCTTCGATGCATCTTCCAATTTTGTTGGTTCAATTTGAGATACAAAGGCAACAAGCTCTTGTCTCTATGAATTGAAGATTTATTAAATACACCTCTTGATGGATCACCCAAAATCTGATTTTTGGGGTGACTTAGAAGTATTCTAGAGTTTCTTAAACCTTTTAAGGGTGTTTCATTATCAATTTCTAAGTTTTGAACTATCTTGGGATCATCATCATCATTGAGATTCATTTGTTTAATTTCATCTCCAAGTTTCTTTCCGACTTCACATTCATCAAAGTGGACATGAATTGACTCTTCTACAATTTTGGTGGTTTTGTTGAACACTCTATATGCTCTGTCGTGAAAAGAATAACCTAAAAATATTCCTATGACTGATATTTAGGTTCAAACTTGTCAAGATTACCCTTGTTATTGAGAATAAATCATTTGCATCCAAAGACTCTAAAGTAACTGATATTGGGTGTTCTACCCTTCCAGAGTTCATATGGAATCTTCTTCATGTTTATTCTAATCAATATTTTATTCATCACATGACACGCAGTATTAATTGTTTTTGCCCACAAATAGTTTGCTACGTTATATTCACTGAGTATTGTTCTGCACATTTCTTGCAATGTTCTATTTTTTCTTTCAACTACACCATTTTGTTGTGGTGTCCTAGGAGCTGAGAATTAGTGAGTGTATCCTTGATTATTGCAAAATTCTTCAAGATTTTTATTAAGAAATTCTCCTCCTCTATCACTTCTAATGATATTTATTTTATATCCCTTTTCATTTTCAACTTTTCTGCAAAATTTAATAAATAAATCGCATGCTTCTAATTTGTGATCTAGAAAGATTACCCATGTAAATCTTGTAAAGTCACCAACAATAACATACACGTAAGATTTACTTCCTAAGCTTTGTGTTTTGGTTGATCTAAAAAGATCTATGTGAATCAATTCAAGAGCTCTAGTAGTAGATAAATATTTGTTACTCTTACATGATGATTTGGTATGCTTGCCTAATTGACATGGTTCACAAACCTTGTCTTTTAAGTATATTCCTTTTGGAATTCCTTTGGCAAGATCATTCTTGACTAACCTAGATATATTATCCATACTAATGTGTGCTAGTCTTCTATGCCAAAGTCATGCATCATCACAAGATATAGCACTCAAACATATAACGTTTTATTTTTCAATATGATTAAGATTCGTGCAATATACATTTTTATGTCTAGATCCTATGAATGCAATTGAACTATCACAATGTCTAACTATGCACCTATTTTCTTCAAAAGTAATTTCATAACCCTTGTCTCATAATTGACTTATGCTCAAGACATTATATTTTAGGCCTTTAACATAAAGTACATCAGAAATAGAAAGAGAATCGTTACCAATGGTTCCAATGCCTGCTATTTCACCTTTGTTGGTGTCTTCGAACGTCACATTTCCTCCTTTCTTCTTTTTCATGCACAAGAACTTTGACTTATCACCAGTCATGTGTCTTGAGTATCCACTGTCTAGATACCACATGTCTCCATGTTTGTTCATTTACACAACGTAAAATACTTTTGATTTTGGTACTCATGTTGTTTTGGGTCCATGCATGTTAGCATCAATAAGAATACTCCTTTCAACCCATGCAAGCTTTTTCCTTTTTACATTTATAACATTACATCTTAATATAGTATGCCCTTCAAATTTATTACATTTAGGTCTCTTGGTCAACAAAGTGTTATAATCTTTTTGCTTTGATCCTTTAGTATGACCTATGCCCGTTTTATCAAATGCACACTTTTGTGATCCTAGCATCATGTCAAATATTTTTTGTCCATTTGTAAATTTAATCACTACACTATTTAGCTCTTCATTTTTCTTCCTAAGCAACTCATTTTCTTTTTCCAATTTTTTAAGCATTTGTTTGAGTTCTTCATTATCCAAAGATAGCTCATCAAGATCCTCCTGTTGAAACTTAATCTCTTCAAGAGCTTCTTCTAAGTTTTTCTTAAGCTTTTCATTCTTCTTAATTTGGTTTTTAGTACACCACTAGCATGAGAATTAAGAACATCAAAACTATCAACAAATGGTTCAGATTTCACCTCAGTGCTTGCCACAAGGCAAATCACAGCTTTGTGGTTGGAATTTAAGTCACTCTCACTTGAGCTTCTGTCATCCCATGAAGCTTACAACACTTTCTTGTCCTTCCTCTTTGAGCTGAAAGTCTTCTTATACCTCCTTCAAATATTTGATTTTTCATTCCATTCCTCATTCTTTTGTTTACTTGTTTTCTTATTTTCAAAAAAAACAAACTACACCCCCAAACTTATTTCTTTTCATATTCATGGGCATAGATCATTTTCTTCTTTTTTTCATTTTCTTTTCTTTTTCAATAAAACTCATACGCAAACTTCACATATTTCTCTTCTTTGTCACCCTTTTTCTTCACTTTTCTTTCCCATCATTTTTTCATCCAAATAGTACCACCCCAACATGATCAAAGTGAATACGGTACATAGATTGAAAAATAGGGAAATTAACATGATAAGCTCAAATTTCTTGATGTATAGGTAACAAAGAAAAGGATAATCAGCTCAAAATGGGTAACTAGGGATATAATAAAAAAAAAATAAGGTTGGTTATAGGCTCAAACTCATCCAAACATGGCCTAAATCATCTCCCTCATGGCATGCTCTCTAGGATTCCGCTTCAAGTGATAATCAAACTTGTTCTAGGATTTCTAGAGATCTAATATATATAACTTTACTTGCATATATCCAATTCAAACAAGTCATGGTTTCACTAAATCAACTACACTAGACATGTAGAAAATCTCCAACAAAGCTAAGCTAAAAGTAAAATCAAGCACACAGACTTATAGGCTACTCTCTACATTCTCCTAGAATCATTTTAATGTGCATGTTCTCTTATCATTGGCCATTTAGAAAAATAAAACTAATTGAATCAAATCAGAATTTGTAAGATCCTAGGATATCCTAACCTAAAACTACTATATCTTCACCATGACAAGTCAAAAATTAAAACTCTCCCCCCAAACTTAAAACAAGCATTGTCCCTAATGCTTCACAATAAGAATAAAAACAGAGCATGGATGTAAATAAAATAAGTGGAGGTTTAGAAAACCCCCTTTAACCCAAAGGGGTAGAATTCCACATAAGCTCGCCATCCGCGACATGTAGCTTGCATAGGGACCTTCAAACTTGCTTTAGAACCTAGACAGGAAAAGAAACAAAATGTGTCAATGGTATGAAACTCAAATCGATACTACAATGACTAAAAGCATAAAATAAATAAGAAAAATTCTAAAATCGATGGGTTGCCTCTCAACAAGCGCTTGGTTTAAAGTCCTTAGCCCGACTTCTCCATGTTTCTTTAAGGTGGATCATCACGAAGCAAGGCCTTTTCACTCCTTTTCTCTTGGCTTTTAAAGTTTCGTAACCGTTTCTTCTTAACTTGAGAAAGAGATCCATCTTTTCGTTTATGCTCAATCATAGTACTGAGCAACTTTTCTTCTTCAACATTAGGCATCAAAGACAGGTCTTTCCACACCAAGGGAGGAGGGTCATCAAAATTGTCAATTTTTTCCACATAATGCTCGAAGGTATCCTTCGATGTAGGCTTCTCATAAGCCTTGGTAGCATACTCATCCATTACCCCTTTTGCATCAATCCAATTGCATGTATTCTTCTCAACGGGAGCGTTGTGTGTATTGTATATCTTAAATATCACCTTTTCTTCACTGACCCTCAAAGTAAGCTCACCAAGCTCCACATCTATCAATGCTCTCCCAGTAGCAAGGAATGGTCGCCCAAGTATAAGAGGAATATCACCATCTTCCTCCATGTCCAAAACTACAAAGTCAATCGGGAAGATAAACTTGTCCACCTTCACTAGCACGTCCTCAATGATACCCCAAGGGTATGTAAGTGATCGCCAAGCCCCAATTTTCTGAAAATGGACAAAGGCACTAAGTTAATGCTTGCACCTAAATCACATAAAACATTACTAAGATTTAAAGGACCAATGGTGCAAGGTATATTGAAATTCCCCGGATCCTTCAGCTTTTGTGGATGATTTTTCTGTATTATAGCACTACATTCTTCAGAAAGTTTCACCGTCTCATAGTCCTCTAGCTTCCTCTTCTTTGTCATCACATCTTTCATGAACTTGACGTAGTTTGGTATTTGCTCCAACGCATCTGTAAAAGGGATGTTAATGTGAATTTCTTTGAAAATTTCCAAGAACTTGGTGAATTGCTCGTCAAGCTTTTTCTTCTGAAATCGTTGAGGGAAAGGAATAGGAGTTTTGAGTTTAGGAGGGTCATCCGTGAACGTGATAGAACCAGGCCGGTATGGCCTCTCATGTGGCTTCTCACCCTTTGACGACTCTTTGTCCTTCTCTTTACTCGGCTCGACCTCAATACTTATATCCTCTTACTCTTCAACGGGTGGTGGTGGTGTGCTTAGGCTTAGGTCAGCCCCTTTTACTTCCCTTCCACTTCTCAAAGTGATGGCTTGGCACTGCTCTTTTTGGTTCACTTCGGTGTTGCTAGGTAGTAACCCCCTTTGTTGGGTATTCACAGTTAAGGCTAGTTGCCCGACTTGTACTTCCAAATTTTTAATCGATGCCCTTGTTTCCATCATAAATGACCCAATCATATCCTCCAAAGATGGCTTTTTTTCTTGAGCTTGGGTGTAAAATCCCGGTGGAGGTTGCAATGTGTTCCTCGTGTTGGCATAAGAGAAGTTTTAATGATTTCTGATGCTTGGGTGGTACTGATTCGGAACTCCTTGATTGCTTCTATAGTTGTACCCCCGATTGTTAATGTAATGAACTTCCTCATGTGCTTCATTGCCGAAAGAACTCGTATGTAAAGCCGTCGCTTTCTCAATAGATGGTTGTTTACTTTGAGTAGTAAGTACCGCATGTTGGTTGGCAATGCTTGATATTTGAGCAGACAGAGATGTGAATGGGTCAACTTCATGTAAGTCGGCGACCTCTTTATTAATGATAGTGCACCCGGAACCTCATAAGTGTTGGTAGCCATGTCCTCCAACATGTTCAATGCTTCGGTAGCCATCTTGGTCAAAAGTGATCCACCGGTCGCCGCATCAACTAAAGTTCTTGTGGAGAAGGTCATCCCATTATAGAAAAGCTATATTTGCAACCAATCTTGGAATCCATGCCGAGGACACTTCCTTAAGAACTCCTTAAATCTTTCCCAAGCCTCATACAAAGATTCCATCTCTAGTTGCTTGAATTGCCCAATTTCAGCTCGCAGTTGGGCGATTTTGGCTGGTGGAAAGAACTTTTGTAAGAACTTTTGTACCATTTCTTGCCAAGTTGCAATGCTCCCCGGTTGCAAAGATTGCAACCATACTCGTGCGTTGTCCCTTAGAGAAAAAGGGAACAATCTTAACCTTATGGTGTCCTCAGTAACACCATTCATCTTCACCGTATCACACATCTCCAAGAAGGTGGTGGTGATGTGGATAGTAGGATCTTCAGTAGGCAGCCCCCCATACTGATGTTGTTGCACCATCGAGATCAACGTCGGTTTCAATTCAAAGTTGTTCGCATTGATAGGCATACGAACAATACTCGAGTAATTTTCATTGATGACCGGTTTGAAGTTGTCTCTCAAGGTCAACCGATGTTGATCGTCTACCATTACTTCAGTTTCTATTTTTCTTTCTCGCCTCAATCTTCCAAGAGTTCGTTCAATCTCGGGATCCAACGGTAAAACTTCAAAACTTCTTGCTCTTTGCATTCACTCTTCAAATCCTTCAAAACGGAAACTAAAAAGAAAATCAGAAAATAACAATAAAATATAAAAATCAAAGCTAAATAACACGATATTAGTGCAAACTAATAAATATCCCCAGCAACGGCGCCAAAAACTTGTTGCGTACAAAACTGCAAGTAAACGATTGCCGAGTTATAAAATAATCCGATGAGAAATCGGGTATCGTCCTAAGGGATATTTACTACACAATCTACCGCATTTTAACCCTAATTTCATCTGGACAACCAAAATCGATTAATTGAATGATTAAGACAGAAATTAAATTAACTAATTAATAACTAACAACGCAATGCAAAGCAAATGATAAATCGAATGGAGATTAAACTAGAGGTTCGATGTCACCTCGCTCTCAATTATATCTTGATATAAGCATTATTATTAAATCAATTCTCTTGCTTATAAGTCAGAATTCGTAACGTTTCTAATTCTCTTTTTTGAAGCAGAACTAGAGCATATTACCGTTGTATTGGTTTAACTCTTTCGATGAAAACCAAACGCAACGGTAATTCATCAAGATCTATGAATTCCACCTAATGACTTCAAAGGTTCTCGATCTCCTTTTGAGTCTCACAATAGCCTAGGTTATACTCTCCAAGTTCCAACCCAAGGTACCCTCTTTTGGAGAATCTACCTCGAATCTAGGATCAGTCAATCCTTGATCAGGGGATTGAAAGCTTGATGCACAGAAAAGTATAAATAAACTAAAAGATGTCATTAATAATAATTATATAATAAAAACTAAGACATAGTCTCGAGTTTGGATCAATCTACACCTCTAGAAAGAGGTTTAGTTCATAACTAAAGACATAAAAACGGTAAACAATGATGTAAACATGAATCAGAATAAAGGGAAACAACTAGAATAAGTGTAGAATATGAGATTGATCTGTGAATCTTGTTCTCCAACTCGTTCTAGCAGTCAAAACCTTCGTTCTCCTCTTGTTTGTGTTGAAAAACCCTTCACTTTGATATATTATATAGCCCACTTCTGTTCCAATCATAATGGAAAGTTTTTCCAAAAAGAAGTCGCTAAAATCTCAACTTGAAAAAGTCCTAGCCTGCGGCGCTCCATTAAAAATTTCCCAGTGTCGTGAGCTGCGCCGCAGCGCCCAGAGCATCTCTTTTGCGCCTGATTTGTAGAGTTAGCCAATTTTTTGACTCATTTCTACTTGAGCTTTTCATGCTATCTCCTTCTCCACTTCTTGTATATATTCTTCTCATCCAAATCCATGGCTATTGCATCCAAACACCTACAAAACATTGCAAAACAAGTAATTAACTCACTCTAAACATAAATTGATCCACATATAATCTAACAAACCAGAAATAATGAATAAAAACCAATTAATTCCCAAACTATCAAATGCATCAAAACTAGCATGAATACAATAAACTAATGCATAAATCAACCTAAAACTCCTATAAAATACTCCTAAAACATGTCTAAATATGCATTTATCATTGGTAGAGTTTCCTTCACCAAGAATGGTGTCTCTGTGATTTTGGCCTACCATAGATAATCAAAGATTGTTAGATCTTTTGATAGGCAACTTGCTCTGATACCAATTGTTGGCCTAGATATGTCCAAGAAAGAAAAGTATCAGATAAATACCACAGTGCACTCAGATTTAGAGTGGTTCAGCTCCTGCCTACCTCCACTACCTAATCTCTCCGATTAGGATTTTGTCTAAACTCCACTATTGAATCCTCTTACGGGTGAAGATCAAACCGTTACACCTTTTCTCAGCTTCACAGGTGTGAGAAAAATCGTTATACACTTGAGCAGCACTTGCTCAACCACAGTGACAAACACAATCACTTTTACAAACTAAGTACAAGTTTGAGAACTTGATTCTCTTCCCAAGAATCAAAGAAATACTTACAGAGCAATTTATGGACCTCAGACCTGTAACACCCCGTAGTTTTAATTAAATACATACATTGAATTATGAGTATATCGAGATGTATAATACACGTATTTTATATGTAAGAGGCAAATATATGCGTGTATGAAAATGCATACTATATTTAAGGGGTATAAGCAAATAAATGAAATTATTAAATGAAGATGATACATATGGGATCATCCTATATGGGTGCTTACAAGTTAAAAATGGAGTTGAATTAAATTGATTAATTTATGGGGTGAGTTGGTTAACTATTGATAAATATCTCTCCTTTTAATCCCTATCTCCAACGTTTTACAACAAGAGAAAAAAAAATAAGAAGAGAAAGAGAAAAGAAGAAGGAACGTGCAGAATGAAAAAGAAAGAGGAGGAGAAAAAGAGAAATGCGGGATTCGCACCAAATCGTGACCTGTGATAACTATTTTTCACTCTTTTTCTTCGTGAAATTAATATCTAAGCTAGATGTAACGATTCCTCGGAGTAATTTTTGTTATGGGAGTCATTTTATGGCGTTTTTAAAATTGGGGTTTTGACCCAACTTGAATGAAAATTTGCTCGAAGGGTTGAAAAACACTCCCTAGATTGTAGAAGCCTCGAATATGTGGTTAGATTTCATTTATTTGTTCATTTGGGTTTTTTATGGCTGTTGGAAGTTAGATTTGATATTTGAGACCTTTCGAATCATATTAAAACCCGATGAAACTCCAGTTTAAGGCTATAGAATGGTAGAATGAACTGTTGTGAGTCCATTGATACTAATTTCATGATTTTTGGAGACCGTTTGACAATTTTAGTAAAAATTATACATGTTTCCAATGAATAGTGATGTGAACAGTACTGTGATTATTTCTAGTGAATAAAATGGAATTAGAATCTAGTGAAACTCAGGTTTGAGACCGTAGAATCATAGAGAACTAAATTTCAAACTTTTTAATACCAAGATTGTCATTTTTGGATATGATTTGATATTTTTAGTAACTAAATATATGGTTTTGGTGAATAAAATTTACTTTCGTAACCTTTACGAACGTGTAAAACCTTGGTAAAGTACCTGTTGAAGGTAGTATAATGGTAGTATGACTGATTTTACACGTGTCGATATGGACAGAATAATTTTAGGAATGTATTATATTTTTAATAAAATTGATATATGTTCCAGGAGAAAAATAAAACTGAGAACTAATGAAAATATGAATTCGAAATCTATTTTCACTGTTCTTTCTTGTGAAAATATCTAGATTGACCACAGAAATGAGATAGTAGTTTCTTCAACTGCTTATGAGTTGGAATCTAAATTCACAGAATGTGTATAATATTTTTCATGTTGATCTTTATTATTAGTGATTTGAAGTGAGTTGAGAAATTAAACATGTAAGTAGATATGAATAAATGAAATTGAATTATGGAGTGGTTGTGAGAAGTTGAGTTAGTTGGATTTAAATTGGAACTGGACTCGAAAGCGACGATGATTGTATTTAAGTTGGAAAGTCTTATACTGTGAGTATATTTTCTTGATTTGGTTCTTGTATGGCATTATATATATATATATATATATATATATATATATATATGAAATGTTTGAATGTAAATATGCTATGTATATATCGTTGCATTGTGTTTTAATTTGCATTCTTAAATGATTTTTTTAACATTGGAGCATGTGAGACTTGCAAAGGCAAGTTAGTGTCTTTTCGTTAGGAATTAAACCCGGACGAGTGTTATGTGTAACCTCATTGTCAGTAGGCCTGTCCTAACAAGGATTGGAGATCCTTGAAATGACTGTGAATTGAGTAATGTGAGGTCCGAGCGTAGGCTCATTATCGTTGCATAATAAGGAGTTTGTACCCGCTCCATTACGAGATTGAGGGAGATTGTGGTTTTAGTTGAAAATGATGCATTGTTTTCTTGAAAAATCATGAAATCTATGTTGTTGACATGTATGATATATTCGTTGAATGATGAATGTGTTTAATAATTATTTTAAATGATTTTAAATGTCATGTTTCCCTAAATGCATATGATTGTCATATCAAGAGATATATTCATTGAGCTTGTTGATTGCTCACTCCGTTTCCTCTAGTATTTCAGGTACCGAGTCAAAGGGAAAAGGAAAAATCCGTGAGTGATAATCACGTGATTGCATTCGTCTAGTATATGTATGTATGCATTGGAGGATATGGGTTACTTTTCTTTATTTTGATAAGTATAATTATCACATTATTATTTATATACTATCACATAGTTGGGTTGAATGGGAATATGGGTTTTGTTATTTGGATTATGAAATGTTTAATGATGATATATTTAATCATATGATTATGGTGGATGAAATGGCTTGAGAAATGAATAGTATTTGAACATTTTGGGTTGTGAAGTGCGTGTGATATTGGGGGGATTATTTATTGTGGAATGAATGACACGATGGATATTGTGAATGAGTATATATATATAGATGATTTGATTTGTGGTATATCAGGGAAAAGTGTGAAATGTCCATTTTATGGGGAGATGCTGTCAAATTTCTAAAAATTTTGGGAATTATTGTGAATGTTCGTTGAGGCTGACAGTGTATAGTATATTGTATATGGGTATGTACAGTGTATAGTACACTGCGTCGGTCACATCAAGGGCGTCGTGACAAGACCAACACTGATTCAGCTATGAATGTATGATAAAGTTCGGCCGACAGTGTGAGGTAGATTGCTCCTCTTTCCTTAGATGGATTTATAAGATATGTGAAGCTAAATCTATAAATCCAGAAGCTAATTGTAAATCTGGGTATTTTCAAAAGATTATCAAAAGTTTTTGTGGCGAAAAAAATGATTGACTAACCTTCAAAAGTTTATGCTCAAAAAACAAAATTCTATATTTGTTTCAACGGTTCACGGAACTATTCATAAAACATGCTCAGATTTTGATTCTAAAAACATTTTGGCGCTCGTTTTGAACATCAAATCAAACAGTCAAATTGTTTCATCAAAATGTATATGTTCAGACTGTTTGAGAAAACTTGAAGCATCTATGCAATCACAATAATAGAATGTTTCAAAAACAACACAAGTTTACAGTCTTTTCTGAATTTTTGTCATTGTCGCATTAGCGTCTTGAATGAGCATCAATGTCCTGAATTACTCTGTTATGAAAAATATACTTTTTTGTCAACTTCTTCTAGGAGGGCGCTAATACTACATTAGCGTCCTGATGGGTTTATATTTTGGAAACCCAAAAGTTCAAGGAGGGCGCTAATACTCGATCAGCGTCCTAATGGAAACTGTTCGTTTTTCCAGGTTGGTTCAATGAGGGCACTAATACTCGATCAGCATTCTGCTATGAACAATGACATTCAAACCCAAAAACCATCAGAGCCCTGATGGTCCATCAGCGTCCTGTAGTGTTGGATTGATATTAAGTGACCAGCCACTACATTAGCGTCTTGAAAGACACTGAAAAACAATTTTCTTGAAAATTGGTTTTTCCAAAACTCGATCAAATCAAATTAACACTTAAGATTTTTGGATCAAACCAAACATTTGGAAATCATACAATTGGTCCAAAGATGAGTCGAAAAATCTTCGAATTGGATCGATTAAACTCAGTTTCTACGAGATAGAAAATCTTTTGAAAAGTTATGAGAAATCATGGGAAATTCATGAAGTGAATGATTTGCTGAACCAAATAATGGTTGACATTCTACAGTCCTAAATCATTCTAATAACATAACATTTAATTCCCGAATATATATATATATATAGTCTTCATCTTGTTCACGAGCTTGACTTCTTTTGTCGCAACTGCTTACCGAGTAACGTAACGACCAACACAGTACCCAGATAATGTCACTACACGACAAAACCTGAGGCACCGATAAGCCTCTACTCGAAAAATACCTAATAAACACAATACACAACCTGTATATGACAAATATAATTGAACCAAAAGTCAAATTTCATGATCCAAAATCTAACAAGATCTAATCCATCCAGTATACATGTATCTACAAATACCCATATGGAACTCAACCAAGAGTCCATCATCCCAAAGAAGTCATATACAGTCTATGTGTAATATACATATATATATTGTGATAGTTATATACAAGTTCCAAAAGAACAAAATAATCAAATAACCAAAAATAGTACCCAAGTCCCCAAAATCCAAAACCTACATCCAAAAAGAAGGAGAAGAAGGCCTCGCAGACGATCAAGCCTCGCCCTTCCCTTACGGATCATAACCTGAGAAAATAGGGAAATGGGGTGAGCTCAACAAGCTCAATGGATATCTCTCACAATAATCTCCACATATGCATTTATATAAAACATGTAAGCCATTGAAATCACATTTATAAAACAAATGCATCAATGAAATCATATAGTACATTCTCCCAACTAATCATAAAGATTTTGTGCATTATTTAATGAAAGTTATGTAGACGCCTACACCAAGGTCACCAATGGATAATTCAGTCTACACACTCCTGTCTCGTAACGAAAAAAGATAGTCAGAACTGAACACCCAAACCTGATCCTTCTGCCCTTACATTCTTTGATATACGAAAGTTTTCTTCCTCGAAGAACAAGTAACAAGAAAGACCATGAACGCTACGTTATTCAATCCAAAATACCCAAGCAATGCAATGTATGAAAATCCATGGTCATGATCATAAATACCGTGCACATATACAATAGGATGCATGCCATTCAACAATTTCATTTCGTATAAATATAATGCCATAAAATGGAGAATTAAAGTGAGGAATACTCACAACTTATCCAAAAGCCAATTAACCAAGCTAAACACGCCCAATTTGATCAATCCAAGTCTCAATGTCCTGAAATCAACATGAATTTACACCTTCTAGATCAATTTCATGCCCAACCACATTTATATAAATTTAATATAAACCCAATACATTTCCTAAGCTTCTATAATCCACATCAATTTGCTTAACACGTAAACCATGCCTAATTTCTCAAGTGAAGGTCTCTACATAGCCAATTAGGCCAATTACACCATTTACCCTCCAAATCATGTAGAATCATCATAATTCATCAAAACCCCCAATTCTACACCATTGACACAATCTGCAGCACTCATGTTTAAAATTAGAGTAAAATCTTTACAAGGCCATATTGGGTCAATATACTAATCATCCCTTCAAACCAAGTGGAACCATCAATTAACATCATGAATCATCAAAACTCATCCAAATGCATAACATAAGTCACATGCACACAATTTGGAGAGCTACAAGTCCACTTTCTAGGGTTTGGATCAAATACATGGCTTCACATGTAAACACCTTTATTAATTGAACTAGAAACATTAATTACACTCCTAATTCAATGCACTGTTCGAATATAAAAAACTACCTACAGAAATATCTAATAACCAAATTAACAGTTCAGATTCAAGAATATCAAGAGAAAAACCTTCTGTCCAAAATTGAACTAAATCCAACAGTAGATCAAAGAGATATGTCTCCTTGATGAAGATAGCTCTAATCAAACAGTTTCTCCTCTCCTGCTGTAAATACTTAAACTCAGATGATTATATCTCACAAAATACTCCTCCAATCAACATCTTAACCGTTCATAATGCCGAAAGTTCTATTTTGAACTATCTGATGAAATATCAAATCAATCCGACCGTAGCGTTGGGAAATTCAGTAGTTTGATCTAAACTGCGCGAGAAATTCAGAGTTTCCGACCAGCTATATTTGGAAGGTCATATCTCTTAGTAGAAAACTCCGGTCAAGATCTCCACCCACCAAAATGAATAACCATTAGCAATGAACTTGATGAAACGTTTCAGCTTGATCCGGCCACGAATCTAAGAGATCCAACCTCTGATGAAAAATGCTGCTGAGACCTTCTCGCCAAGCAACTTCCTCTCATTTTCTCTTCTCTTCTTATTTTTTTCTCTTAACTCTCTCTCATCCTCAAGGACGTCCAAAAGAGAGAATGGGAGCACTTGACACTTGTTTACACTCCCATGCTCAACTTGCCATGTGTTGGTCTCAAGTGCCCACTAGTTAACCTTGTGTTACTTAGCCAATCTCATTTTCCCATGTATCTTAATTGTCACACCCCGCCCGGACTCGCATAAACCGGCGGTACACTCGCGGACGGGGCTCGCATTTGGAATAATAACAATGGTAACAACAGAGTGCGCAGCGGAAAATATATAACACACAGTACAAATCTGATTTCATTTAATTCAGAATATAATTTGTACATGAAACGGTCAAGGGAACATACTCCCCAATGAATGATACAAAGGGTACATAATTGTGGGCCCCATAACCTGCACCCAGTTCACCCTAATTTCCTCTGAAAGATTGGATAATAATGGAGTGAGCTTAACGCGCTCAGTAGGTAAATAGTTCGTGAGTATAACAATTAATAAAGCATACTTCAATATCCAATATCTTAAATACACATGTGAGCATCATAATCAATCAATATGTATGTATGCATGACACCGTCTCGTAATGGTTTGATGAACGTACATCGCCTGAGTTCACGTACAGGTGTCCTTCCCCGGGCGTAGCCAGGATCTCACTATACATCCCTCCTCAGGAACGATGCTCTGGATTCACATACTGATGTCCCTCCCCGGGTGTAGCCGGGTTCTCATGTACGTCCCTCTCCAGAGAAATGTAATGAATAGCGAGCAATGCTCCTAACTATTCTATGAGTCATAAACCATATACGTCCCTAGGTGGTGATATGTATGATGCCAATGCATGAATTGGTCTAGTCTACTGGTCTGGTATTTTCTTGACATTTAGACTGACTTTGGTAATGTCTAGTGATCCTTTTTAGGGTCGGTATCACGACGTGCAAGGTCAGGACATTCAGTATTACATGTATAAGCTGATAGCTTTCGATAAGACCAACTAGATCAGTCCCCAGTTGAGAGGTGAGACACAAGGTCTGCTTAAATAACCAATCGCCTAGAGCAGCCCGCTGCCTCCCGTTCACTATTTAAAGTTACTAAGGACAAGACCAAGTCTAGTTGAATCAGATTGACAGCAAATCCGACATTATAATAGTATAATACGTGAATTCCAAGTGTACAGGCATAAGTGCGACAGTATAAACATTATATGACATAATGCCGAGTAAATGAACAGTAGATATAATAATAACTTAATGTAAACTTTAATAAAAGTTATAAAACACGCAAACCAATTTTTCTTTCCCCACCTTCAGATAAGAACTTCTTTTTCAGATCTGGCGCTTTCCTCCGGACAGAATTTCGACGTACTGCACTGAGAGTCTCGGACAGAGAGTCTCAAAAGACTAAAAACTCAATATTAGTGAAAAGAGAAGGGAAAATCACAATTTGGAGTGAATTTGGTGTGAAAAATGAAGAGGGGAGGGTTGGTTTATATAGAGTTTTTGGCGCCTGGAAGTCCAGGCGGGCTGCCTGGACTTCCAGGCACATATGCCCAAAAAAATAATAATTTTTTTTTTGTGAAATACAGGGTATTACACTCTACCCTCCTTAAAGGGATTTCGCCCTCGAAATCAATTCAAGTAGTTATGATGGTTATCTGCTTGAGATCAACTGCCGGCGTCATCTCTAGCGAGTTCAGGATGGTGCTTGTATGGTCCCTGAGTGTAGCACAATATCCATGGATATTAGTTTCAGACATCGGCGTAGTTATTCAAGTGAAACAATGTATTAAGATAGGTGTAAACAAATTTTCATCATTTTATTGATAAGTGAGAATAGTACGATATATCACATCATCAGTTGGGGCTAGAAAACAATTCAGGGTATTTATGTTTAATTGTTGATTCGAGTTCCCATGTTGCTTCCTCTACGCCGTGGTGATCCCAGAGCACTTTGACAAGTGGTTTGTTATGCCGCCGTGGTTATCTAAAATTTGTATCGCTCTCTCTTGATACTTGTTTCCTTCCTCAACCCGAACCTCGACTAAAGGGATGATATGTGAAGGATCAGGACGATATTTGCGAAGCATAGATACGTGAAAAACGTCATGAAGCTAAGGCATGGACGATGGAAGGGTCAGACGATAAGCAAGTTTCCCAATACGTTCAATGATCTGAAATGGACCGATGTACCGTGGAGAGAGCTTTCCTTTGATCCCAAAGCGTTTGACACCTCTTGCGGGCTGGATTTTTAGAAAAACAAAGTCCCCCTTATAAACCTCTAGAGGCTATCTCCGCTTGTCAGCATAGCTCTTTTGTCGGCTTTGTCCAACACGTAGTCGTTCCATTACTAGTGTGATCTTCTCAGAAGTCTCTTAAACTAAGTCAGGGCCTAACTGCGGTCGATCTGCCATATCTAACCAACAGACCGGAGATCTGCAAGGCCGACCATAGAGAGCCTCGTATGGTGCCATGCCGATACTAGTTTGGTAGCTGTTGTTGTATGCAAACTCAGCTAAATGTAAATACTTTGCCCATCCGTCATTAAAGTCCAAAATGCAACACCGTAACATGTCTTCTAAGATTTGGATAAGCCTCTCTGACTGCCCATCAGTCTGAGGGTGGAAGGCTGTGCTCATAGTGATCTCAGAACCCATTCTATTCTACAAGCTTTTCCAAAAGTTGGATGTGAATCGAGGATCTCGATCAGAGACGATCGTGAGTGGTATGCCATGAAGGCGTACAATCTCTCTTTCATATAGTTCTGCAAGTTTGGCGGGGTTATCGGTGAACTTTATTAGCAAGAAGTGTGCAGACTTTGTAAGTCTATTAATGATAACCCAGATAGCATCTTGCCCTTTATTGTTTCGAGGTAAGGCCGTGAAAAAATCCATTGCGATGTTCTCCCATTTCCATTCTCCAATAGGTAACGGCTGGAGAAGTCCAGAGGGAAGTCTTCGTTCTACCTTAACTTTCTGGCAAACGAGACATCGAGCAATGAAGTCTGCAATTGCCTTCTTCATTCCAGAAAACCAGAATTGACGCTTGACATCCTTGTACATCTTGTCACCCCCAGGATGCATAGCGTACCTCGAATAGTGCATCTCAGTGAGCACGTCGTTTCCAACCTCAGGATCGTTCGGTAGACAGAGCTGTTTTTTATAAAAAAAATGGCTCTGTCTTCAGAGGCTGACCAATGAGGAAGGTCATGTCCGCTGAGTAGAAGTTCTCGTTTCTCCATTAACATAAGGTCATTGGCTTGAGTAGCTGAAATCTTTCGAACTAGCTCAGAGGTGGCTGATAATTGAGAGAGTCGTGGTCTTGGTCCCTCTACGTTTAGCTGTAGGTTAAAGTTCTCCATCTCTATAGCCAACTTCCCCATTTCATAGTTAAGAGTGCAAGCAACATAAGATTTTCTACTCAGGGCATCGGCCACAACATTGGCCTTTCCGGGATGGTACTGGAGTTGAAAGTCATAATCTTTCAAGAATTCTAACCATCGTCTCTGGCGGAGGTTTATAGTGAAAATCAAATTGCATTTCTTGGAGTGATAAGTACAGGTGCCGTCGTGAGGCGTTTCTTCAATTCCTGAAATGATGCTTCACAGGCGGGATTCCAGATGAATCACACGTCTTTTTGAGTGAGCTTGGTCATAGGTTCAGCAATCTTTGAGAAGTCCTTGATGAAGCGTCTGTAATAGCCAGCCAAACCAAGGAAACTCCTAATCTGAATAACAGTGGTAGGCTGTTTCCAATTTAAAACTGCTTCAACCTTAGAAGGATCTACCTCAATGCCATTGCCGGAAATCACATGGCCTAGGAATTGAACGCTCTTCGCCCAAAATTCACACTTACTCAACTTTGCATACAGTTGGTGGCTTCTCAAGGTCTGGAGGACTATCTTCAAATGTATCTTATGGTCTTCCTCAGTTAAGGAATATATCAAGATGTCGTCCACGAAAACCACCACAAATTGGTCTAAGTATAACCTGAATATGCGATTCATCAAATCCATGAATGCAGCAGGTGCATTTGTTAGACCGAACGGCATGACCAAGAACTCGTAGTGGCCGTATCGAGTCCTAAATGTCGTCTTGGTGATGTCCGACTCTCGGATCCGAAGTTGGCGATAACCGAACCGTAAATCAATCTTAGAGAAGTATTTGGCATCTCTAAATTGGTCGAACAAGTCATCGATCCTGGGCAATGGATATCTGTTCTTGATGGTGACGTTATTCAACTTGCGATAGTCGATGCAAAGTCGTAACGAACCATCGTTTTTGCGAACAAACAGAACTGGAGCGCCCCAGGGTGATGAACTCTTTTAGATGAAGCCATTACTATCTAATTTCTTCAGTTGTTTGTCTAATTCGACCAGCTCGACATTTGAAATTCTGTATGGTGGAATTGAGATAGGCCCTGTCCCAGGTATGAGGTTGATCTCAAAATCGAATTCCCTAACTGGAGGTAGACCAAGAAGGTCATTTAGAAAGACTGTTGGAAATTCAGATATGACTGGAACATCGTGTACTTCGAGGGGGTACAGTGCTGGTGATTCATTGCCGTCACCAAAGGATAACGCTCGAAGTTGTGACTTGAGAAGTGCAACTATTGTTTTGTGTATCCATTTCCTTGTTCCATGAATCTTGACAAACTCTCCTGTAGGCAAGGTTAACTGAACTTGCTTCTTCGTACAGTCGATCTTTGTATTCAGTTGTGCGAGCCAGTCCATGCCGAGGATGATGTCGAAGTCTTCAATATCCATCACAAAAAGATCTGCATATATTATCTGTTCTGACATTCGAAGTTCACATCGAGAACACTGCAAATTCACGTCAGTCCCAGATCCGAAACGGTGATTGGACATGGAGTGTGATGGTTGTGGGTTCAGGATACAGGCCTAAATGTCTTACCAATGCTGATGATATAAAAGAATGCGTAGCACCTGAATCAAAAAAAACATGCACCATTGTATTGAACAAAGGAAATGTACCTTCGACGACATTGTTGTCTGGGAGGGGTTGTTGAGCGATGGCATATGCTCTGCCCTGATTCCGTTGACCCTAGTTCTGCTGGTTCTGCTGGTTCTGCCTGGGTTGGGAATTAGCAGCAGGTGGTGCTTGTTGGACTGGAATAGCAGGAACAGGTTGCTGAAGGTGCGGACAGGCATTTCTTACGTGGCCCTGCTGGCAGCAGTTGAAACAAGTCGGCCCGTACGACTGATAGTTTTGCTGGCCATTCTGATTGCTCTGCTGGCCTTGCTGATTGTGGTGTCGTCCACCACCTCTGCCATTACCATTTCTACGGCCACCTCTTCCATAACGACCTCCACGGCCATGATTTCGGAAACCCTGATGGTTAGGGTTAGAAGGTTCAGCTGCAGGTGTTGTGGCCTCATTCTTCAAAACAGGGGCTGGGAGGGCTGGGTTTTGATTGTAGTAGGGCTTCTTCTTGTTGCCCTGTTGCGAGCCTTGTTGGGAAAACGTTGCAGGCTGTTTTCCCTTATTCATTCTCTGTTCCTGTAAGATCTTCTCTTGTTCAAAGCACATGGCCTTGTCAACAACCTCATTGTAAATTTTGAGATCCAAGATCGACAAGGCTTGTCGAATGTCATGGCGAAGGCCATTATAAAATTTCTCAGTCTTATCTCGCTCCGTTGAGATGGTGGAGAGAGAGTAGACTTATAATTCTTTGAATTTTCCAGCATATTCTCTGACAGTAATGGTGCCCTGGGATAACATAGCGAATTCCTGGCGCTTCTGCTTTGTCACCGCGCTGGGAAAATACTCATCAATAAACATTGACTCAAACTGTTCCCAAGTCATATCTGCTATGTTGACCCTTGGGTCTTCTTTCACTGTCATCCACCATGTGTTTGCCCCACCAACAAGTTGGTAGGTCGCTAGTGGAATTTTTTGAGTCTCATCGACTCCCATTGCATCAAGAGCCTTCTTTGACTCATCCAGCCACTTTTGCACCTCATCAGCATCAATGGTGCCAGCGAAAGTATGAGGTTGTAGCCGCTTGTATTTAGTAATCTGATCGGTTTGAGCTTCCGACCCAAATTTTACAGGTGCTTGAACCGTGGCAACCTGACTGGCCGCGGTCTCACGAACGGCCGTTTGAACAGTGACTTTCATCGCCTCAATAAATCTGGCAAAGAAGGTTTCTATGCCTAAAGGCATGGCAAAGGGTGCGGGTGGGGTGGTATTGCCTGCCAAGATGGAGTGGCAGTGTCGGGTGTGGCCTGTGCTGTTGTCGGAGGCGGCGGTTCCTGAATATCAGGAGGTGCCTCCACTGTTGGACGAACAGTACGTGGCCTTCCTCTCTTCCTTGTTTGCATTTTCTCACTGGTAAGGAAAAATGAAACCAAGATTTAGGAACCGTAGCCAAGTATAATGTTATAGTATGCTCAGCAACAATTTCGAGAGTATTGTAATATTAAAATCACCTATTTTTCTAAGTATAGTGTAAAGTTTTTGTTGAGGAATCACAGAATCTTATATAACTCGTATGTTTGGCCATGGTGTAAAAACAAGGTTAGAATGGTTTTGGTCTTTGTGAACATACTTATATATTTCATTAAAAATCCATACGAGTCATAAGAATTTTACGATTTGCCTCGGTAAATATCCTGATCTAACGTTCTATCGCAATCTTATGCATTCAAACTCTTACTGTTAGTCTTTTCGATTATTATCCAAGTTCATGTGTCCCATACCACATGACTTTGGTAATAAGGGTGTTAACCAAGTTAAGTTATATGAACACGGTCTCTAAAAACATTGGCTGAATAAAGGTTCACTAATAATATCGTCCAAATTTACTTGTCCCATACCGTGTAAACTTAGTGATAATATTAGTAATGCAACTTTCTCCAAATGTTTCTTTTCACACAAGGTCATGGGTTTTCTTAGTTCCACATTTTATTTAGTATCCTCCAATTTTGTTATGTCTCATACCATTCCAAAGTTAGTGATACAAAAGAAAGAATGGTTGTAAGTCAGCTCACCAAAGATAGTCTTTAAACAAAACATTTCATTCATGTATAAAAGAAAAGTTTACAATGCCAGTAATCAATTTTGATTTCCCTGCCTACTTCCGCTCCTTCTAGATCTCCTACTAGGTACAGAACAACTACTAAGAGAAGGTTGAGAGTTTGCTCGCTCTGTTTCAGAGTTTTGCATATGTGTTAATATATAATTTTGAGTCGCGCTCATGTCCGCCATATTGGATTCCATTTCATTTAACCATTCAAAAAGGTTAGTCGATTGGCCCATTGGTGGTTGATGGCTCGATTGTCCCATAGGTGGAGGGTAGGCCATAGGCATTGGGGGGAGGTATTGGTTGTACGAGTGATTCATAGGTGAAAGGTAATTGTTTTTAAACAGTGGGCTCATTGGGATGTTCTGCCCTCCAAAACTCGGTGCCGCCCAATACTGTTGTTGTTGGGTTACAGGAACTTGTGGGAATGGCTGACATGGTACCTCAGGTGTCGGAAACCTTTGGTACGACGTGTTGCCCTGAGTTGGCATGTTCCAAGCAGGTAGATTTGCTTGAGTATTTTGTCTATTTTGAGGTTGATTTAGGTTGGTAAATATATCTTCCTCAGTGAATTGTTGAGTGGTTGGATCATTATTTGGGGCAGGGTTTGAGGTGGGATTTTGATTTGGTACTTCTTTGACGGGAATCCTACGTCGAATTTTTTGAAGGCAACGTCCATGCTTGTCCCTCATTCTCTCGGCATTTCCTATCATAGTGCCGAATACTTCCTCGTCAGTGACTCCCCCCCTTGGAACATATCTCTTGAAGATAGAAGATGTTGTAACTGGCTCAACAATTTATCTCGAAGTCCCATCAAAAGTGTCGATGTTTACTTCGCATAACATCCTCATGATCAAGATTCCATAACCGAGGAATTCCTTTCTTAAAGGGTTTTGAATCACCCTCAACATTTGTTGGATGATGATGTGTGGTAGGGAGACCTTTATTTCTTTCTCTATGCAATATAACACCAGAAGTTGGGCTTTTGACATAGTGCCATTAGGCCTCCTTTCTGGCAAGATGTTTCCGAACACGATCTTTCCAAGGCCGGCAAGAGATGACTTAAGATAATTGTTTGGGAGGTTGGTGAACGTCGATTGAGTGTATGGCTCCTTGGTGAGGGAATTGAATAATTGTTCATTAGACTCCGCAATCTCTGTAATTGTCTACGGTTCATGTGGATCAACAATTCTTTCCTCAATCGGAATCTTCATAAGTCGAGCGATGATTTTGACGTTGATAGAAATTTTTATCCCCATAACTGTTGTCTCCAATACAGGGCTGATTCCTTCTTCTGGAAGTCCCACGTAATTCATGGTTTCGTAGAAGGATCTTACCAAGTTGTAAGAGACGTGGCCCTCAACCTTTGTTATGTTCAACCAACCCACAGTTGCGAGTTTGTTGTGAAGGATTGGGTGGAGGCGGAGATCTCTGTTGTCGGTGTTCCTCATGGTCATAACCTCCCTTTTGGACAATTCATTGAGTCTAGTGGGAATTGGTTCCCTGCTAGTGAAAGTTGTTCCTTCACTTGAGGCCATTCCTTGCTGAAAGGAAAATAAATTTGTGAAAGACACAAAATATTCCTAACATTTTTAAAATTTATGCTTTATAAGTTGGATAATATTATATATTTTTCTTTTGATGTTTATGCCATCATGTAAGCAAAATTCTTCATTAGCAATATGATATATATATATATATATATATATTTAATCATAACTGAATATATAGTTTTCATAAATCAACTATATATATATATATGTGAAATTTAAACTATATCTAAATCATATACAGTTTTCTTACATATATATTTAATACAAATCTTAACTATATAAATAATTCATATATATATATATATAGTTCTATATATATCTAATAACATTTTTTTATATGATATATACAAATCTAATATACACTAAGGTGTATAGATATATATTTTGAATCATAACTATACATAAAGTTTTTTTTTTTTTAAATCATGACTATGTGTATTTAAATTAAACTGTATAAAAAATCATATAGTTTACTAGATATATATTTAATATAAATCTCAACTATATATAATTGATGTAATATCCTGTATTTCACAAAAAAAAAAAAAAAATTTGGCATATGTGCCTGGAAGTCTATATAAACCAACCCTCCCTTCTTCATTTTTCACACCAAATTCACTTCAAATTGTGATTTTTCCTCCTCTTTTCACTCATATTGAGTTTTTAGTCTTTTGAGACTCTCTGTCCGAGACTCTTAGTGAAGTATGACAAAGTTCTGTCCGGAGGAAAGTGTCAGATCTGAAAAAGAAGAAATTCTTATCTGAAGGTGTGGAACGAAACATAGGTTTGCGTGTTTTATAACTTTTATTAAAGTTTACATTCAATTATTATTATGTTTACTGTTCATTTACACTGCATTATGTCATATAATGTTTATACTGCCGCACTTATGCCTGCACGCTTGGAATTCACGTATTATACTGTTATAATGTCGGATTTGTGGTAAATCTAACTCAACTAGACTCGGTCTTGTCCCCAGTAACTTTAAATAGTGAACGGGAGGCAGCGGGCTGCTCTAGGCGATTGGTTATTTAAGCAGACCTAGTGTCTCACCTCTCAACTGGGGACTGATCTAGTTGGTCTTATTGAAAGCTATCAGCTTATACAAGTAATACTGAATGTCCTAACCTTGCACTTCGTGATACTGACCCTGATAAGGATCACCAGACGTTACCGAAGTCAGTCTAAATGTCAAGAAAATACCAGACCAGTAGACTAGACCAGTTAATGCATTGGAATCATACATATCACCACCTAGGGACGTATATGGTTTTTGACTCATAGTATAGTTAGAAGCATTGCTCGCTATTCATTACATTTCTCTGGAGAGGGACGTACATGAGAACCCGGCTACGCCCGGGGAGGGACATTAGTACGTGAATCCAGAGCATCGTTCCTGAGGGGGGACGTACAGTGAGAACCTGGCTACGCCCGGGGAAGGACACCTGTACGTGAACTTAGGCGATGTATGTTCATCAAACCATTTTGAGACGGTGTCATGCATACATACATATTGATTGATTATGATGCTCACATGTGTATTTAAGATATTTAATATTGAAGTATGTTTTATTAATTGTTATACTCACGCATTATTTACCCACTGAGCGCGTTAAGCTCACTCCGTTATTATCCAATCTTTCACTGAAAATTAGGGTGGACTGGGTGCCGGTTATGGGGCCCACATTTTGTACTCTTTGTATGATTCATTGGGGATTTTGGAGAGTATGTTCCCTTGACCGTTTTATGTACAAAAATATTCTGAATTAAATGAAATCAGATTTGTACTGTTTTATATTTCCGCTGCGCACTCTGTTGTTATCGTTGTTATTATTCCAAATGCGCGCTCCGTCCGTGAGTGTACCGCCGGTTTAGGCGCGTCCGGGCGGGGTGTGACATTTAATGGTATCAGAGCGTACAGTCCACGGCCCGCCCAAGTCCACCAAATTAGGAGAAGAAAAATTTTACTAGAACTATATATCTCTAGAACTATATATATATATAATTTGTATATAGTTGAGATTTATATTAAATATATATCTAGAAAACTATATGATTTCTATATAGTTTGATTTGAATATATATATATAGTTGTGATTTATGGAAACTATATATATTAATGATTAAATATATATCTATATATCTATGCATATAGGAGATATATATATATACCTTGTTATTATTGATGAAAAAAATTTGAATGAGAAATTTTATTAGATATATATATATCTCTAGAACTATATATATGAATTGTATATAGTTGAGATTTATATTAAATATATATCTAGAAAACTATATGATTTCTATATAGTTTGATTTGAATATATATATAGTTGTGATTTATGAAAACTATATATATTAATGATTAAATATATATCTATATATCTATGCATATAGGAGATATATATATACCTTGTTATTATTGATGAAAAAAATTTGAATGAAAAATTTTATTAGATATATATATCTCTAGAACTATATATATATATATATATATATATATATATATATATATATATATATATATATATATGTCAATTATATATAGTGAGATTTATATTAATATAGAAAACTATATGATTTGTATATAGTTTGATTTAAATATATATATAGTTATGATTTATGAAAACTATATATATTTTTATGATTAAAATGAAAAATTATGGATGAAAAATTTTATTAAATATATATATCTCTAGAATTATATATATATATATATATATATATATATATATATATATATATATATATATGAATTATATATAGTAAGATTTGTATTAAATATATATCTAAGAAAACTATATAGTCTTATATAGTTTAGAAATATATATATAGTTGTGATTAATGAAAACTATATATATTATTATGGTTAAATATATATATATCTATATATCTATGCATATAGGAGATATATAGGTACCATGTTGATAATGAAAAATTTTGAATGAGAAAAAAAAAAATTATTAAATATATATATCTCTAGAACTATATATATATGTCAATTATATATAGTGAGATTTATATTAAATATATATCTAGAAAACTATATGATTTTTTTATACAGTTTAATTTAAATATGCATATAGTAAAAAAAACTATATGTATAGTTATATATCTATATACCTTAGTGTATATGAGATATGTATATATATAAAAAAAAATTAAAATGTTATTAGATATATATAGAACTATATATATATGAATTATATATATATACTTAAGATTTGTATTAAATATATATCTAAGAAAATTGTATATGATTTAGATATAGTTTAAATTTCACATATATATATATATATAGTTGCTTTATGAAAACTATATATTCAGTTATGATTAAATATATATACATATATATATATATATATATATATATATATATATATATATATATATATATATATATCATATTGCTAATGAAGAATTTTGATTACATGATGACATAAACATCAAGAGAAAAATATAAAATATTACCCAACTGACAAGGCATAAATCTTAAAAATGTTAGGAATATATTTTGTGTCTTTCACAAATTTATTGTTCTTTCAGTAAAGAATGGCCTCAAGTGAATGAGCAATTTCCACTAGCAGGGAACCAATTCCCACTAGACTCAAGGAATTGTCCAAAAGGGAGGTTATGACCATGAGGAGCACCGACAACAGAGATCTCCGCCTCCACCCAATCCTTCACGACAAACTCGCAACTGTGGGTTGGTTGAACATAACGAAGGTTGAGGGCCACGTCTCTTACAACTTGGTGAGATCCTTCTACGAAGCCATGAATTGCGTGGGACTTCCAGAAGAGGGAATCAACCCCGTATTGGAGACAACAGTTATGGGGATAAAAATTCCTATTAATGTCGAAATCATCGCTCGACTTATGAAGATTCTGATTGAGGAAAAAATTATTGATCCACATGAACCGCAGACAATTACAGAGATTGCAGAATCTAATGAACAATTATTCAATTCCCTCACCAATGAGCCATACACTCAATCGACGTTCACCAACCTTCCAAACAATTATCTTAAGCCATCTCTTGCCGGCCTTGGAAAGATCGTATTCGGTAACATCCTGCCATAAAGAAGGCCTAATGGCACTATGTAAAAAGCCCAACTTCTCGTGTTATATTGCATAAAGAAATAAATAAAGGTTTCCCTACCACACATCATCATCCAACAAATGTTGAGGGTGATTCAAAACCCTTTAGGAAAGGAATTCCTCGGTTACAGAATCTTGATCACGAGGATGCTATGCGAAGTAAACATCGACACTTCTGATGGGACTTCGAGACAAATCGTTGAGCCAGTTACAACATCTTCTATCTTCAAGATATATGTTTCAAGGGGGGGAGTCACTGACGAGGAAGTATTCGACACGACGATAGGAAATGCTGAGAGAATGAGGGACAAGCATGGACGTTGCCTTCGAAAAAGTCGAAGCAGGATTCCCGTCAAAGAAGTACCAAATCAGCATCCCACGTCAAACCCAGCCCCAAATAATGATCCAACCGCTCAACACTTCATTGAGGAAGATTTATTTAACAACCTAAATCAACCTCAAAATAGACAACGTACTCAAACAAATCTACCTGCTTGGAACATGCCAACTCAGGGCAACACATCGTACTAAAGGTTTCCAACACCTGAGGTACCATGTCAGCCATTCCCACAAGTTCTTGTAACCCAACAACAACAGTATTGGGCGGCACCGAATTTTAGAGGGCAGAACATCCCAATGAGCCCATTGTTTAAAAATAATTACCTTTCACCTATGAATCACCCGTACAACCAATACCTCCCCCCAATGCCTATGGCCTACCCTCCACCTATGGGACAATCGAGCCATCAACCACCAATGGGCCAATCGACTAACCTTTTTGAAAGGTTAAATGAAATGGAATCCAATATGGCGAAAATGAGGGCGACTCAAAATTATATATTAACACATATGCAAAACTCTGAAGCAGAGCGAGGAAACTCTCAACCTTCTCTTAGTAGTCGTTCTGTACCTAGCAGGAGATCTAGATGGAGCGGAAGTAGGCAGGGAAATCAAAATTGATTACTGGCATTGTAAACTTTTCTTTTATACATGAATGAAATTTTTTGTTTAAAGACTATCTTTGGTGGGCCGACTAACAACCATTTTTTCTTTTGTATCACTAACTTTGGAATGGTATCGGACATAACAAAATTGGAGGATACTAAATAAAATGTGGAAGTAAGAAAACCCATGACCTTGTGTGAAAAGAAACATTTGGAGAAAGTTGCATTACTAATATTATCACTAAGTTTACACGGTATGGGACGAGTAGATTTGGACGATACTATTAGTGAACCTCTATTCAGCCAATGTTTTTAGAGACCGTGTTCATATAACTTAACTTGGTTAACACCCTTATTACCAAAGTCATGTGGTATGGGACACATGAACTTGGATAATAATCGAAAAGACTAAGAGTAAGAGTTTGAATGCATAAGATTGCGATAGAAAGTTAGATCAGGATATTTACCGAGGCAAATCGTAGAATTCTTATGACTCGTATGGATTTTTAATGAAATATATATGTTCACAAAGACCAAAACCAAATCATTTGAAATACTTGCAAAGTTTTGTACTTATTATATAAACATTCTAACCTTGTTTTTACACCATGGCCAAACATACGAGTTATATAAGATTCTGTGATTCCTCAACAAAAACTTTACACTATACTTAGAAAAATAGGTGATTTTAATATTACAGTACTCTCGAAATTGTTGCTGAGCATACTATAACATTATACTTGGCTACAGTTCCTAAATCTTGGTTTTATTTTTCCTTGCCAGTGAGAAAATGCAAACAAGGAAGAGAGGAAGGCTACGTACTGTTCGTCCAACGGTGGAGGCACCTCCTGAGATTCAGGAACCGCCGCCTCTAACAACAGCACAGGCCACACCCGACACTGCCACTCCATCTTGGCAGGCAATACCACCCCCACCCGCACCCTTTGCCATGCCTTCGGTCATAGAAACCTTCTTCGCCAGATTTATTGAGGCGATGAAAGTCGCTATTCAAACGGCCGTTCGTGAGACCACGGCCAGTCAGTTTGCCACGGTTCAAGCATTTGCAAAATTTGGGTCGGAAGCTCAAACCGATCAGATTACTAAATACAGGCGGCTACAACCTCTTACTTTCGTTGGCACCATTGATGCTGATGAGGTGCGAAAGTGGCTGGATGAGTCAAATAAGGCTCTTGATGCAATGGGAGTCGATGAGACTCGAAAAATTCCACTAGCGACCTACCAACTTGTTGGTGGGGCAAACACATGGTGGATGACAGTAAAAGAAGACCCAAGGGTCAACATAGCCGATATGACTTGGCAACAGTTCGATTCAATGTTTATTGATGAGTATTTTCCCAGCGCGGTGACGAAGCAGAAGCGCCAGGAATTCGCTAAGTTATACTAGGGCACCATGACCGTCAGGCAATATGCTGAAAAGTTCAAAGAATTATCAGTCTACTCTCTCTCCACCATCTCAACGGAGCGAGATAAGACTGAGAAATTTTATAATGACCTTCACCATGACATTCGACAAGCCTCGTCGATCTTGGATCTCAAGATTTACAAGGAGGTTGTTGACAAGGCCATGAGCTTTGAACAAGAGAATATCTTACAGGAACAGAGAATGAATAAGGGAAAACGGCGTGCAACGTTTTTCCAACAGGGCTCGCAACAGGGCAACAAGAAGAAGCCCTACTACAATCAAAACCCAGCCCTCCCAGCCCCAATTTCGAAGAATAAAGCCACAACACCTGCAGCTGAACCTTCTCACCCTAACCATTAGGGTTTCCGATATCATGGACATGGAGGTCGTTATGGAAGGGGTGGCCGTAGAAACGACAATGGCAGAGGTGGTGGTCGACACCACAATCAACAAGGCCAGCAGAATAATCAGCATGGCCAGCAACACAATCAGCAGTACAGGCCTACTTGTTTTAACTACGGCCAGCAGGACCATGTAAGAAATGCCTGTCCGCACCTTCAGCCACATGTTCCTGCTATTCCTGTCCAACACGCACCACCTGGTGCTAATGCCCAACCCAGGCAGAACCAGCAGAACTAGGGTCAATGAAATCAGGGCAGAGCAGATGCCATCACTCAACAACCCCTCCCAGACAACAATGTAGTCGAAGGTACCTTTCCATTGTTCAATACAATGGCGCATGTTTTGTTTGATTCAGGTGCTACGCATTCTTTTATATCATCAGTATTGGTAAGACATTTAGGCCTGCATCCTGAACCCACAAACATCACACTCCATGTCACATCACCGTTCGGATCTGGTACTGATGTGAACTTGCAGTGTTCGCGATGTGAGCTTCGTATGTCGGAACAAATAATATATGCAGATCTTTTTGTGATGGATATTGAAAACTTCGACATCATCCTCGGCATGGACTGGCTAGCCCCACTGAATGCAAAGATCGACTGTATGAAGAAGCAAGTTCAGTTAACCTTGCCTACAGGAGAGTTTGTCAAGATTCACGGAACAAGGAAATGGATACACAAATCAACAGTTGAACTTCTCAAGTCACAACTTCGAGCGTTATCCCTTGGTGACGACAATGAATCACCAGCACTGTACCCCATCGAAGTACACGATGTTCCAGTCATATCTGAATTCCCAACAGTCTTTCTAAATGACCTTCCTGGTCTACCTCCAGTTAGGGAATTCGATTTTGTGATCAACCTCATACCTGGGACAGGGCCTATCTCAATTTCACCATACAGAATGTCAAATGTCGAGCTGGTGGAATTAGACAAACAATTGAAGGAATTAGAGAGTAATGGCTTCATCTGAAAGAGTTCATCACCCTGGGGCACTCCAGTTCTGTTTGTTCGTAAAAAGGATGGTTCGTTACGACTTTTCATCGACTATCGCAAGTTGAATAACGTCACCATCAAGAACAAATATCCATTGCCCAGGATCGATCACTTGTTCGACCAACTTAGAGATGCCAAATACTTTTCTAAGATTGATTTACGATTCGATTATCACCAACTCTGGATCCGAGAGTAGGACATCACCAAGACGACATTTAGGACTCGATACGGTCATTACGAGTTCTTGGTCATGCCGTTCGGTCTAACAAATGCACCTGCTGCATTCATGGATTTGATGAATCGCATATTCAGGTTATACTTAGACCGGTTTGTGGTGGTTTTTGTGGACGACATCTTGATCTATTCCTCAACCGAGGAAGACCATAAGATACATTTGAAGATCGTCCTCTAGACCTTGAGAAGCCACCAACTGTATGCAAAGTTGAGTAAGTGTGAATTTTGGGCGAAGAGAGTTCAATTCCTAGGCCACGTAGTTTCAGGCAATGGCATTGAGGTAGATTCTTCTAAGGTTGAAGCAGTTTTAAATTGGAAGCAGCCTACCACTGTTAGTCAGATTATGAGTTTTCTTGGTTTGGCTGGCTATTACTGACGCTTGTCAAAGATTGCTGAACCTATGACCAAGGTCATTCGAAAAGACGTGCGACTCATCTGGAATCCCGCCTGTGAAGCATCATTTCAAGAATTGAAGAAACGCCTCACGACGGCACCTGTGCTTATCACTCCAAGAAATGCAATTTTATTTTCACTATACACCGACGCCTCTCTTCAAAGCTTAGGTGTCGTACTAATGCAAGAAGGCCAAGTTGCTGCATATGCCTCGAGGCAACTGAAGATTCATGAGGGTAATTACCCAACACATGACTTGGAACTTGCAGCTGTTGTGTTTGCACTGAAGTTATGGCGTCATTACCTATACGGTGAACAGTTTGAGGTCTTCTCGGATCACAAGAGTCTTAAGTACATATACACTCAGAGAGACCTAAACCTCCGCCAGAGACGATGGTTGGAATTCTTCAAAGATTATGACTTTCAACTCCAGTACCATCCCGGAAAGGCCAATGTTGTGGCCGATGCCCTGAGTAGAAAATCTTATGTTGCTTGCACTCTTAACTATAAAATGGGAAAGTTGGCTACAGAGATGGAGAACTTTAACCTACAGCTGAACGTAGAGGGACCAAGACCACGACTCTCTCAATTATCAGCCACCTCTGAGCTAGTTCGAAAGATTTCAGCTACTCAAGCCAATGACCCTATGTTAATGGAGAAACGAGAACTTCTACTCAGCGGACAGGACCTTCCTCATTGGTCAGTCTTTGAAAACGGAGCCGTGTTTTACAAAAAACGTCTCTGTCTACCGAACGATCCTGAGGTTCAAAACAACGTGCTCACTGAGATGCACTGTTCGCGGTACGCTATGCAACCTGGGGGTGACAAGATGTAGAAGGATGTCAAGCATCAATTCTGGTTTTCTAGAATGAAGAAGGCAATTGCAGACTTCGTTGCTCGATGTGTCGTTTGCCAGAAAGTTAAGGCAGAACGAAGACTTCCCTCTGAACTTCTCCAGCAGTTACCTATTGGAGAATGGAAATGGGATAACATCGCAATGGATTTTGTAACGGCCTTACCTCGAAACAATAAAGGGCAAGATGCTATCTGGGTTATCATTGACAGACTTACAAAGTCTCCTCCTCATTTTCTCATACCAAATCACCTTCTCTAGTGATCTTTCCTCCTCTTTTCACTCATTCTGAGTTCTTTTCTGTTTGAGACTCTCTGTTCGAGACTCTCGGTGCGATACGACGAAGTTCTGTCCTGAGGAAAATGCCAGATCTGAAAGAAGAAGTTCTTATCTGAAGGTGGGGAACGAAACATAGGTTTGCGTGTTTTATAACTTTTATTAAAGTTTACATTCATTTATTATTAAGTCTACTGTTCAATTACACTGCATTATGTCATATAATGGTTATACTGTCGCGCTTATACCTGTATATTTGGAGTTCATGTATTACACTGTTCTAATGCCGGATTTGTGGTCAATCTGGCTCAACTAGACTCGGTCTTGTCCTCAGTAACTTTAAATAGTGAACGGGAGGCAGCGGGCTGCTCTAGGCGATTGGTATTTAAGCAGACCTTGTGTCTCACCTCTCAACTGGGGACTGATCTAGTTGGTCTTATTGAAAGCTATCAGCTTATACAAGTAATATTGAATGCCCTAACCTTGCACGTCGTGATACCAACCCTGATAACGATCACCAGACGTTGCCAAAGTCAGTCTAAATGTCAAGGGAAAGATCAAACCAATAGACTAGACCAGTTCATGCATTGGCATCATACATATCACCACCTAGGGACGTATGTGGTTTATGATTCATAGAATAGTTAGGAGCATTGCTCGCTATTCATTATATTTCTCTGGAGAGGGACGTACAATGAGAACCCGGCTACGCCTGGGGAGGGACATTTGTACGTGAATCCAAAGCATCGTTCCTGAGGAGGGACGTACAATGAAAACTTGGCTAAGCTTGGGGAAGGACATCTGTACGTGAACTCAGGCGATGTACGTTCATCAAACCCTTATGAGACGGTGTCATGCATACATACATATTGATTGATTATGATGCTCTCATGTGTATTTAAGATATTTGATTATGAAATATGTTTTATTATTTGTTATACTCACGAACTATTTTACCCACTGAGCGCTTTAAGCTCACTCCATTATTATCCAAATTTTCACAGGAAATTAAGGTGGACTGGGTGTAGGTTCATGGAGCCCACATTTTGTATCCTTTGTATTATTCATTGGGGATTTTGGGGAGTATGTTCCCTTGATTATGTCATGTGCAAATGAATTCTGAATTAAATGAAATCCGACTTGTACAATATTATATTTCCGCTGCGCACTCTGTTATTACCATTGTTATTATTCCAAATGGGCGCCCCGTCCGCGAGTGTACCGCCGGTTTAGGCGCGTCCGGGTGGGGAGTGACATTTAATGGTATCAGAGAGTACGGTCTACGGCCCGCCCAAGTCCACCACATTAGGGGAAGATAATTTCATTAGATATATATATCTTTATAACTATATATATATATATATATGAATTATATATAGTTAAGATTTGTATTAAATATATATCTAAGAAAACTATGTAGTTTTATATAGTTTAGATTTATATGTATAGTTATGATTTATGAAAACTATATATATGGTTATGATTAAATATATATATATCTATATATCTATGTATATATGAGATATATATATACATTGTTGCTAATGAAAAATTTTGGATGAAAAAATTTTTATTAGATATATATATCTCTATAACTATATATATATATATATATATATATGTCAATTATATATAGTTGAGATTTATATTAAATATATATCTAGAAAACTATATGATTTTTATATAGTTTGATTTAAATATATATATAGTTATGATTTTGAAAACTATATATATGGTTATGATTAAATATATATATCTATATATCTATGTATATATGAGATATATATATATACATTGTTGCTAATGAAAAAATTTGGATGAAAAAATTTTATTAGATATATATATCTCTAGAACTATATATATATATATATGTCAATTATATATAGTTGAGATTTATATTAAATATATATATCTAGAAAATTATATGATTTTTATATAGTTTGATTTAAATATATATGTAGTTATGATTTATGAAAACTATACATATTGTTATGATTAAATATATATATCTATATATCTATGCATATAGGAGATATATATATATCATATTGCTAATGAAAAAATTAGGATGAAAAATTTTATTAGATATATATATCTCTAGAACTATATATATATGTTAATTATATATAGTTGAGATTTATATTAAATATATATCTAGAAACTATATGATTTTTATATAGTTTGATTTAAATATATATATATATATATATATATATATATATATATATATATATATATATATATATATATATATATATATATATAGATAGATATGATTTATGAAAACTATATATACTGTTATTATTAAATATATATATATCTATATATCTTTGCATATAGAAGATATATATATATATATCTTCAGAACTATATATATATATTATATATAGTTGAGATTTATATTAAATATATATCTGGAAAACTATATAGTTTTTATATAGTTTAGTTCCAAATATATATATATATATATATATATAGTTGATTTATGAAAAACTATATATATAGTCATGATTAAATATATATCTATACATTCATGTATATATGTATATGAGATATATATATATATCATATTGCTAATAAAAATTTTTAATGATGACATAAACATCAAGAGAAAAATAGAAAATATTGTCTAACAGACAGAATAAATCTTAAAAATGTTAGAAATATATTTTGTGTCTTTTACAAATTTATTTTCCTTTCAGCAAATAATGGCCTCAAGTGAAGGAACAACTTCCAGTAGTAGGGAACCAATTCCGACTAGACACAAAGAATTGTTCAAAAGGGAGGTTATGACTATGAGGAGCATCGACAATAGAGATCTCCGCCTCCGTCCGATCCTTCATAACAAACTCGCAACACTGGGGTGGTTGAACATAACAAAAGTTGAGGGCCACGTCTCTTACAACTTGGTGAGATCCTTCTACGAAGCCATGAATTGCGTGGGACTTCAAGAAGAGAGGATCAGCCCTGTTTTGGAGACAACAATCATGGGAATAAAAATTTCTATCAACATCGAGATTATTGCTCGACTTGTGGAGATTCCGATTGAGGAGAGAATTATTGATCCATATGAACCCCAGACAATTGCAGAGATCGCAGAGTCTAATGAACAATTGTTCAATTCCCTCGCGAAAGAGCCATACACTCAATCGACGTACACCAACCTCCCAAACAATCATCTTAAACCATCTCTTGCCGGCCTTGGAAAGATCGTATTCGACAACATCTTGCCAGAAAGGGGGACTAGAGACATTATGACAAGGGCCCAACTTCTTGTGTTATATTGCATAGAGAAGAAAATAAAGGTCTCCCTACCACACATCATCATCCAACAAATGTTGAGGGTGATTCAAAACGTTTTGAGAAAGGAATTTTTCGGTTACGGAGTCTTGATCATGACGATGCTATACGAAGCAAACATCAACACTTTTGATGGGACTTCAAAGCAAATCACTGAACCGGTTACAACATCTTCTATCTTCAAGATATATGTAACGAGGGGAGGGGTAACTGACGAGGAACTATTCGGCACGACGATAGGAAATGCCGAAAGAATGAGAGACGAACATGGACGTTGTCTTCGAAGAAGTCGACACAAGATTCCTGTCAGGAAAGTACCAAATAATGAGCCAAATCAGAATCCTACATCAAACTAAGCCCCGAATAATGATCCAACCGATCGACTATTCATTGAGGAAGAGTTATTTGCCACCCTAAATCAACCCCAAGATAGACAAAATACTCAAGCAAATCCACCAACCTGGAACTTGCCAACTCAAGGCAACACTTCGTACCGAAGGTTTCCAACTCCTGAGGTACCGTATTGGCCAGTTCCACAAGTTGCTGTGAACCAACAACAGTATTCGACAAAACATCCCAATGAGCCCATTGTTTCAAAACTTTAACCTCAAACAAATCCAAATATCCAAGGGGTTTCAGTTAGGGGATCCTGGTACAATCAAAACAACTACCCTTCACCTATGAGTCACCCGTACAACCAATACTTTCCCCCAATGCCTATGGCCTACCCTCCACCTATGGGACAATCGACCCATCAACCACCAATGGGACAATCGACTAACCCATTTGAACCGTTAAATGAAATGACATCCAATATTGCTGAAATGAGAGAGACTCAAAATGATATATTAACACGTATGCAAAACTTCGAAGCAGAGCGAGCAAATTTTCAACCTTTTGGTAGTAGTCGTTATGTACCTAGCAAGAGGTCTAGAAGGAGCGGTAGTAGGCAGGAAAATCAAGATTGATTACTGGCATTGTACACTTTTCTTTTATATATGAATGAAATGTTTTGTTTAAGACTATCTTCGATGGGCCGACTTACAACCATTCTTTCTTTTGTATCACTAACTTTGGAGTGGTATGGGACACAACAAAATTGGAAGATACTAAATAAAATGTGGAAGTAAGAAAACCCATGACCTTGTGTGAAAAGAAACATTTGGAGAAATTTGCATTACTAACATTATCACTAAGTTTACACGGTATGGGACGAGTAAACTTGGAATATACTATTAGTGAACTACTATTCTGCCGATGTTTTTAGAGACCGTGTTCATACAACTTAACTTGGTTAACACCCTTATTACCAAAGTCATGTGGTATGGGACACACGAACTTGGATAATAATCGAAAAGACTAAGAGAAAGAGTTTGAATACATTAGATTGGATAGAACGTTAGATCAGGATATTTACCGAGTCACACCCGACACTGCCACTACATCTGGGCAGGAACTACCACCCCCACCCGCACCCTTCGCCATGCCTTCGAGCATGAAAACCTTTTTCGTCGGATTTATTGAGGCGATGAACGCCACCGTTCAAACGGTCATTCGTGAGACCGCGGCCAGTCATGTTGCCATTGTTCAGGCACCTATAAGATTTGGATCAGAATCTCAAATCGATCAGATTACCAAGTATAAGAGGCTACAACGTCTTACTTTTGCTGGCACCGTTGATGCTGATGTGGTGCAAAAGTGGCTGGATGAGTCAAAGAAGGCTCTTGATGCAATGAGAGTCGATGAGACTCGAAAAATTTCACTAGCGACCTACCAACTTGTTGGTGGGGCAAACACATGGTGGATAACAGTGATAGAGGACCCAAGGGTCAACACAGCGGATATGACTTGGCAACAGTTCGAGTCAATGTTTATTGATGAGTATTTTCCTGGCGCTGTAAAGAGGCAGAAGCGCCAAGAATTCGCTAAGTTATACCAGGGCAGCATGACCGTGAGGGAATATGCTGGCAAGTTCAAAGAATTATCAGTGTACTCTCTCTCAACCATCTCAACGGAGCAAGATAAGACTGAGAAATCTTATAATGGCCTTCGCCATGATATTCGACAAGCCTTGTCGATCTTGGATCTCAAGATTTACAAGGAGGTTGTTGACAAGGCCATGAGCTTTGAACAAGAGAAGATCTTACAGGACCAGAGAATGAATAAGGGAAAACGGCCTGCAACGTTTTCCCAACAGGGCTCGCAACATGGCAACAAGAAGAAGCCCTACTATAATCAAAACCCAGCCCTCCTAGCCCCTGTTTCAAAAACTGAGGCCACAACACTTGCGACTGAATCTTCTAACCCTAACCATCAGGGTTTTCGTAATCATGGATGTGGAGGTCATTATGGAAGGGGTGGCCGTAGAAACGGCAATGGCAGAGGTGGTGGTAGACACCACAATCAACATGGCCAGCAGAACAATCAGCATGGCCAACAAAACCATCCGCAGTATCAACCGACGTGTTTCAACTGCGGCCAGAAGGGCCATGTAAAATATGTCTGTCTGCACCTTCAGCAATCTATTCCTATTGTTCCAGTCCACCAAGCACCACCTGCTGCTAATGCCCAACCCAAGCAGAACCTGCAAAACTAGGGTCAACGAAATCAGGGTAGAGCATTTGCCATCACTCAACAACCCCTGCCAGACAACAATGTAGTCGAAGGTACCTTTCCTTTGTTCAATACAATGGTTCATGTTTTACTTGATTCAGGTGCTACGCATTCTTTTATATCGTCGGCATTAGTAAAACATTTAGGCCTGCATCCTGAACCCACAGACATCACACTCTATGTTACGTCACCATTAGGATCTGATACTGACGTGAAATTGCAGTGTTCTCGATGTGAGCTTCGAATGTTAGAACATATAATATATGCCGATCTTTTTGTGATGGATATTGAAGACTTCGACATCATTCTCGGCATGGACTAGTTAACACCACTGAATGCAAAGATCGAATGTATGAAGAAGCAAGTTCAGTTAACCTTGCCTACAGGAGAGTTTGTCAAGATTCATGGAACAAGGAAATGGATACACAAATCAACAGTTGCACTTCTCAAGGCACAACTTCGAGCTCTATCCCTTAGTAAAGAAAATGAATCACCAGCACTGTACCCTCTCGAAGTACACGATGTCCAGGTAATATCAGAATTCCCAACAATTTTTCTAAATGACCTTCCTGGTCTACCGCTTATTCAAGAATTCGATTTTGAAATCAACCTCATACCTGGGACAGGGCCTATCTCAATTCCACCATACAGAATGTCAAATGTCAAGCTGGTCGAATTAGACAAACAACTGAAGGAATTAGAAAGTAATGGCTTCATCAGAAAGAGTTCATCACCCTGGGGCTCTCCAGTTCTGTTTGTTCGCAAAAAGGATGCTTCGTTACGACTTTGCATCGACTATGTCAAGTTGAATAACGTCACCATCAAGAATAGATATCCATTGCCTAGGATCGATGACTTGTTCGACCAACTTAGAGATGCCAAATACTTCTCTGAGATTGATTTACGGTCTGGTTATCACCAACTTCGGATCCGAGAGTCGGACATTACCAAGACGGCGTTCAAAACTTGGTACGGTCAATACGAGTTCTTGGTCAAGCCGTTCGGTCTAACAAATGCACCTACGACATTCATGGACTTAATGAATCGCATCTTCAGGTTATACTTAAACCGGTTTGTGGTGGTCTTTGTGGACGACATCTTGATATATTCCTCAACCGAGGAAGACCATAAGCTACATTTGAAGATAGTCCTCCAGACCTTGAGAAGCCACCAACTATATGCAAAGTTGAGTAAGTGCGAATTTTGGGCGAAGAGAGTTCAATTCCTAGGCCATGTGGTTTCAGGCAATGGCATTGAGGTAGATCCTTCTAGGGTTGAAGCAATTTTAAACTGGAAGCAGCCTACCACTGCTACTCAGATTAGGAGTTTTCTTGGTTTGGCTGGCTATTACAGACACTTCATCAAGGACTTCTCAAAGATTGTTGAACCTATGACCAAGCTCACTCGAAAAGATGTGCGATTCATCTGGAATCCCGCCTGTGAAGCATCATTTTAGGAATTGAAGAAATGCCTCACGACGGCAATTGTACTTATCACTCCAAGAAATGCAATTGGATTTTCACTATACACCAACGCCTCTCTCCATGGCTTAGGTGTCGTACTATTGCAAGAAGGCCAAGTTGTTGCATATGCCTCGAGGCAACTGAAGATTCATAAGGGTAGTTACCCAACACATGACTTGGAACTTGCAGCTGTCGTATTTGCACTGAAATTATGGTGTCATTACCTATACGGTGAACGGTTCGAGGTCTTCTCAGATCACAAGAGTCTTAAGTACATATACACTCAGAGAGACCTAAACCTCCGCTAAAGACGATGGTTGGAATTCTTGAAAGATTATGACTTTCAACTCCAGTACCATCCCGGAAAGGCCAATGTTGTGGCTGACTCCCTGAGTAGAAAATATTATCTTGCTTGTACTCTTAACTACGAAATGGGGAAGTTGGCTACCGAGATGGAGAACTTTAACCTACAATTGATTGAAGAGGGACCAAGACCACGACTCTCTCAATTATCAGCCAAGTTTGAGCAAGTCCTGAAGATTTCAGCAGCTCAAGCCAATGACCGTATGTTAATGGAGAAACGAGAACTTCTACTCAGCGGACAGGACCTTCCTCACCGGTTGGTCTTAGAAGACAGGGACGTTTTCTATAAAAAACGTCTCTGTTTACTGAACGATCCTGAGGTTTGGAAAGAAGTGCTCACTGAGATCCACCGTTCAAGGTTCGCTATGCATCCTGGGGGTGACATGATGTACAAGGATGTCAAGCGACAATTCTGGTTTTCTGGATTGAAGAAGGCAATTGCAGACTTCATTGCTTGATGTCTGGTTTGCCAGAAAGTTAAGCCAGAACGAAGACTTCCCTCTGGACTTCTCCAGCCGTTACCTATTGGAGAATGGAAGTGGAAGAGCATCGCAATAGATTTTGTTACGGCCTTGCCTCGAAATAATAAAGGGCAAGATGCTATCTGGGTTATCATTGACAGACTTACAAAGTCTGCACACTTTCTGTGACGCCCCGAAAATTATTTCATCTAGCCCATAACCCAATTGCACTTTGCCCAAACTCTATGCGTTGCCTTGATATGTTTGGTGTTTGTTTGATGGTTGTTTAATGTTTGTATAGTTGATGCTTGATAATGTACATAAATATGTGTATCGTAAATTGTATATGGGTCATGTTAAATTAAATTATAATGCATATGTTATTATTTATGCATGGACCCATTAAACCATGAATTGATATGAGTTAGGATTGATTGAATAAAAGGATAAATGAGAATGAAAATTTGGTGTATTAAATGGATTGGACATCTAAAATACATGGAAGCATGAAATTGGTTAAAGTACACGTGGTTGGTATGGGTAGTAGGAGACCAACACATGTGAAGGTTGGTGCATGAAAGTGGACAAGTGTCCCATGCCATCAAGGAAGTGCTAGAATGAGTGGAGGGAATCAAGGAGAGAATCACGAGGAAATCAAGGAGAGAATCAAGGAGAGAATCAAGGAGGGAATCAAGGAAGTGCTAGAAAGAGGTGAGTGGAGAGAAAGGAAAAAAGAAGAGAAAGAAAAGAAGAGAAAGGAAAGAAGAAGAGAAAGAAGGAGGGAGTTGCAGGAGGAAGATCTCTGCGACATTTTCATCAAAGAGCTGGATCTTTGGGATAAATGGTCAGATTGAGCTCAACATTTTGCAGCAAGTTCGTAGCTTATGGTTATTCATTCTGGTCGGTGGAGATCTTGATCAGATGTTTTGTCTAAGAGATCTAACCTCTCAGACAAAGCTGGTCGGAAAGTCTGGATTTCTCGCGCCGTTTCATTCAAATTTCTAGATCTCTTTAATCTACCGTTGGATGGATATAAATTTTGGTATGTAGTGTACAACTGATATTTCTGCATTCTGAACGGTGGAGATCGTGATTGGAGTTTCTTTGGAGGGATCTAACCTCTCAAACAAAGCTGGTCGGAAAGTCTAGATTTCTCATGCCGTTTCGCTCAAACTTGTAGATCTCCTCAATCTACCGTGGGATGGATATCAAATTTGGGTATGTAGTTTATAACTGATATTTATGTATTCTGAACGGTGGAGATGTTTATACGTTTAGTATTTTGTGCGATATAGTCATCTGAGTTTGAGTATTTGCAGCAGGAAAGGAGAAATTGTCTAATTAGAGACTTGTTCATCAAATATACTTCTCTTTTCGGTTCACCGTTGGATTGGGCTGATATTTGGACAGAAGGTTTATTTCTTCACATACTTCAATCTGTACGGTTGATTTTGTGATTACATATTTCTGTTGGTAGATTGATACATCTGAACAGAATATTAAATGAAGAATTGGTAGGGTTGCTTGTATTAGACCTAAATTTAGAATATGAACTTAGACCTTTCCAAATAGCTTGCATGTCAACTATGTTGACCTAGTTGCCATTGTTGATGAACCCATGATGCAAAATCAGTGATATACATGGCTGAACATGGTGACCTAGTGTAAATTGACAATATGACCTAAGTATGAAAAATTTCATAATTTAGGGCTTTTGATGCTTTTGGCCTAGAATCATTGAATTGATGCAACTTATGTTTAACTAAGCATGATTAGGGTTGATTATGCTACTGATTTGGTGGTTGTGACCATATCATGTGTTAGGCCTACTTGAGATCAAGTGACCCAATTTGGGCATGTTTATGCCTAAAGGAATTGAAAATCAGTATTTTTGATTAATAAAATGGTTTATGTATGAGAACTATGCATTAGAGGCCTAAGTCATGTGATTTGAGTTGAATGATGGGATTAGATGGGATTTAGGCCTATTGTTTATATGTGGGCTGATTTAGGACTGATGTGTAATGTCTATGTGATTGAGCATAGAAATTGATGTATGGTAGGATACTGATGTATGTTTCAGGATCTTGATTGGGTTGATTCGGTTTGGTGGTCGTGTATGGTTAAATACTCTCGCGAGGCTTGGTTGTGAGTAGACTTCATTTATGATTATATCTTTTATGTCATCATATCACTTATATATTGTATGTTGAAGCATGAATGTGTTCTAATGTTTTGAATGATGCATTGATTTGAGAACACCTTATGACTTTGGTTGGGCCCATCTATCTGGCTAATAGGGGGACTTAACCTTGTCATAAGAGGGTTTTAGGAAAGGAAGAGATTGGGGTTAACGGCACGGTGAAATAGACGTGCACTAGTAACCCAAAATAAACATGATTGGGATCAACGGTACGATGAAATAGACGTGCACTAGTAACCCAATGCATGTGGAATGTGGATCCAAATTGATAAGCTTTTACTTGCATCGAACTTATTATAAATGCTTGATATCTATATGTTATGAGCTTTCAATCATGCTACACATTGACATGCATACATGATATTTATTGATGAGTATTGATAGCATATTTGAATTCTATTCACTGGGCACCGTTGGCTCACCCTCATTTTCCTCTTTCAGGTCCTTCTGTCCCGAATAAGGGCAAAGAAGTAGTTATATCTTGAGGGCCTTGCCTGCGAGAGAATCCAAAGCCTTGATGTGAGTTGAGAGGCATTTTGATTGAACTGTGTTTTAAATTATGAAGTATTATATTTTGGATTATGTAATTATAATACTTACCACATTGTAGTATGGGTGAGTTGGGATTTGTTAGATAGACCATGTGGGCATACGACGATTTTTATTTGTACCCACAATTTTGGACTTTATGTGTATGTCAATTTTAATGGACTGTAGGGATTATGATTTTATTTATGGTTCAATTTTTATGGATTATCTATTGTCTTGGATGATTAATACGGTGGGTAGTTTTGTTTAGTACCTTTTGATATTATGTCGTTGTTTGAGATAAGGCTCGTAGGGTCTCAACCACCTCACGGGAGTTGAGGAGTGGTCGGAGATGCCTACGCCGGGCGTCCCGCCCCGGCATTCCACATGCTACTCCTTGCGGGGTTGGTGGTCCGGGGTGCGGGGTCGCCATACTTTCTGCCAATAAAGTTCACGGATAACCCCGCCAAACTTGTCGAACTATATTAAAGAGAGATCGTACGCCTTCATGGCATACCACTCACGATCGTCACTGATCGAGACCCTTGATTCACATCAAACTTTGGAAAAGCTTCCAGAATAGAATGGGCTCTAAGATCACCATGAGCACAACATTTCACCCTCAGGCTGATGGGCAGTTAGTGCTACTTATACAAATCTTAGAAGACATGTTACGATTCTATATTTTGGACTTTAATTACCGATGGGCAAAGTATTTACATTTAGCTGAGTTTGCATACAACAACAGCTACCAAACTACTATGGTCGCCCTTGCAGATCTCCCGTATGCTGGTTAGATATGGTAGATCGATAGCAGTTGGGCCCTGAACTAGTTCAAGAGACTTCTGAGAAGATCACACTAGTAAAGGAACGACTTCGTGTTGCACAAAATCGATAGAAGAGCTATGCTGACAAGCGGAGACAACCTCTAGAATTTAATAAAGGGGACTTTGCTTTTCTAAAAGTTCAGCCCACAAGAGGTGTCAAATGCTTTGGGATCAAAGGAAAGCTCTACCCGCGGTATATAGGTCCATTTCAGATCATTGAACATATTGACAAACTTGCTTATCATCTGTCCCTTCCATCGTCCATGCCTAAGGTTCATGATGTTTTTCACGTATCTATGCTTCGCAAGTATCGTCCTGATCCTTCGCATATCATCCTTCTAGTCGAGGTTCGGGTTGAGGAAGGAAATAAGTATCAGGAGAGAGCGATACAAATTTTGGATAGAAAAACTCAAGAACTAAGGCGACGTAGTATACCACTTGTGAAGGTGCTCTGGGATCACCACTGTGTCGAGGAAGCAACATGGGAACTAGAAGCAACAATTAAACAAAAATACCCTAAATTATTTTCTAGTACCAACTGATGATGTGATACACTGTACTATTTTCACTTATCAATAAAATGATGGAACTTTGTTTACACCTATCTTAATAAATTTTTTCACCTAAATAACTATGCAGATGTCTAAAAACAATATCAATGGATATAGTGATGCCCACACGCAGTGGCCTCCTTGGCAACCTGTGGCGACTTCTTCAGGATCTGAGTCAAGTCACAACTACTTTGTATCACCAACTTCATCGCCACACAGACAACGATCTTTATCACCGGAGCATGCATGGCTTTTTCGTAATAATCCCTTGCCCTCATCTTGGCAGGATCTTCTACCAAAATTGCCAGGCGGCCGGATTCGAGCAACAGCACAAAAAAGTATTCCACCGCTTAACCTACCTCCCCTCAAACGATGTAACCAACGCTCTCCACCACCATCTGTTATGCAAAGGTTGGAATCTTCAGAGGACGAATCCGATTCCATTTGCTCTCCATGGTTTTATGATGATGAGGATTTCACTAGCCACAGTGCTATTCAGGGACCATACAAGCACTACCATGAACTCGGAAGAGATGACGCCGGCAGTGAATCTCAAACAGATAACAATCATAACTACTTGAATTGATTTCGAGGGAAAAATCCCTTTAAGGGGGGTAGAGTGTAATACCCTGTATTTCACAAAAAAAAAAATCGTTTGGGCAAAAATTCCTGAACGTTCGGGCACTAGCCCGAACGTTCTGGCGCCAAATTTCCTATATAAGGAGCTCTCTCCTCCTCATTTTCTCACACCAAATCACCTTCTCTAGTGATCTTTCCTCCTCTTTTCACTCATTCTAAGTTCTTTTCTCTTTGAGACTCTCTGTTCGAGACTCTCGGTGCGATACGACGAAGTTCTGTCCGGAGGAACGGGCTAGATCTGAAATAAGAAGTTCTTCTTTGAAGGTGGGGAACGAAACATAGGTTTGCGTGTTTTATAACTTTTATTAAAGTTTACATTCATTTATTATTATGTCTATTGTTCATTTACACTGCATTATGTCATATAATGGTTATACTGTCGCACTCATACCTGTATATTTGGAGTTCATGTATTACACTGTTATAATGTCGGATTTGTGGTCAATCTGGCTCAACTAGACTCAGTCTTGTCCTCAGTAACTTTAAATAGTAAACGGGAGGCAGCTAGCTGCTTTAGGCGATTGGTATTTAAGCAGACCTTGTGTCTCACCTCTCAATCGGGGACTGATCTAGTTGGTCTTATTGAAAGCTATCAGCTTATACAAGTAATACTGAATGTCCTAACCTTGCACGTCGTGATACCAACCCTGATAAGGATCACCAGATGTTGCCAAAGTCAGTCTAAATGTCAAGGAAAAGATCAGACCAATAGACTAGACCAGTTCATGCATTGGCATCATACATATCACCACCTAGGAACGTATGTGGTTTATGATTCATAGAATAGTTAGGAACATTGCTTGCTATTCATTATATTTCTCTGGATAGGGACGTACAATGAGAACCCGACTATGCCTAGGGAGGAACATCTGTAGGTGAATCCAGAGCATCGTTCCTGAGGAGGGACGTAGAATGAGAACCTGGCTACGCCTGGGGAAGGACATCTGTACGTGTACTCAGGCGATGTGCGTTCATCAAACCATTACGAGACGGTGTCATGCATACATACATATTGATTGATTATGAAGTATGCTTTATTAATTGTTATACTCACGAACTATTTTACCCACTGAGTGCGTTAAGCTCATTCCATTATTATCCAAATTTTCACAAGAAAAAGTAGGGTGGACTGGGTGCAGGTTCATGGGGCCCACATTTTGTACCATTTGTATTATTCATTGGGGATTTTGGGGAGTATGTTTCCTTGACTATGTCATGTACAAATGAATTCTGAATTAAATGAAATCAGACTTGTACAATATTATATTTCCGCTGCGCACTCTGTTATTACCATTGTTATTATTCCAAATGCGCGCCCCGCCCGCGAGTGTACCGCCGGTTTAGGCGCGTCTGGGCGGGGTGTGACAGTAACAGTGTAATACATGGACTCCAGATATAAAGGTATAAGTATGATATATATGAATATTATACGTAATAATGCAATGCAAATGAATAATAGACATAATGATAAATGCATGAAAATTTTAATAAAAGTCATGAAACACGCAAACCTATGTTTCGTTTCCCACCTTCAGATCAAACTTCTATACAAAACTGGCGCTTCCTCCCGAACAGAACCACTTTGCACCGCAAAGAGGGTCTCATAAAGAAAGGGAGAATGTCCCAAACAAGAAAGAAAGAGAGAGTCTCTAGATGTCATGACCGGCACGGAACCCCCGAGTATACCCTTCATCGGTACACCCGGCGTCCTGTCAGCCTAATACAACACTAAACCCAATAAAACACAATCCTAATATAACATCCATCTAAACATAATCAACAATGAAAAAACATATTACATCTCCAAATTTACCAAAAATAAAATTCCAAAGTCCACAAAATAATACAATCCAACACATCCCATCTATGTGTTCAATCTACAAATACTAGGTGTTATCATGTACATAATATCAAAATACAAAAATAAATGTACAACACCTACATCAATCAAAATCAAGGGATGCTCCGTAGTCAGCCTTCCCTTTACCCTTCCTATCAGATCCTGAAAGAAAAGGGTGAGGTGTGAGCTACAACAAGCTCAGTGAACGTCATTTACAAGTGGCAATATACGTGCATTTATAAAAATCATGGCAAGATCATAAAAACATTTGAAGTATCATGGTGATGAATTAAGATTACATACATGCCAATATAATGCATCATGTCATAAACAAGACAATGCATTTCATTTATAATCATGCACATGCAATCCTAACACCTCCTGAGCAAGGGCGATCAAAGGCCTGGTGCACGACACACAACACCTGATCCGACACACAATATTCGTATTTAAATTAGGCTGACGGGACGCGAGTATACCGATGGAAGGTATACTCGGGGGGTTCCGTGCCCGTCATGACATCACGTATAGTGGGTCGTGACACTAGAAGATGGAGAGAGAGTGAGGAGGAGTGGTGTGAGATATGAGGGGGGAGGGGGTCCTTTTTATAGAAAAAGACATGCCCAAACGTCTTGATTTTTTTATTTTTGTGTGTAAACTAGGGTTATTACACTCTACCCCACTTAGAAGAATTTTGCCCTCGAAATTTTAGTCCATGCAGTGATGATTGCTGTCCTCGTGAGATTCACAGCCTTCGTCATCATTCCCAAGATCAGGGTATTGCTGGTAAGATCCCTGAATTATACTGTGGCCAATGGCATCTTCGACGTCATCAAACAATGGAGAGCAAATGAAAATGGATTCGTCTGCAGAAGGTTCTGACATTTGCCTGACAGATGGTGGAGTAGGACACTGCAAGTTGCAGCGTTCAGGGGAGGTAGGTTGAGCGACGGAATGCTTTTTCGTGCAGTTACCTGAATTCTGCCAGGATGAGGGCATTGGATTGTTTTGGGCAATTTTGGTAGGAGATCCTGCCAGGTTGAGGGCATTGGATTGTTTCGAGCAATTTTGTTACGATATAGCCATACACGCTCTGGTGATAGGGATCATTGCCACTGAGGCGAGGGAGATGGTGATGCAAAGAAATTGTGGTTTGTTTTAGAGCTTGAAGGAGTTTCCACTGGTTGTCGAGCAGGCCATGGCGTGTGTGGTTCATTACTCCCATCGGTGTTATTTTCAGACATCTGCATGGTTATTTAAATGAAACAATATATTGAGATATTGTAAAGGAAGTTTCATAATTTCATTGATTAGTGAGATAGTACAATGTATCACATCATCAATTATTACTGGAAAACAATTCGGGGTATTTCTGTTTAATTGTTTCTTCTAGTTCCCAAGTTGCTCCCTCTACCCCATGGTGATCCCACAGTACTTTTACAAGTGGTATGCTACGTCGCCTCGATTCTTGAGTTTTTCTATCTAGAATTTCTATCACTCTCTCCAGATATTTGTTTCCTTCTTCAACCTGAAGTTCGACCAGAGGGATATGTGAAGGATCAGAACAATACTTTCAAAACATGGATACATGAAAAATGTCATGAACTTTAGACATGGATGAGGGAAGGGATAGTTGATAGGCTAGATTGCCAATACGTTTGATGATCTGAAATGGGCCAATATATCGCGGGGAGAGCTTTCCTTTGATGCCGAAGCGTTTGACACCTCTTGTAGGCTGAACTTTTAGAAAAACCAAGTCCCCCTTAACAAATTCTAGAGGCTGTCTCCGTTTGTCGGCATAGCTCTTCTATCGACTTTGTGCTATACAAAGTTGCTGCTTTACTAGTATGATCTTCTCAAACGTCTCTTGAACTAGTTCTGACCCCAATTGCGGTTGATCTGCCATGTCTAACCAGCATACCAGAGATCTGCAAGGGGGACCATAAAGAGCCTCGTATGGTGCCATGCCGATATTGAATTGATAACTATTGTTGTATGCAAACTCAGCCAAATGTAAGTGCTTTGCCCATCCGTCATGAAAGTCCAGTATGCAACATCGTAGCATGTCTTCCAAGATTTGGATTAAACGTTCTGACTGCCCGTCGGTCTGTGGGTGAAAAATTGTGCTCATGGTAATCCTGGAGCCCATTCTACTCTGGAAGCTATGCCAAAATTTTGATGTGAATCGAGGGTCTCGATCAGAGATGATCGTGAGTGGTATGCCACGGAGGCGTACGATCTCCCTTCCATACAATTTGGCTAGCTTGGCGGGGTTATCCATGAACTTTATTGGTAAAAAGTGTGCAGACTTTGCAAGTCTGTCAATGATAATAAATATTGCATCTTGCCCTTTATTATTTCGAGGTACGGCCGTAACAAAATCCATTGCAATGTTCTCCCACTTCCATTCTCCAATAGGTAAAGGCTGGAGAAGTCCGGAATGAAGTCTGTGTTCTGCCTTTACTTGTTGGCAAACGAGACATCGAGCAACAAAGTCTGCAATGGCCTTTTTCATTCTAGAGAACCAAGTCTGCAATAGCCTTTGACATCTTTGTACATCTTGTCTCCCCTAGGATGCATAGCGAACTTTAAACAATGCATTTCGATGAGCACTTCCTTTCGAACTTTAGGGTTTTTTGGTAGGCAGAGACATTTTTATAGAAAACTGCCCCGTCATCAGAGACTGACCAGTGGGGAAGGTCTTGTCTACTGACGAGAAGTTCTCTTTTGTCCATTAACATGAGGTCGTTGGCTTGAGCAGCTGAAATTTTTTGAATAAGCTCAGAGTTGATTGATAATTAAGAGAGTCGTGATCTTCTGCCCCTCCTCAATGAGCTGTAAGTTAAAATTCTCCATCTCTGTAGCCAATTTCCCCATTTCGAAGTTAAGAGTGGAAGCAGCAACATGAGATTTTCTACTCAGGGCATCAGCTACAACGTTGGCTTTTCCCGGATGGTATTGGAGCTGAAAGTCATAATCTTTCAAAAATTCCAACCATCGTCTTTAGCAGAGGTTTAGGTTTCTCTGAGTGCAGATGTACTTGAGGCTCTTTTGATCCGAGAACACCTAAAACCTTTCACCATATAGGTAGTGATGCCATAACTTCAGTGCGAATACGACAGCTGCAAGTTCCAAGTCATGTGTTGGGTAATTACCCTCATGAATCTTTAGTTGCCTAGAAGCATATGCAACAACTTGGCTTTCTTGCATTAGTACTGCACCTAAGCCTTGTAGAAAGGCGCGGTGTATAGTGAAAATTGAACTCCATTTCTTGGAGTGATTAGTACTGGTGCTGTCGTGAGGTGCTTTTTCAATTCTTGAAATGACGATTCACAGGCGGTGTTCTAGATGAATCATACATCTTTCCGAGTGAGCTTGGTCATAGGTTCAACAATTTTGGAGAAGTCCTTGATGAAGCGTTTGTAGTAGCTAGCTAAACCAAGAAAACTTTGGATTTGAGTAACTGTGGTAGGTTGCTTCCAATTTAATACCGCTTCAACTTTTTAAGGATCCACTTCAATGCCATTGCCTGAAACTACATGACCTAGGAATTGAACTCTCTTTACCCAAAATGCGCACTTACTCAACTTTGCATATAACTGATGACTTCTTGAGGTCTGGAAGACGATCCTCAGATGTATCTTATGGTTTTCCTCAGTTGAAGAATATATCAAGATATCATCTACAAAGACCACCACGAATCAATCTAAATATGGTATGAAGATGAGGTTCATCAAATTCATGAACATTGCAGGTGCATTTGTTAGACTGAACGACATGACTAAGAACTCGTAATGACCGTACCGAGTTCTTAAAGCCATTTTATTCATGTCCGACTCTCTAATCCGGAGTTGATGATAGTCGGATCTTAAATCAATCTTAGAGAAGTATTTGGCATCTCTAAGTTGGTCGAACAAGTCATCTATCCTGGGCGATGGGTATTTGTTCTTGATGGTGATGTTATTCAACTTGCGATAGGTGATGCAAAGTCGTAAAGAACAATCTTTTTTGCGAACAAACAGAACTGGAGAGTCCCAGGGTGATGAAATTTTTCTGATGAAGCCAGAACTCTCCAATTCCTTCAGTTGTTTGTTTAACTCAACCAGCTCTACATTGGACATTTTGTATGGTGGAATTGAGATGGGTCCAGTCTTTGGTATGAGTTTGATCTCAAAATCGAATTCTGGAACTGGAGGTAGACCAGGAAGGTCATTTAGAAAAACTGTTAGGAATTCAAATATAATCGAGATATCGTGTACTTCAAGAGGGTATAGTGATGATGATTCATTGTCATCACCTACGGATAGGGCTCGGAGATGTGCCTTGAGGAGTGCGACAATCGAGTTGTGTATCCATTTCCTCGTTCCCTGAACTTGACAAACTCCCTAGTGGGCAAGGTTAACTGAACTTGCTTCTTCAAACAATCGATTTTAGCATTCAGTGGTGCGAGCCAATCCATGACAAGGATGATGTCGAAGTCTTCAATGTCCGTCACTAGGAAATTTGCATAAATTATCTGTTTTGACATTCAAAGTTCACATCTAGAACACTTCAATTTCACGTTAGTACCAGATCCTAATGGTGTTGTGACATAAATTGTGATGTATGTGGGTTCAGGTTGCAACCCCAAATGTCTTACCAATGCAGAAGATATAAAGGAGTGCGTAGCACCCGAATCAAACAAGACATGCACCAATATATTGAACAAAGGAAATGTACCTTCGACTACATTGTTGTCTGGGAGGGATTGTTGAGCGACGGCAAACGCTCTGCTCTGTTGCCTTTGCCCCTGGTTCTACCTGGGCTGGGTGTTAGTAGCAGGTGGGGCTTGTTGGACTGGGTCTGCTGTAACTGATTGTCGCAGTTGTGGAGGATGGGGACAAAGACTTTTTACATGGCCCGCTAGCCGCAGTTGTAACAAATCAGCATCTGATGTTGAGGCGCTTGTTGTTGGTTCTGTTGCCGTGCTGATTGTGGCGTTGTTAGCATCTACCTCTACCAATGCCATTGCGATGGCCATCCCTGCCATTATGGCCTCCTCGGTTATAATTATGAAAACCCTTATGGACAGAGTTAGAAGTCTCAGCCACAGATGTCGTGGCCTCATGTTTTTGCACGGGGGCTAGGAGGGCTTGGTTTTGATTAAAATAAGGCTTCTTCTTGTTGCCCTGCTGAGTGCCTTGATGAAAAAAAGTTGCAGGCCGTTTTCCCCTATATTTTCTCTGTTCTTGCTCTGTTTTCTCCTGCTCAGATTTCATGGCCATATTGACTGGCTCCCTATAATTCTTGAGATCCAAGATTGACAAAGCCTGTCGGATGTCTGGACGAAGGCCATTATAGAACTTCCCGACCTTATCTCACTCCGTTGAAATGGTGGAGAGAGAAAACCGATAATTCCTTGATCCTGACAGCATACTCTCGGATTGTCAAGCTGCCCTGGTAGAGCCTGGCAAACTCCTGGCGTCTTTGCCTCTTCACTGCGCCAGGGAAGTACTCATCAATAAACAGTGACTCAAACTCCAACCAAGTCATGTCTGTTATATTGATCCTTGGGTCTTCCTTTACCGTTATCCACCAAGTATTAGCTCCACCAACAAGTTGGTAGGAAGCTAGTGGAATTTTTTTGACCCATCATCGACTCCCATAGCCTCAAGAGCCTTTTTTGACTCATTAAGCCATTTTTGTGCTTCGTCCGCATTAATGGTGCCAACAAAGGTAAGAGGTTGTAGCCTTTTATACTTCTTGATCTAGTCGGTTTGGCTCTCTGACCCAGATTGAACAGGTGCCTTTACGGTGATCACCTAGTTCGTCGTAGTCTCACAGATGGTCGTTTGTACTATCATTTTCATCGCCTCAATAAATCTGACGAAAAAGTGTTCCATGCCTAGAGGCATGACGAAGGGTGCGGGTTGAGGTAGCATTACCTGTCCAGAAGTAGTGGCATTGTCATGTGTGGCCTGCTCGGTCCTCTGAGGCGGCGGTTCCTAATTTTGTGTCTCAGGATGTGCCTCTTTTGTTGGACGGACTATGCGTGGCCTTCCTCTTTTTCTAGTTTGCGTTTTTTTTTCTCACTGGCAAAGAGAAAAATAGAACTCTGCTTTAGGAAACGTAGCCTTAGTGATATGATATTCTCAGCAATAAGTTCGAGAGTTCTACAATTATAAAACCACCTATTTTTTTAGGTATGGTGTAAGGTTTTGATGAAGAATCAAAGAATCTTATGTGCCTTGTATGTTTGTCCATGGAATTAAAACAAGGTTAGAGTGTTTATATAATAAGTATGAAATTTTGAAAGTATTTCAAATGTTTTGGTTTTGGTTTTTGTGAACATACATACCTTTTTGAAAATCCATACGAGTCATAGAAATTCTAAGATTAGCCTCGATAAATATCCTAGTCTAACGTTCTATCGCATTCTTATGTGTTCAAACTCTTTTCCTAAGTCTTTTCAACTATTATCCAAATTCGCGTGTCCCATACCACATGAATTTGGTAATAAGGGGTTCAACCAAGTTAAGTTGTACGAGCACGGTCTCTACAAAACATCGGCTGAAGAGGAGTTCACTAATAGTATCGTCCAAGTTTACTCGTCCCATACCGTGTAAACTTCGTGATAATGTTAGTAATTCAACTTTCCCTAGATGTTTTTCCACACAATTTTGTTGTGTCCCATACCACTCCAAATTTAGTGATACAAAAGAAAAAATGGTTGTAAGTCGGTCCATCAAACATAGTCATAAACAAAACATTTCATTCATAAAAAGAAAATATTTACAATACCAGTAATTTTCCTAATTTCCCTGTCTACTGCTCTACCTGGTTCTCCTGCTAGTTGCAGAGCGACTACTAGAAGAATGTTGAGGGACATTTTGTCGTTCTTCCATGATTTGCATACGATTCATCAAAACTTTATGGTCCTCACTCATTTCAACGACACTAGACACCAGAAACTGTAACTGGTCAAATGAGTTAGTTGGTTGTCCTCTTGGGGGAAGGTAGGCAGTTTGTCCTATTGACGGATGATTGGCCGGTTGTTTCATAGGTGGAGGGTAGGCTGTAGACATTATGGAAAAATGTTCGCCAGATGGTTAACCTATTGGTGGAGGGTATGCTGTAGGCATTGTTGAAAAATGTTGGCCAGATGGCTGACCCGTTGGTGGAAGGTAGTTGATTTAATTATATGAGGATTCCCTAACTGGAACTTCTTAGAAGGTTGGATATAATTGAGTCAGAAAGTTTTGAAAAAGTGGACTCATCCGGATATCCTGTCTTCTGAAGTTCGGTGCCGCCCAATTTTGTTGTGGTCATAGGGAATTGTGGAGTCGGCTAGTAGGGTACCTCTTGAGTTGGAAACCTTTGTCCGTCTTGATTTGGTTGGGGTTGCTCAAAGTTCCGTTCCTGGTTCCTAAAGATTTCTTCCTCCGTGATATAATGATGCTTGGGTTGTTCATTGTTTGGGTCTGGGTTTGTTTCAGTGTTTTGACTTGCTCTATTATTTGGCGTTTCTTTGGTAGGAATGTTGCGTCGACTCTTTCGTCGACTACACTCTGTGTCATCACTAGCCCTTCCGCTATTTTCCTCTGAAGTAGCGTCAAATAATTCATCATCAGTTACCCCTCTTTTGGTGTTGACAATTTTGGCATAGGAGGATAGTGCAACTTATTTAGCAATCGATACAGATGATTCATCAAAGGTATTAATGTTTGCCTCGGTCAGTATCGTCATGATTAAAGCTCCATAGTCTAGGAATTCCTTCTTTGTAAGGTTTTGGGTTATTCTTGTCATTTGCTGGACGATGATGTGAGGTAGGGAAATGAAAATTTTCTTGTCTAAACAGTATAGGACAAAGATTGAAGCTTTTGACATTGAATCTCTAGTCACCACTTCAAGCAAGATGTTATCGACTACAACCTTCCCAAGGCCTGCAAGGGTTGTCTTTAGGAGATTATTTGGGATGCGGGCGTATGTCTTGTCGGTGTACGCCTTATGGGTGAGGGAGTTGAATATCTTTTCCTTTGATTCAGTAATCTCTACAACAGTCCGGGTTCATGTGGATCAATGATATTGTTTCCAATTTAGATTGCCATTAGTCGAGAAATAGTTTTGACGCTGACAGAAATCTTTACTCCCTTGATCATTGTCTCCAAGAGAGGGCTGATTCCTTCCTCCTGGAGTCCCACAATATTCATGTTGTCGTAAAACGACCTCACCAAGTTGAGGGAGACAAAACCCTCAACATTAGTTATATTCAACCACCCCAGCTTTGTGAGTTTGTCTTGAAGGGAAGGACGGAGGTGAGGATTCTTCATGTCGATACCCCTCATTAAGACGATTCTCCTTTTGTAATGTTTCGTAAGTCTTGTGAAAACTTGTTCCCCACTACTGGAAGTCGTTCCTTCACTAGAGGCCATTATCTTGCTGAAATGAAGATAAAACTTGTGAAGTACACAAAAATATATTCCTAACATTATTTAAGATTTATGTCTTATTCGTTGGGCAATATTTTATATTTTCTTCTCGATGTTTATGTTGACATTTCATTTAATTTTTATTATTTTTTCATTAGCAATAGATTAAAGATATATATATCTAATATGAATTGTTCTTTTCCTAAGTGGTGGATTTGGGCGGGCCGTTGACCTTTTTCTCTGATACCATTAAATATCATACCCCGCCCGGACGCACCTAAACCTACGGAACACTCACAGGCAGGGCGCGAGTGTATTATAATAGTTATGGAGTGCACAGGTACACAATTGAGTACAAATCTAATTTCATTAATTTCAGAATGTATTTTTTTACAAAATGTAATTGAGGAAACATCCTCCCAAAATATCCCTAATAAATAAGCAAGGGGGTACAAAATGAGGGCCCAAAACACCTCAACCCAATCCACCCTAGGCTCCTGTAAAAATGGTTAACAACGAGAGTGAACTATTGCCTAGTGGGTAAAATAGTTCATGAATATGACAATTAATAAAGAAAACTTCATAATCAAACATCACATATACACAACATAGCATCATAAACAGTACATCCTGGCTTAACAAGAATGTATGCATAACACCGTCTCGTAATGGTTCTGTGATCGTTCATCGCCCTTGGCTCACGTACAGATGTCCATCCCCAGGTAATTTTGGGATCGCATTGTACATCCCTCCCTAGGGGAAACATTGATAATAGTGAGCATTGCTCCAATAAATGTTCTATAGAACACAAACCAATTACGTCCCTAGGTGGTTATTATTTCATGTATGATGATTATGCATGTGCAGGTCCGGTCTTTCCTAATTTTAGATAGGATTTAGCAGCGTCTGGTGATGTTTATCAGAGTCAACATCATCCCGTGCTTTGTTAGGATGTCCAGTACTAATTATATAAGCAGATAGCATTCAATGAGACCAACCAGACCAGCTCCCAGGTCGAGAGGTGGGACACAAGGTGAGCTTAAATACCATGTCTTCTAGAGCAGCAAGTTGCCTCCCGTTCACTATTCAAAGTTACTGAGGACAAGACTGAGTCTGGTTGAATCAAATTGACCACTAATCCAGCGTAGTAATAGTGTAATACATGGACTCCAAATATAAAGGTATAAGTATGACATGTATGAATATTATACACAATAATGCAATATAAATGAATAATAGACATAATGATAAATGAATGAAAACTTTAATAAAAGTCATGAGACACGCAAACCTATGTTTCGTTCCCCACCTTCAGATAAAACTTCTTTCCAAAACTGGAGCTTCTTCTCGAGCAAAACCGCTTTCCACCACAAAGAGAGTCTCTTGAAAAGGGAGAGAGAGTGAGGAGGAGTGGTGTGAGAAATGAGGGGGGAGCGGGTCCATTTTATAGAAAAAGACATGCCCAAAGGTTCGGGCTTAGTCCCAAACATTCAAGATTCTGGCCAAACATTCGGGTTTGTGCCTGAACGTTCTGATTTTTTATTTTATTTTATTTTATTTTGTGTGGGTATTAGAAAAAATGCTAGAATGACCTAAAAATAATAAAATGACACCCTCCACCACAAAAACCATACATTGTCCTCAATGTTAAAAAAATAAAATAAAATAAAGAAATTTCAAAAGAAAAAGAAAAAGAAAACTATTTAAGGGTAACCTAACCTACAAATAAGCTCAATCAGGAGGCCGCCTTGGCCATCCAGTCAGTTCATAGTCCCTTATTCTAAAAATAAAAAAATTTGAGCTTTTGGGGACTACCAAATAAATGATGAATATACTATCATGTAAAACAAGTTGAAAATTAAATATGAAATCAATGGGTTCACTCAATTCAACTTGAATAAAGACATATTTGACCTGAGGAACTAATATTTTAGGCACACAAGGGCTTTCACACTTCAGCTCAAGGGAACTTGACACATGGTCTTCCTTGGTGTTACCTATTTGTATTTCATTGGTTTCCCCCTCCAGGTTTTCAAAATTATAGTCAAACCTTCCTTATTAATGATAACCTCCTCATATGTTAACTCAAAATTTGGATTTGAGGCAGGGTCATAGTGATCTTCTAACTAAGGTTCAGGCTGACTAAAAAAATTACTCTCTTCCTCATCATGAAGAGCATCAATTATTTGACCTACATGTGTTGCTAGTTTTTCCAAAGATTGTTCGGTTTCAATGCAAAATTGCTCATTGTTATGCATAAATATATGTAGGGTCTCTTCCAAAATGACTTTGAATGTTGTTGAGACAAATCACAGGGCAATATTGATTCAGTCTCATTACAAAATTGCTTTGTTGCAATCTGAAACTCTTCAGTTGCAATTTGAGATTGAAGAGTACCTTGCATAAATAAATGTAGGGTCTCTTCCAAAGATGACTTTGAATATGGTTGAGACAACTCACAGGGCAATATTGATTTAGAGAAATAATGAGGAGAGAGTTGTGGTAGGGGATCATTAAATTAACCCCCAAAATGTTAGCCTTCAGTCGAATATAAATTTGGGTCACTAGCATAATCATGAGAATAGGTCTCAGAAAATGAATTATAGCTAAGGTTCCAATTATGTGCATTTTGTGTAGTGGTTTGATCCCAATTGTATTGAGGGTAGGCTAAATTAAATGGGCAAATGCCAGTGTGATGATTTGGGTTTGAACATATAGAACAAACATTCATATACAGGTTCAATGATGGGTCCATAACCATTAATAGTGCATCTGCATGTCAATTTAATTTTATTTTTTTTTTTAAAATTTAACTTTTTTTTTATGTTTTCTAACTTATTTGTATTTAATTTTTTTGTATTGATCTTTTTGTATTTTTTTGTATTTTTCTTAACCTAAATCTAGACTAAACAAGAAGACACACAATCAACTAAAAAAAATCCTAAGGAAATCTAGCACACTTGTCCAAAAATAAATAAAAAAATCTACATGGGGTGAATTTTCTAAGACCTAGACAGCCTCTAAAGTGAATCTCATAGGCCCCCAATCCGGTTTCTTAGCTTAGTCAACCTAGGTGAGCCTCTAGGTGGTGGGGTAGGGCACAAGGTTCTCTTAAATACCAGACTCCTAGAGCAACAAAGCTGCCTCCCTTTCACAATTTAATGTTACCGGGGACAAGGCTTCCTAGAATCAACTGAACCAATCAAGCAAAATTGGTGCAACCTATAATGAATCCTCACTAATGAGCTCGAACCCTACATGGTTAAGTCCCTACTTCATTTTAATTAAGCGTAAAGACGGGCTAAGGTGAGTGCATAAGAGATGATTAACCTAATTTCGGGCCAGGTGTGGTGATGAAATCCACCCTTGATCTTGATTGGGGTAATACCCTTTACTAACCAAGTATGGAAATGCTTCGCCTCCAAAAAATGTTTCCAAACAAAGTATGATGCAAAACCTTATTATGCAGATTCTAATCTTAAGATTTTATTTCTATATGAGCAAAAATAGGAAATCCTAAATCTAAATGATCTTTGATCATATAAAGCATATAACTAATTAATTTAAAATCTAAAAAAAATAAAGTGGTTTAGCACTAATCCTCGGCAACGGCGCCAAAAACTTGATGTGATCTTTTGAATTGATCAATAAAAATAAATACTTGCAAGCGCACAAGGTGAGTTGTAGCACTTAACAAGGTCGATCCACAAAGATTGGGCTAATCAGTCCAGAATTTTTAGAAAATAAATTAAATATTATATACTAAATAATTCAAAGGAAAATCATGGTTGTTTCTAATATCCTAAGACTTTGAATGCAATAAATACAAAGAACTTAAAATAAAATTTAAATAAACTTCAAATGAAAATAAAGCAATTAAATGAACAAAAATAAAGCAATAAATAACAAGAAGTAAATATAAGAAAGAAAAAAAAAATTGAAATTACTAGAAATAAAACTTCATTAATGTAAAATAGAAAGAAGAAAACTTACAAAACTCCAAATCCTTGGGCAATGTCACCTTACCCAAGGCTTGAATGAGCAACTAAAAATAAATCTAACCTAAAGAATAAAAATAAAAATGAAAGTAGAGATGGGATTCCTGGTCCCTTAGGTGCCCTCTTCATATAGTTGATATGTTTCCAAAACAACTATATTTTTACATATAATTTAAGATTTTATTCTCCCAAAATATTCCACAAGATCAACCACCAATTAAGCACAAAATATTTTCGGACAAATAAAATCATAATCATGGCGCAATCTTGGGTGAGAATCTTTGCATTCTTTCCAAATTTGATTTCTTGATCATCTTGAAATTTGAAACTTTCTTTTTCACTGCAACTGAGGTGAGAATAATTCCACGTGGCTTCAAGACTCTTTATTTGATATATTAAATTTAATCATCAACCTGAAAAATACCTTTATAAAAGATCAAGTGAAGCATCACCATATATTATACAAAAATAAATCACTTTAAACAATTGCAATGCTTTTTTTTTCTTTTGTTTTTTGGAAAAAAATATTCAGGATCTTTAAAATGATTTTCAACTCTAAAAAAAAAATCAACAAACTAATGCCTAATGAAAATGTGAAAAAATATATTTTGCTAAATATGCACTCCTAAAATGCCTAAAACTAACCAAAAAATCCAAAATGTGATGTAAAGAAATTTTTATTATTTTTTCTATTTTTTATTCTTTTATTTTATTTTCTAGCCTAAAAGCATAGGGGTAAAAATATGCAAAATTGTGACTTCATCAACAGGTACATGAGTGGGGTCAACATAATACTTTCTCAGCATGCACACATGGAATACATCATGAACACATGTAAGTTGAGGTGGCAGAGCAAGCCTGTATGCCAAGGGACCAATCCTCTCGAGGATCTCAAATGGTCCAATGCATCGAGGAGATAGCTTTCCTTTCGCACCAAATCTCATTTGCCAATTCCGTGGAGAAACCTTCAATAATACTTGATCTCCCACAACAAACTCTAATGTGCTGTGACACTTGTCGAAATAGATTTTTTGCCTATCTTCAGCTGCCTTCAACTTTGCCCTGATCTTTTTAATCTTCTCAGTCTGTGCAACCACTACATCTGTCTCCCCCACTTAGAACCGACAAGTAGGTGATCTACAAGGTTGCCCATAGAAAGCCTCAAATGGTGCCATGCCAATGCTAGCTTGATAGCTATTATTATAAGCAAACTCACACAGATGAAGTTATTCAATCCAACTCTCACCAAATTCCAAAATACAAGACCTGAGCATGTCCTCCAGCATCTGAATAACTCTCTCAGACTATCCGTCTGTCTAAGGATGGAATGTCTTACTGAGACGGAGCTGAGTTCCCATCTGATTCTACATCACACGCCAGAATCTTGAAGTAAATCCAGATCTCTCCGACACAATCGAAACAGGAACTCCATGAAGTCTCACAATCTATCGAAGGTATAATCTGCTCAATCGGTCCACGGAATCTCTAGTGTTCATCGGAAGGAAATGCACAGATTTCGTCAACCTATCAACAATTACCCAAATGACATCATATCTACCCTGAGACCTAAGAAGTCCCATAATGAAATCCATCGTGATATGCTCTTATTTCCATTTTGGAATGGGCAATGGTTGCATCTGTTGGCCCAGTATTATAGTCCAAGAGGGGGGTGAATTGGACTTGGCAAATTTTTGCGTCACCTTTCGGTTAATTTAATTAAACAGATAAAGTGCGTAGTAGGTAACAATCAAAATAAACAAATGCAGGAAAAATAAATGGACACAAAGATTTAGAGTGGTTCGGTTCCCCTTGAACCTACGTCCACTACCCAATCACCACGATCAGGATTTCCCAATACACTATTGGCTAGTCAACTTATGGGCGTGACTAAAAGCCATTTACGAAAGCAAACACAAAGGTTTGTCTCAAAGCCTTACACTAACCAACATAAGAGCTTGGTTAGAAAGCCACACGCGCTAACTTATAAAAGGGCTTGGTTAGAAAGCCACACTAACCAACACAAGGGCTTCGTTAGAATACTCTTGCCTACACAAGGGCTTGGCTACAAAGCCACACTGTAACCAACTTACTCGCGTGGTTATGAGCTGTACAATAGTATGGTATGTTCCAGGTTGACAAACATGTCAACGATACATCAAGATTACTAAAGATAAAGAGAAGTGTTCTACGACATTCTTAACAATATTAGGCTTACAATCTTGAATGAGTAAACACCACAATTCCAACCATATTGATTTAAATGATGCGAAGTGTTGAAATAGTTTTTTTCTCAAATATGCATTCGATTCAAATTTATGTGATATGAAATCAAGAATCGAATATGCACATGCATTTAGATATTGATTCTAACAATGATAAGTTTAAAGCACAAGAATCAATATACAATGGTGATCAAAACTAACTCAAGTGATGATCTATGAAATCGATTCAATATATGATAAGTTTAGCACATGAATCGATACCACATAATATTTATGAAACCTTTAAAACAAGATACAATAATATGAAGATCAAAATAGGGTTTCACACACAATAATCAAAATGAAATCAGTTTTCAAGATATTAACTCAAGCACAAAACTTATTTGCTAAAACAAAATCACAAGAATCTAATTAGAGAAATTTTACCCCACTTAGGTAAATATGAAGCTTAGAGATTCTTCAAGTGTGATGATAGTTGAGTGATTCCACGTTCAAAGATGATCAAGACTCAATAAGATGTGTAAAGAACACTAAAAAATGTTTTGAACACTTGCTCAAGAGAAATACACAAGTTTCTTAAAGTATTTGAAAGATTAGGTGAACTATACGGAAATATGAATCAATGGATTAAATGTAGGTGAACTTTTGCTTAGAAAGAGGTTTAAAATCACTCAAGAACTTGTTTTGGACTTGTAAAAATGAAACAAACAAAAACGGACATGTTCTATGTATTTTCCAAAAGTTGCTATTCAAATGAGCAGGTGTGGTATTTATAGAAAAACACGACACTGAGGTACAAGAATGCGCTCCTCAAGGAAGAAGCACATTTTTGCTTTGAAATCTGAAAAATCTTAGATTTTCCTCCAATCAAGGAGCGCGTTCCTTATATGAGGAACGCACTTAATGTGTCTGTTGGGCATAGGAACGAGGTGCTTCATCAAGAACTATTGACTATATAAAATTTCTTATTTTGCTCTTGACTACAGGAACACATTCCTACTTGAAGAAGTGCGTTCCTTTTTCCCTGATAAAAAATTTCAGACTCAGAAAAAACCACAAGAACGTGTTCCTTTTTCAAGGAGCGCGTTCCTTAAACTCTGATCAGAAAAATTTGAGTCTCGGGAAAATGTACATGAGCGCGTTCCTTCACTGTGAAGTGAAAGAAACCCAATTTTTCAAACATAATGAGTTTAGGACTTTGTCAAATACATAGACTAACTTTTAAAAATAATTTTTGACAAGATTGAAATATAATTGACAAAGTTAAATACGTGTAAATCAATCGACTAAGCATATGATTGAGACATTCAATACAATACACGTAAAATGATAAAAACATGCAAAGTTGGAAAAATGAATGCATATTAATCACTGATAAGTATATGCATGATAAACAATTTTAACTGTGTGATCGCATAATTATCATACTAATGTGTGTGCATGCATGATCAATAATATAATAGTGTATATGCATGAGTATGCTAAACTATATGCATGATTTTTCAAAAGATGCAAATCATATTGTGGTTGGAACATGTAACGGATAGTCTACAACACTAACATTCTAAATAAGAAATACAACCATGAAGCTCTTGAATCTTCGTGCAATGTTGTTCCTTCCACATGCTTTGACAATATAGTTGAATCCATTTGATATAGCTAGTTAGCACTAAAACAACTACTTCAAAGACATTAGTGATCACAAGTATGTTGTTTATAATCATCTAAACAAAACTGGGTGAGAGTAGTTACATCAATAGCATCTGTCCTCCAGGCGTTTGGTGCTCAGCTTTCACTTGCTAACACACTCCACACTTCTGAACATATTCAATTATGTCCTTGCTCATCCCGTGCCACCAAACTGTACCGCTTCATATCATGGTACATCTTGGTTGCTCCAGGGTGAATAGTGTACTATGATTTATGTGCCTCTCGAAGTAACTCATCTCTCAACTTTGGATCATACGGAATCCACAGTCTCCCCTAAAATTTCAAAATGCCATCTGTATCTCTCAACCAATCAATTTGATCAGTACTGTCAGCCCAAGCATCAAACATCCCAAAATCTGGGCTATGCTGCTGCAAATACCCGATCTTCTAAATATGAGTATCTAAAAATTGTGCCTGCATCTGAGCACACACATCAAGAGATGGCTCAACGGAATGTATGCTCATCATCGAAATCCTCTCCAATAATCGCCACTCATGGGCCATTTGATAAGCTACAACACCTGTTTCAACCCGTTTTATGCTTAATGCATCAATAATAACATTGGCCTTCCCAGGATGGTACTCTAATGCGAAGTCATAATCCTTAAGAATTCTAGCCATATTCGTTGTCTCATATTCAATTCCTTCAGATCAGACAAGTACCTTGGACTCTTATGATTAAAATACAATGTGAACCTCTCGCCATATAAATAATGTCTCCAAAGCTTCAGAGCAAACACTACTGTCGGCAACTCCAAATCATGAACGGGGTAGTTCTTCTCATGTATTTTCAACTATTTAGATGCATACGCAACAACTTTGTCGTCCTACATCAGAACACAACCCAATCCTACATGAGATGCGTCGGTATAGATCGCCAACTCTTTCCCACATTTAGGAATTATCAAAACAGGTGCGGAAGTAAGCTTTTTCTTCAACTCTGTAAAAGTTTCTTCACAGGCATCAGTCCACACAAAAGGAACGTTCTTCTGGGTTAATATAGTAAATGGGGTAGCTAACTTCGAAAAGCTTTGTACAAACTTCCTGTAGGACCCTGCCAAACCTAGAAAACTCCTAATCTTCGTCACTGTGGTCAGTCTTGGCCAATTAATGATTGTTTCAACCTTAGCAAAAGCAACAGAGATACCATCTGCACTAATCACATGACCCAAAAATTTTACTTCAGAAATCCAAAACTCACACTTGTTGAGCTTAGCATATAGCCTGGGCTCCTTTAATGTCTGTAAGGTGATCCTGAGGTGTTGCTCGTGCTCTTCACTTGTTTTGGAATATATCAAAATGTCATCAATGAAGACAATGATGAAGTGATCTAGATACGGTCTAAACACCCTCTGCATCAAATCCATGAATATCGCAGGTGAGTTCGTCAGCCCAAATGGCATGACTAGAAACTCATAGTGACCATATCTCATCTTGAAGGCAGTCTTCGGGTCTTCCTCTTTAATCCTCAGTTGGTGGTAGCCTGATCTCAAATCAATCTTAGAGAAAAACTTGGCACCATTTAATTGATCAAACAAATCATCAATGCGAAGTAAAGGATGTTTGTTCTTCACTGACAACTTGCTTAGCTCATGGGAATCTATACACAGTCTAAGACTCTCGTCTTTCTTTTTCACAAAAAAGAGTGGTGCACCCCAAGGTGATATACTAGGGGTAATAAACCCTTTGCTCAAAATTTCTTCAACTTGCACCTTGAGTTCTTGCAACTCCTTCGGTGCCATCCGATAAGGCGGAATGGAGATAGGTTTTGTACCAAGCATCAACTCAATGATGAAGTCAATTTCCCTCTTGGGTGGTAACCCAGGTAGATCATCAGGAAATACATTGGAAAACTCACTCACTACTGGAATTTTAGAAGTCTGAATGCCCAATCCCTCCTCCTTCAACGGTCTAATACTAGTAATGAGGGGGGCTTCTACATCAGTAGCCAACCTGCCTCGTGTAGGTGGTCTGGTAGTAGTCATACCTCGGTAGACAAAAAATGGCTGCCCAGGGATCTGAAATACTATCTACTTATGAAAGCAATCCACTTGGGCGTGATACACCGCTAACCAGTCCATACCCAAAATAACATCAAAATCGAGGAACTCCAACACCCTAAGGTTCACAATGGGCAAGAATGCATCAGGCAGGGTAGCATACAATGGATAACATTAACATAATCTAACTACCTATACAATACCCATACAATCAAACATAACATTATAAGGCTTTTATCTTTTCAAAGTTTTTATAACCTAAGCATAGGGAACCTAAAACATAAGTTCTGATACCAACATTGTCGCGACCCCTCTCCTAGTGACGTCACGATCGGCACAATACCCCAGATAATGTCACTAAACGACAAAACCTGAGACACTGATAAGCCTCTACGCGAAAAATACCTAATAAACATAATACACAACCTGTATATAACAAATATAATTGAATGAGATAATGAATGACAATGATTGAATAATATTTTACTCCAACTATTCAATGTCTTGTATTTTCAAATGATATATATCATTTAAATCCTAAAATACAAGATAGGTGGACTTGAAGTGATAAGCATTAGTTCTAGTCTAACTCTAAGATTATTAGCATATGAACATATATGAGCAATTAAAATTTAGTTTTAAGCAAGCTCATTTCATAATCAAATTCTTTGACTATATTCATAGAAACTCATAGCTTACTAAATGGATGAAATTTCATTAAATGAAGTCATGAAGCACGTTCCATTTAGTATGAGCATACAATTTACATGAGATAGTGAATGCACATGGTATGCTACAATAATAGTGAACAAGATATACATATAATATGAACATGTTCACATAAAAGAATGGAAGCAACAAATATGAATATCTCAAATTCATACTTCCAAGTTCATAACTATTGTGCTTTGCATTAATCAATCATTGAACAATATAAATAGGCATTAAACAAGTTCAATGTAATCAACACCTTTAGGCAAGCATAGGCATGATAGATCAAAATTATTTGATTGAGCCTAAAATACTTTCAAGTATCACAAATAAGATGTAAATCAACATTCGTGACATAAAAATATGGAAGATGCCTAAACTGATTAATGCCTTAATGTCTAAGGCCAAGAAACTAAGCATATGGTTCAAAAATGTGAATCTATGTGATTCGGTGAACCATAGCCTTTGATACCCATACTCCTTTAGATTTTGTAATTCTAGCATCGAGGAGTAATTCTTTAGGTATCCATGTAGTTTTATTATATTAATCCTTAAAAGGATTTCTAGTGTTCCTACGGCATGTTTTAGGCTTAAAATATCTAACTTTAGGTTTTCCCAATTGACTTTCTAATGTAGAGGTCTTTTCTTTCTTTAATATCTATCGAAGCTCTAAGTCCTCTTTCTCATTAGTAACATTAGCTACTAATTGAGTCAACTCTTCTAATTTTTCTTGAAAACAAATGTGATCGTTTTTAATTTCTTCATTTTCTTCAAGAATAGCCTATTTTTCCTTAAGAACATTTTCATAATCAATTTGGAGTGTTTCTAACTCATCCAAAGTGTTATCTCAATGAACCCATGACATGAATGTTTTGATGATTCGAAATATCTCTAGTTTGTCTATCTAATGATCTTGTCAAGTGTTTCAGATTTATCAAGAATCAAGATCAAGGAACCGAGCTTACAAGCCTATTGATCATCTCAAGTAAAGTTCAGAGTCTGTCTGTACTTTAGAATGTAAAGTCTATCAATCAACGTACTTTTAGCAATATTTTATCGTTTGCATATTTTGATCGTAACATTGTAATCGTACCTTATGATTTCTACAGTATTTGATTTAATCCAAAAATAACTTGTTGTTTTATCTGGCTTTAATCGAGAAATCAAAAATTGCATTTGTAAAGTCTTTCAGGACGCTAATGTTTTATCAGCGCCCACCTGCACTTGATAAGTCAGGATGCTAATAAAATATTAAGACGCTCAAGGTTGAATTGATCTGATTAATAAGGACGCTCACTTGGTAATAGCGACCTTTCCTTTATCAACCTTTGAGAATGTCAGGACGCTGACTTAGTTTCAGCTCGCTGAAAGTTCTTTCTTTCTTTAAGGATGCTGATAAGTTATAAGTTGAATAAATTATCAGGACGCTACTTATGTAGGAGCGCCCTCTTCTTTAAAATCAACTTAAATAACTTTCAGGACACTTACCGTCTGTCAGCCCATTTAACATTATTTTAAAATTGTTTTTAATTGTTCAGGACGCTTACTCTAGAGTAGTGCCCTCGTGTGTCAAAAGTTTTTAAAACAAAGCATGACGTTCACTACAAAGTAGCGCCCTCATGATTTAAGTCGTTTAATTGTCAAATCAAGTCAGGACGCTTACTATTTAGTAGCACCCTCACTTCATTGTTCAGTAAGACACTGATGTTCTATGAGCGCCCTCAAAGGAACAAATCGACTATGAACCACTATAAATCGACAGTGCATATTTGTTTATTTTTTGCACTTTAATTTTGCCATTGTAACTGTTTTTAAATTGTCTAAGTGTCCAATTCACCCCCTCCCCCACCCCTCTCCCCTCTTGGCCATATCTGGGGCAACAATTGGTGTCAGAGCAGTGTTGCTCTTCAAAGAAACTTCACAATTTCTTTGATATCAATGGCAATGACTAGAGGGACTGTCATAGAAGTAGGTCAACCTTTAGACAGACCACCTCTGTAAAAATAACGATTGGTTTGAAGATTGGATAATAAGGATGAAATCATGTCTACGATCTAAGGATATCAGTCAATGGGAAATGGTTGTAAACGGCTACACCATGCCCAACAAGCCTATTGAGCTATGAACATATAAGGAAAGACTAAATGATAAACTTAACGCTCAAGCTGTCTATGCCTTATACTGTTCTCTACCCGAGGAAGAAGTTGAAAGGGTAGTTCATCTTGAGAGTGCCAAGGAAATTTGGGAAACACTCAAATCACTTCATTGTGAAAAGATCAACATTAGAGATGAAAAACTCAAAGAGTCTGATAGACTACTTGATGCCTTTGAGATATCGGAAGACGAATCTCTGGATACGGCATGCAACCGATATCAATCTATTCTTGACGGAATGCAAGACAAGAAATACCTGCAGAGATATCTCTAGTATATTTTTGTGATAAACTTCCAAAGAAATGGAATGATAAGCTGACTATGTTAGCTGAATCTGTTGAGCCATGGGAAATGAATTTAAAAGAGCTCTGTGATCTCTTGCAAACTATGAAAAGAAGGGATGAAACTACAGACCCAGTTAGAACATTAGAAGAGCTACTCATTCAGTTTGGGGTTCTAAAATTGAGTTAGTTCATGATAACCTTCAACGTTTTGTACGTCTTGTAAATGAACATGAAAACTTTGGAAAAACTTTATCACATTCTACTTTAGTACCATATTTTTTCAATAGTTTTCTTGAGAACTGGAAATATAAAATAGATTTTATAAACGAGTTCTCAAATCCATTTGAAATCACTTTTCAAGAAATTGATTATATTTTGAATGGGTTAGAAACTTCATCTGAGAAAGAAGACATTCTTGCAAATGTACCAACCAGGCGCGGAAGTGAACTGGCTGATGATATATACACACTGTGTCATCAATCCTCAGTAAGCACATCCAGAACGCTCAATGAAAGATCTCCTGATATAATGTTGATAAAGAAGCTAGCATGGAGAATAAAGATAATGAATTATCTCAGCTGCTTCAAAATGAGACAGAGTGCTCAAGTCGAGGACTTTGCAGTACCATGAGGTAAAAGTCAAAAATTATGCAAAGGTATAAAAGTCGTTCTCGTCACTAATTGTTTTATCAGAATATACTTATCAGTGATAAATGATTGTTTTCAATCGTGCAATGCTTAGAATGCTTAAACATTTTCACTCATGATTAAATTATTGTGGATTGGTTGATGAAATATAACTTATGATATTGTTTATTCAACCATGTGTTACTTAAGGTTATTTGGTTAAATCTGACTAATAGTAATGCTTAAATGTCTTGAAACAAACTATCGACAAATAAGGACGCTCACGCGTATATTAGCTCTAGTCGATCATGAACGCTAGTCAGAAGAATGACGTTGATCAGTCGCAAATGTAAAATAACTTAAACGACCTTTAGAGACTTGGAAGTGTCACGTGCTGGTGTGTGTCAAGAGGGAGCTTCTCGCTTTTTCACTATAAAATCAAACTTTTGTAACCTAGTTGTTACTTCTCACCTTTTGTGCCCTAGGACGCTTTAACGAGAACTTACCAGGAATCCCTTCAAATTTACGGTTGAACCTTCATCTTTAACCTTTGGTAAATCTTGTTTTCTGTTCATTTTTGAATCTTCTATTTTCTAGTGTATCAGTCTTTGTCTTGTTGTCTCATTTCTTCATATCCTCTCATTTGATTTTTCAATGGCACCCAAACCCGAAAAGCTTTGCCCCTTCTCAGCTAGAAAGCGAGGTGGGTCGCCATCATCACCTCTAAATAGGAGTGTGAGACCAAGAACTGAACCAACTCAAGCCGAACTGGCTGAGGAACCTACACCATATGTACCCACACCTCCTATTGAGGCCGCATCTGGACCATTTCACACACCTTCTTCTTCTCAAATGAGAAGAAAGGGAGATAATGCCGTTAAGCTCATAAATCGAGCTATAATTGATGGAGGCTATGTTGATTTTGATTTCTTTATTAACTCTCACCTGGACATTTTCTCTTTATTTGAATTCCAAGGCTGGATCAATTTACTTACCCTCAATTCAAAATGGTACCCCAGTCTCGTCAGGCAATTCTATTCAAATATGGTCAATAAACCCAGTTCTGATCTCACAAAATAATCTGTGGTGAAAGGAAAATCTGTTGAGATTTCTCCTAGATTCTTTTCTGAAGCATTCTCCTTGCCAAATGATGACAGTGCCCACGTACTTTCATTTACGAAAAATAAAGTCCAATATCCAGGCTATAATAGCCTTTCTACTCTTAATCTTATTTCAAGGAAAAAAGACCATTTGAGTGTTGACAAGAAACTTACAAATCAGTCCTTTGAACTTATTCCTAGAATCATCCACAACATCATTACCCACATCATTCAGCAAAAGTCCGGCAGCAGGGGTAATGTGAATGAATTAGAGTTATTCTTAATCTGGTGCATTCTGGAAAGGAAGAAAGTGAATCTCGCCCACATTCTCATGCATGTGATGAATACAGTGGTTAGTAGGGGAGGAGGTTTGCCGCTTGGTATGTACCTCACCACTCTGGTCCAAAGATGTGGCATCGATTTCAGTGGAGAAAGCTTCAAGGAGACTATTAGATATAACTGCATTGGTCAAACCACTATAAAAATTGATGAGATACACTTATGTCCCTGCATTGGAAAAATGGCTTCCAATGTTAGAAGTTCCACTTGAAGGTGAATCTAGTGGAAAAGATGAAATAAGAGAAAAAGATGTCTCAGCAATAGAGGAAGAAGTTGCTCAAGCTTCTACTGCTCAAGAAGAACAGGCTGTGCAAAAAGAAGTTTTCTTCACAACTAACTTTGAGCATGTTTCAATTAATGATGTGCAAATTGAACATGCAGAGCAAGTTGTTCATGCTGAAGAACATCTAGTGGCAGAGGTGACCCAGATTGCTCAAGCAGTTGTTGAAGAACATCTACATGAGTCAGAAAATTTTGATGCAATCTTGGAGGACATCACCAAAGAAAGAGTCAGTGAGGACTCAGATAAAAGCATCTCCAGACCACCAACTTCATTTGATATCCCTGTATCAATAGAATCTCAAGACTCGCAGAAGAATGAGTTTGATGGTGTAAAAAGTTAGGATTCAGAGGGCTATGATTTGGCTATCATACCCTATCAGGGAGATGACATGAATGCAAAGGTTGTTGAAGAAGATCATGTTGAAGACTTTCATGAGGCCAATGTTGAATTTCAAGCAGAAGATGAAATGGAAAATGATCATGAAGAAACCTCATCTGATCAAGAGCTGCCTTCCTATCCTTCTACAAGCAGGCCAAATGATGAATTCTTCAGAGAAGAAGATTTTCTGAGAAGAGTTAAAGAAGATCAGATCTTTGTCATGTCTCAACTAATGACTCGTTTAGAATAAAACAAGTTTAGCTGAAGAATGAGACATTGTCAGAAGTCCGAAAATCTCTAAAATCTCAGGAGATAGTTGAGATTAATGAGATAAAATAATTTAACTCCCATATGATCAAGGCAACTGAAGTACTCGAGAAAATAACTCATCAAATGGACAGACAATTAAATGTCATGCAGTCTTTGCCTTCATCGAGCTCCACTTCATCATCAAATGATGATTGTATAAAGAACATTCAGGAGAACATGCAACAGATTAAGACATTTATTAAAACATTTGTTGTCATTGTTCCCCCGAGATTGGCAGCTCTTCGACAACCTCCAGCCAGACCTCAAGTTTCACAAAGTAGCACAATACCAGCTACACCAAGTAGGGATACAAGTGTTATAACTGAAGAAGCTTTAAAGAAGATTCTTGAAGAAATTCATAGCTTAAGAGGTAAAATGGCTGAATCCTCTAAAGATAAGTCCATTTCTGAAACTCTGCAATTAGTTTTGGATGCTATCTTGGTTCAACTAATAAACAAGACGGTGCTTGATCTGGTGCTGCAGGCCATTTCTAGTCTAAAAGAGAATCTAGACACTGCAACGCCAACACAACCAGAGGATGATAGACTAACCAAGATTCTTGACTTGGTTACTTGTGCTTTTGAAAAGCTACAAAACTTGGAGAACAAGATGCCTTTCCTTGCCACAACCATTATGGATCTATCTTATACTGTCATCACTACTGCAGATTGAGTGAAAGGAGTAGTAGGCTTCTTTGAATACCTCTTCAAGGCAATGAACAGTAGACTGCATTCTAGTGTGTGGTATATTGCCTCTAGCATGAAATGTTTTACAATGCTCTTTCATCTATTGAACAAGAAAGGTGTAAAGGTTTCACATGCACTAAGAGCTCCAACCTTCACACGCCCTCAAAGACCTAAGGAGTCTGACAGACTTCCTGGCATATTAGAATATGAAGATGAAGAAGCATCCGATGAAGAACCTCTATATCGAATCAGCAAAAGAGTGTCTCCACCCTCGGATCCCTCATCAGAGACTTTCCCTGATCCCAAACGCAAGCGACCAATCAAGACAAAACTTAAAGGTCATACATTGTTTCCTGATTTTGCTCAAGGTCTTGCAAAACGAAAAGCAAAAGGTTTCAAACCTGGTCCACCTCTTGATCCATTTAAATTTAGTGTTTCCAAGTTTGCTCACAAAAAATTCATTGAAAAATCTAGGAAGGGTATTGTAATTGATGAATCTGTCAGTAGTATAAGATAGAACACACGTGGTTCTTCAAGACCACAAGCACCAAGGAAACCTAAGAATTATGCACCTAGTTCCAGTGGATCCAAGAAGGATGAGGAGGCCGAAAGAAAAAGAAAAGGAAAGGGTCCCAGTACGAGCTAACCCTACCCACTTTTTGATGTTTTCAAAAGGGGGAGAAGAGATTGTAGATAATAAGGCTAAGTTAGCTCAACTGGGAAGTCACATCTAAGGGGGAGCCTACATGTAAGGGGGGGTTCTATCTAAGTTATTGTACTCATTCTTGTATATTATACTGTTTGCAAGTTATCGTGTAAATACTTATGATTGAATTGAGATAAAACTAATATGTATGTAGATATCGTTCTAAACTCGTTATATGTTTAATACATGAATATAATTATCTGCATGATATATGAGTATTTGAAATCATTAAAAAGGGGAAAATTGTTATCTTAATGAACCCCATAACATCAATGTTTTGATGATTTCAAATATCTCCAGTTTGTCTATCTAATGATCTTGTCAAGTGTTTCAGATTTATCAAGAATCAAGGTCAAGGAACTGAGCTTACAAGCCTATTGATCATCTCAAGTAAAGTTCAGAGTCTGTTTGTACTTAGAATGTAAAGTCTATCGATCAACTTACTTTCAGCAATATATTATCGTTTGCATATTTTTATTAACATTCTAATCGTACCTTATGATTTCTACAATATTTGATTTAATCCTAAAATAACTTCTTGTTTTATCTGGCTTTAATCGAGAAATCAAAAACCACATTTGTAAAGTCTTTCAGGACGCTAATGTTTTAGCAGTACCCTCCTGGACTTGATAAGTCAGGACGTTGATAGAATATTAGGACGCTCAAGGTTGAATTGATCTGATTAATAAGGACGCTCACTTGGTAATAGCGACCTTTCCTTTATCAACCTTTGAGAATGTCAAGACGCTAACTTAGTTTCAGCTTGCTGAAAGTTCTTTATGTTTTTAAGTGATTTCTATTTTTAAGGACGCTGATAAGTTATAAGTTGAATAAATTATCAGGACGCTACTTGTGTAGGAGCGTCCTCTTCTTTAGAATAAACTAAAATAGCTTTCAGGTCGCTTACCTTCCGTCAACGCACTTAACATTGTTTTAAAACTGTTTTTAATTGTTCAGGACGCTTACTCTTGAGTAGCGCCCTTGTGTGCCAAAAATTTTTAAAACAAAGTAGGACACTCTCTGCGAAGTAGCACCCTCATGAATTAAGTCGTTTAATTGTCAAAGCAAGTCAGGACATTTACTATTTAGTAGCGCCTTCACTTCATTATTCTATAGGACGCTGATGTTCTATGAGCGCGCTTAAAGGAACAAAAGTACAAAAATGATATTTTTACTGTTCTGACTTGTACGTCCTTTTCACCATCTTTTCAGAACAACTTTTCGTACAAAATCAATTTTCTATATTTGTAAGAGATATTCTCCGAATCACAAATCACGTCTTCTAAAACTTTCCTTATTCATGTATCTGGAGAAAAATCAGAATACTCATGAAATGTGCAGTTGCCATTTCGTGATATATTCTAGCTGTTGTGAGTAAACATTCATATTTGAAATTCAAATTCAAATGAACAACAACTTTATCTCTACAAGTCTATAAAGACAGATACTTAACAAGTTGTTAGGACCACCAAAAATTCTCTTACCTAAAACACTTTTTGAAAGTTAGTCAAATTTTCATATGGTCAAGAAAATGTTTAAGTCGCTTTGTTTCCAAAAAGTTTACTTTGGGACTTTACGTATTCAAATGATTTTCATACTGAGTTAACATTCTATCTTTATCTGAAAATCTATTTGAAAGTTTGAATTGTTTTCACTCAAATCGTTCAGCACTGTTTTAACTTATATCATTCTTGCTGAAAGAGAAATTTGAGAGATAGTTCATAGGATACAGTTGTATTCAATTCCATTTCTTGTATATTGTATCAAGGTTATAACAGTAGTTAGATAAACTACTAAGTTTATATTCTCCATTCAACAAAGTTAGGTCGTCTCACACCCGTAAGTTGAGAGTAGGTCTTCTCGCACTTGTAAGTTGAGAAACGGTAGTTCTCACACCCGTAAGTTGAGAAAGCTTAGGTCAGTCTCACACCGTAAGTTGGGATAGGTTGGTCTCACGCCTATAAGCTAAGTAGTGTAACGGTTGTTCTCACACCCGCAAGTTGAGAAAAGGTGTAACGGTTTGATTCTCACCCGTAACAGAATTCCTTAGTGACAAGGTTAAAATCTTAACTGAGGTGGTTAGGTAGTAGACGTAGGCAAGTAGCTGAACCACTATAAATTGACTGTGCATATTTGTTTATTTTCTTCACTTTAATTTTGCCATTGTAATTGTTTCTAAATTGTCTAAGTGTCCAATTCACCTCCTCTCTTGGACATATCTGGGCCAACACAAAGTATTTTTGTTCCAAATGTCCTTAGATGAGACACATGAAGAAATTCTATGTAACTCATTTTGGGAAAGCCTAGTTTAGCTAGCCGTTTTTCTTTCCTATCCCATTTCCTCTTTGGTTTGGGGACTTCAACCCCATTTATGATCCTAACAGGCACATATGGTCCATTTACAACAATATTCCACATATCACGTGATTGGGCCTTAAGTAATATACTCATTATATTCCTCCAATATATGAAATTTTGGTCATTAAGCATAAGTGGAGTTAATAGGTTATCACCTAAGTCAAATTCTATGGTATTGACCATTTTGATCTTTGGCTCAAGGATGTTAAGCCTTAAATCATGAGCACCCTTTCTGATATCACTTGTTTGCCCAGTAATTCCATCCAAGAGGGGGGATAAATTGGACGTTACAGATTTATGCTTTACCTTTCGGTTAATTTAATTAATCAATTTAAGTGCACAGTAGGTAATAAGCAAAATGATAAAGTGCGGGAAAATTAAACAAATAGACCAAGTGATTTATAGTGATTCAATTCCCCTTGAACCTATTCCACTACCTGACAACCCGCAATCAGGATTTTCCAAATCCACTAAGTCTATCTAACTTATGGGCATAGATAAAAGCCATACCATCTAGTCAACTTACAGGCGCGACTAGAAGTTGTAAACCTAACCAACTTGCGAGTGTGCTAGAAGCCGTACAATCTAGTCAACTTACGGACATGACTAGAAGCCATAAACCTAACCAACTTGCGAGCGTGGCTAGAAGTTGCAAACTAATCAACTTACGAGTGTGATTAGAAGTCAAACATATATGGTATAATCCCTAGTTGACAAACACATCAACTTTACATTCAAGGTTACAAATGATATTAAGAGATGTTATAGGAACTCTCTCACAATTCTAGCATACAACCTTGTAATGAGTAATCTAAACTATTTCAACCACAATATGTTAAGTGAAGTTCATGTTGAAATAGTCTTTCAAAAATACATACAAACGATTCAAAATATGTTTATGCAAGTTCAAGAATCGTATGCATACATGTATTTTCAAATATTGATTCTAACTGTGATAAATGAAGCACAAGAATCAATATGCAAGTTATTGATCAAAACTTATTGATTCAAAGATATAGATAAATATTCAAGTGTGAATCAATATGCATAAGTTGTGATCAAGGAAAAACTGATTCAAATAATATATGTTAAGCACAAGAATCGATATAAAACACAACACAATAAACCATAAACCAAGTTGTAAGATCGAAATGGTTTCACACAATATAGAGAAAAATGATTTTAATAAGATAGTAAATCAAACAACAAAACCGTTTGTACTCAAACACAAACACAAGAATCATAAAAGATATTTTACCCAACTTAGGTAAGATGAAGCTCGTAGATTCTCCGAAGTGAATGTGGTTGAGAGATTTCTCCTCCAAGAATGATTAAGATCAACAAGTTTGTGTTGTAAACACTCAAGAACAACTTGATCAAACACTCTAGTAATCCGTTCTAGTTTCTCAAAGGTTTTGAAATGATTAGGAGAACTTTTTGAAAGGTTTTGAAATGATTAGGAGGACTTTTTGAAAGGTTGAATCAAAGATTCAAATGATTTGAACTTTGGCAATCAAAAGGTGTTTAAAATGGCTCAAGAACTTGTTTAAATCTCAAAAATAGAGAAACCAAAGATTCAGCTAAAGATTTTACCCAACGTAGGTAAGATGAAGCTCATAAATTCTTCGAAGAGAATGTGGTTGAGAGATTTCTCTTCCAAGAATTATAAAGATCAACAAGTATGTGTTGTAAACACTCAAGAACAGGTTGATCAAACACTCTAGAAATCCTTTCTAGTTTCTCAAAGGTTTTGAATCAAAGATTCAAATGAAGTGAACTTTTGCAATCAAAAGGTGTTTAAAATGGCTCAAGAACTTGTTTAAAACTCGGAAATAGAGAGAACAAAGATTGGGCACAAGTTCTAAAAATTTTGCAAAAGTTGTTCTCAAATAAGCAAAGTGGGGTATTTATAAAGGAATACCTCCCAGTAGTACAGGAACACGTTCCTAGAATGAGGAGCGCATTTCTGATTTGAAACACAGTGAATGAAGAAGAACCACGTGTAAAACATTCGATAAATACAGATAAAACAAATTGATCAAAGCATACGATAAAGCACACGTGAACCGGATGAAATCCATGCAAAGTTTGTAACCTAAGTGCATGATAAGCAATAATATAGATAAGCATGAATAACAACCTAATCTATATGATTGCGTGATGAACAAGATAATAAACGTGCATGCATGATCAATATAAATGATATAATACGTGCATGATTATCTAATAACCTATATGCAAGTGTAATAATGATATGTTCATGATTTTGGAAAGATGCAAATTATATTTTGGTTGGAACAAGTAAAGATTACTCTACAGCACTAAGATTCTAGACAAAAGATTACAGACTTGAAGCTCTTGAATCTTCGCGCTTTATTGTTCCATCCACAAGCTTTGATGAGATAGTTAAATCCATATAATATAGCAGATTAGCACTGAAACAGCTCAGTCAAAAACATTAGTATCGTAATTATATTGATTGTTAGCATCAAAACACTTAGGAGAATACTAAGTGGAAAACCACTTAGGTCAACATGTTAATCATCAAAATATCTTCTCTCATATAGAGGACATGAGGGTTATTGGAATAACAATGGGTTCCACCCAGATCCAGTCGACTGGTTCCAATCCATTCGACTGGTTCGACTGGGTTGTCTCAGTCAACCTTTCCCTCTTTTTTTCTTATTCTTCACACACCCAAACATACATAAAATCAACATACACTAACCATACGTATCGTGCATTACTATACAAGACTTCTACGTATCAAATACGCATATAAACTCCTTGACATACGTACAAGTTAACCGTATTCATTGACTTAAACTACGGGGTGTTATAATTGTCATCAACAAAATAGCTAAGAACTCTATATTGTCAAAACTCAAAGAATTACATAAGACAAAATAATTCTTGTTGGCATGTTGACCTTCACCATTGCATGTTTTGTTCATTGCAAACAACATTCATTGTATACTAATCACTTTGACTAAGGTATTTCAGTACTTAAATGATTAAATCTCAAAAGTCAGTCGAAAAGTCATTGTCAAAGCTCGAAGTGGATCAAAGCATGAAGATCAATATTGTAAATTTTTTTGTACTTGCTTAGATTCCATAGGGCTGAAGAATGCATTCCATTTGTGTCAGTCACAGTCATGCACATGTTTAAAATGATTTTGAAAATCGTGCTTGTTTTAAAAAGTCAACCATTTTCATAAAAGTCAAAATTTGCTTGTTTGATCAAAATGATTTCGATTTTTGTGTTGATCTCAAAATTATTTCAATTACATTGTTTTGAAGTCCATTCAGTTGTATTTAACATTGGTTTATCATGAAAACAATTTTGATCACAAAATTATCAAAGAAAAAACATGTTTCAAGTTTCTGTGAAAGTAGAAACGCGTTTACTCTTAGAGAAACACGTTTCATGTTTGCACTTAGTGAAATTTTCACTAAGTCAAGCAGAAACTTGTTCCTGGTTAAGAAACGTGTTTCCTCTAGAAATGCTCTCTGGAATCATATAAAGAAACGTGTTTCCTCCTTTCTGAGGCATTTCTAGAAAATGCACAGATACGCATTTCCTCTAATAGGAACGCATTTTCGTGACGAAAACAGAGAGCCGTTTTCTAGCGATTTTCAAAATAGAAATGAGATTCTATGTACAGAACCATGGCTCTAACTTTTTCAAAATATTTTTTATAAATATGTGTCTTAGCTCATTGTGAGCAACCTTTTGGAAAATCTTTGAAAGAAAGAAACTTGTGCTCTAAGTTAGTTCTCCACATATTTCAAAAGAAAGCAAGTTTCGAATGAGTGTTTGATTTGATTTTGGTTTTCCATCTGTGAGAAGAAAAGCTTTCAAGTTTTTCAAGTTGTTCAAGGACTTCAACTAAGTTTTTCAAGTTAGAATTTTAAGCTTTCAAATCAGTTTGAAGAAATCTCCTATGCATCAAATCTTCATTTTGAGAAGACATCCTTCCAAGAGATTTCAAGTGATAGAGATTTTTGACTGAGTGCTTCAAATTTCATCATTTATCAATCAAGTCCAAAGAGATCCTTCCTTAGCTCAACTTGCACTTCATTTTACATACTTTGGTTGGTTATCATTTGGAGGGTATTCAATCTTACTTGTACTTCATTTGAGAGTTGTTTAGTAAAGAACAATCTCTCTCTATCTTTGTAAACATCTTTGTATTTGAATTGGCTGGTTAGCCAATTGGGAAGACTCCTATCCTAAGATCGATGTTTGTAATGGTAGAATCCACACCCGCAGGTTAGATCAAGGTTAGGTAAGTTCCACACCCGTAAGTTGGATCAAGGTTAGGTTGTAACGTTTGATTCACACCTGTAAGTTGAATCAAGGTTAATGGATTTTTGAAAAATCTTGATCGGATAGGTCAATTAGTGGAAGTAGGCTTTGAAGAAGTTGAATCACTATAAATCGTTGTGTCCATTGGTTATTTTTCTTGCACTTGCTATATTGTTTATCTTTATCATTAAGTGTTAAGTAAGGTTTTACAAAAATCTGTTAAGTCCAAATCGAATGCAAACATGTATATATATATATATATAAGTATTTAATATGAGACAGGAATAAAACGTAAACAAAATTAATAATTGATAAGGCAGACTCTAAAGTTAATTGAGGTTACATATATAGATGAAATGTGTCCTATATATATATATATATATATATATATATAATGCAATCTAACAACTCAGAATGCTCCATATCTTTAGTTGATGACCTGCAAAGCAAAATCGAATGCAAACATGTATATATATATATATAAGTATTTAATATGCGACAAGAATAAAACGTAAAAAAAATTAATAATTGATAAGGCAGACTCTAAAGTTAATTGTGGTTACATATATAGATGAAATGTGTCCTATATATATATAATGAAATTTACGTGAATGCAAGAAGCGATAAGTTATACCTAATGAGAAGTAGAAGCTCCACGTACCTATAAAGATTGATCAATAAAATATAGTTAGCTACAATATTAATGGCTAAAACACGTATATATTGGAAAAAGATGAATAATATCATTAATTATAGCTTTAAGAGATTCTCTAATAGATATTAATGCAAATTATTTGTATAAATACAACTTTTTTACAAAAAATCGGACAGAGTCTCCCATAAATAATTGGCATATCCAACTTGTGAACTATAACAACCATTGAAATATAAATTAAAACATCCACCAGTGTAGAATGATATAAGAAATTCAAGCCTCACAATCACATGATTAACATTCTGTCAACAACCCATCTAATTCTAATCTTCCATAATCATGTGTTCAAAATAAAACATTACCTTTTGTTGGTGCAAGATTTGACCAACACCAGTAGATTATGAAGTGGAGAGCAAACATCGATCTGGAACCCAATCGAATGTCGAAAAAGTCGCCGGAGGTGGATAATCTGAGAAAGAAAAGAGTAAATACTGGCTATCGTGAGGAACACCGGTGTGGTGTCGGCCAAAGACCCTCTGATGCCTAAATCAGTTCAGAGCTCATAGAAGAGTAGAAGAACTGTAAAGCTAAACTGTGTAGAAAATCATGTTCCTTCCCTCTTAGGGGTGATGGGATATTTATATAATTGGGCTTTTGGCCTTGTAGAATAGTTGTAGTAGAATCATGAATGCCCATAGGCTTCCTAATCGAATTGGGAACATCTAGTTGCACTCCAGTCGAATCAAGAGAGATTTATTCCTTATCCTATTCAGATTAGGAAGGAGTTAGTTGTCACACCTGGGTTGGACACAGTGCCCCCTACCCAGGGTGATGAGTACCCCCGCAAGGCATACTCCAGCCATTATGGAACCATAATATTGTCTCATCCCAGCACACAACCCACTCAACAGTGTCTAATACCCCCGGGATCATTTGTCCACACTATTCATGAATAGTGATCCCGGGGGTATTAGACACTGTTGAGTGGCTTGTGTGCTGGGATGGGACAATAGTATGGTTCCATAATGGCTGGAGTATGCCTTGCGGGGGTACTCATCACCCTGGGTAGGGGGCACTGTGTGCAACCCAGGTGTGACATTAGTCTTCTTTTGATTGAATTGGAAGAACTAAGTAGCTTCCTAGTAGAACTTGGAAAGTTGGGTAACCCTTATCGTAATCGAACTAGTAGAAAATCTAGAGTTTGTCGTAGTGTATCTCGCTTGGTCATTATCGGATGAACTGGTGGGTTTCTCTCTAGGTCAGTAGGTACCAACTAGTACCGAATTCACCTGCTTGACTAAGTATATTAACACTCCCTGTATAAACTAGGTCGGTACATATATTTGGTCTGTACTCTCCGGATGAGCAGATCGGTACCCTTCATCTAAGTAAGGTCAGTATGTTTGTCTGGTTGTCACTACTCCATACTTAATGAGGTTGGCACGGTCTGACGTGTCCCCTGATCAGTGTTCATTGCTCAGAACAGGTCAATATGCCTACCCGGTCCGTGCCACATCCAACTTGGCGAGACTAATGTGGCGAACTTGTGTTATGCTCGGCATGTGGTCCAACATTTACCTCCCAAGCTCTGAGCAAGGCCTCTTGCTTGGAGTTTAGACGAAACGTTGGATACCGAGCCATTTAATGGCGCCGACGTGCTCAGCATGACAGTCTGGCCACTCTTGCACATCCGCCAAACACTCGCTATTGATTTTTCCTTGAGATTAGTACTCATCATTATGCCCTACAGGTCGTTCACGTATAAATTGAGAAAGTGTCTTTTGCTCTTCATTCATCTACGGCGCTGCAAACATATCGGTAGTCGTTTGCTCGGCATTTCTAATCTTCCATCCTTGCGCGATAACTCCTTACTCACAACTTTTCCTTTTATCTTTCAGCTAGGCGGTCTATTAGTATAATCTTTAGGTTATTTTGATGGCTTCTTCTAGAGTAGATCCACCCACTGACTAGATTGCTTCTTCTTCTTTTACGTCGAAGGAAATTTCCAACGAGGACCTCTTTTCTGAAGAAGAAGAAGAAGTTAGGGCTGACCACAAGGTCGGAGGGGATGCCCCTGTTGAGTCCTCCCTCTTCCTTGAAGGACTCTGAGGCTACCAATCAAGATAGCTCCGAACAGGATGAAGAGGTGCTTGACGTGTCACCCCTTTTAGTCGATAGGTCGCAGAGAGTGTGCTCGGTAATATAGAGCCTAGTACCTCGAGTTGCGTAACGCCCGTACCATAGGATGATGTCATTTTGACCCGTAAAGTACTCATATACGTAAGCGTATATGTATTTGATGCTCGACGCATATTGGTTTGAGTGTTTTTGCATGCTTTTAAGCTATTTAATGTGTGCGTAAAGTTTCGGAATCATCAGAGGCCCATTCGACATCAAAACATGTCAAAAATTTTGTCAGATTATTCTTCTCTGATAGATCTTCATTATGAATGGTGAAGATCTTGATCGGAGTTGTCTACTGTGAGATATAAGACTCCAAACACTGTTTCTCGAATTTGGGGATTTTCTTGCGCAGTTCTGATCAAACTATTGAATCTCGCAATCCCACCGTCCGATTGAGCTGCAATTTTACCATAAGGTTTTTAACTGACTCATAAAAATTTGGAACGGTTAAGATGTTAAATTGGTGAGTCATTTACAAAAAAATTGATTATCTAAATGCAAGTAATTGCAGCAGGAAACTGTTTCTTTTATTTAAGTGTGTTTTTTTCATGTGGGCCCAAAATCTTCTATAAAACCAACCAACACTTAGATTTCGGATTACTTGCTCATTTTTCACTTAGAAAAGAGGGAAAAGAGCTTGGAGAAGAGGAAAAGAAGGGGAGAGGAGAAAAGGGAGAGGAAGTTAGGGTTTTGGGTGATTCTTGCCCAAATTTCCTTCTAAGCTAATCATTTTTTCTCATATTCTTCCATTAATCTCTTTCTTTCATGTATGCTAGCTTTCTTTTGACCGAGGGTTTGCTATGAATCCCGGATTTGTAGGGTTCTTGACCTAGGGTTTGCATGTTTGGGCTATTTTAAGCTTGTTTTTTATATTAAAGGCCTTCCTTGACCTAGAACAACACCTAAGATGTGTTTCCACACTTGAATCCCAAAATTTAAGGAGGGTGGTGGAAGAACACATTTAGGAGTTAGGTCTTGCATGTCATATATGTGTGATTAGAGGCTATTGGGAACCTATTGATGGTAAAACCCCCAATTTCTAGCAAGAAATTGGTAGGGTTATGTGTATTTGACCTAAACTTAGGTTATGGACTTAGGGTTTTTCATTCATCTTGCATGTGATATATGTTGAATAGATGGGTAAATGTGGATGCTTGGTAGTCCAATTTATTGATTTGGAATGGTGAAAAACCAAAGTGTAGTGTAATTTTTGCCTAGGCCTTGTGATTTGAGAATTTGCCATGAATTTGGGGATTTGCCCAAATTTGGGGATTTTAACCTAATTGATGTCAATTGATGAAATTGACATAAAATTAATCTAATTAACTCTATTTAGGATTGAATGCATTGTATATTATTGGTTGGATAATGCCCAATGAATAATACAAAGGGTACAAAATGTGGGCCCAAAAACCTGAACCCAGTCCGCCCTAATTTCCTGTGAAAAATTGGATAACAACGGGGTGAGCTACACGCTCAGTGGGTAAAATAGTTCGTGAATATAACAATTAATAAAGCAAACTTCATAATCAAGTATCTTAAATAGTACGTCAGAGCATCATAATCAATCCAGTATGTATGTATGCATGACACTGTCTCGTATTAGTTTGATGATTTTATATCGCCTGAGTTCACATACAGATGTCCCTCCCCAGGAGTAGTCGGGTTCTTATTATACGTCCCTCCTTAGGAACGACGCTCTGGATTCACGTACAGATGTCCCTCCCCAGGAGTAGCTAGGTTCTCATTGTACCTCCCTCTCCAGAGAAATATAATGAATAGCGAGCATTGCTTCTAACTATTCTATGAATCATAAACCACATACGTACCTAGGTGGTGCTATGTATGATGCCAATTCATGAACTGGTCCGGTGTTTACTTAATATTTCGACAGGATTTGGCAATGTCTGGTGATCCTTATCAGGGTCGGTATCACTACGTGCAAGGTTAGGACATCCAGTATTACTTGTATAAGCTGATAGCTTTCAAATAAGACCAACCAAATCAGTCTCCAGTTGAGAGGTAAGGCACGAGGTCTACTTAAATACCAATTGTCTAGAGTAGCAAGCTGCCTCCCGTTCACTATTTAAAGTTACTAAGGACAAGATTAAGTCTGGTTGAGCCAGATTGACCACTAATCCGACATAACAACAGTGTAATACATGAACTCCAAATATACAGGAATAAGTATGACAGTATGAACATTATACGCAATAATGCAGTGTAAATGAATAGTAAACATAATGATAAATGAATGTAAACTTTAATAAAAGTTATTAGACACGCAAACCTATGTTTCATTCCCCACCTTAAGATAAAAACTCCTTTGAAAACTGGCGCCTTCCCCCGAGCAGAACCGCATTACACCGCACAGAGAGTCTCGAAAGAGAGTCTCGAAAGAGAGTCTCAAAAGAGAAGACAAAAACTCAAAATGAGTGAAAGAAAAGAGGAAAATCACGAGGAGTGATTTTGGTGTGCAAAATGAGGAGGGGGGAGTGATTCTTAAATAGGAAAAATGCGCCCGAACCAAAACTTTTTTTTTTTTTTTTTGCAAACCTAGGGTATTACACTCTACCCCCCTTAAAAGGATTTCGCCCTCGAAATCAGTCCAAGTAGTCATGATAGTTATCTGCGTGAGATTCACTGTCGTCATCGTTTGCTAGTTAAGGGTAATGCCTGTATGGACCCTGAATGGCACTGTGGCCGGTGAAATCCTCAACATCATGAAACCATGAAAAGCAAATGTAGTCGGATTAGTCCTCAGAAGATTCCAACCTTCGCTTAACAGATGGTGGTGTAGGGCGCTGGTCGCATCGTTTAAGGGGAGGTAGGTTGAGTGGTGGGATGCTTTTTCGTGTTGTTGCTCGAATCTGGCCGCCTGGCAATTTGGTAGAAGATCCTGCCAAGATGAGGGCGCGGGATTGTTTTGGGAAAAATACATACAAAAAAGCCATGCGCGCTCTGGAGATAAGGATCGTTGTCTGTGTGGTGATGGAGTTGGTGATGCAAAGTAGTTGTGACTAGACTCAGATCCTGGAGGAGTCGCCACAGGTGGCCAAGGAGGCCATTGGGTGTGTGCGTCACTATATCCATCGATATTATTTTCAGACATTTGCATAGTTATTCAAGTGAAACGATGTATTAAGATATTTGTAACCATAGTATCATCATTTTATTGATAAGTGAAATAGTACAATGTATCGCATCATCAGCTATTACTAGAAAACAATTCAGGGTATTTCTGTTTAATTGTTGCTTCTAGTTCCCATGTTGCGTCCTCTACTCCGTGGTGATCCCAGAGCACCTTCACAAGTGGTATGCTACGTCGCCTTAGTTCTTGAGTTTTTCTATCCAAAATTTGTATCGCTCTCTCCTAATTCCTATTTTCTTCCTCAACCCGAACATCGACTAGAGGATGATATGCAATACTTTCGAAGCATGGATACATGAAAAACGTCATGAACCTTAGACATGGACAATGGAAGGGACAGACGATACGCAAGTTTGCCAATACGTTCAATGATCTGAAATGGGCCGATATACCGTGGGGAGAGCTTTTCTTTGATCCCAAAGCGTTTGACACCTCTTGTGGGCTGAACTTTTAGAAAAACCAAGTCCCCCTTATCAAATTCTAGATGCTGCCTCCGCTTGTCAGCATAGCTTTTCTGTCGACTTTGAGCAACATGAAGTCGCTCCTTTACTAGTGTAATCTTTTCAAAAGTCTCTTGAACTAGTTCAGGGCCTAACTGCGGTCGATCTGCCATATCTAACCAGCATATCGGAGATCTGCAAGGGCGACCATAGAGAGCCTCGTATGGCGCTATGCCGATACTAGTTTGATAGTTGTTGTTGTATGAAACTCAGCTAAATATAAGAACTTTGCCCATCCGTCATTAAAGTCCAAAATGCAACACCGTAACATGTCTTCCAAGATTTGGATAAGATGCTCTGACTGCCCATCAGTCTGAGGGTGAAAGGCTGTGCTTATGGTGATCTTAGAGCCCATTCTACTCTAGAAGCTTTGCCAAAACTTTGAGGTGAATCGAGGGTCTCGATCAGAGACGATCGTGAGTAGTATGCCATGGAGGCGTACGATCTCTCATTCATATAGTTCGCCAAGTTTGGCGGGGTTATCCGTGAACTTTATTGGCAAGAAGTGTGCAGACTTTGTAAGTCTGTCAATGATAACCCAGATAGAATCTTGCCCTTTATTATTTCAAGGCAAGGTCGTAACAAAATCCATTGCGATGTTCTCCCACTTCCATTCTCCAATAGTTAACGGCTGGAGAAGTCTAGAGGGAAGTCTTCGTTCTGCCTTAACTTGCTGGCAAACGAGACATCGAGCAATGAAGTGTGCAATCGCCTTCTTCATTCTAGAAAACCAGAATTGTCGCTTGACATCCTTGTACATCTTGTAACCCCCAGGATGCATAGCGAACCTTGAACAGTGCATCTCAGTGAGCACTTCTTTCCGAACCTCAGGATCGTTCGGTAGACAGAGACATTTTTTATAGAAAATGGCCCCGTCTTCAGAGACCGACCAGTGAGGAAGGTCCTGTCCGCTGAGTAGAAGTTTGCGTTTCTCCATTAACATAGGGTCGTTGGCTTGAGCTGCTGAAATCTTTCGAACCAGCTCAGAGTTGGCTGACAATTGAGAAAGTCGTGATCTTGCTCCCTCCTCGATCAGTTGTAGGTTAAAATTCTCCATCTCTGTAGCCAACTTTCCCATTTCGAAGTTAAGAGTGCAAGCAGCATAAGATTTTCTACTCAGGGCATCAGCCACAACATTAGCCTTACTAGGATGGTACTAGAGTTGAAAGTCATAATCTTTCAAGAATTCCAACCATCGTCTTTGGCGGAGGTTTAGGCCTCTCTAGGTGTAGATGTACTTAAGACTCTTATGATCTGAGAAGACCTCAAACCGTTCACCATATAGGTAATGACATCATAGCTTCAGTGCCAATACGACAGCTGCAAGTTCCAAGTCATGTGTTGGGTAATTGCCCTCATGAATCTTCAGTTGCCTCGAGGCATATGCTACAACTTGGCCTTCTTGCATTAGTACGCACCTAAGCCTTAGAGAGAAGCGTCGGTGTATAATGAAAATTCAAGTGCATTTCTTGAAGTGATGAGTACTGGTGCCGTTGTAAGGCGCTTCTTCAATTCCTGAAATGATGTTTCACAGGCGGGATTCCAGATGAATCGCACGTCTTTCTGAGTGAGCTTTGTCATAGGTTCAACAATCTTTGAGAAGTCCTTAATGAAGCGTCTGTAATAGCCAGCCAAACCAAGAAAACTCCTAATTTGAGTAACAGTGGTAGGCTGCTTCCAGTTTAAAACCGCTTCAACTTTAGAAGGATCGACCTCAATGCCATTGCTTGAAACCACATGGCCTAGGAATTGAACTCGCTTCGCCCAAAATTTGCACTTACTCAACTTTGCATACAACTGGTGGCTTTTCAAGGTCTGGAGGACTATCTTCAGATGTATCTTATGGTCTTCTTCGGTTGAGAAATATATCAAGATATCGTCCACAAAAACCACCACAAATCGGTCTAAGTATAACCTAAAGATGCGGTTCATCAAATCCATGAATGCAGCATGTGCATTTGTTAGACCAAACGGCATGACGAAGAACTCGTAGTGACTGTACCGAGTTCTGGATGTCGTCTTGGTAATGTTCGACTCTCGGATCTGGAGTTGGTGATAACCGGATCGTAAATCAATCTTAGAGAAGTATTTGGCATCTCGAAGTTGGTCGAACAAGTCATCGATCCTGGCAACCGAGTATTTGTTCTTAATGGTGACGTTATTCAGCTTGCGATAGTCGATGCAAAGTCGTAACGAACCATCCCTTTTGCGAACAAACAGAACTGGAGCGCCCCAGGGTAATGAACTTTTTCTGATGAAGCCATTACTCTCTAATTCCTTCAGATGTTTGTCCAATTCGACTAGCTCGACATTTGACATTCTGTATGGTGGAATTGAGATAGGCCCGGTCCCAGGTATGAGATTTATTTCAAAATCGAATTCCCTAACCGAAGGTAGACCAGGAAGGTCATTTAGAAAAACTGTTGGGAATTTAGATATTACCAGGATATTGTGTACTTCGAGAGGGTAAAGTGCTGATGATTCATTTTCATCACCAAGGGATAGAGCTCGAAGCTGTGCCTTGAGAAGTGCAGCAGTCGAGTTGTGTATCCATTTCCTTGTTCCTTGAATCTTGACAAACTCCCCCGTGGGCAAGGTTAACTGAACTTGCTTCTTCATACAATCGATCTTTGCATTCAGTGGTGCGAGCTAGTCCATGCCGAGGATGATGTCGAAGTCTTCAATGTCCATCACAAAAAGATCTGCATATATTATTTGTTCTGCCATTCGAAGCTCACATCGAGAACACTGCAAATTCACGTCAATACTAGATCCTAAAAGTGATGTGACATGGATTGTGATTTCTGTGGGTTCAGGATGCAACCCTAAATGTCTTACCAATTGAGACGACATAAAAGAATGCGTAGCACCCGAATCAAACAAGACAGGCACCATCGTATTGAACAAAGGAAATGTACTTTCGACTACATTGTTGTCAGGGAGGGGTTGTTGAGCGATGGCAAATGCTCTACCCTGGTTCCGTTACCCCGGGTTTTGCTGGTTCTGCCTAGGTTGGGCATTACCAGCAGGTGGTGCTTGTTGGATTGGGACAACGAGAATAGGCTGTTGAAGGTGCGGACAGGCATTTCTTACATGGCCCTGGTGGCCGCAGTTGTAACACGTCAGCCTCTGCTGCTGATGGTTCTATTGGCCATGCTGATTGTGGTACTGACCACCACCTCTGCCATTGTTGTTTCGACGGCCACCCTTGTCATTACAGCCTCCGTGGCCATGATTGCGAAATCCCTGATGGTCAGGGTTAGATGGTTCAGCCGCAGGTGTCGTGGCCTCATGCTTCTTAACAGGGGCTGGGAGGGCTGGGTTTTGATTATAGTATAACTTTTTCTTATTGCCCTGTTGCGAGCCCTATTGGGAAAACGTCGCAGGCCATTTTCTCTTATTCAGTCTCTGCTCCTGCACAATCTTCTTCTGCTCAAAGCTCATGGCCTTGTCAACGACCTCCCTGTAAATCTTGAGATCCAAAATTGACAAGGCTTGTCGAATGTCAGGACGAAGGCCATTGTAGAATTTCTCGATCTTATCTTGCTCCATTGAGATGGTGGAGAGAGAGTAAACCAATAATTCTTTAAACTTCCCAGCGTACTCTCTGACTGTCATGTCGCCTTGGTGTAGTTTGGTGAACTCCTGGCGCTTCTGCCTCTTCACAGCGCCGGGGAAGTAGTCATCAATAAACAGTGGCTCGAACTGTTGCCAAGTCATGTCCGTAATGTTGACCCTTGGGTCTTTTTTTGTTGTTATCCACCATGTATTTGCTCCACCAATAAGTTGGTAGGTCGCAAGTGGAATCTTTCGAGCCTCATCGACTCCTATTGCATCGAGAGCCTTCTTTGACTCATCCAGCCATTTCTGTACCTCTTCAGCATCAATGGTGCCAACAAAAGTAAGAGGTTGTAGCCTCTTGTATTTCGTAATCTGGTCGGTTTGAGTCTCCGACCCAAATCTCACAGGTGCCTGAACAGTGACAAACTGATTGGTCGTGGTTTCACGAACGATCGTCTGAACAGTTACTTTTATCGCCTCAAAAAATTCGGCGAAGAAGACTTCCATACTCGAAGGCATGGCAAAAGGGCGTGGGTTGGGGTGGCACTGCCTGCCCAGACGTAGTGGCAGTGTCTGGTGTGGCTTGTGCTGTTGTTGGAGGCAGAGGGTCCTAGTTCTGTATCTCAGGAGGTGCCTCCTCGGCTGGACGGACAGTACGTGGCCTTCCTCTCTTCCTGGTTTGTATTTTGTCACTGGTAAGGAGAAAATAAAACCATGATTTAGGAATTGTAGCCAAGTATAATGTTATGGTATTCTTAGCAACAATTTCGAGAGTACTACAATAAAAACCACCTATTTTTCTAAGTATAGTGTAAGGTTTTTGTTGAGCAATCAAAGAATCTTATGTGCCTCGTATGTTTGGCCATGGTGTAAAAACAAGGTTAGAATGTTTATATAATAAGTATAAAACTTTGCAAGTATTTCAAATGTTTTGGTTCTGGTTTTTTGTGAACATACATATCTATTTCATTGAAAATCCATACGAGTCATAAAAATTCTAAGATTTTCCTCGGTAAGTATCCTGATCTAACGTTCCTTCGCAATCTTATGTATTTAAACTCTTTCGCTTAGTCTCTTCGATTATTATCAAAATTTGTGTGTCCCATACCACATGAATTTGGAAATAAGGGTGTCAACCAAGTTAAGTTGTACGAACACGGTCTTTATAAAACATCGGCTGAATAGTAGTTCATAGGTGTGGGGTAGTTGTTTTAACTGTACGGGGATTCCCTAATTGGAACCCCTTGGACATTTGGATATGTTTGGGTTGAAAATTCTTGAAACAATGAGCTCATTGGGATGTCCTGTCTTCCAAGATTTGGTGCCACAAAATTTTGTTGTTGTTGGTTCACAGGAACTTGTGGAACTGGCTAATACGGTACTTCAGGAGTTGGAAACCTTTGGTACGTAGTATTGCCTTGAGTTGGCATGTTTCAGGAAGGTGGATTTGCTTGAACTTCTTGTCTCTCCTAATTTGGTTGAGGTTGATTTAGGTTGGCAAATAAATCTTGCTCAGAGAGCAGGTGCTCGGTTGGATCATTATTTCGAGGCTGGGTTTGGCGTAGGGTTCTGGTTTGGCTCGTTATTCCGTATCTCCCTAACAGGAATCTTGCGTCAACTTTTTCAGTAACAACGTCCATTTTCGTCTCTAATTCTTTCGCCATTTTCTCTTAAAGTCGTGTCGAATACTTCCTCGTTAGTTACCCCTCCACTTGTGACAAATGTCTTGAAGATAGAGGTTGTTGTAACCGCCTCAGTGATCTACTTCGAAGACTCATCAAAAGTGTTGACGTTAGCCTCGTATAGAATCCTCACCATCAAGACTCCGTAGCCAAGGAATTCCTTTCTTAAAGGGTTTTGAATCACCCGCAACATTTGTTGGATGATGATATGAGGTAGTGAGACCTTAATTTCTTCTCTATGCAATATAACACAAGAAGTTGAGCACTTGACATAGCACCTCTAGTCACCTTTTCCTGCAAGATGTTGCCGAATACGATCTTTCCAAGGCCGGCAAGAGGTGGTTTAATGAGATTGTTTGGGAGGTGGCCGTACATACATTGGGTGTACAGGTTTTTGGCGAGGCAATTTAACAACTGTTCGTTGGACTCCGTGATCTCTACAACTGTCTGGGGTTCGTGTGGATCAATGATTCTATCTTCAATTGGAATTTCCATAAGTCGCGCGATAACTTTGACATTGATAGAAATCTTCGTTCCCCTGACCGTTGTCTCCAAAACAGGGTTGATCCCATCTTCTTGAAGTCCTACGCAATTCATGGCTTCGTAGAAGGATTTCATCTAGTTGTAAGAGACGTAACCCTCTACTTTTGTTATGTTTAACCACCCCAGTGTTGCGAGTTTTTCGTGAAGGATTGGACAGGGCGGAGATCTCTATTGTCGATACTCCTCATAGTCATAATGTGTCTTTTGAACACTTCCTTGAGTCTGGTGGGAATTGGTCCCCTACTTTCGGAAGTCGTTCCTTCACTTGAGGCCATTTTTGCTGAAAGGAAAATAAACTTGTGAAAGACACAAAATATATTCCTAACATTTTTTAGATATATGCTTTGTCCGTTGGACAATATTTTCTATTTTTCTCTTGATGTTTATGTCATCATTAATCCACATTCTCCATTAGCAATATGATATATATATATCATATATACATAGATATATAGATATATATATTTAATCATGAACTATATATATAGTTTTCATACTATATATGTATAAATCTAAACTATATAAAAACCATATAGTTTTCTAGATATATATTTAATATAAATCTCAACTATATATAATCCATATATATATATATATATATATATATATATATATCTAATAAATAATTTCTTCCCCTAATTTGGTGGACTTGGGCGGGCCATGGACCTTACGCTCTGATACCATTAAATGTCACACCCCGCCCGGACGCGCCTAAACCTGCGGGACACTCACGGACGGGGCGCGAATTCATTTTAACAATAACTGACTGCGCGAAAACACGATTGAGTACAAGTCTGATTTCATTAATTTCAGAATATATTTGTACATGAAATAGTTAAGGGAACATTCTCCCAAAAATCCCCAATGAATAATACAAAAGGTACAAAATGTGGGCCCAAAAACCTGCACCCAGTCCACCCTAATCTCCTGTGAAAAATTGGATAACAACGGGGCGAGCTACATGCTCAGTGGGTAAAATAGTTTGTGAATATAACAATTAATAAAGCAAACTTCATAATCAAGTATCTTAAATACACCTCAAAGCATCATAATCAATCCAGTATGTATGTATGCATGACACCGTATCGTATTGGTTTGATGAATGTACATCGCCTGACTTCACGTACAGATGTCCCTCCCCAAGAGTAGCCGGGTTCTCATTGTACGTCCCTCCTAAGGAACGACGCTCTGGATTCAAGTACAGATGTCTCTCCCAAGGAGTAGCCAGGTTCTCATTGTATGTCCCTCTCCAGAGAAATATAATGAATAGCGAGCATTGCCTCTACTTATTCTATGAATCATAAACCATATACGTCCCTAGGTGGTGCTATGTATGATGTCAATGTATGAGCTGGTCCGGTCTTTACTTAATATTTAGACAGGATTTGGCAACGTCTGGTGATCCTTATCAGGGTCGGTATCACTACGTGCAAGGTTAGGACATTCAGCATTACATGTATAAGCTAATAGCTTTCAAATAAGACCAACCAAATCAATCTCCAGTTGAGAGGTGACACACGAGGTCTACTTAAATACCAATTGTCTAGAGCAGCACGCTGCCTCCCGTTCACTATTTAAAGTTACTGAGAACAAGACTGAGTCTGGTTGAGACAGATTGACCACTAATCCGGCATAACAATAGTGTAATACATGAACTCCAAATATACAGGCATAAGTATGACAGTATGAACATTATACGTAATAATGCAGTGTAAATGAACAGTAGACATAATGATAAATGAATGTAAACTTTAATAAACGTTATAAGACACGCAAACCTATGTTTCGTTCCTCACCTTCAAATAAAAACTCCTTTGAAAACTGGCGCCTTCCCCCGAGCAGAACCGCGTTGCACCGCATAGAGAGTCTCAAAAGAGAAGACAAAAACTCAAAATGAGTGAAAGAGAGAAGGAAAATCACAATGAGGAGTGATTTTGGTGTGAGAAATGAGGAGGGGAGAGGGGTTCTTAAATAGGAAAAATGTGCCCGAACGTTCAGGTATGTCCGCCCGAACCAAATTTTTTATTTTTTATTTTATTTTTTATTTTTTTATTTTTTTTTGTGCAAACCTAGGGTATTACATTTGGACTGATTTTAGTGTTGTATAAACCATGTCATATGCAGGGATTGTTGGCCCAGATACGTCCAAGAGGGGAGTGAATTGGACACTTAGACAAATTGAAAACAACTACAATAGCAAAAAATTAAAGTGCAGAAAGTAAGCAAATATGATTTATAGTGGTTCGGCTACTTGCCTACGTCCGCTACCTAACCTCCTCAGTTAGGATTTTGAACCTTATCACTAAGGGATTGTCTTACGGGTGAGAATCAAACCGTTACACATTTTCTCAACTTGCGGGTGTGAGAACAACCGTTACACTGCTCAGCTTACAAACGTGAGACCAACCTATTCATTCTCAACTTACGAGTGTGAGAACTACCGTTTCTCAACTTACGGGTGTGAGAAGACTTGACCTTGTTGAATAAAGAATATCAACTCAGTAGTTTATCTAACTATTGTTACAACCTCAATATAGTATACAAGATATGAAATTGAGTACAACTATATCCTATGAACTATCTCTCAAATTTCTCTTTCAGCAAGAATGATATAAGTAAAAACAACGCTGAACAATTTGAGTGAAAACAGTTCAAACTTTCAAATAAATTTTCAGGTAAAGATAGAATGTTAGCTTAGTGTGAAAATCATTTGAATAAGTAATGATTCAAATAAACACTTTGAAACTAGAATAACTTAAGCTTTTTGAATCATATGAAAATTCGACTAACTTTCAAAAAGTGTGTTAGCTCAGAGAAAAAGATCACTTAAAGAAAAAAAGATTTTTCAGCGAGCTGAAACTAAGTCAACGTCTTGACATTCTCAAAGGTTGATAAAAGAAAGGTCGCTATTACCAAGTGAGCATGCTTATTAATTAGATTAATTCAACCTTGAGCGTCCTAACATTTTATCAACGTCCTGACTCATAAAGTCCAGGAGGGCGTTGCTAAAATGTTAGCGTCCTGAAAAACTTTTACAAAAGCGATTTTTGTTTCTCGATTAAAGCTCGATAAAACCTCATTATTTCTCTTAATCAAATCAAATACTTTATAAATCATAAGGTACGATTAAAATGTTACGATCAAAATATACAAACGATAAAATCTTGCTGAGAGTAAGTTGATCGATAGACTTTACATTCTAAGTACAGATAGACTCGAAACTTTACTTTGTGATGTTCAATAAGCTTGTGAGCACAGTTCCTTGATCTTGATTCTTGATAAATCTGAAACACTTGACAAGATCATTAGATACACAAACTAAAGATATTTGGAATCATCAAAACATTCATATCATGGGGTTCATTGAGATAACAGGGATTGTGGTTGATCTTAGTAACCCAAATAGGTCAATTGGGGATTAAGGTGCATTGGGGTGATTTGTGGCATTCTAGTGCTTTCTTGTGGTTGGAATTGGATTGGCTAGGTCTAGCCAATCAAGTTGTGAGTGTTTCCTTACTTGTCGGTTTTTATAAGTGGCATTGTAGTATAAAGTGATTTAAATGCTTATTTAATGTAGTATGCATGATTTAATGATTCATGAAATGTATTTGAGCATAATCCAGTTGGGTTAGCAATTGAGTTGTGTTGCATCTCCTAAGCATGGGATTCTTATGGAATTCCATTGGCCGTAACGGGAATCCTCAATTGTGGACCTTGCAGAGGGTTCCAATGGTAGGTGCAGACGGGATCTCCTTAGGGATTGTATCCCGGTGACATGCCCGATCCATGGAATTCCTATTAGATATGGGTAAGAGAATCGGGTTATGGGTGTCACGTACTTAGGCTTTTGGATTTACACTTACTCAGGAGGTGTTTAGGATTGCATGTGCATGTGTAGAAAATGATATGCATTGTCTTGATTATGACATGATGCATTATATTTGGCATGTATGTAATCTTGTATATCAGATGATACTTAAACTATTTTAATGATCTTGCAATGTTTTATTTAAATGCATATCTATGTGTCCACTTGTAGAGAGCATTCACTGAGCTTGTTGTAGCTCACCCCTCATCCTTATCATTTCAGGTTCGGATAGGAAGGAGAAGGGGAAAGCTTAGTTGTGGAGCATTTCCCTGTATTTTGTTGATGTAGGTGTTTTAGTACTTTTCCACATTTTGATAATTTGTATTGTATAACACCTAATGCTTAATTAAGGAAAGAGGTCGGCATACCTAACAGGTTGGTATTGAGGGAACCTGCTCTGCGGGACTAACCTCGCCATCCTAGGAAAGGGTAGATTTCTCTGTACACCAACCTCTTCGAGGATGGGTTGACCCTACCCATTCATGTGCCACTTTGTCGCCAGCTCATGCAAATCAGAATAGCTCATGCTCAGCTCAACCCGAATGTATGAAGGGAAATTCTAAGTTGTCTTGTGCTCTGGAAGGAGAAGGGATGGTCTGAGTTTCGATTTTGACAACTTCAACCTAGTATACCGATTAAATTCTTACCAGAAATGTAGCGAGTGGTACTATATTTCGACCCATCAGGGTGCCGAGGAAGGCCAACCCTTGATTACAGAAAACCCCCACTTCTAACAAGTCGTGGAATGACAAGAGGTTCTTCGTCTCGGGGGAGTGGACGGAGGAAGCTGGAGTACCGACCACATTTGGCAAACCAGGTACTAAGCTTCGTTCCATCCCTTTTCTTTATTTCTAATCTTATTCTTGGTCGATAGTAACTCATGTTTTTTGCTTTATTTGACAGGCGTTGGCCCACCCAAAAGGGGGGTGAATTGGGTGCGATGGTCAATTCTAAACTTATCTTCCAATAACTTAGTGATTTACATGAGTGTATTGGAATTGGATAGATGAACTAAATGAAGAGACTAAAATGTAAAAGTGAGACACACGATTTATAGTGGTTCGGCCGCGCCTGCGTCCACTACCTAACCTCCTCAGTTAGGATTTTAACCTTATCACTAAGGGATTCTCTTACGGGTGAGAAACCGTTACAGCTACTCTTTTACAAGTTAAAGGCAAACCTATCCTTTTACAGGATGAGGATGAAACAATTCTCTTTTAAAGGCTTAGAGATAACCTATCTTTTTTAAGGTTAGGGACACACCTATCCTTTTGCGGGATGAGGATCAACCGGTTCTCTTTTACAGGTTCAAAGATAACCTTACATGATTTCAATCCTGAAATCATTAAGTGAACTTCATTCACTAGTCCTGGTTGTTTCAGTCCAGAAACACACCAGCATTACAACACTAAGATATTGGTTGGTTCTAACGTAGTAGAACACTTTACAATAAAGCTCATTACATAGCATTAAAAATATATGAAATATGAAACAGGTAATGTTAAGTTGAAATACACCTTCAGTCTTTTACCTTTCAATGTTCGGTATTGCTCAAGTGCAGTTTCAAGAAACATGAATGATATGATATGAAAATCAGTGCTTCTTCAAAAATAATAAATACTGAATAAACATTGACGTATAAAATGAAGGACTAGTGTAAATCAAAGACACAAACAGTTTTCAAAATAGATATAGAATATAAGTATGAAAACTTTTGGTTTAGTGATCAGTAGTTAACGCAACTACTGATATAATTCAATACGATACTTAAGATATAAAATCAAGTACAATTGTATATCTTGAACTATTTCTCAAATTCTATTTCCAGCAAGAATGATACCAAATATGAATTAGTGCTGAGAATTTGAGTTGATACCAATAAAGATAGATTTCCAAAGATAAGTATAATTGAAGCTCAATATGAAAATTTATTGCAATCGTAAAGGTGTCAGTGAAAAATATTTTCAAAGATTAGAAAATGAAATTCATTTTGACACAGACTAACTTTCAAAAAGTATTGGCACAATACAAAATGATTGGCAAATTGTTTGATCCTAAGTGCTGGTATTTATAAACTTAGTGGGACATAGCCGTTAGACATTTGAAGTTCAAATAATATGAACGTTTACAAAACAACTAGAATGATATTTGAAAATGGCAACTGCAATTTTCACTAACATTCTGGTTCTTTTCAGATTTCATGAAAATGAAAGTTTTAGATAAACTTATTTCATGTATCAGAGATGATCTACGATTGGTCTGAAAAGGACTCTGTGCAAAGGTCTGTTTTGAAAAAGTAAATTGATGTAGTGTACTTATTCAAACAGTGATGGTTGTTGAATTAGTGTCCTGATTCTGTAATCAGTGTCCTAACGCATAATATCAGCAATGTCGTTTTGTTCCTTAAGGGCACTTATTACATATAAGCGTCCTGCTGAACACTTAAGTGAGGGCTCTACTAACTCGTAAACATCCTAACTTACTTTAACACTTAAATGCTTAACCTTTAGGGCGATAATGCACAGTTAGCGTCTTGCTATATTTTAAAACAATTAGGTACATGAGGGTGCTACTATCAGAGTAAGCATCCTGCCAGTTTAAAACATTAAAACAAAACATGAGGGTGCTACAACTATGTAAGCGTCCTACCAGTTAAAAATATTTTAAATAAAGACACAAGCACGCTGAAGGACAATCAGCGTCCTGAAAGTTACTAAGTTGATTCCTAAAGGTGAGGGCGCTTCTATCCAGATAGCGTCCTTATAGATTGTTCAACTAATAACTATCAACGTCCTCAAAGAAACATTCTTTGAAGAACTTAAGACATCTTTCAGTGTGCTGATGCTGAGTCAGCTTCTTGACAACTTTAGAGGTTGACTAATAAAGGAAGCAACTACTATACAAGTAAGCGTCCTGATAAATCAGTTCAATTCAACCTTAAACGTTATCAGCGTCCTAATGAACTATCAGCGTCCTGACTTATCAAGTTCAGGAGAGCACTGCTATTTCATTAGCGTCCTAAAAGACTCTTTGAAAATAGTTTTGACTCGCGATAAAATATACGATACATGCGAATAAAAACTCGGTAGATGTCAAATTAAATATATAGTATTAGATCATTTGAAATACCGTAAAAACATGAAATCAAAACATGCAGATTAGAAAAAAGCATATGTAGATGATTTATGCAGGGTTTTGAAAAACATTTTGAGCAATAACGATTAGAGAAAGATATACCTTAAATATTTTGTGTATTTCTCTTTTCTCATAACCGTTAAATCCAACTCTTCGTTATGAGATCCTCAATAATAGCTTTGCGGCGTTGAATAACTTGAACATTGATCGAGAGATGTATTCTTGAAGCTTGATCGAATCATTCAAGTGAAGTGATCTTGAAATCATGATGTGATCGTTGAAGTTCTTTTGATTGAAACAAACTTTACCAATGGATGTGATCTTTGAGTTCCTTGATCGAGTCGTTCCTTGGCTTTTTGCTTTCCTTATGTGCTTTGATGAAATCTTGATACACGCACGTTTAGCACCGAAAAATACTTTGTTTGTGATCATCAAATATACTTTATCACAGTATATTTAGGGACGAACTAAGTGATAAACCGCATAGGTTAACAATCTCCCCCTTTTTTGTGATAACAAACAAATTGTAAAATTAAACGCATAAGCAAAAAGATTAATGTTAATTTCTTTTCCCCCATCTATTCCTCTTATTTTTCTTTTATCTATTTTTCTTCTCCCCCTTTGATATCATCAAAAAGTGAAGAAAAGAGACTAAGATCTCCCCTTGTGACTTAGTAGAATAGCGAACCTCCCCCTTACTTTGTGCATTCACCCTCAAGATGATTTATGACAATGTGTCATAGTTAGGTACGTGAGAATGCGTAAGGTCTACTATACTAGTAGTCACGTGAGAAACAGATCTTATTTTTAAGCACATAGAGAAATAGTTTTGGCTAATTCATAGGCTAAAATATTTGAAATAATAACGAAACCGAGAATCGTAGTCAAAGGGAATGAGAAAGAATTACCGAAAGATGAATTCACAATGAATTTTTAATCGTGGGCAATTATTCTCCATAGTGTTTGGCATAAGTATAAAGTTGATAATTAAACCAGACCAAACACAGAGTATGCTTTAAGATATGTAAATAAACACGCATAAGCATACTTATACCATAGGCAGAGAGATTTATGATTAAGCACGCCTAGCTATAATGATTCTAATAAGATGCAAAGTATATAGTTGAAGTACATGACATCTATTAGATATCAAGAATCATAGTCAATTGATGTATACGAAATATAATATTAAAGAGCAACATCAATGGCATGTGAAATGGAAAATTATAAACTTTCTATAGTTTAGACATATGAAGATATGCATGATGAATATCAACGTCTAAACATACTGGATGTATGCTGAAATTCATAGATATCATTCAAGCAACAACATACATTCATTCTCCTATTCTAGGCATAAAATTTCAATTTATGCATGGTCTAGAATGATCGATACAGCGATTCTAATGAGAAAGCATTTGGAAGGGTATGTGCTCATTAGAAATCAGATATCCATGAGTTTGATGCTAACATGTTATGGTATGAAGCAGATGCATCAAAGTCAGGTAAACATAGAAAAGATAATGCCAAAAGATAGCAATCAAGAGTGTAGGCAAAAATCTTTTCAAAATATAGGCGTATGATATGAAATTGTATACATGGCCTATATTTATTTGCAGAAACATGAATCATGCAGATAAGATTTTCTAAGATCAGAGCAAGCATGATCATGATATGAACTAGCATAAGCATAAATAAATTGTTAAAGCACAACCTAGCTATTGTATACCTGATCATCAAATAATCAGTTAACACACAAGTTCAAGATAAATTAATCATGATGTTATATACTATGCAAAATAAGTATAATCATGAAATTTATCAGACAGTCACAGATATGCATATCAGATATTCAAGATAGATGTGACTAGACAAGAAAGATATTGCAAATATACTGAACATGATAATAAAGGCATCAAGTAGAGATATGTATCTAAGTCAGCATATTATAACATTAAGATCATATAAGCAGGCAATCAAAGGCATGAATCAAGCAGCTTACAAACGAAGACAAGTGTGTGCAACATATGAATATGAAATATAGCATTCACACAAATTCAAGCAGAGCAGTCATTCAAATATAATAAAACATTATGAAATGAATGAGAGATGGAAAGATAGCTAAGCACAAGCAAGCAAGCAACAAAGTAGTGAGATGTGCAGAACTCATTGTGTAAGAGAAGCAAGGGAAATGAACAGAGTATACACATACACGATAAATTGTAAGATGAATTATGCTTAAACATTGAAGGTAAGTACTATAAGAGAGTTTTAACTAAAAATACAAAAGATAGTTTAAACAAAATTTGACAAATTTGGCATAACATGACTAGGGCTGGCAGAGTGGTTTCTAGATTTTCCTAGAAGATTCTGCTCCGAAATCTTCGACACGAGGACAAGGACATCCACGAAGGCTATTGGTCCTGCGAGCCATGGGAGTGGTTGTGCTCACATGGACAGCCTTTTCAATTAACACTCGGGATTCCTCATTTTCCTCAAATAGTGCCATCATCAGATCTTTCTGATGTTTTGCCTTGACTTCAAGCTCTTTCAGCCGGTTCTCATGCTTGTTTAGCATGACTAGAACAACTTGAACGTTGGAGGATAGAGAATCCCTCAGCTTGGCAAACTGTTCCTCAAGAGACGTTACAGCAGGAAGCGGTGGCAGAGTTTCTTCGGCACGAAGTGGAGACGCATGGTTTTCCCTGGGAGCAATTTCCCAAGAGGATTCTTCATCAGATCCATTTGATGAAAAGGACGATAAAGAAAAGTTGCTAGAGGTGGAGTATGAATCCATTCTAGCTCTTTTTCTAGACTCGGGAGGTTTGGAAGCCATTAGAGAGATGAAGATGGAGACGAAACGAGGGAGATGAATGCGGAACGATTTCACGCTGGGAAGTGAAGTGAGAGGGAAATGTATGAAGCAAGTAAATGGGCATCGAAAACAGAGTCTGCAATTAATGCAAAAATGACATAGAGTCATGCGCCGAAGAATATGATTAAAAAAAAACTTAAGAGAAAGCATAATCATACTTGAGAGGTTATAGCTAGGTGAAATAGAGTTCTAGGATATATATCCTAAAACGCGAAATGCAAAGACACCTAAGTCAAAACCTAAATTGACCAATGGATCTACACTCTAGGTTGTTAGACCATATTTTCAGAGAAACCGCTCTGATACCAATTGTTGGTCCACCCAAGAACAGGGTGAATTGGGTGCGATGATCAATTATAGAATTATCTTCCAATAACTTAGTGATTTACATGAGTATATTGGAATTGGATAGATGAACTAAATGAAGAGACTAAAATGCAAAAGTGAGACACACGATTTATAGTGGTTCGGCCACGCCTGCGTCCACTACCTAACCTCCTCAGTTAAGATTTTGACCTTATCACTAAGGGATTCTCTTACGGGTGAAAAACCGTTACAACTGCCTTTTTACAGGTTAAAGGCAAACCTATCCTTTTACGGGCTAAGGATGAATCATTTCAATTTTACAGGCAAGAGATAGCTTATTCTTTTACAGGATGAGAATGAACCGGTTCTCTTTTAAAGGCTAAGAGATAACCTATCATTTTTAAGGTTAAGGATACACCTATCCTTTTGTGGGATAAGGATGAACCAGTTCGCTTTTATAGGTTCAGAGATAACCTTACATGATTTCATTCCTGAAATCATTAAGTGAACTTCATTTACTTGTCCTAGTTGTTTCAGTTCAGAACCACACCAGCATTACAACACTAAGATGTTTGTTGGTTCTAACGTAGTAGAACACTTTACAATAAAGCTCATTACATAACATTACAAATATATGAAATATGAAATAGGTAACGCTAAGTTGAAATAAACCTTCAGTCCTTTACCTTTCAATGTTCGGTATTGCTTAAGTGCAGTTTCGGAAAGCATAATTGATATGAAATGAAAATCAATGCTTCTTTGTAAATAATAAATACCAAATAAACATTGACGTATAAAACGAAGGACTGGTGTAAATCAAAGACACAGACAATTTTCAAAATAGATATAAAATATAAGTATGAAAACTTCTGGTTCAGTGATCAGTAGTTAACGCAACTACTGATATAGTTCAATATAGTACTTAAGATATGAAATCAAGTACAACTGTATATCTTGAACTATTTCTCAAATTCTATCTCCAGTAAGAATGATACCAAATATGAATCAGTGTTGAGAATTTGAATTGATACCAAAAAAGATAGATTTCCAAAGATAAAGTACAATTGAAGCTCAATATGAAAATCTATTGCAATCGTAAAGGTATCAATGAAAAATATTTTCAAAGATTAGAAAATGAAATTCATTTTGACACAGACTAACTTTCAAAAAGTATTGGCACAATACAAAATGATTGGCAAATTGTTTGATCCTAAGTGCTGGTATTTATAAACTTAGTGGGACATAGCCATTAGACATTTGAAGTTCAAATAATATGAATGTTTACACACAACGGCTAGAATGTTATATGGAAATGACAACTGCAATTTTCACTAACATTCTGGTTCTTTTTAGATTTCATGAAAAATGAAAGTTTTAGATAAACTTATTTCATGTATCAGAGACGATCTCTGATAGCTCTGAAAAGGACTCTATGCAAAGGTCTGTTTTGAAAAAGTAAATTGATGTAGTGTACTTATTCGAATAGTGACAGTTGTTGAATTAGCGTCCTAATTTCGTAATCAGTGTCCTAACGCATAATATCAACAATGTCGTTTTGTTCCTTGAGGGCGCTTATTACATATAAGCGTCCTACTGAACCCTTAAGTGAGAGCGCTACTAACTCGTAAGCGTCCTGACTTCCTTCGGCACTTAAATGACTTAACCTTGAGGGTGATAATGCACAGTTAGCGTCCTGCAATGTTTTAAAACTGTTAGGTACATGAGGGCACTACTATCCGAGTAAGCGTCCTGCCAGTTTAAAACATAAAAACAAAACATGAGGGCGCTACAACTATGTAAGCGTCCTATTAGTTAAAAACATTTTAAATAAAGACACAAGCATGCTGATGGACAATCAACGTCCTAAAAGTTACTAAGTTGATTTCTAAAGGTGAGGGCGCTTCTATCCAGGTAACGTCCTAATAGATTGTTCAACTTATAACTATCAGCGTCCTCAAAGAAACATTCTTTGAAGAACTTAAGACATTTTTCAGTGAGCTGATGCTAAGTCAGCTTCCTGACAACTTTAGAGGTTGACTAATAAAGGATGTCACTACTATACAAGTAAGCGTTTTGATAAATCAGTTCAATTCAACCTTGAATGTTATCAGCGTCCTAATGAACTATCAGCATCTTGACTTATCAAGTTCAGGTGAGCATTGCTACTTCATTAGCGTCTTGTAAGACTTTTTGAAAATAGTTTTGACTCGCGATAAAATATACGATAAATTCAAATAAAAACTCGGTAGATTTCAAATTAAATATATAGTATTAGATCATTTGAAATACCGTAAAAACATGAAATCAGAACATGCAGATTAGAAAAACATATGTAGATGATTTATGTATGGTTTTGAAAAACATTTTGAGCAATAACGATTAGAGAAAGATATTCCTTAAATATTTTGTGTATTTCTCTTTTCTCATAACCGTTAAATCCAACTCTTCGTTATGAGATCTTCAATAACAGCTTTGCGGAGTTGAATAACTTGAAAGTTGATCGAGAGATGTAGTCTTGAAGCTTGAACAAATTGTTCTAGTGAAGTGATTCTGGAATTATGGTGTGATTGTTGAAGTCCTTTTGATTGAAACAAACTTGATCGTTGGATGTGATCTTTGAGTTCCTTGATCGAGTCGTTCCTTGGCTTTTTTCTTTCCTTAGGTGTTTTCATGAAATCTTGATACATGCACGTTTACCACCAAAAAGTATTTTGTTTGTGATCATCAAAATATACTTTATCACAATATATTTAGGGATGAGCTAAGTAACGAACCGCATAGATTAACAATTACCTGGGAAAAGCCAATCAGGGAAGAAGGCTTTGATTTCTCTCGGGTAAAAAAAATCTACCAGCTCCCTTTCGTAGATCAGCGGTAGAAGGTCGTTTTGACGCACGAGAGACTACACGCCGCAGGCGTTATTACTGAGAATAAGGTCTTCCTAGGTCGTAACTTTTGCTTTGAACGTCTTTATTTCGACTTACTTTTGTCACACCGACTAGCTTGAAAATCCCGAGCTGAAATTGTGTTTGTCATGTAGGCTTTACTGCTCCTAGTTCGGCCAAGCAAAAGGGAAGGAAAAAATAAGAGGAGATGGCCCCTAAGAGAGCTGCTGTCAAAAAATATGTTGCCGACCCGGCTAAGCTGAAAAATATTGCTATTGAACGGGCAGTTGCCACTCAGGGGTCTGCCTCGATGTCACCGAACAACCCCAGAAGAAGACCCTTGCTTCTAAAGGGAAAGCTCCTACAGCTCCGCCTCACCTGCCAGAGAACCCAGGTCGGTTGGGGACAAGTCAAAGTCCCCGACCTCTACCGACCAAAGTGCTGCCAAAAAGGAAAAGTTTGGGTAGGTCGAACGCCTTACAAGCAAGATTGGGGATATCAGCCTGAAGACCAATTTTTACCAGGTCGGCGTCCATAACTCTATCTCGTTCTTAATGAAGGATGGGCATATATTTGGAGGTTTGGCCGATGCCTTCATGAAATCCGTCGAGGTGAGACTATTTACAAACTCTCTTTGTCGTTTATGTATTCTACCCTTGCTATGTTTTACTTTGCTTTTTGGCTCTGTAGGCTGCTGCTCAGACTATCTCCAACCTCCATCGTATCCGTGAGATTATCACAAGTTCCAGAAGGCAGTGAAGGAGGCCCAGACCAACTCAGTGATTTGGGAGTCTAAGGTTGTGGCTCGGGACATCAAGCTGAGCAAGGTTAAGGAGTAGCTGAAACTGAAGAGGTTGAGGCGAAATCCCTCCAAAATGAGTTGGCCCGATTCCAAGCAGATTTTCAGGCCACTGTTGATGCTAAGGTCCATGAGATCTGCTAGGGTAGGGTAGGGTAAAAGAGGCATGTCTTGACGTAGTGACGGTCTACGGAGCCGACTTAAAGGAATATTTTGGCGATTCGATAGATTAGAAAGACTTCGAGGAGTAGGCCAGGTCAGTTGATGTCGGTAAAGGCATGATCGCCGTTCCAAGGAACTTCAAGGGTAGATCACTCCTCCTTCTCGGGGGTATCTGCCCCTCTGGGTCAGTACCCCAAGACACTTTTGACCGGAGTCATCTTCTCGGTGAGGGTGTACCTCCCAAAGCAGTCTAAGTTAAAAATCCTTCTTCTTAGTGACTTCCAAACTGGTCGGTAGTCCCAAGGCACTTAAATAATGATAACGAGTTGATAGACATATAAGAAAGAAAATACTTTATTAGCGTAGATAAACAATGTTGACAACCAACGTAGATGAATCGACTATTTGCTAGACTTCCTACTGCTACTGTTATTGCTACGGTTGCTTGCTATCGCTGCCTCTCCAGCTACTTGTAATACTTCTTAAGATGCTTCGCGTTCCAGGGTCTGGGTATTCATCTTCCCGACAGGTCTTCGAGTTCATAAACACCAGACCGAAGTATAGCGGTGACTTTGTATGGCCCCTCCCAGTTGGGGCTCAGGGCTCCTGCGTCGAGTTCCCTCGTGTTTAGCATGACTTTCCTGAGTACTAAGTCACCTATTTTGAAACTTCTGTGTTTGACCTTAGCATTGTAGTTCTTAGAGATCATTTATTGGTACGCGGTGAGCCTGAGCTGTGCATGTTCCCTCTTTTCCTTCAACAGGTTCAGGATGGTAGTCAATGCTTCTGAGTTGTTGAACTCATCGAAATATGTTGTTCTCAATGTTGGTATGCCGACCTCTACTGGAATAACTGCCTCCATCCTGAAGGTTAAGGAGAAAGGTGTTTCCCCTGTTCCAGTTTTGGATGTAGTGCGGTATGACCAAAAGACTTGTGATATATTTTCGGTCCACAATCTTTTCTTCTCCTCGAGCCTTGTTTTTAAAGTGTGCTTGAGTATCTTATTTACAGCCTCGACCTGCCCGTTTACTTGAGGATGGGCAGGAGTAGAGAGGAAATGTTGAATGCCGAGCTCTTCGCAAAACTGCTTGAATTTGGAATTATCGACTTGCTTGTCATTATCAGATATGATGGCGTATGAGACTCCAAATCTGCATACAATGGATTTCCATATGAAGCGTGTGGTCTTTTGCTCAGTTATGGTAACGAACGGTTCAGCTTCTGCTCGCTTGGTGAAGTAGTCGACTGTTACAATCGCGAATTTAACTTGCCCTTTGCTGGTCGGTAAGGAACCTATCAGATGTACCCCCCACTGAGCGAAAGGCCACGGACTTTGTATTGATGGAAAGTTCTCGACAAGCGCTCGGATGTTGATTCCATGTCGCTAACAGCTATCACACTTCCTAGCTGTGTGAAGAGAGTCCTTATGGATAGTTGGCCAGTAGTAACCTTGTCGAAGTATCTTGTATTCCAAGGTCCTTGCACTGGAATGATTGCCACAAATTCCTACATGAACTTCCTCCAGGACTTGATGGGCATGTCAGATATGGCATTGAGAAACCGCGCCTGTAGAGTCGATTATCTATCAGGGTATATCGGGCTGCCTGCCTTTGTATTTTTTTGGCCTAGACCCTGTCATCTAACAGTTCACCACTGCCTATGTATTTTCTGATGGGATCTATCTAAGAAACATCTTAAGCTGTGTTACCAACCAGGTTGGAGGTACCGAGCTCGGTTGGTGCGCCAATACTTCGTGTTGGCAGGAACTCTACTGGAACATGTATCATAAGCTCCGCCTCATAAGAAGAGGCAAGTTTCGATAGTTCATCAGCTAAGACATTCTCAATTTGGGGTATTTGAGTTACCTCGTATGATTTGAAGTGACCTAACAATGCCAGTGCCTCTTTCAAGTATGCTTGCATCCTGTCGTCCTTCGCCTGGTACTCAGATGTAATCTGACCTACTACCAACTGGGAGTCACAGTGGACGGACAATATGTTTACCCTCTAGCTTTGGGCGAGTCTTAGGCCGGCTAACAGTGCCTCATATTCCGCTTCGTTGTTAGATGCCAAGAATCCAAATCGAAGAGCATAGAGGTGATTCTCATTGGTGGGGGAAATCAATATAATGCATGTTCCACACCCTTTCTTGGACGAGGAACCATCGACAAAGAGTTTCCATTTTCCTTCGGTCTTCTGGTCGGTAGTAAGACTTGCTTGTAGTAGTTCGGATAAGAAATCAGCTAGTGCTTGACCCTTTACCGTCGTTTGTGGTCGGTACTCAATGTCGAACTCGTTGATGCAGAATATTTTGTTATTCGCAAGTACACGAATTATCAAGTTATAAAACAGAGGTGAGTCGGGTTATCGTCCTCAGGGAAAAGTAATTTTACTAATATATATGCCCAAAACTACTATGATATTAATATTATCTAGGTGATCAAAATGGGTAGTTTTATGTGCTAGAATATAAATTGAACAAATTAAAAACAACTTAATGCAAAATTAATTGAAAATGGTTATAAATCACTGAATGAAAGTCCTAGAGGACTGAAATCACTACATTTTACTTCATGGGTTTCGAAAGAGTTTTCTATTGAATTTATAAATCATAAATCCTAACTCAATCAAATACCTCTCTCGAGCGTCAATTTGAAAATCTACACTTAACCTATTAATTCCCTCTCTCGAGTGTAAACTAACAAGTCAAGCATGCCTTAATATTTGTGATTCATGTTATCTTATTTCAAAGGATTTCGTGGGTTTTTCGACTCAATACTACTAACCTAGGTCATAAATTCCCAGATCTGATTTGATAACACCTCTCTCGAGTGTAAGAAATCAAATCTAACTTCATTCAATTAGTGGCCCGCAAATTGAAGGTATTAAGCATATGAAATTGCAAATAAGTTCATAAATCAATTCAATAACACGTACATGAATATTAACCCATGAAATCAAATATAGATCATTCAAACCTCTAGATTAATAGTTAGCTCATATTCATGTTTATGGATACAAGATGAAAAAGAAATAAAACAATGGATGAAAACAATCAAGATACAAGAAAATGAAATTAAAGGCTAGAATCCCGCTTCAACTGTAGATATGGTCTTCTTTTTCTCCTTGGTTCCTTCGAGCAATCAATTCCAAGCCTTGTCTCTTCTTACTTTCTTGCCTCCTTTTTCACACCCTAAACCTAATTCTCTACTTTGATAATCATAATTAAAACCCTAAAACGTGTTTTTACACTTAAGTTGGTCAAAACACCAAAATGGGCATGAAAACTCGCAAAAAAAATCAAAATTTTGAAAATCTGCGAACACCGGCGCCGCGGCGCCCACCCACGAGTTTCCAGCACCTCGTCTTTTGCATCTGGGCGCCGCGGCGCCCACCCACGGGTTTTTGTGGTGTTGATTTGTGGACTTGGCCGATTTTCCCACTTTTGGCACACTTCTTACACATGTTTTGCACATGTTCTTAACTTCTTTTGAACACCATTTAAACCTTATTTGAACCCATTTTTGAGCTCTTTATTTACCTACAAAACAAAGTCTAAACAAATGTAAATTCTATGCAATTAATCAAAGTATTAACTATAATGAAATATACTTAAAACATGTGACTTCTATGATAGTAACATGTATCAAAAAGTCATTTATTCATGATAAAAAAAACTATAAAAACCTCAAATAAAACCTAAATGCATCTAAAGCAACTAAGTATACTAATCATGTAAAAACACCTAAAAACTAACTAAATGAACCTAAAAATCTATCAAATTAACATGCAAACTAACTACTAAAACTCAACTTATCAAATTCCCCCAAACTTAGACTTTGATCGTCCCGAGCAAAGAGAAAAATGAAAGTTGATCAAACAAACTTCTCACATATTCCAAAATGAACAAAGATTTAACTTGCAAAATGAGTTTTCATGATCTCAATGACAGCATACATTCCTTACACAAAACCCAGGGAAAACTTCAAAAGTTTAAACTTGTTGTCTAGAATTCAATCTGCAGAGCAATGCATTCTCTTCTATTCTCATTGAAAAACAAGCACAAGAAATCATTCACATAACCACTCATAAATTATACAGATCAATGTAAGCAAGATAAAAATATAATCTCAACAAAACAAAACATGAACTTCATATGCTAGCTTTTCACACTTCTCTCCACTAATGTAGGACTCACACCATGTAATGTAAGGCTGAGGGTAAAGGGTTTGATAACATAGATAAAATGAAGCTCAACACACTCAAAACATCTTTTATACATAGCATTTTTTAACATCTCATGCCTTACAAAATGAATCATCACAACACCCTTTACTTTCCCCCAAACTTATTCAATTCACTCATTTATGAAGAACTGTACTTTTTCTTTTCATTATTTTTCTTCTTCATCTTTCTTTTTCTTCTTTTTCACATATTTTGAACCATTTTGATCTTTTCTTATCACCTTGACATACATTCTCATTTTATAGCACATTTGCACATAAATTTCCATGAAAATGACCCAAACCATTATAATTCATCTATTTCAAAAAGTTAAGGGTGCAAGGGTGAAAAACAGAGGAATATCAATCGAAGGCCTTGGCTAATCATTGTAGGTGACAAAGAAAAGTATATATGGCTCAAAATAGGGTAACTAGGGGTAATACACAGCAAGGTGGGTTTTATATCTCAAACTGTCCAAAAATGACCTAAATCATATCTCTCATAGTGTTATTCCTAGGATTTCGCCTTAAGAAGTGATTAAGCAAGTTCTAGAGTTCAATTTGAAAAGTGAGATTCAATGAAGCTTAACTTGCAAAATCTCAATTTAAATAGCAAGTGGAACTCATGATCTTAATTTTATACTCAGAAGTCAACAAAAAATCCCAATAAACATGGCAAAGCAAATCAAACACACAGACTTAAGAGTACTTTCTAATTTTCCACAGATCATGTTCAAAACCAAGTGCTAGCCTTTTCATAGATCATACATACAACATCAAATCACATCAAAGTTCATAAGGGAATATGGATTTATTCATGACCAAAACTCAAAAATTTAAATTTTCAAAAAAATGCACTCAACTTTTTCACTACGACATAGAATTCAAACTCTCCCCCAAACTTAAACTAAGCATTGTCTTCAATGCAAAACAACTACAAAGCAAGATAAAGAGATAAAGGATAACAAGACTCCCCTAAACGACATGGGTAGAGGCTTCCACAATGCTTCTCCTTCTCTTGTTGTTGATGAGGACTTCCAACTTGGAATGAGTACCTGGGGAATGACATAGAGAGATGTCATTAGTGAAAAGTAAAAACTCAACTTCTATACTACAATGACTAGAAATAAACAATAGCATCAACAAAACCGGTTGGGTTGCCTCCCAACAAGCTCTTATTTATAGTCATTAGCTAGACTTTCTCTTCTCTTGCTCATGGCGGTTCATAGTAGAAGAACATCTCCTCCTTCCGGTTGGCTTGACTAAAATAGTGCGTCTTTTGACTGCATTTAGCACATGCTTCCACAAATATCTCTGCATCTTCAAACAAAGTAGGCCAATCGAAACCATCTTGAAAGACCTTTAAAGCTGTCCTTGTTGCACTAAAATGTTCGCCACAACATGAAGCATGACAGTCATGAAGAATCTCTAGTACTCCTTTTTCAAGCAAACTTTGCATGGTAGCTTGATTTTTGATTCCTTGAAAGAACAAAGGATCATCCCATTTACAAAACTTGCCATCAAGAAAAACTTGTTGCTTCCCAAAATGGGATGTTCCCTCTTGCAACACACCACTCCAAGGAGAACTCAAAGGTGCAAGAGTTACACTTTTCATATCTTCTAACTTGAGTTTAGGAGCTTCATCAACAGATCTCACAAATGGCAACTCAAAATGCTTCTTCTCCTCAATTTTTACTAATTTTTCAGAATTTGGTTGATCCATGTCTCGCTCCAAAGTTCTTGTCACCATCATGCTCTCTTGAACATTACTCTCCATTACCTCAACTCTATGGCAAACGCTCTTCTCTTCTTGAAGCTTTGGAGACTTGTAAATATCAAACTTGACTTCTTCATCATTCCTTCGCAATGTGAGTGCTCTTCCCTCAACATCTATCAAAGCTCTCCTCGTGGCGAGGAATGGTTTCCCAAATATGAGTGGTAACTTTTCGTCCTCCTCCAAGTCCAACACCACAAAGTCCACAGGAAATATAAATTTATCCACTTTGACTAGCACATCTTCAACAATGCCCCATGGATATGTGATTGAACGGTCAACTAGTTGAAGGGATATAGTGGTGGGTTTCACCTCTCCTAATCCAAGCTTCCTGAAAATAGCCAAGGGCATCAAATTAATGCTTGCACCAAGATCACATAAAACATTATCAAAAGAAGATAGACCAATAACACAGGGAATAGAAAAAATCCCTAGATCTTTGAGCTTCTGGGGCAACTTCTTCTGCAGAATGGCACTACACTCCTCAGTGAGTTTGACAGTTTCAAACTCCTCCAGCTTCCTCTTCTTAGACATCACATCCTTCATGAACTTGACATAGTTGGGCATCTGCTCCAAAGCAGCTGCAAAAGGAATGTTGATGTGAATCTTCTTAAAAATATCAAAAAAAATTGCAAATTGTTCATCAAGCTTTTGTTTTGCAAATCTTTGAGAGTAAGGAATAAGGGTTTTGAGGATAGCGAATTATCCAGGAATGTGATGCGACCCGGAACAAAGTCCCTCTTTGTAGCCTCTTGTCTTTTGTCACTGATAACCCCATTGCCTTGTTGTGCCACTTCCTCTTGAAAAAAAATTTCAAGCTCTTCTTGAGCTTGTGAATATGATGGAATGGATGGTGAAGAAGGAAATGAACTCGGCTTGACCTTGTTCGATAAAGGAGAACTCTCAACTTCTTTGCCACAACTTACTTTGATAGCCGTGGACCTCTCTTTTGGATTCACTTTTGTATTGCTTGGGAAGGAATTTTGTTGATGTTGTTCGGCATCAATGGCTGAGGCAACTTGTCCCACTTGAACTTCCAAATTCTTAACAGAAGCACCCAAGTTGCTCACTTGAGTTATCACTTGGCTCATGGAACTCATTTGATTAACCATGTGAGCCGCCAACTCATCCAACTTTGTTTCATTTGCGATAAACCTCTTGTTTGAATCATTCAGAAAAGTGGTCATTGCATCTTCCAGACTTGATTTCTTCTCTTGGAATTGATTTTGAAACCCCGATGGTTATAACACATTTCTATTATTATAGTAGGAAAAATTTTCATGATTCCTAACCCGGAAAAATTTTCATGATTCCTAACCCCCGGATGGTATTGATTTGGCACTTGAGTGCCACTTTGGTTCCCTCTGTAGTTGTCTTGGTTACCTCTATAGTTGTACAATTTGTTGTTCACAAACTGTACTTGCTCTTCTTGACCACCAAAACCTTGAGGAATTGAACTTGCTGCTGCAATGGATGCTCTGAAAAATGAAGGTGAAGGATTTCCTAGGAGAATAGTCATTTGGTGTTGCAGTGCAGACACTTGAGCTGATAAAGTTGTCATTTGATCCACTTCATGCAATCCAGCCACTCTTTTTGTTGGAACCCTTTCATTGGAGTGTTCATAAGAGTTGAAAGCCATTTCTTCTATCAACATGAGGGCTTCATCTGTTGTCTTTCCCATCAGAGTACCACCAGCTGCAGCATCAACTAATGACCTTATAGATAAGGTCATGGCATTGTAAAACATTTGAATCAACAACCACTCTTGGTACCCATGTTGTGGACATCTTCTCAGTAGGTCTTTAAATATTTCCCAAGTCTCATATAAAGATTTAGACTCCAATTGTCTGAATTGACTGATCTCTACTTTCAGTTGTGATATCCTTGCAGGTGTGAAGAATCATTGAAGAAACTTTTGGAGCATCTCTTCCCATGTAGTTATGTTCCCTGGTAGTAGAGATTGGAGCCATGATTTTGCTTTGTCCCTTAATGAAAACGAGAACAATCTCAGTCTTATTTGCTCTTCTGGGACCCCGTTTATCTTCGTTGTGTCACACATCTCCAAGAAAGTGTTGATGTGGACCGTTGGATTTTCTTGAGGTGATCTGCCAAGCTAGTGTTGCTATACCATTGTAATCAAGGAAGGCTTCAACTCAAAGTTGTTAGCATTGATTGGCAGCCTTGCAATCCTAGAGTAGTTATTGTTGACCATTAGCTTGAAGTAATCCCTCAAAGGCAACTGGTTGTTCCCTTCAGCCATGGTTTCATCTTGTGCTACTGCTCTTTTATCTCTTCTCAATCTACCACAGGTTCTCTCTATCGCGGGATCAAGAGGTACAATTTCAGCACTTCTCACTCTTCGCATGAACCAGTGAAACCTAACATGAAAAAGAGAAAAATAACTTAGAAAAAATAACAAACAAAAATAATACCTAAATTAAGATTAAAATCAATTTGCAATGGTATTAATAAAAGTGAAATTGACATTGTTCCCTAGCGAAGGCGCCAAAAACTTGATGCGGAATATTTTGTTATTCGCAAGTGCACGAATTATCAAGTTATAAAACTGAGGCAAGTCGGGTTATCGTCCTTAGGGAAAAGTAATTTTACTAATATATATGCCCAAAACTGCTATGATATTAATATTATCTAGGTGATCAAAATGGGTGATTTTATGTGATGGAATATAAATTGAACAAATTAAAAACGACTTAATGCAAAATTAATTGAAAATGGTTATAAATCGCTGAATGAAAGTTCTAGAGGACTGAAATCACTATATTTTACTTCATGGGTTTCAAAAGAGTTTGCTATTAAATTAACTATTCAATTTATAAATCATGAATCCTAACTCAATCAAATACCTCTCTCGAGCGTCAATTTGAAAATCTACACTTAACCTATCAATTCCCTCTCTCGAGTGTAAACTAACAAGTCAAGCATGCCTTAATATTTGTGATTCATGTTATCTTATTTCAAAGGATTTCGTAAGTCTCTCGACTCAATACTACTAACCTAGATCACAAATTCCCAGATCTGATTTGATAACACCTCTCTCGAGTGTAAGAAATCAAATCTAACTTCATTCAATTAGTAGTCAGCAATTTGAAGGCACTAAGCATATGAAATTGCAAATAAATTCATAAATCAATTCAATAACACGTACATGAATATTAACCCATGAAATCAAATATAGATCATTCAAACCTCTAGATTAATAGTTAGCTCATATTCATGTTTATGGATACAAGATGAAAAAGAAATAAAACAATGGATGAAAAAATCTCAAGACACAAGAAAATGAAATTAAAGGTTAGAATCCCCCTTCAGCAGTGGATTTGGTCTTCTTTTTCTCCTTGGTTCCTTCGAGCAATGAATTCCAAGCCTTATCTCTTCTTGCTTTCTGGCCTCCTTTTTCACACCCTAAACCTAATTCTCTACTTTGATAATCATAAGTAAAACCCTAAAACGTGTTTTTACACTTAAGTGGGTCAAAGGACCAAAATGGGCTTGAAAACTCGCAAGAAAATCAAAATTTTGAAAATCTGCGAACACTGGCGCCGCGGAGCCAGTTTTGGGTACAGCAGCGCCCACCCACGGGTTTCCAGCACCTCATCGTCTACATCTAGGCGACGCATCGTCCACCCACGGGTTTTTCTAGTGCTGATTTGTGCACTTAGTCTATTTTCCCACTTTTGGCACACTTCTTGCACATGTTCTTGACTTCTTTTAAACACCATTTGAACCTTGTTTCAACCTACTTTTAAGCTCTTTATTTACCTACAAAACAAAGTGCAAACAAATATAAATTCTATGCAATTAATTAAAGTATTAACTATAATGAAATATACTTAAAACATGTGACTCCTAGGATAGTAACATGTATCAAAAAGTCATTTATTCATGATAAAAAAACTATAAAAATCTAAAATAAAACCTAAATGCATCTAAAGCAACTAAGTATACTAATCAAGTAAAAACACATAAAAACTAACTAAATGAACCTAAAAATTTATCAAATTAACATGCAAACTAACTACTAAAACTCAACTTATCACTCGCTCAGCTCAATAGCCCATTAAGTCAATCGCCTCGACATGTCTGGTCGTGAGAGTATCTGTCGAAGTGGGTACTTCTTGAGGACTATTATGGCATGAGCTTGGAAGTAAGGTCTCAGCTTCCAAACTGAAGTGACCAACGCAAGAGCGAGTTTTTTGATCTCTAGGTACTGAGTCTCTGCATCTAACAAAGACTTGCTGATGTAGTAGATGGCCCTTTGTACCCCTTGATCTTCTCGAACCAAGGCTGAGCTGATAGCAAATTCCGAGATAGCTATGTAGAGGAAGAGTTGTTCTCCCGAAACCGGCTTGGATAGAATGGGGGTTTTTTCTAGGTAGTCCTTCAATTCCTAGAAAGCTTGCTTACATTTCTGCGTTCATTCTACCTTCTTCTTCTTAATTAGCTTGAAAAATGGAAGACAACGATTTGTGGACTTTGAGATAAACCTGTTAAGAGCTGCTATGCACCCCGTAAGTCTGTGTACTTCCTTCACCGTCTGAGGAGCCTTCATGTCAATCAGGGCGTGATCTTTTCTGGGTTTGCCTCACTTCCTCTCTGGGTGATGAGGAAACCCAAGAACTTCCCCGAACTTACGCCAAAAGTGCACTTAGCGGGATTTAGCTTCATGTTGTACTTTCTCAGAATGTTGAAGACTCTTTCAAGGTCGGCAGGAGGACCTGCGCAAGCACACTTTTTACCAGTATGCCGTCAACGTAGACTTCCATATTGACCCTGATGTTTTCTGTAAACATCTTCTTGACCAACCTCTGGTAGGTTGCTCCTACATTCTTTAGCCCAAAAGGCATGACCTTATAATAGTACAGACCTCTTTCTGTAATGAAGGTTGTCTTCTCCTCATCTCTGGAGCTCAACACTATCTAATTATAACCTAAATAGACATCTATGAAGCTCAAGAGCTCGTGGCCCGCTGTCGCATCAACAAGCTGATCTATACGGGGTAAAGGAAAATTATCCTTTGGGCAAGCCTTGTTGAGGTCCGTGAAGTCTACGCATGTCCTCCACTTCCCATTGGATTTCTTTACCACGGCAACATTCGCCAACCAATCTGGGTAAAGTGCTTTTCGAATGAACCCTGCTGCTAAGAGCTTGTCGACTTCTTCTTGTAGACCTCGAGCTTTGTCTAAGCTTAATGCCCTTTTTTTTCTGTCTAACGGGCTTCACAGTGGGATCGACATTGAGCCGATGTACTATAATGCTAGTCGGTATCCCTAGCATGTCCTCGTGTGACCACGCAAATACATCATTGTGTTCTTTGAGGATGGAAACAAGTTGTTCGATCATATCTGAGCTCATACCTATTCCGACTTTGACCGTCTTTGCAGGGTCGTCAGTGACATGAATCCTTGTCCACTCGTCTTGAGCCTCCAGACCTGACACCTCTTCCCACGGGTCCAGGTCGGTATTTGGTTGGAAATCCAACTACGTGATTCGTTCTTTTATGTTGACCAAGCTCCCGTCCGGAATGGACTTCCTTTTCATAACTGCCATGTAGCAGTCTCTAGACTCCTCCTGGTTACCCCTCATGACACCCACACCTCTTTTGGCAGGGAACTTGAGTGTCAGGTGGTCAGTAGACACTACAACTCTTAGGTGGTTAAGCAGTGGTCGACCAACGATAGCGTTGTACACGGTAGGACACTTCACCACCAAGAAACTGGTCATCACCGTGACCTTGTGCTCTGAATCATCAGCTATTACTGGTTGGGTAATTCTTCCCTCAGGCATGACTGTATCTCCAGTAAAACTGATCAATGGAACATCTATTGGGCTGAGCTGCTCTTTGGTCAGTCCTAGCTTCTCCAACGCTGACCAATATAGGATATCGGCCGAGCTCCCATTGTCGACTAACATCCTATGGATTTTGTAGTTGGCGACCATCATTGTCACCACCAGGGCGCCTGCGCTTGGGCGAAGAATGCCCTAAGCCTCATCCTTCGTGAAAGTAATCGCGAAGTCAGTTCTCTTCTATTTTTCTGGTTGATATCCCATGTTCATAACTTTTGATCTGGCTTCTCGGGCGTATGCTTTTCTGGCCCGATTAGAGATACCGACCTGGTCTCCTCTGAAGATCATACAGATTTCTCCATCGATTTTAATCTCACCTTGATTAGATGTTGGGCCTCTTTGTTGGTCAGAATCCTTGACGAAGTCTCTTAGGTGACCCTTACGGATCAGCGCCTCAATTTATTCCTTTAGGTAGTAGCACTGGTCGGTATCATGACCATGGTCTTTGTGATATCGACAGTATTTTTTCCTGTCTTTTTGCTCTACGAGAGCCCTCAGCTTTTTCAGCCATCAGACAAATTCTTTATTCTATATTTTCAACAGAACTTGATTTCTTGAAGCACTGAGGGGCGTGTAACTAGTGTACGCACTCTGAGGAACCCTATTGCTCCTTTGATCGGGATTACTGAAATCTAATTTCTTCCCGCCCCGATTGTCCTCTTTTGGCTTCGAATCTTCGACTCGCTTCCTTTTGGCATTTTTTTCTTGTGGGAGCCGTGATCCTTCTTCTTGGCCTCAACCAACTCTAATGCGTTAATTTACTCATCCGCTCGTTCAAAAATCTTTGCATAAGACTAAGTTTTTCTCTTTCCGAGTGAATAGTGAAACCTTTTAGGCTTCAGCCCGGCCTCGAAAGTTGTTACGGCGGTCTAATCGTCGCAATGGTTGACCTCCAACTTCGCATCATCAAAGTGTTGTAGATAATCTTTCAGGCTTTCTCCTTGTTTCTGTTGAACAACAAGCGGGCTATTTACCGGTCGCTCTCTTTCTTTTTTACCCGCGAAGTGCTTCATGAACTTGTGCTCTAATTGACCGAAAGAATGAATAGATCTAGTCTTCAATCTCCAGTACCACTTCTTAGCCAGACCACCCAAAGTAATCTGGAAACCCTTGCACATTGTGGCATCTTCATACCCTTTGAACTCTATCCATGATTTGAAGTTCGCAATGTGTTCCCTTGGATTTGTTTTGCCTTTGTATGTCCTGACTTTAGTAGTCTTGACGATTTTGGGCAAGGGTGTTCTGAGGACTTCCTTTGTAAACTGTGAGGGAAGGTCTTCGTACTTCTCATGACGCCGAGTTTGGTCTTGGCTGGGAATGACTATCCTTGATCTGGATAAGGAATGTACCGACCTCTTGGACACCGACCTGCTTCTGTCTGTCCTTTCGTTGTCAGGCCTTTCTGACCCCACCGACCTGTCTGTTCTGGCAGATGCCGACCTCGGACACTCAGAAATTGAGTTCAGACCTCGTTTTTCGTTGAGAGAGTGACGTAAGTCCCCCATGTTGAGAAGTCTGGGGTTGGAGCTTAGTGGGTGACGGCTATGCACTGACTTCCGTCGTGATGTGACGCTCAAGCATCGACTCGTCTCTTCCTTCTGAGGTTGTAAGTCGAGAGTTGCTTAGATAGGAAGTATTTCCTACAATATTCGTTGTCGCGTCTGATGTTGCTCCAAAACCATCTGGGACATCTTCTCCAAGTTTTTCTCGACGACGGTGATTTTGGCTTTCTGCTTCTCCGCCGAAGATTTTTCTAACTTCTTTGGTGGCCTTCCCTATTATTTCAATGAACCCCATGACATGAATGTTTTAATAATTCTAAATATCTCCAATCTGTGTATCTAATGATCTTGTCAAGTGTTTCAGATTTATCAAGAATCAAGATCAAGGAACTGAGCTTACAAGTCTATTGATCATCTCAAGTAAAGTTCTTAGTTTGTCAGTACTTAGAATGTAATGTCTATCGATCAATTTGCTCTCAGCAAGATTTAACCACTTTCATATTTTGATCGTCGCATTTTAAATGTATTTCTATGATTTCTAAAAGTATTTGATTTAATCTGGAAATATCATGTTGTTTTATCGAGCTTTATTCGAGAAATCAAAAATCGTCGTTAAAGAGTCTTTCAAGACGCTAATGTTTTAGCAACGCCCTTTCTGACTTGATGAGTCAGGACATTGATAAAATATTAGGACGCTTTGAATTGAACTGATTCACAAGGACGCTTACGTCTAAGTAGCAACCTTTCTTTTGTCAACCTTTGAGAACGTCACGACGCTAACTTAGTTTTAACTCGCTAGAAGTTCTTTTTGTTTCTAAGTGATTTCTATCTTTAAGGACGCTAATAGTTATAAGTAGAATAAACTATCAGGACGCTACTTATGTAGGAGCGCCCTGATCTTTGGAATGAACTTAATAACTTTCAGGACGCTTACTGTCCATCAGCGAACTTAACATCTTTTAAGTTTGTTTTAAAACTGATTTTAAATATCAGGACGCTAACTCTTGAGTAGCACCCTCGTGTGTTTAATGTTTTAAAACAAAGCAGACGCTAACTGCGAAGTAGCGCCCTCATGATTTAAGTCGTTTAATTGTCAAAGCAAGTCAGGACGCTTACAATTCAGTAGTGCCCTCACTTCATTGTTCAGTAGGACGCTGATGCTCTATGAGCACCCTCAAAGGAACAAAACGACATAAATGATATTTTTGTTGTTCTGACATGTACATCCTTTTTAGTCACCTTTTCATAGTAACTTTTCGTACAAAATCAATTTTCTGTATTTGTAAGAGATACTCTCTGATTCACGAACCACGTCTTCTAAAACTTTCCTTATTCGTGCATATGGAGAAAATCAGAATATTCATGAAATGTGCAGTTGCCATTTTTGTGATATATTCTAGCTCTTGTGAGTAAACGTTCGTATTTGAAATTCAAATTCAAATGAACAACAGCTTCATCTCTTCTAGTCTATATATACAAGCACTTAACAAACTGTTAAGACACCAAAAATGTTTTGAGCCAAAACACTTTTCGAAAGTTAGTCGAATTTTCATCTGATTCAAAAAGCTTAAGCTATTCTTGTTTCAAAGCGTTTTATTTGAATCTTTACTCATTCAAATGATTTTCATACTGAGCTAAAATTTTATCTTTATCTGAAAATCTATTTGAAAGTTTGAACTATTTTCACTCTAATTGTCCAGCATTGCTTTAACTTATATCATTCTTGCTGAAAGAGAAATTTGAGAGATAGTTCATAGGATACAGTTGCTCTCATTTTCATATCTTGTATATTGTATCAAGGTTGTAACAGTAGTTAGATAAACTACTGAGTTGATATTCTTATATTCATCAAAGTTAGGTCTTCTCACACTCGTAAGTTGACAAACGGTCTTCTCACACCCGTAAGTTGAGAAATGGTAGTTCTCACACCCATAAATTAAGAAAGGTTAGGTTAGTCTCAAGCCTACAAGTTGAGTAGTGTAACGGTTGTTCTCACACCACAAGTTGAGAAAAGGTGTAACGGTTTGATTCTCACCCGTAAGAGAATTCCTTAGTGATAAGGTTCAAAATCCTAACTGAGGAGGTTAGGTAGTGGACGTAGGCAAGTAGCCAAACCACTATAAATCGACTATGCACATTTGTTTAATTTCTGCACTTTAATTTTTCCGTTGTAATTATTTTTAAATTGTCTAAGTATTCAATTCACCCCCCTCTTGGACATATCTGGGCCAACATTCCCCTCTTCTTATCTTGAGGAGCCACAAGCTCAACGGTTCTACTTCTATTGGGATTTTTGCGTTTTGACTCATTGGGAAAAAGTTGTTTACGGCTTAAAGCGTTATACTCCCCACAGACAGCACTAAATGTTGGTGCAAGATTTGACCAATACTAGTAGATGATAAGGTGGAGAGCAAACGTTGATCTAAAACCTACTCGAACGACGAAAAAGTCTCTGGAGGTGGATAATCTGAGAAAGAAAAGAGTAAATACTGGCTATAGTGAGGAACACTGATGTGGTGTCGGCCAAAGACCCTCCAATGCCTAAATCAATTCAGAGCTCGTAGAAGAATAGAAGAACGGTAAAGCCAAACTATGTAGAAAATCACGTACTTTCCCTCTTATGGGTGATGGGGTATTTATATAATTGGGTCTTTGGCCTTGTAGCATAGTTGTAGTCAAATCATGAATGCTCATAGGCTTCCTAATTGAATTGGGAACATCCAGTCGAATCAGGAGGGATTTATTCCTTATCCTATTTAGATTAGGAAGGATTTAGTCTTCTTCTAATTGAATTGGAAGAGATAAGTAGCTTCCTAATAGAACTTGAAAAGTTGGGTAGCCCTTATCGTAGTCGAATTAGTAGAAAATCCCGAGTTTGTCGCAGTGAATCTCATGTGGTCGTTATCGAATGAACTGGTGGTTTCTTTCTAGGTCGGTAGGTACCGACCAGTACCGGATTGACCTGCATGACTGACTATATTAACATTGTCTGTATAGACTAGGTCGGTGCATATATCTGGTTTGTACTCTTCGAATAAGCAGATCGGTACCCTTCATCTAAGTAAGGTTAGTATATTTGTCTAGTTGGCACTACTCCATACTTGATGAGGTTGGAATGGTCTGACGTGTCCCTTAATCGGTGTTCATTGCTCGGAACAAGTCGGTATGCCTACCTGTTCCATGCCACATCCAACTTGGCGAGACTAATTTGGCTAACGTGTGTTATGCTCGGTATGTGGTCTAACACCCTTTATACTCTTTATTTTGATTTTTAAAATAAAATAAAATAAATATTTTAAAATAAAAAATTAAAATTAAAATTAAAATATATTTTTACATAAATATTTTAAAATAAAAATAATGATAAAGTTATGAATAAATATAAGATTAAAATACAGTTCTAAAGGCTATGACGACTTCCCTTTTCTTTCTCTTCTTTATCATTTAATTTAGTTTCCTCGTTAGTCACAACCATGCTTTTAAAGAAAGAAAAAAAAAAAAAAAAGACAAAAGCAACCAAGAAAGAGTTGTGATTATTTGTTATGATCCTAAATCTACTTCAAACTCATATATATGAGCAAACATAATTGTATATTTATAACTAGTGTAACTACCCACAGTATTCATCAATGCATCAAAAATTACAATAGAAAAGCAGATGCTTCCAAAGCGAAAAGGGCTAACACATAGAAAAAGAAAATAAAGCATGAGATGTTCATTCTAGGTCATCGAGTTTGGCCCTTTTAAAAAAAAAAAAGCCTGAGAAAATGATCGACTATTGCAAGTTGTGATTTCTAATAATTCAAAACATTTTGAATCTTATAACCTAGATCCAATCATTAAGAGGGCTTTCCCTTTTTAATGGATATGACTCAACCACAATACAGAGGATGCAATTCAATTGCAATCCAAGAATTGATGAATCTTTCTATGGTTGGAATCTAATTTTCTCAACCCATTGAAAGAAATTTCAATTACAAAATCACCTAAATCTCGCCCAATCATCCATCAATAGCAATTTCTAGCATAAGATTAAAGGAAGTACAAGTTAGAAATAAAGTTTTCTCGCCAAATAATTGCCTTTCCTTTATATAACGAGATTTTGAGTACCCTAGCTTTTTTTTCTTTTTTTCCTCTCTCTCTGTTATGTTTGTTATCCAAGGGTGATCTCCTTCTCCTCCAGTTCTCAATGGCCGCCAAACTCAAAACCCCAAATCCCTATTGCAATCCCTAATGCAATCTCAAATAGCCCAAGTTTCCTTAACGCCCACAACTCTTCCCGCATTATATTTGTATTGGGTTTTGTTAATGCTCCTCTCCTGCGCTAAAATCTCTCCTCATTTGTGGAGGTTTTATTTTTAATAACCTTTTTGCAACATTTTAAACCAATGTCGTAGTAAAATATTAAATATGTATCAAAATCTTTAGATAATCTAGTTTTGCCAACAATATTATTAACTATGTCGCAAAAAATTATCTATTCATGGCATTAATATAAATGTGTCGCAAAAAGTCTTTTGTTTCACTACATGCGATTTGTAGTGTCGCAAATAATATTTTTGTGACATTTTTTATTTTCAGTACAAAAAAAAGTGTCGTGAAAACCTAGTTTTCTTGTAATGGAAGGAAGGTAACCTACATGTGTTTCTTTACCTTCTCCCAAGTCGTTGTTTTGGGTTTGCCCAGTCGCACCCTCATTGCTTTGTTAAGCTACCACCATGTCACTGCCCTACCTCGTAGCCTAGTGGCTACTAAGGGAACCCATCGATCATTAAGAACTTCTTTAAACTCCAAGATCTCCTCAACAACAGCAAGCCAATTAAGGAACTCTTCTGGCTTAATGTTCTCATGGAATTCTAGGATATTAACCTTGATCCCCAAATCTATCCCCACCACATACCATGAGATCCCTATGTTGTTGTGGTGCTTGCCTAATGGATTACCCTTATCGTCTGTATCAACATCTACAGGGTTCAGGACCGGATCATCTCAAAAACGCAGCACGACCTGGGAGTTTTGCAAAAACGCAGCAAACTGCTGCATTAACTGAGCTATTTGTCGCTCAAGTCGTGCACAAGTCGAGTTATGCTTCTTGTTGTCGTCTTCTTGGAGGCTGGCAGAAGAACGAACGCTGGCTCCAACTAATGCAGGGCGTGAATAGGAAGACAATAAACACACCTTATCTAATTCGTTGATTCAAGAAAAATAAGACTAAAACTCTCAAATTCTATTAGTTTGAATTTCAATAACTCATACAATGGCCTTAAATAGACAAAACCCACGACAATACTTTTAAACCGACTAGAATACTAAAAATATTAAATTATGTTAAAACTAGAGAATATCCTAAAACCTATCCAGAAATAAAGATATTGCAATGTATATTGCGTAGCAATAAACGAAATCAAAATCAGACTCTTCTACATCAAGTTATACTCAAAACAAAACTTTCCTAAAATAGTAAAAGCGTTAATTTGAAGGCCTAAACAATGGAATTTGCCAAAAAAAGGACGTTAGTCACAGCTATAGCGGTGAGTATTAATCAGCACGTCGTTCTCCTCCTGGAACAGGTGTCGCTTTTGTTGGCCCAAAATATGTTCAAGAGGGGGGTGAATTGGACACTTGCAGGATTTTTATAAAACTTTTCAAATAACGATATGTAGCACCCGTGCCTTTAGGTGACGTCATTTTGACCCATAGTGTACCCGCAGAGTACCAGTATACGTATTCGTATACGTATGTGTATATGTATTTTGATGCTCGAAGCACGTAAGTTCGAGTGTCTTTGCATGATTTTAAGTCATAAAGAGTGCGCATGAAGTTTCAAACCATCGGAGACCCGTTCGACGTCAAAACATGTCGAGAACGGTGTTTTGGATCCAGTGGAGCTCGCTCCATGGAGGAAGAAATTTCTGTTACAAATTACATCAATGGTTAGATCCCCTAGATCCGTGGTCTGATTGAGCTGAAATTTGTTCAACGCATTCTTATATGATAGATCTTCATTATGAACGGTAAAGATCTTGATCGGAGTTACCTACTATGAGTTATAAGACTCCAAACACTGTTTCACGGATTTTTGGATTTTCTTACGCAGTTTTGATCAAATAGTTATATATCGCAATCCCACCGTTGGATTGAGTTGAAAGTTTACCAGAATGTTGTTAACTGACTCATGCAACTTTGGAACGGTTAAGATGTTAAATTGGTGGGTATTTTGCAATAAATTGACTATCTAAGAGCAAGTATTGTAACAGGAAAACTAATTTTTTTATAGTTTGTGGCAACTTTTAGTTGTGGGCCCAAGCTTGTCTATTTAAGCAACCAAAACGTAATTTTAGGCTCATTTGCTCATTTCTCAGCCAGAAAAGAGAGAAAGGAGCTGGAGAGGAGAAAAGGAGAGGAAAATTAGGGTTTGGTGGTTTCTTGCTCAAGAACACCTAAGGTTTGCATTTTTCCTCCATTTCTTCCTTGAATCTCTCTATTAGTTGCATGATAGCTTTATTTTGAGCATGAGGGTTTCATTTTGATGCATGCATTGTGATGAACCTTGGATGGGTGGAAGACCAAAGTTGGAGTTGAGTCTTGCATGTCACATATGTGTGATTAGAGAGTGTTAGGAGTACACTAATGGTGAAACCCCCAATTTCTAGCAAGAAATTTGAAGGGTTAGTTCAAATGACCTATACTTAGTTTATGACCTTAGACTTTTTCAAAATCTTTGCATGTCAACTATGTTGACCTAGTGGCCATTGTAGATGATTCCATGTTGCAAGATCAGTAAAATTCATGGCTGAACATGGTGGCCTAGTGTAAAATTGACAATATGGTCTATGTATGAAAATTTTCAGATTTGGGGCTTTTGATGCTCTTGATATAAAATATGGAAAATTATGCAATGTAGGTCTAATTGGACATGATTAGGGTTGTTTGATGATTGAATTCAGTGGGTTCTCATAATGAACACCCTAAGGTTGACTAATTTTGATCTAGGCTAAGCATTTGACATTTTTCATGTACTTTGGCAATTTTGCATGTAATTTGGGGATTTTGCCCAAATTTGGACTTTTCACCCAAAGTAAGTCAATTTATGAAATTGACTTTAGGATTGTTTAATTGGACCCAAATTGAGTAGGATCATTGGTTTAAAATGTTAGAACCTATGTTAAATTGATATGACTTAGTTCATTTTGACCTTATGTTTTATATTGGCCTAATTGGGGATTTTGACCAAGACTTGGTCAATTGATAAAATTGACTTGATGTATAGTCTAATTGACCCTAATTATAATTGAATGTCATGGATATTAGTGGTTGGATCATGGGAACACCCTATTACATTCAATTAAGGTCAATCTTAGTTTAATTGAGTCTAAATGATTAAGTTGAGTAATATGGAAATTGGCTCAAGGGGGTAATCAATTTAGAATCTAATTGACTTTAGATTGGGTTTGAACATGGGTTTTGACACACTTTATGACTGAATTCTCAGTTGTGTGAACCATGTTATTTCCAGGTCTTATGATTGATCTTGAACCCGTTTAGTCAATTGGAGAGTGTTGGTGATTGGATTGGCTAGACTTAGCCAATCAAGATTGAGTGTTCTTTTACTTTTGGATTATTTATATGTGGCATTGTAGTATAGAAATGTTTTAAATGCTTATGTATGATGGTATGCATGTTTTAATATTCCATGAAATACATTTGAGCATAATTCATTGGGATGACAATTTGGGTTGAGGCTCCTAGTTGGAATTTTCTCTTTTTGGGAATTCCCGTAAGTCTAACGGCCATCCCAGTTGTGTACCTGGCAGAGGGTTCTATGGCTTGTGTATGGGTAGGTTAGTTTAGGCTAATCTTATGTGCTGCACAACCCTAAAAATCCTATTAGGATACGAGTATTATGTGTGTGTTCAGGTACTGTGTGTAGCGCACCAGCCTTGAACCCCCGTACTCAGGAGGTGTTAGGATTGCATGAGCATGACTACAAATGTTATGCATCGTCTTATGTATGACTTGATCTATTATGTTAGCATGTATGTAATCTATTTCATCATCATGATATTTCAATAGTTTTATGATCTTACCATGTTTTATAAATGCACGTATATGCCACTTGTAAATAACATTCACTGAGCTGGTTGTAGCTCACACCTCACCATCTTCTTTCAGGATCTGAGAGAAAAGGAAAAGGGAAGGCTTGACTGCGAAGTGTCCCTTGTTTTTGTTTCATGTAGGTGTTGTACATTTAGTTTTGTATTTTGATAATTATGTACATGATAACACCTAGTAATTGTATATTTAACACATAGTTGGGATGTGTTGGGTTTTGTATCATTTTAAAGACTCTGAAATTTTATATTTGTAAAAATTTGGAGAAGTAATATTTTATTTCATTATGATCATGGTAGTTGGTTGTTAAGGACGTACTTTTATTTCTTTTTGGGGATTCATAGATGTATTCGAGAGCTAACGGGACGTCGGGTGTATCGACGGAGGGTATACTCGAAGGTTCCCGCGCCGGTCATGACGTCACGTAGAGTGGGTCGTGACATGATAACTCAAAGTAAAATGCAGGTAATAAATAAAAGTTGCAGGAAATGTAAAGTACACATTGATTTTAGGGTGGTTCGGCTCCAAAAGCCTACCTCTACAACTTGGTCTCCTCGACCAAGATTTCTCAACCCTCTCAGTAAGGGATCCTACTTCACAGGTGAGGATCAAACTAATTACACACTCACTTCACAAGTGTGAGCAGCCTACTACAATCACCATACCTCCTCAGACTTCCCAGTGACTACACAGTCACCAAATACAAGATATTTGAATAAGAGGTGTTTCCTTACCAGAAAAACCTCAATAATACTTACAATAGCTCTAGACCTTACTCAATATTTTGCTCAAAGAATGATGAAGAACATGCACTGGAGCAAAGAGTATGGTCTCTTTTGAAAATGTTCTTTGGATGATTGAATATGATAAAGATGAAAGCACGTTCAATCCAAAGATAACCTTTGAAAACAAGTTTTCTCAGTTGAAAAGCACTTGATAGCATAGACTAACGTTCAAATAGTTCGTTTGTGTTGTTTCAAAACACGACACAACTATGGTTTTATACAAAACAGAGCATGAGCACATATTAGGGTTTCAATATTCAAAAAACCATTAATTTGAATTTGAAATTCAAAGCTCAACATTCTGATTCTTTCATCAAAATAGATGGGGCAAAAACTTGTGCAAAAATCTGATCAAAAGTATTGTTATTCAAAGAGGAAAACTTATGCCAAAGATTGTTTTTGTTACGCAGAATAGACAGTGTTCTTGACACCCAGACAACAGCTCGTTGCTATAGGCAGGAGAGCGCTAGTGCGCGAAGAACACTTCTTAGTTGTCCAGAAAGGAGCGCGCTTTTGGAAGCAAACCGAGATGTGTGTTTAGACTGTGTCTCAGAGGAGCGTGCTTCTCCACTAAGGAGCACACTTCACTGGTAATTTCCAGATAACAATCCTTTTTGGGCCCACAATAGCGCGTTGCTCTAACCAGGAACGTGTTGGTGGTCGTGACAAACTATGGGAACTCATTGGTTTGACACCTAACACCAATTTGGATTTTTCTATCAAAAATCAACACACAAACTTATCCAAATCATTTTAAACACTTTTGGTCATCAAATCAAAGATTTGAAAACACTTGAAATAATTTTCAATGAAGATTTAAACAAAGTTGAAATCAATGAAGAACTTTTTCGAAATCATTGAAAGATTATGCTCATATTGAAATCTATGATATGCAAGTTCTGAGCAATTTCAAGAGCAAGATCCCACAACCTAAAGATCATCTAAAATTAAAAGAAAAATTACATCGTGGTCTTCACTTGATTTGATCTTTAAGCTTTTGACTCTGACTTGAACTTCAACATTGTCAATGTGTTCATGCTTCAACCTTTATACTTGAATTGTAGTGGTCTATAAAGCTAAAAACACCTTATTTGAATTGTTAGTAATAAAAGACTCATATAGTTTGTAATCATCAAAATCGAAAGCCAACCATGGGGGTCAATGGATTATCAGCTTAATTAAAATTCATCAAAATTCCACCCGCGATCTTTTAGCAAAATCTCATGCACGTCCTTTTTCCACTAAACCCTCTTGGCATGTTCAAATTTATGCAAATATTTCAATTCTTTTTGGAATGCATTACTCCCCTTACTTTTTTTCGCACACCAATTCTCAGAGCTCTCCTCCTCTCGAATTCTCTTCTTCTCTCTAATTGTTTTTTTTTATTTTGAGGTGTGTTAGTCTTTTTAGTTTGTAGTGATAGTTTTCTCTAAAGCTCAGTTCACCAAAGTAGTGACGAGTTGCTAGTTAGCTGCTCATCTTTCATTGTATCTTAAGAGACAGACGTCAATCCACCTCTTGCACCAATGTGAGGGGCAAATATATTTTATTAAGGAAATTGCGTTCTACAGATACCTGGGTCCCATCTTTGTTTAACCTCTCCTTTGCTATAATTTGGTTTATTTTCTAGACTCAGACAGTTGTGTTTGTTTGATATTAGAATTCTAGCTGTCTATTTAATTTTACTGCAATGCTCATTTGTTTGTCCTTATATTACTGCTTACAATATATATATATATGGAGATAATTTGGTGGAGCCAATGACATGCTGATATTAATTCGCTGATATGGAGATTCAAATGTTTAATTAAAATAATGAAAAAAAATATAGACTCTTTCTTTTTGAGAAATTAGTTTTATTGTCAGTAGGGCTTTAGTAGTAACAAATTTTGTAACTAACTTATTTTCAGTTTTACCCTTATATTCTATATTTTAGGTTCTTTTCTTTTTTTAAAAAAAAAAAAGTACTAAAATAACTCAAAATTTATACTAAAAAATATAACGAAACTAATGTGAAAATATACCACATAATCACATCATAAGAGAGAGAAAAAAAAGGTTCACCACTCATTATATATCACGTCAGTATGAGTTTAACTTTAGGTGTAATTTTTAGAACCGTAATATATATAAGGAAGCTGATTTAAATAGATAAATTGATGCATCAAATCAGTTGGTAGAAAGATACATCAAATCCATTGTTTCTCAAATTTTCTTGAGTCATCATTATTTGAGATTAACGTGGGACCTTACAACCTTTTCTTTGGAAAAGGAGAGACGTACAATAGCCATTAGTGTATATATATATATATGATTGCAAAATGATTCTTTTGCTAGAATCAGCATTAACTTATATAAATAAAATGAAACTGAGTAGACAAATTTAGAAGATTCATTTCGTCGCCATGTTTTTTGTTTGACTCGTGACCAAACCTACTTTCAAAGAAAAAAAAAAAAAAAAAAAGACTCGTGACCAACCCCAATCAAGAGACAAATTAGAAACTAGTTCTATTGCTGCATAATTAGGTCTCTTAGAACTGCTGCTTCCATACTACTGCTAGTACTCAAGGAAGCTAATATCTCAGATAATCTTTCACTCAGGTTCTCCACTTCTCTATTTAGGCTCTTAATGTAATTGCATGCCTCTTTCAGAATCTTGGGTAGAGATGGCTGCACAATATAACAAGATCATAGTGAGCAATTAAATTGAAAATTACATTAACTGTTTTATACATTTTTTATTTTTTTGATAAGAAATTGATTGAGTTATTAATTCTAAATCATGGTTTTCATTTATCAAATTATAACTTATACCATTTGGTTAATAGATCATGGATTCACTTAACAGAATACACCACGGCAACTATTAATTATATATGACCACCAATATATTTCGCCACAAAATCCGTAGGATATATCCTGATTTTTTAATGAACATATTAAATGTATTCGTATATATAGGAGCTTAGATTCAAGTTGTAATTATTTTTAATTAGGTGGAAAAGTACTTCATCTCAAGGGACTAGATATTAAGTCTATGGTTCTATTAGGGTATATTTGATGAGTAGTCTTGTTCCAATTGTAATAGAACTCAAAATTAAATAAAAGGTGTCCATGGTGTGTATATAAGCTCCCTTCATTCTTATAAATATAAAAAGAAAGAAAGAAAAAAATCCGTATGTAACAGCTTATATGCAGAGAGATTGTTTCCAGATTGAAACTATTTGACCTCAAAATTTTTATGGTTGCATCAAATTCCTCTGCCCTTTAATACATATATATTTAATTGAAAAGGTAATGAGCATAGGATATATATATATATATATACATTGAAAAATGATAGTAGGAAAATGATATCAGATTGCATTGTAGCATACCGTAGCGGGGTTCCTGCGGTGAAGCTCAGGTATCATTTCTTGAAGCTTGGAGACCAGATTGTTAATCTCATCATCAGTGAGTTTTGTAGCTGATCTTGATGATGATCTTCTGCCAGACATTTTTTAGTAGAGTTTTCAGTGGTAACTGGCTCTATATACAACTCTCTCTCCCTCTGTGTATGTGTCCAGGAGAAGCAGTTTAAAGCAAATTTAAGAAAGAAAAAAGATTTGAGGAAGGAACAATGAGAAAGAAGGCCCATTTGTCTAACAATTACTGTACATGATGGGACCAATGCATCAATCAAGTGGGCCATATGTATAGGGCCATGTTCTGGACGGAGCCCTATGATGTGGGGGTAAGATGCCTAATTTGTCTCGAAAGTCTTAAAATACAACGTCCCTTGCAAGGAATGTGTCGTGTCTTTAGTTTTAGTGTAGTGTAGTTTTGGTATTTTAATTTGAAAAATAGTTTTTTAACACTTAAAAAAATACATAAAGTAACATAGGTGGCCTGAGTGTAAGTTTTCTTTTTCTATGTTTTTTCTGTTTTTTGACAAATTTTTTTTTTTTTAACTTTCTTTTTTTATTGTATTGATTTTTTAGATTAAAACTCATTTATTTATACTTATAAAAGACACTGCTTTAAACATATTAAAAATGTTAAGTTTTAAACAAGAAAAACATATTAAAAATGTCATAAGTATGTTATTAAAAATATATATATATTTCAACAACAAAGTTAATGTCATAAAATTATTTTTAATGGGAAAGTGACTTTTGGGAGTTTTAATTTTTCAACAAAAATTAAAAAATTACATACGCATACCCAGGAGATCTAAAATACTTAATGCTCTTTATTCAAAAATAATATTTTTTTTATTATTTTGCTTTAGAAAAATATAAAATATAAAATTTTATTTATAAATATCTTTATTAATTTTTTTCAAAAATATTTTTTATTATTTTACTTTAGAAAAAAATTTATTGAAAAACATTTAACAAAAATCTTATATAATTTTTTTTTATTAAATTATGTTCAAGAGAAATTATTTTTTAATTCAAAAATTTGGTTGATATATATTCAAGAGAAATTATTTTTTAAATGAAAATATTTTTAGAGAAACTAAAACTCTCAAAGAATCACTTTCTCATTGAAAATAATGAGAAAATAATTTTATTAACATACTTATCCCATTTTTAATATTTATAATAGATTTAACCTTTGCCTATATAAATAAATTAGTTTTAATCTAAAAACTCAATACAAAATATAAAACCCAACAATAAAATATTAATATTTAACACTAAAAAAAAAGTTAGAAAAAAGAAATTTTCGGAAATAAAAAAGAAGATAATAAAGAAAGAAAAATTTACATCCGTACGAGACCAGCAGGTATCACTTTATGTGTTTTTTTAAGTATTATATAATCATTTCTCTTTTAATTTAACCAACTCTCCTTCTTACGTGCTATTAGAAAGATACCGTGTAAGCATTGCTCTCTCTACCAATTTTCTTCTGCTTCATGTAATAGAATAGGTTTTATAGGCGTTTCTTCTGTTGCATTTGTTTATCCGGTGCTCTAGAGAGAATTGGGTTTTAACTTGCGGCGCCCCTAAATTAAATAATAAATCAATAAATTAGTCAATATTGTTTGGCCCACTCAAATGCATGCACCAATCGATATTATCCTGAATAGTAGTATATTTCTAAAGACTTCCGTTAGATATTGATGGGAGTTTGTTCCATTTCGACCTACATGTCACTAATTTAAATTTAAGAAAAATGTTTTATATACGCGGGGTGTCAACGTCATTTTTCAATGCTGGCGCCCAGTTTTCTTGAATGTCTTGAGAATGTTGTGCACTACATATGGCATCTTTAAATATACACGCATCCCCAAAAACATTCAAGGAAACTAAGTGTCAATATTTAAAAGATAAAGAGATAAGAAAGGAGATGAACCAGAGAATCGATAGCAAGAAAATGAGAAGAGGATGGAGCTGAAACTCTCTATAGAGAAAACTATTATTCAATTCAACGAGCAATAAAGAGTGATGTTACACTTTATAGAAAGAATGCAACCTGAGATGACACGTGGCAATCTCTAATAAGTGAAAATACATCTGTAACTAATACATAACTAACTACAGTTACTCAAATAACAACTCTAACTATATGCTCTGTTATTAGCCCCCCGCAAGCTCATGGGGGAAGGAACAACCGTGAGCTTGGAACGTAGAGCGAGAAAATGAGGTGCAGGTAGAGGTTTTGTTAAGGTGTCAGTGAGCTGGTCCTCAGATGGTGTGTGACGAACAAGCAAAGACTGATTAACAACACGTTCCCGAACAAAATGGTAGTCAATTTTTATGTGCTTGGTGCGGGCATGCAGGACCGGGTTCGCAGCCAAGTACGTGGCACTGATGTTATCACATAGCAGCAGCAGTGGATAAGGTAGAATAACTCGAAGATCACGCAATATGTATTCAATCCATGTAACTTCAGTAGTTCCATTTGCTAAGGCTCGATATTCGGACTCAGCACTAGAACGAGAGACCACTTTTTGCTTGGAGGAAGACCAGGAAATGAGATTGTTGCCAAGAATAAATGCAATAGCCACTTGTGCTTCGTCAGTCATTGGGGCAACTAGCCCAATCGACATCCGTATAACAGAGTCAGGAGAGATCTGAAGACGCTGCAATTAGCAACCCGTAATGAATTGTGGCCTGAAAGTAACGCAAGATGCATTTTACAGCTTATTGACTGCATAACTGATGTTCGGTCTCGTGATGGTGCAATACTAAAGCGCGCCAACAAGTTGGCAATAAAGAGTATGGTCATCAAGGGCAGTACCATCATATAACGAAAGGGGAGACCCAGACACCATAAGAATCATGTGGGGCTTGGAGTCCAACATTTAGGCACGCTGCAATACATCAGTCGCATACTTGGTTTGGCTAAGATGGAGAGAGCTAGAAGAATGATGTACTTTATTGCCGAGGAAGTAACTACGATCCCCAAAGTCATTTAAAACAAATGACTGATTCAAATTAGATATAAGAGATGCCACAGCTACCTTGTCACTGCCCGTGACAATTATATCATCGACATATATAAGAACTACCATCATAATCGAAGAAGAATGATATGTGAACATATATGCATCAACCTTTGAAACAAGAAAACCCCATGTGGACAAATGTGTGCTCAGTTTAGTATGCCAAGCGCGTGGTGACTGTTTCAAACCATAAAGAGCCTTATGTAGACGGCAAACTAAATGAGGATAACCATGAGTAACAAACCCGGGAGGTTGTTCCATATACACGACCTTATTGAGATCACTATTAAAGAAGGCATTATGGACATCAAGTTGGCGAATAACCCACCCTCTAAATAGAGCAATAGTAAGCACGATTTGAATGGTAGGAGGTTTGACCATCGGGCTAAATGTTTCGAAGTAATCCAGCCCAGGCACTTGGTGAAATTCTTTAGTAACAAGGCGAGCTTTGTAACGCTGAATAGTGCCATCTGAATTGTATTTAATCTTGAAGACCCACTTGCAACCAACCACCGATTGGTTAGAAGGCAAAGGAACCAATGACCATGTAGCATTACGAGAGAGAGCAGCAAGTTCTGATTCCATGGCATTACACTACTCCTGGTATGATAAAGCTTGTTTGACAGAAGTCGGTTCAATGCAAGAAGTCATGGGAGAGGTGGCAGCAGCTAAGGCTTTGGGGAGGAAGACACCAGACTTTGACCTTGTGTTCATGGGATGCGTGTTTATAGGTTGAGGGGGTCAATGGATTGCACTAACAGGTGCACAAGGAGCAGCAGGGGCAAGTTGTAAGCATTGTTCAGTAGCTGAAACAGGGACAACTGGGTGTTCATTAGTTGGGGATGAGGGCAACATGGATGCACGACCAGCAGGTTACTCATGTAAGGAGAGAGCTGCAGCAGGGGACAAAGGAGTAGATGGCGCAGCAACAGCAGCAGAAGACCCAAGGGGGGCAGTATGAAATAGAGGAATGGGGGAAGATGGTGATTTCATTGAGCTTGAAGAGATAGAGGATTGGGAGACCGAGAAAGGAAAAGCATATTCATCGAAAACAACATGCCGGGAGATATATAAGTGACCAATAGGTACGTGAAAACACAAATAACCCTTGTGAGATGAACTGTAGCCAAGAAAAATACACTGAGCCGAGGGAGGTTCTAGCTTATGTTTATTAAATGGACATAGGAATGGATAACATGCAGCCCCAAAAACACGCAGGTGGTCATAAGAAGGTGGTTTGACATATAGGAGTTCAAAGGGAGACTTGTTGGACAGCACGAGAGTTGGTAAATGATTAAGGAGGTAAACACTTGTTAAAAAGGCGTAGGGCCAAAAGGATAGAGGGCAAGAGCTATGAGCAAGCATGGTTAATCCCATCTCAACAATAGAGCGATTTTTACGCTCGACTCGACTATTTTGCTGCAGAATGTAGGGGCAAGAGACACGATGAATAATGCTATTAGAGGAGAAAAATGGTTGAAGAAAACGAAATTCCCCACCCCAGTCACTTTGAAGTGCCTTAATCTTGGAATCAAATTGAGTTTCAACCATAGTTTTAAATTGAAGAGAATAACGGAGTGTTTCATCCTTAGTTTTGAGCAAGTAGATCCAAACAAACCGAGAATAATCATCCACAAAAAGTAAGAAATAACGAGCTCCAGTTATAGAAGACACAGGGGAAGGCCTCCAAATGTTTGAATGTATTAGATCAAACGGTTTTACAGCTCTTAACAAAGACAAATTAAAAGGTAACCTATGGCTTTTAGCCACTTGACATGAATTACAAAAACTTTCAGTTGAACTATTAGTTACATTCAAGTTACAACTTTGAATAACTTGAGACAAATAGGAGTTGAAGGATGACCCAAACGAGAGTGTCACAATGACTTATTCGTACTAACAGAGGATGAACATACAGCAACGGAAGTAAGAGGAAGGACTGAAGATGCCCATGGAGATGAAGGAGAGATGGAATGAGCTTGAAGCTTATACATGTCATGCTCAGTGTTTCTCGGAAGAAGAATCCTGTGAGTGTTCTGATCCTTAACCAGGAAAAAGGAAGGGTGAAACTCAACAAAAACCTTATTATCTATGCAAAACTGAGAAACACTAACAAGAGGTTTAGTGATATGTGGTGTATGTAGGACATTATTCAGAACAATAGGGTGAGAATAAGGCGAAATTAATGATAGGGAAACATGACCAGTGTGGTAAATAGGGAGAAGCTTACCATCGCCCACCATGACTTAATCGATACCCTGGAAGGGAGTTGAATTGTGAAGTGCATTGAAATTCGGCGTGAGATGATGGGTTGCACCAGTGTCCATAAACCAAGAAGCATCAGTAGGAGCATTTTTGGGTGAAGTAGTAGAAGAGCTATATAGAGCAGCCATTGTCGGCTGGTATGGTGCAACTTGGGTATAAGCAGCCGGAGTAAAGAAATTCATCTGAGGTTGATACACCAAATTCGCCCGATGGTAGAAATTGAATGCAATATGACCAAGCTTGCCACAGATCTGGCACTGAGACTTGGACTTATTGTAATTAGAATTTCCTCGAGGGCAACAAGTGTTAGGCGGTTTACCAAGAATGCTAGGTGGAACAACCTGTTGAGGAGGAGGGAATCTAGGCTTAGCACCCTGCATATGAGGACCGTGAGGGTGGCGATACTACTGGAAATTAACTAGAACATGAGGACGTGGTGTGTTTTGCTTAGATCCAGCGTGAGTGACAACATTGGCTTGCAGCATTTTGAGAATATCAACAAAATTTTGACGCTGAAGCCGAAGATCAAAGCTCAAGAGTAAATTGTGCACTTCCTCAAGGCTATGTATCTCAGATCTGGAATTTAGGGCAGTCACTAAGGGATTGTATTCAGATCCCAGCCCTTGAGATAGATAGATCAACTGATCTAGAATTGAAACAAGCTCTCCAATGGACACAAGTTGATCAACCAGTGTTTTAAGCTTAAACACATATTCATTGGCGGTGAAGCCCTTTTTCTTAATGGATTGAATCTCAGCGTGTAATTCGAGCAATCTTGATTGTGATGTAGCAACATAAGTCCTTTCTAATGCCGACCAAATCTCAGAAGCAGTAGTATAAGCGACGATCTGACTGATCATCGACTCAGACAATGAAGAATATAACCAACTCAATACTAAACGATTGTATTGTTGCCAAGAAGTATAATGGGAACTTACCTTTTGTTGCTGCAAATCGAGGAGTTTGGGAGGACAGGGTCGTGTTCCATCAATAAAGTCCTCCAGACCATTTGCGATGATAACGTTCAACAACTGGTTCTTCCATAAGAGAAAATCGGTTCGATCCAACTTGATACTTAAGGGCTGACTAAGGCTTGGCAACTTGAGATTTACTCGCTTGAGTTGCCGTAGATGAAGATCCAGGAGTCATGATCGAAGATTGGTTTGTTTGATGTGTTGCTGCCATTTGGAATCGAAGGGAGCTCTGTGGTTCTTATACCATGAAAGATAAAGAGAGAAGAGAGAAGAAAGGAGATGAACCAAAGAATCAATAGCAAGAAGATGAGAGGAGGATGGAGCCGAAACTCTCTATAGAGAAAAATGTTATTCAACTCATCGAACAATGTAGAGTGATGTTACACTTTATAGAAAGAATGCAACCTGAGATGACACGTGGCAATCTCCAATAAGTGGAAATACATCTGTAACAAATACATAACTAACTACAGTTACTCAAATAACAACTCTAACTATATGCTATGCTTATTAATATTAAAAGATGACATTGACATCCAACATACATCTAGCATTACTATTCTAAATTTAAAAATGAAATGGAGGTAAGGCTATAAACCTTGTAACAATGGAAAGCCTTGTGTACTGATTATGTCCTTTTTTCATAAATATTATGATTATGTCTTTTTTCCATAAATATAGATGGTTTTTGATTTCTCAAGATGGGCACCTTAATTTATGAGTTAATTGAAATTGATTAGCCTTAATTTTTATTTTTTTATTTTTTTGTTACCTCATCACATTTTGCATAATATTATATATCTTGTTAATTTGGATCCTTGAGTTCCAAAAAGCTTCTACTTGTTTTTAAATCGCATGGTCCCTAAATGAACACATTTGCTTTACTCTAAACTTTATTTGCTTATTAAAAAATGCGTTGTATACCTATTAGTATATAATGCAAGAATTTTTGTGTATTGGTTTATTAAATAAATATATGTGTCGTATATAGTTGTTGGAATAGTAAGAAGAGAATAGTTAACTTATGGTGGGACCCTACAGATTATTGTTGTAAACGTTACACCAGAGAATCATGGTAATTTCACTTCTAAATAAGATATATATACCTTCGTTATTTGTTTGTAGTTTTTCTTTTTCTAAAACTATAGAAGAATAAGAATTCAAAAGTATTTTTGAAAATATGTTTGAAATGACTTCATGATATATACGTGCCTTTATAATATACTATATTAAAGTTAAATTAATAGAAGAAAATAAATGCAGATGAAAAGACAATGAATATGGAAAACCTACAAATCAAAAGGACTATAATAATTTTATGTATTTAATATCAGATAATATTTAATGAGAGTCAAAAATAGCTAAAACGCAATGAGTTAAGTAGAAAGGAGCACTACAAGAAAAATTACTTTTAGTGTGCGAGCTTCTACAATATTATATAATTGTGCTTCCTATTGTAGTTAAAAGGAAATAATATCTAGGACCTTAAACCAACTATACTCTATTAAACATAATGTTGGACAATAAAATAAACAACTTGTTAGTTGTTTATTTTTTTTCAATTGCCAATACGGAAGCCTTGAACACAACAAGCCCCTAATGAGAGCATAACTGCTAAGAAACCACTAATTTTAATATGATCATAAATAGGGCTTTTGACATGATTACCCTTCAAAAAAAAAAAAATTTCACAGATGCCATTCATTCAAAAATAATATCACATTTGCCTCATTTTATTGTTCACAGCACAGTCAGCGCACAGTCAACGCGCCAAACAAGTGCCACGTCGGCGCGGATGTGACATTTTTTTTAAGTGGAAGGGAAGGCGTCTTTTCAAAAGACGCTTTCCTTTCATATATTTTTTTTTAAGTGAAAGGAAGGCGTCTTTTCAAAAGACGTCTTCCATTCATAAATTTTTTTTTTTAAGGTGAAGGGAAGGCGTCTTTTGAAAAGACGCCTTCCATTCATAATTTTTTTTTTTACAAGTGTAAGGGAACCCTTCAAAAAAAAAAATTTTTTGAAACAGAAAACGTCTCTGTTTCAATTTTTTTTTTCTTTCTTGAGTTCAAAGACCCAAATGGAGATTTCTTTGCAGAACCAGCGGAAAATGAAGATGAACCCAGTTGAGGATTTCTAAGATGAATCAGAAGGAGAAAGATTAACAGACGGTATTTGAATCTTCAACTGTGATTCAAACAGAACCATTCTGCTATTGGGTTTTGAGATTTTCTGATCATCAGATTGTTCTTCATCATTGAGAGCATCCACAATTCCTAAACCAACACCTCCTCTTGATGAATCTGATTTTTTCTCAAATGGGTTGTATTTGCAATCCAAACAGGGCTCTGGGGATGATCTACTTGCAGAGAAAAAAGGGTTTCCATTAAGACTGAGAACAAGGCTTGTTGTCTAGTATGGAAGTGGGGCTCATCACAGAATCAGCTTCAGATAAGCTCTTTACACAAAAACCAGTGAGGAAAACATGAAAAAAAAATATTGTATTTTTGTTCCTTTTTTTTTTTTTTTCCTTTCTTCTTCTTCTTCTCTTACCCCATTGATTCTCTCTTCTGGTAATCTCAACTGCTATTATCCGTAAAAAGAATCATGCCCAGATGCAGACAAGACCCATAAACAACAGAAACTCCAAAAAAAATAAAAATAAAGAGAGGAAAAATCTATCAATCAAAACAACTTGAAAACTAAAAAAGCTGGCTTGCTTTATTTCTAATCAATTTCAGTTTTTTTTTTTGTTCTGTCCTGCAAAATGGGCATGAATTTGCAGAACAGAGGAGAGAAGAGAGTTGCAGTAGTAGTAGTGATCGTGGTTTAAAGGATGTAAATATTTTTTGATTTTTATCTGGCATGATATGATAACAATACTACTTCTCTTAAATGCAATTGTGCCAAGGATGTAAATATTTTTTGATTTTTATCTGGCATGATATGATAACAATACTACTTCTCTTAAATGCAATTGTGCCATTGGGATAGGAAGAAATGAAAAAAAAAATTTAAAACAGAAAAGACGCCTTCCCTTCACCTTAAAAAAAAAAATTTATGAAGGGAAATGCGTCTTTTCAAAAGACGCATTTCTTAAAATGCCACTTAGACGCCGACGTGGCGCTTGTTTGGCGCGCTGACTGTGCAATGAACAATAAAATATGACAAATGGGTCATTATTTATATTTCGATGGCATTTGTGAAACTTTTTTTTTAAGGGTAATCACGTCAAAAGTCTCTCATAAATATGAGTGTAATTACCTAGAGTATTAATCTTGCAATATTACCTCATTTGTGTAGAGGTAATATTGAAACACAGGTAAATATATCATTACATACGAGTGAGTGCGTCCCAATTATATGAAATTATTTTTGGGAGAAAATATTTTTAGCATTTAATGTGTGATATTTATCAATTAAATTTGCTTCATTGCAAACAATCTATCCCTTGTATATCTTTATATGCAAGAACTATAAAGACTCGAGACATATTCAATATATTTGACAAAGTTTCCCCTAAATTTCTCATTAGTTAAATGCTTAAGGATGTTTATTATTGATAGTAACAAAATTAGTTGAGTAACTTGGTCTAAGTTTTTAATATATTAATTAAATTAATCATAATTATTTGTATTAGTTTAAGTTTTATATAAATGTTTGTGATGATGAAAGAAGGTGGCTATTTCCAGAATAACTGTGTGCATTATTGGTCAATAAATAAACTAAATATAAAAAGTAAGATGAATAAAACCAGCACTTGCACCTCCATATACATGTCACACATGACAGTACTATTACAAGCAAAACATAAAGAAAACTTGGCACTTTATTATTTCTATTATAGTTCTTACGAAAAATCATTCATTTAAACTCAAATGGCATGTATTTAAATAACGGAGAATGCTAATATAACTCATGAAAAAACTCAAGATTGTACTCATGCATGCTTACAATAGTTTTTTATTTTATTTTTTTTATTTTATCTATACATCACAATGAAATTGAAATTGCTTCAAAAAATAAACAATGAAATTGAAATTGATTTGTACTAAACCATATATGAAATTAATTAATAGGAATATTGTATTAGTGATATAAAATTGATTTCTTCCATGTAAAAATATTAAATTGATTAGATAGATTAAATAAATCATACTAAAATGAAATACTTTCAAAAACTGAATAATAAACGTTGAGACTACTATATTTTTATCAGTCGATTTCATATATGGTTCAATAGGAATCAATTTCATTGTTGATGGTATGGGTAGAAAAAAATTATAATAAAAACATGAGTGGGTACAATAAAAGAGGTTATATTTATTGATTTAAATTATTCCATCTTTGTTGAACCATAATGTCTAATTTTGTAGGGCCTTGGCGCCCAAATTATATTGTGCGTCTATATTGTTATTGAGGTTTTGGTCTCTTTTAAGTCTATATAGACCCTCCAGGCCTACTTATAGCTATAAGGTTGACATATTGTGTAATACCCTGTATTTCACAAAAAAAAAAAAAAAAAAAAAAAAAAAAATTACTATTTGAAATTTTTACTATTTGGGCAACGCCCGAACGTTCAGGCGCGTGCCAGAACGTTCAGGCGCAAAAATCTCTATATAAGAAACCTCCTCATTTCTCATTCCTCACACCAAATCACCTTCTCTTGTGATTTTTCTTCTCCTTTCCACGCAATCTAAGTTTTTAGTCTTTGAGACTCCCGGTGCGGTGTAACAAAGTTCTGTCCGGAGGAAAGCGCCAGATCTGAAAGCGGTGCAACGAAGTTCTGTCCGGAGAAAAGCACCAGATCTGAAGGTGGGGAACGAAACATAGGTTTGCGTGTTTCATAACTTTTATTAAAGTTTACATTCAATTATTATTATGTCTACTATTCATTTACACTGCATTATGTCAATAATGTTTATGACCTGAATGTCTTAACTTTGCACGTCGTGATACCGACCCTGATAAGGATCACTAGACGTTGACAAAGTCAGTCTAAATGTCAAGAAAAGACCAGACTAGTAGACTAAACTAATTCATGCATTGACATCATACATATCACCACCTAGGGACGTATATGGTTTATGACTCATAGAATAGTTAGAAGCATTGCTTACTATTCATATTATTTCTCTGGAGAGGGACGTACATGAGAACTCGGCTACGCCGGGGAGGGACATTAGTACGTGAATCCAGAGCATCGTTCCTGAGGAGGGACGTACAGTGAGAACCTGACTACGCCCGGGGAAGAACACCTGTACGTGAACTCAGGCGATGTACGCTCATCAAACCATTAATACGTGACGGTGTCATGCATACATACATATTGATTGATTATGATGCTTACATGTGTATTTAAGATATTTGATATTGAAGTATGCTTTATTAATTGTTATACTCATGCACTATTTACCTACTGAGCGCGTTAAGCTCACTCCAATATTATCAAATCTTTCACAGGAAATTAGGGTGGACTGGGTGCAGGTTATGGGGCCCACATTTTGTACCCTTTGTATGAATCATTGGGGATTTTGGGAGTATGTTCCCTTGACCATTTTATGTACAAAAGTATTCTGAATTATATGAAATCAGATTTGTACTGTATATTGTATTTCCGCTGTGCACTCTGTTATTACCATTGTGATTGTTCCAAATGCGCGTCCCGTCCGAGAGTGTACCGCCGGTTTAGGCGCGTCCGGGCGGGGTGTGACATTTAATGGTATCAGAGAGTACGGTCCATGGCCCGCCCAATTCCACCAAATTAGGGGAAGAAAAAAAAAATGTTATTAGATATATATATCTCTAGAACTATATATACATACGTCAATTATATATAGTTGAGATTTGCATTAAATATATATATCTAGAAAACTATATGATTTTTATATAGTTTGACTTAAATATACATATAGTCAAAACTTAGTAGAAACTATATGTGTAGTTATTATTGAATATATGTATCTATATACATTAGTGTATATGAGGTACGTATAAATAAATAAATAAATAAATAAAAATTGAATTTTTTTTTTCCGAAAAATAAATATTCGAAAAAAAAAAAAAAAAAAAAAAAAATTGAAATTTTTTTTTTTTTGGAAAAATAAATATTCGGAAAAAAAAAAAAAAAATTTATTTCGAAAAATAACTATTCGGAAAAAAAAAAAAATTTGAAATTTTTTTTTCGAAAACAATTTATTACCAAACCAAAATCCTCAAAAAAAAAAAAAAAAAAAATATCACTCTATATATATATGACTTTTATATATAGTTAAGATTTGGATTAAAAACACCTATATATGATTTTATATATATATAGTTGCTTTATGGAAACTATATAGTTATGATTAAATATGCCAATACATTTCTATGTGAATACGACATATATGCATCAACTCACTAATGAAGAAAATTTCATGATGGCATAAACATCAACAAAAACTATATAGTTATGATTAAATATGCCAATACATTTCTATGTGAATACGACATATATGCATCAACTCACTAATGAAGAAAATTTCATGATGGCATAAACATCAACAGAAAACTCGAAACTAATGTCTAGCAGACAAGGCATAAATCTTAAAAAATATTAGGAATATATTTTGTGTCTTTTACACAAATTTATTTTCCTTTCAGCAAAAGAATGACCTCAAGGGAGGGAACAACTTCTACTAGCAGGGAACCAATTCCCACTAGACTAACGGAATTGTCCAAAAGAGAGATTGTGACCATGAGGAGCATCGACAATAGCGATCTCCGCCTCTGTCCAATCCTCCATGACAAACTCGCAACATTAGATTGGTTAAACATAACCAAAGTCACGGGTCAAACGTACTGATAAACTGTTAAAAAGTACTAATAAACTGTTCAACAGTACTGATAAACTATTCAAAAATACTGATAGGAATAGGACCTTTTTACTAAAGGACAATGGAGAATTTCAATATGAAGACATCTAATATTCGGTCTAATGTTTATTTAAGACAAACTGTTATCAGTTGCTCCACATCATAAACTTAAGTCCACTACTTTTAATTTAGGTATAGAAGTGTCGTAACACATTGATCATTTGACATGATAAATTTCATTACTCTAGCATCTACTCATCAAACAGCTTAATCAGTATCTCTTAAGACAAATGATCACAAGATCTACTTAAGTTGACGCTTTATTCAGCCAAGTTTGTGAAAATCACTACTCACTTCATACATGATAAACTGTTAATTTAAACGAGAAATAGCAACTGGGTGCCACTCTAGCGTCATTTCTTTTCTTTTCTTGCAGTTGGTTTCCTTTCTTTTCATGCAGTTGGCCTTGAACCAAGCCTGCCTTAGTTTCTTTGTTTTCTCCTGAAGATCCACCTCTGGCATCTCTTCCATTAACTTCCTTTCTTCCTTCAATAACCTCAAAGCATCTTTTATCTTCATATCTCCACCGAACCCTTCTCCTTCCCCCATTTCCTGCAGTACATAATTAATTAACAAGTAATTATATTACTCAGAACATCCCCACGTTAAGATATCAACATACTTATACAGATCAATATATAATGGTGATGAATACCTGAACATTGGCCATAACGGTCTGCAAGGTCATCACCTTTCTCTGAGTCCATTTCCTTTGTTCCTCCACTAAACTCAACCTGTCTCTTATCTTCATATCTCTACCAACCCCTTCTCCTTCCCCCATTTCCTGCCGTGCATTTCTGTGACGCCATTTCCTTTGTTCCTCCAATAACCTTAAAGCTTCTCTTATCTTCATATCTCCACAAACACCTTCTCCTTCCACCAATTCCTGCAATACATAATCAGAACCTCCCCAAGTTAACCTGTTCAAAATACTTATAAAAATCAATATATATTGCTGATAAATACCTGAACATTTTTTATAACGGTCTGCAAGCTCATCAACTTTCTGTAAGGCCATCTAGGGATGCTCAATTCCCTGCACCTCCTCTTCAGCTGCGTTAAGCCCACCTTAAGTTCTTTTGCAGCTTCTGATATGCTCATGTAGAAGTAGCGTGCGAGGTTAGTGCGTGATAGAGTCTTCACCCTCTTTAGTTTCGTCATCGATTCCTCATGATCACTACCAGTACTACTAATACTCCTACTGCAGCAGCTAATCATCCCCTCTCCCTTTTCATTCATCCCAATTTGTTGTTTCTCCCCTTCTAATCCAATCCTCATTTCATTCAAACCTCCAAAGTCCTTCTCCCATCCACTACTGCTCCTCATACTCCCTATACAACTTACGATAGCAAATTAATCAACACAAAGAGGATGACATTGCCATTCTGTTTATAATCAAGTAGAATATAAAGTGGATTGCGCGTTGATACTCACCTTCAAGTTCATTAACTTGGCTTGGAAAGTCATCTTCATCCATTGAAGAATTTATGAAAGGTGGTACCACTGCCTCGCGTAAACCATCTTCTAGAAGAGGCTCCCGCGTATATGGGCTGCTACCAAAACTTGAACAGCTGAAATCAAGTGGGTGGAATTGGTTTGAGAAGAGAAATGGGTCTTCTCCAATATCCACCATGTCTCTGTTAGCTGTGAGGTTCATCATCATCATCAGAACAATAAAAAGAAATTATGAAAAAAAAAAAAAAAAAAAAAAGAAGTGTGGAACTGACGCCATGGCGGAGGGCTGGTACTGCAGTAAGACATGTTGGGCAGCTGCTCCTTCGTCGGATGTGGCTGCACCTCATCCTGTTTCGGCACCGGAGCTGCTCCTCCTTCTCCTCCTGCCATAATATTTCTTCTCTTCTTTCTCTCTTCCTTTACTTTCTTCTCCTTTTAATGCCCCGAAAATCTCAGCCTCCACAAAACTCAATCACCAACTCCACCACCCCCAAAAACAAACCAGACTAACAGTAGTAGAACTCACATAAAAGCACTGACAAGCGTGTTGATGAACCGACAAGCCTGCGGATGAACCGGCGAGCGTGAGGATGACCAGTAAATCGTGGTACTGAACAGGAATGGCGTGCTGCTCAAGAATGGCCTGCGATGAACAGGCTGCTGCAGGAGTGCAAATGAATAGGAACTCCGACTCCAAAGTCAACAAGTGCTGGCATTGTACAAATTTTCTTTGACATATATGAATAACATTGTTTTGTTTAAAGACTATTTTTGGTGGGCCGACTTACAACCATTCTTTCTTTTGTATCACTAACTTTGGCGTGGTATGGGACACAACAAAATTGGAGGATACTAAATAAAATGTGGAAGTAAGAAAACCCATGACCTTGTGTGAAAAGAAACATTTGGAGAAAGTTACATTACTAATATTATCACTAAGTTTACACGGTATGGGACGAGTAAATTTGGACGATACTATTAGTGAACTTCTATTCAGCCAATGTTTTTAGAGACCGTGTTCATACAACTTAACTTGGTTTCCACCCTTATTACTGAATTCATGTGGTATGGGACATCTGAACTTGGATAATAATTAAACAGACTAAGAGTAAGCGTATGAATGCATAAGATTGCGATAGAACGTTCGATCAAGATATTTAGCGAGGCAAATCTTAGATTTCTTATGACTCGTATGGCTTTTCAATAAAACATATATGTATGTTCACAAAGACCACAACAAAATCATTTTTAAATACTTGCAAAGGTTTGTACTTATTATATAAACATTCTAACCTTGTTTTTTTTTACACCATGGCCAAACATACGAGTTATATAAGATTCTTTGATTCCTCAACAACACCCTTACACTATACTTAGAAAAATAGGTGATTTTACTATTGCAGTACTCTCGAAATTGTTGCTGAGCATATTCTAACATTATACTTGGCTACAGTTCCTAAATCTTGGTTTTCCTTTTCTCTTTGCCAGTGAGACAATGCAAATCAGGAAAAGAGGAAGGCCACGTGCTGTTCGTCCAGCAGTGGAGGCACCTCCTGAGATTCAGGAACCGCCGCCTCCGACAACAGCACAGGCCCAACCCACCACTGCCACTACATCTGGGCAGGCAATACCACCACCACCCGCACCCTTTGCCATGCCTTCAAGCATTGAAACCTTCTTCGCTGGATTTATTGAGGCGATGAAGGTCACTGTTCAAACTGCCGTTCGTGAGACTGCAGCTAGTCAGGTTGCCACCGTTCAAGCACCTGTAAAATTAGGGTTCGAAGCTCAAACCGACCAGATTACTAAATACAAGCGGCTACAACCTCTTATTTTCGATGGCACCATTGATCCTGATGAGGTGCAAAAGTGGTTGGATGAGTCAAAGAAGGCTCTTGATGCAATGGGAGTCGATGAGACTCGCAAAATTCCCCTAGCAACCTACCAACTTGTTGGTGCCGCAACCACATGGTGGATCACAGTGAAAGAAGACCCAAGGGTCAATATAGCAGATATGACTTGGCAACAGTTTGAGTCCATGTTCATTGATGAGTATTTTCCCAGCGCGGTGAAAAAGCAGAAGCGCCAGGAATTTGCTAAGTTATATCAGGGAACCATGACAGTCAGAGAATATGCTGGAAAATTTAAAGAATTATCAGTCTACTCTCTCTCCACCATCTCAACGGAGCGAGATAAGAGTGAGAAATTTTATAATGGTCTTCGCCATGACATTCGACAAGCCTTATCGATCTTGGATCTCAAGATTTACAAGGAGGTTGTTGACAAGGCCATGAGCTTTGAACAAGAAAAGCTCTTACAGGAACAGCAAATGAATAAAGGCAAACGGCCTGCCACATTTTCCCAACAGGGCTCGCAACAGGGCAACAAGAAGAAGCCCTACTACAATCAAAACCCAGCCCTCCCAGCCCCGATTTCGAAGAATCTCTGACGACGGAGCCGTTTTCTATAAAAAACGTCTTTGTCTTCCGAACGATCCCGAGGTTCGGAAAGACGTGCTTACTGAGATGCACTGTTCTAGATACGCTATGCATCCTGCCTTCTCCAGCCGTTACCTATTGGAGAATGGAAATGGGAGAACATCGCAATGGATTTTGTTACAGCCTTACCTCGAAATAATAAAGGGCAAGATGCTATCTGGGTTATCATTGACAGACTCACCAAGTCTGCACACTTCTTGCCAATAAAGTTCACGGATACTCCCGCCAAACTTGCAGAACTATATGAAAGAGAAATCGTACGCCTTCATGGCATACCACTCACGATCGTCTCTGATCGAGACCCTCGCTTCACATCAAACTTTTGGAAAAGCTTCCAAACTAGAATGGGTTCAAAGATCACTATGAGCACAGCCTTCCACCCTCAGACTGATGGGCAGTCAGAACGGCTTATCCAAATCTTAGAAGACATGCTACGATGCTGCATTTTGGACTTTAATGACAGATGGGCAAAGTATTTACATCTAGCTGAGTTTGCATACAACAACAGCTACCAAACTAGTATCGACATGGCACCATACGAGGCTCTCTATGGTCGGCCTTGCAGATCTCCGGTATGCTGGTTAGATATGGCAGACCGACCGCAGTTGGGCCCTGAACTAGTTCAAGAGACTTCTGAGAAGATCACACTAGTAAAGGAACGACTTCGTGTTGCACAAAGTCGACAAAAGAGCTATGCTGACAAACGGCGACAGCCTCTGGAATTTGATAAGGGGGACTTTGTTTTTATACAAGTCCAGCCCACCCGAGGTGTCAAACGCTTCGGGATCAAAGGAAAGCTCTCCCCGCGGTATATCGGTCCATTTCCGATCATTGAACGTATTGGCAAACTTGCATATCGTCTGTCCCTTCCATCGTCCATGCCTAAGGTTCATGACGTTTTTCACGTATCTATGCTTCGCAAGTATCGTCCTGATCCTTCGCATATCATCCCTTTAGTCGAGGTTCGGGTTGAGGAAGGAAATACGTATCAAGAGAAAGCAATACAGATTTTAGATAGAAAAACTCACGACCTACGGAGACGTAGCATACCACTTGTGAAAGTGCTATGGGATCACCACGGCATAGAGGAAGCTACATGGGAACTAGAATCCACAATTAAACAGAAATACCCTGAATTGTTTTCTAGTACCACCTGACGATGTGATACATTGTATTATTTTCACTTATAAATACCAGGATGAAACATTGTTTACACTTATCTTCATACATTGTTTCACTTGAATAACTACGCAGATATCTGAAAATCATATCAATGGATATCGTGATGCACACACGCAATGACTCCTTAGCAACCTGCGGCTCCTTCGCACGCCATACCCCTCATCCATACTTGACTTGATTTCGAGGGCGAAATCCCTTTAAGGGGGGTAGAGTGTAATACCCTGTATTTCACAAAAAAAAAAAAAAAAAAAAAAATTACTATTTGAAATTTTTACTATTTGGGCAACGCCCGAACGTTCAGGCGCAGGCCAGAACGTTCAGGCGCGTGCCAGAACGTTCAGGCGCGTGACAGAACGTTCAGGCGCGTGACAGAACGTTCAGGCGCAATGCCAGAACGTTCAGGCGCATGCCAGAACGTTCGGGCGCATGCCAGAACGTTCGGGCGTTGCCCAAATAGTAAAAATTTCAAATAGTAATTTTTTTTTTTTTTTTTTTTTTTTTTTTTTTTGTGAAATACAGGGTATTACATATTGTATAGTAGAATCTCTTAGAATTAATTAGTCTCGATTGTATCCTTTATGTGTGCCTGTATTTGGGCAACATCTATAATGTTGAACTTATGAAAAATAAAAAAAAAAGATATTTTTACTTTTATCACAATCAATATCAATTTATTTTAGTTATCAGAAAAATAAAATTATTAGTCATACTTTATAATTTAAAACATTATTTTTATTAAAATATTTGATAAATAATAAAAAACGCAATGCACACAAACACACATGCTTATCATGTAGTATTGGGGAATCATCATCTAATTCAGTCAATTTCAACACCAACTAAGATTTGAAATTTACATAAGGTGAAAGTACAAACAATGCCAAGGGCACTATACCTCGAGTGACTGCTTCACATCCTTGTTATCTATATGACGAGGGGGGTTTAACTCCTTGTAATGATAATGTTTATTAAATATATAAAAGTGCAATTTTAAATGTTGTGCGTGCAAGTACCCTCTATCTTTGCTGGTGTTAGCCACTTGTTATCAGCCTAGATGTTTAAATCCGCCCTAATGGCCCATTAATATTTTTTCTTGCATTGTACTTTTGAATATATTATATAATTGATTGTAGGATTAATGCAAGACGTGAATAGGGAAGACAATAAATATTCATTCTTTAACTCATTGATTCACAAGAATATCGAGAAAATAGAAGAAATAATACTAAATCTCAAATTCTATTAAAATTGACTATAATAATGCATACAATAGCCTTAAATACACAAAACCTACGACATTACTTCTAAACTCAAATACTAAAAATAACAAAATTAACCATAAATATACATATATATCCTAAATCATATCTAGGAAGAAAGATATCGAGATGTACATTGCGTAGCAATAAACAAAATTAAAATCAAACTCTTTTATATCAAGTTCTACTCAAAACAAAACTTTCTTAAAATAGTAAATTATCAAAAATAGTAAATTTACTAAAATTAGTAAAATATCATAAAATAAGAAAACACTAAGATAGCGTTTGGCAAATCTAATATTAAAAAATAAGCTTTCTTTTCTTTAGCTCTATTTTAATAAGAGCTTATTTTAGTAGAGTTTATTTGAAATGTATTGTTTGATAATCAATGCTTTAACATCTAATTTTAGTTTTGAATTAGATTTAGAGCGTTTGGTAATTAACACTTTATTCTCTTATTAGAGGGGTATTTGACATCTTTTATCAAAACATTTTTTACTATTAAATTATCTATAATAAAAATATTAAAAAAATTAAATTAAACATTTCTCAAATATTATATTATTATAATTATATAAATAATTTAATTAATTAATTAATTATTTATTATTCACGGGACAACTACAAAACTAGATAAAATAAATAAGTTATTTTTAAAGATTATTTATAAATTTTCAAGTCATCAACCGTTTACTCACAAAATAATGTAAAAGTGTAAAAGATATATTTATTGCTCAAAAAACAAATGTTACTAATCAAAAAACAAAAATATAGTTATCAATGATGACATAGTTGGTTGACAATGTTATCTTTAACAATGGACATCTCCACATTATTTGTTTGAGCATTAATTCCTAAATTGCTCTCTTGATCTACTGAACCATAATCCAATTCAACATTATTATGCTCATATTGAGCAAGTAATTCATCTGAATGACTTCTTTTCTAATAAAGTTATGTACGACCATCGATGTGCACATGATACTTTGTTGTATTGAAAATGGATATGGAGCCATTTTTTGTAAAATTAGAAATCTAGCCTTAAATGTCACACCCCGCCCGAACGCGCCTAAACCGGCTGTACACTCGCGGACGGGGTACGCATTTGGAATAATAACAATGGTAACAACAGAGTGTGCAGCGAAAAATATAATATACAGTACAAATCTGATTTCATTTAATTCAGAATATAATTTGCACATAAAATGGTCAAGGGAACATACTCTCCAAAATCATCAATGAATAATACAAAGGGTACAAAATGTGGGCCCCATAAACCTGCACCCAGTCCACCCTAATTTCCTGTGAAAAATTGGATAATAATGGAGTGAGCTTAACGCGCTCAGTGGGTAAAATAGTTCGTGAGTATAACAATTAATAAAGCATACTTCAATATCAAATATCTTAAATACACATGAGAGCATCATAATCAATCAATATGTGTGTATGCATGACACTGTCTCGTAATGGTTTGATGAACGTACATCGCTTGAGTTCACGTACAGATGTCCTTACCCAGGCGTAGCCAGGTTCTCACTGTACGTCCCTCCTCAGGAACGATGCTCCGGATTCACGTACTGATTTCCCTCCCCAGGCGTAGCCGGGTTCTCATTGTACGTCCCTCTCCAGATAAATATAATGAATAGCGAGCAATGCTGCTAACTATTCTATGAATCATAAACCACATACGTCCCTAGGTGGTGATATGTATGATGCCAATGCATGAACTTGTCTAGTCTACTGGTCTGGTTTTTTTTTGACATTTAGACTGACTTTGGCATCGTCTAGTGATCCTTATCAAAGTTAGTATCACGACGTGCAAGGTTAGGACATTCAATATTACTTGTATAAGCTGATAGCTTTCAATAAGACCAATTAGATCAGTCCCCAGTTGAGAGGTGAGACACAAAGTCTGCTTAAATATCAATCGCCTATAGCAACCCCCTGCCTTCCGTTCACTATTTAAAGTTACTGAGGACAAGACCGAGTCTAGTTGAGCCAGATTGACCACAAATCCGACATTATAACAGTGTAATACGTGAATTCCAAAATATACAGGCATAAGCGCGACAGTATAAACGTTATATGACATAATGCAGTGTAAATGAACAGTAAATATAATAATAACTGAATGTAAACTTTAATAAAAGTTATAAAGCACGCAAACCTATGTTTCGTTCCCCACCTTCAGATAAGAACTTTTTTTTTTTTTTTTTTTTTTTTCAGATCTGGCGCTTTCCTCCGGACATAACTTCGTTGTACCGCACCGAGAGTCTCGAACAGAGAGTCTCAAAAGACTAAAAACTCAGAATGAGTGGAAAGAGGAGGAAAAATCACTAGAGAAGGTGATTTGGTGTGAGAAAATGAGGAGGAGAAGGCTCCTTATATAGAAAAATTGGCGCCAGAATGTTTAGGCGGGCGCCCGAACATTCGGGAGGGCTGCCCGAACAAATTTTTTTATTTATTTGTGAAATACAGGGTATTACACTCTACCCCCCTTAAAGGGATTTCGCCCTCGAAATCAATTCAAGTAGTTATGATGGTTATCTGCTTGAGATTCACTGCAGACGTCATCTTTTGCGAGTTCAGGGTAGTGCTTGTATGGTCCCTGAATAGCACTGTTGTCGGTGGAATCCTCATCATCATAAAACTATGGAGAGCAAATGGAATCAGACTCGTCCTCTGAAGATTCCAACCTTTGCATAACAGATGGTGGTGGAGGGCGCTGGTTACATCGTTTGAGGGGAGGTAGGTTGAGCGGTGGAATACTTTTTCGTGTTGTTGTTCGAATTCGGCCGTTTGACAATTTTGGTAGAAGGTCCTGTCAAGATGAGGGCACGGGATTGTTACGAAAAAGCCTCTGGCGATAAGGATCTCTGTCTATGTGGTGATGGAGTTGGTGATGCAAAGTAGTTGTGACTTGACTCTGTTTCTTGAGAAGTAGCCACAGGTTGCCAAGGAGGCCACCGCGTGTGTGCATTACTATATCCATTGATATTATTTTCAGACATCTACGTAGTTATTCAAGTGAAACAATGTATTAAGATATGTGTAAACAAAGTTCCATCATTTTATTGATAAGTGAAAATAGTACAATATATCACATCATCAGTTGGTACTAGAAAACAATTCAGGGTATTTCTGTTTAATTGTTTCTTCTAGTTCCCTTGTTGCTTCCTCTACGCCGTGGTGATCCCAGAGCACTTTCACAAGTGGTATGCTACGTCGCCGTAGTTCTTGAGTTTTTCTATCTAAAATTTGTATCGCTCTCTCTTGATACTTATTTCCTTCCTCAACCCGAACCTCGACTAAAGGGATGATATGCGAAGGATCAGGACGATACTTGCGAAGCATAGATACGTGAAAAATGTCATGAACCTTAGGCATGGACGATGGAAGGGACAGATGATAAGCAAGTTTTCCAATACGTTCAATGATCTGAAATGGTCCGATATACCGCGGGGAGAGCTTTCCTTTGATCCCAAAGCGTTTGACACCTCTTGTGGGCTGGACTTTTAAAAAAACAAAGTCCCCCTTATCAAACTCTAGAGGCTGCCTCCGCTTATCAGCATAGCTCTTCCATCGACTTTGCGCAACACGAAGTCTTTCCTTTACTAGTGTGATCTTCTCAGAAGTCTCTTGAACTAGTTCAGGGCCAAACTGCGATCGATCTGCCATATCTAACCAACATACCGGAGATCTGCAGGGCCGACCATAGAGAGCCTCGTATGGTGCCATGCCGATACTAGTTTGGTAGCTGTTGTTGTATGCAAACTCAGCTAAATGTAAATACTTGGCCCATCCGTCATTAGAGTCCAAAATGCAACACCGTAACATGTCTTCTAAGATTTGGATAAGCCGCTCTGACTGCCCATCAGTCTGAGGGTGGAAGGCTGTGCTCATAGTGATCTTAGAACCCATTCTACTCTAGAAGCTTTTCTAAAAGTTTGATGTGAATCGAGGGTATCGATCAGAGACGATCGTGAGTGGTATGCCATGAAGGCGTACGATCTCTCTTTCATATAGTTCTGCAAGTCTGGCGGGGTTATCCATGAACTTTATTTGCAAGAAGTGTGCAGACTTTGTAAGTCTGTCAATGATAACCTAGATAGCATCTTGCCCTTTATTATTTTGAGGCAAGGCCGTAATAAAATCCATTGCGATGTTCTCCCACTTCCATTCTCCAATAGGTAACGACTGGAGAAGTCCAGAGGGAAGTCTTCGTTCTGTCTTAACTTTCTGGCAAACGAGACATCGAGCAACGAAGTCTTCAATTGCCTTCTTCATTCCAGAAAACCAGAATTGTCGCTTGACATCCTTGTACATCTTGTCACCCCCAGGATGCATAGCGAACCTCGAACAGTGCATCTTAGTGAGCACTTCTTTTCGAACCTCAGGATCGTTCGGTTGATAGAGACGTTTTTTTTATAGAAAACGGCCCCGTCTTCTGAGACCGACCAGTGAGGAAGGTCCTGTCCGCTGAGTAGAAGTTATCGTTTATTCATTAACATAGGGTCATTGGCTTGAGCAGCTAAAATCTTTCGAACTAGCTCAGAGTTGGCTGATAATTGAGAGAGTCGTGATTTTGTTCCCTCTTCGATCAATTATAGGTTAAAGTTTTCCATCTCTGTAGCCAACTTTCCCATTTCAAAGTTAAGAGTGCAAGCAACGTACGATTTTCTACTCAGGGCATCAGCCACAACATTGGCTTTTCCGGGATGGTACTGGAGTTGAAAGTCATAATCTTTCAAGAATTCCAACCATCGTTTTTGGCGAAGGTTTAGGTCTATCTGAGTGTATATGTACTAAAACTCTAGTGATCTGAAAAGACCTCGAACCGTTCACCGTATAGGTAATGACGCCATAATTTCAGTGCAAATACGACAGCTGCAAGTTCTAACTCATGTGTTGGGTAATTACCCTCATGAATCTTCAGTTGCCTCGAGGCATATGCAACAACTTGGCCTTCTTGCATTAGTACGACACCTAAGCCTTGGAGAGAGGCATCGGTGTATAATGAAAATCCAATTGCATTTCTTGGAGTGATAAGTACAGGTGTCGTCATGAGACGTTTCTTCAATTCCTAAAATGATGCTTCACAAGCGGGATTCTAGATGAATCGCACGTCTTTTCGAGTGAGCTTGGTCATAAGTTCAACAATCTTTGAGAAGTCCTTGATGAAGCGTCTGTAATAGCCAGCCAAACCAAGAAAACTCATAATCTGAGTAACAGTGGTAGGCTGCTTCCAGTTTAAAACTGCTTCAACCTCAGAAGGATCTACTTCAATGCCATTGCCTGAAATCACATGGCCTAGGAATTGAACTCGCTTCGCCGGAACTCGCATTTACTCAACTTTGCATACAGTTGGTGGCTTCTCAAGGTCTGGAGGACTATCTTCAAATGTATCTTATGGTCTTCCTCGGTTGAGGAATATATCAAGATGTCGTCCACAAAAACTACCACAAATCGGTCTAAGTATAACCTGAAGATGTGATTCATCAAATCCATGAATGCCACATGTGCATTTGTTAGACCGAACGACATGACTAAGAACTCGTAGTGACCGTACCGAGTTCTGAATGCCGTCTTGGTAATGTCCGACTCTCGGATCCAGAGTTGGTGATAATCGGACCGTAAATCAATCTTAGAGAAGTATTTGGCATCTCTAAGTTGGTCGAACAAGTCATCGATCCTGGGCAACAGATATCTGTTCTTGATGGTGACGTTATTCAACTTGCGATAATCGATGCAGAGTAGTAACGAACCATCCTTTTTACGAACAAATAGAACTGGTGTGCCCCAGGGTGATGAACTCGTTCTGATGAAGCCATTACTCTCTAATTCCTTCAGTTGTTTGTCTAATTCGACCAGCTCGACATTTGACATTCTGTATGGTGGAATTGAGATAGGCCCTGTCCCAGTTATGAGGTTGATTTCAAAATCGAATGCTCGAACAGGCGGTAGACCAGGAAGGTCATTAGAAAAACTGTTAGGAATTCTAATATTACAGGGACATCGTGTACTTCGAGAGGGTACAGTGCTGGTGATTCATTTTCTTCACGAAGGGATAGAGCTCGAAGTTGTGCCTTGAGAAGTGCAACTGTTGATTTGTGTATCCATTTCCTTGTTCCCTGAATCTTGACAAACTCTTCTATAGGCAAGGTTAATTGAACTTGCTTCTTCATACATTCGATCTTTGCGTTCAGTGGTGCTAGCCAGTCCATGCCGAGGATGATGTTGAAGTCTTCAATATCCATCACAAAAAGATCTGCATATATTATATGTTCTGACATTCGAAGTTCACATCGAGAACACTGCAAATTCAAGGCAGTACTAGATCCGAACAGTGATGTGACATGGAGTGTGATGTTTGTGGGTTCAGGATGCATGCCTAAATGTCTTACCAATGCCGACGATATAAAAGAATGCATAGCACCTGAATCAAACAAAACATGCCCTATTGTATTGAACAAAGGAAAGGTACCTTCAACTACATTGTTGTCTGGGATGGGTTGTTGAGCGATGGCAAATGCTCTACCCTGATTCCGTTGACCCTGGTTCTGCTGGTTCTGCCTGGGTTGGGCATTAGCAGCAGGTGGTGCTTGTTGGATTGGCATAACAAGAATAGATTGCTGAAGATGCGGACAAAGATATTTTACATGGCCCTTCTGGCCGCAGTTGAAACACGTCGGCTGATACTGCAGATGGTTCTGTTGGCCATGCTTATTGTTCTGCTGGCTATGCTGATTGTGGTGTCGACCACAACCTCTGCCATTGCGGTTTCTACGACCACCCTTTCCATAACGACCTCCGCGGCCATGATTACGAAAACCCTATTGGTTAGGGTTAGAAGGTTCAGCCGCAGGTGTTGTGGCCTCATTCTTTGAAACAGGGGCTGGGAGGGCTGGATTTTGATTGTAGTAGGGCTTCTTCTTGTTGCCTTGTTGCGAGCCCTGTTGGGAAAATGTTGCAGGCCGTTTTCCCTTATTCATTCTCTGCTCCTGTATGATCTTATCTTGTTCAAAGCTCATGGCCTTGTCAACAACCTCCTTTTAAATCTTGAGATCTAAGATCGGCAAGGCTTGTCGAATATCATGACGATGGCCATTATAAAATTTCTCAGTCTTATCTTGCTCTGTTGAGATGGTGAAGAGAGAGTAGACCGATAGTTCTTTGAACTTCCCAGCATATTCCCTGACGGTCATGCTGCCTTGGTATAACTTAGCAAATTCCTAGCGCTTCTGTCTCTTCACAGCGCCGGGAAAATACTCATCAATAAACATTGACTCAAACTCGTGCTGTCGTAGGAGGCGGTGGTTCCTGAATCTCAGGAGGTGCCTCCACTGCTGGACGGACAGTACGTGGCCTTCCTCTCTTCTTGGTTTGCATTTTCTCACTGGCAAGGAGAAAATAAAACCAAGATTTAGGAACTGTAGCCAAGTATAATGTTATAGTATGCTCAACAACAATTTCGAGAGTATTGCAATAATAAAATCACCTATTTTTCTAAGTATAGTGTAAGGTTTTTGTTGAGGAATCAAAGAATTTTATGTGCCTCGTAAGTTTGGCCATGGTGGAAAAACAAGGTTAGTATGTTTACATAATAAGTATAAAACTTTGCAAGTATTTAAAATGATTTGGTTATGGTTTTTTTGTGAACATACATATATATTTCATTGAAAATCCATACGAGTCATAAGAATTCTTAAGATTTACCTCGGTAAATATCCTGATCTAACGTTCTATCGCAATCTTATGCATTCAAACTCTTACTCTTAGTCTTTTCGATTATTATCCAAGTTCATGTGTCCCACACCACATGACTTTGGTAATAAGGGTGTTAACCAAGTTAAGTTGTATGAACACGGTCTCTAAAAACATCGGCTAAATAGTTGTTTACCAATAGTATCTTCCAAGTTTACTCGTCCCATACCGTGTAAACTTAGTGATAATGTTAGTAATGCAACTTTCTCCAAATGTTTCTTTTCACACAAGGCCATGGGTTTTCTTACTTCCACATTTTATTTAGTATCTTCCAATTTTGTTGTGTCCCATACCAATCCAAAGTTAGTGATACAAAAGAAAGAATGGTTGTAAGTCGGCCCACCAAAAATAGTCTTAAACAAAACATTTCATTCATATATAAAAGAAAAGTTTACAATGCCAGTAATCAATCTTGATTTTCTTGCCTACTACCGCTCCTTCTAGATCTCCTGCTAGGTACAGAACGACTACTAACAGAAGGTTGAGAGTTTTCTCGCTCTGCTTCGGAGTTTTGCATACGTGTTAATATATTATTTTGAGTCTCTCTCATTTCAGCAATATTGGATGCCATTTCATTTAACCGTTCAAATGGGTTAGTCGATTGTCCCATCGGTGGTTGATGGGTCGATTGTCCCATAGGTGGAGGGTAGGCCATAGGCATTGGGGGAAAGTATTGGTTGTACGGGTGACTCATAGGTGAAAGGTAATTGTTTTGATTGTATGGGGATCCCCTAACTGGAACCCCTTGGATATTTGGATTTGTTTAAGGTGAAAAGTTTTGAAACAATGGGCTCATTGGGATGTTTTGTCCTCCAAAATTTGGTGCCGCCCAATACTGTTGTTGTTGGTTCATAGTAACTTGTGGAACTGGCTGATACTGTACCTCATGAGTTGGAAACCTTTGGTACGAAGTGTTGCCTTGAGTTGGCACGTTCCAGGTTGGTGGATTTGCTTGAGTATTTTGTCTATCTTGAGGTTGATTTAGGGTGGCAAATAACTCTTCCTCAGTGAATAGTCGATCGGTTGGATCACTATTCGGGGCTGGGTTTGATGTAGGATTCTGATTTGGCTCATTATTCGGTACTTCCCTGACAAGAATCATGCGTCGACTTTTTCAAAGATTACGTCCATGTTCGTCTCTCATTCTTTCGGCATTTCCTATCGTCGTGCCGAATGTTTCCTCGTCAGTTACCCCTCCCCTCGTGACATATATCTTGAAGATAGAAGATGTTGTAACTGGCTCAATGATTTGCTTCGAAGTCCCATCAAAAGTGTTGATGTTTGCTTCGTATAACATCCTCATGATCAAGACTCCGTAACCGAGGAATTCCTTTCTCAAAGGGTTTCGAATCGCCCTCAACATTTGTTGGATGATGATGTGTGGTAGGGAGACCTTTATTTTCTTCTCTATGCAATACAACACAAGAAGTTGGGCCCTTGACATAGTGCCTCTAGTCCCTCTTTCTGGCAAGATGTTGCCGTATACAATCTTTCCAAGGTCGACAAGAGATGGCTTGAGATGATTGTTTGGGAGGTTGGTGTACGTCGATTGAGTGTATGACTCCTTAGTAAGGGAATTGAATAATTGTTCATTAGACTTCGCGATCTCTGTAATTGTCTGGGGTTCATGTGGATCAATAATTCTCTCCTCAATCGGAATCTCCATAAGTCGAGCAATAATCTCGATGTTAATAGGAATTTTTATTCTCATGACTGTTGTCTCCAAAACAGGGTTGATCCCCTCTTCTTGAAGTCTCACGCAATTTATGGCTTCGTAGAAAGATCTCACCAAGCTGTAAGAGACGTGACCCTCAACTTTTGTTATGTTCAACCAACCCAAAGTTGTGAGTTTGTCGTGAAGGATTGGGCGGAGGCGGAGATCTCTATTGTCAATGCACCTCATAGTCATAACCTCCCTCTTGAACAATTCCTTGAGTCTAGTGGGAATTGGTTCCCTACTACTGGAAGTTGCTCCTTCACTTGAGGTCATTCTTTTGCTGAAAGGAAAATAAATTTGTGAAAGACACAAAATAAATTCCTAACATTTTTAAGATTTATTCTTTGTCTTTTAGACAATATTTTCTATTTTTCTCTTGATGTTTATGCCATCATGAAATCAAAATTCTTCATTAGTAATATGATGTATATATATCGTATTCATATATGAATGCATAGATATATATATTTAATCATAACTATATATATATGTCAATTATATATAGTTTGATTTAAATATACATATATTCATGATTTATTAAAAACTATATGTATAGTTATGATTGAATATATATATATCTATAACTATATATAATTGACATATATATAGTTCTAGAGATATATATATATCTAATAAATTTTTTTTCATCTAAAACTTTTCATTAGTAACATGGTATATATATATATATCTCCTTTAGGCATAGATATATAGATATATATATTTAATCATAATCATATATATAGTTTTCATAAATCATAACCATATATATAAATCTAAATTATATAAAACTATATAGTTTTCTTAGATATATATTTAATACAATCTTAACTATATATAATTCATATATATATATATATATATATATATATATATATATATATATATATAGTTCTAAAGATATATATATCTAATGAAAATTTTCTTTCCCTAATTTGGTGGACTTTGGCGGGCCGTGGACCGTACGCTCTGATACCATTAAATGTCACACCCCGCCCGGACGCGCCTAAATAGGCGGTACACTCGCAGACGGGGTGCGCATTTGGAATAATAACAATGGTAACAACAGAGTGCGCAGCAAAAAATATAATATACAGTACAAATTTGATTTCATTTAATTCAGAATATAATTTGTACATGAAATAGTCAAAGGAACATACTCCCCAAAATTCCCAATAAATAATACAAAGGGTACAAAATGTGGGCCCCATAAACCTGCACCCAGCCCACCCTAATTTCCTGTGAAAAATTAGATAATAACGGAGTGAGCTTAACGCGCTCAATGGGTAAAATAGTTGTTCAATAGGCACATGTTCAAATGAATATGGCTTTATAATTTTACCTGCAAATTTAACATTGCTATCAATACTGAACGAAAATGTCGATGTATCGTCTCACTTGAATGTTGAAATCTATCTTGCAATAATCTATTCCTTGCATTATGACCTATAGTCATTAGGAAAATGTCAATTTGTTCCTCAACACTCATGTACCTACTATCTTTTAGCCATTATTTGTCTTTAAATAACATAAATAGACGAAAAAAAATATGTTTCTCCTTCCAAAATAATTCTAAACATATTCTAGGATGATCGTCCATTAAATCACACATAAATTTACGTCAAGATACTCTCGAAACTCTACAAGGTAGTCGTGCTATTGCACAACTTTGTCGTTTACGACCCCTTATATATAAATATCTTTTTTCTGTTCAATGGTGCTGAAATAAAAAAGAAAAAAAATGTTAAACAAACAAATATGTAAGAACTTACAACAAAATCAACATAAGTCTATTTGTTAAAATTAAATAATTAAATAATCAAATTATTCATTGTAATTGATCTACAAGATGAAAAACTAAATTATTTCAATACAAAATCTCATGTCTAGAAAAAATAAAATAAAAAGACATCCGAGCACACTAATGATTAGATTTTTTTTTCCAATATGAGAGATTATAGAATTAGGATCCGAGTCATTGGGTCATCTTCTTATAACATCTACAATTCTCTGAATTCTAACTTCGTGAAACTTGTGAGAGCAAACACATATAATTGGCTTTGATGAGGTATTTCTGTCATCTTTTTCAAAGATGTAACACATTCAACCATGGTTGACACTATTTTTGTTGCACTTTCTTCAGACAATATTTGAGAAAAAAAGCGTTCCAGTCCCTTTTCAATCACATTATCAGTATTATTTTTTCCTTTGAATGGTTGAGGACGTTTACGTCTAATCTCTAACATACAATTATCGAACTCTTCTTTCTCGTCAGGATTCTCAATTTTTACAATTTTTAGATTTTGAGTTGCATCTTGTGGATTAGGTAAATGTCTCTCATCGTCTGTATCGAGGTCTACATAACTTTCACTTGACATAATATCATTCAGAATAGACCCATTAGCATGATATGCAGATTTACCTAAAGCTGAACCCTTCTGAATAGTATATCTAACTCAGAAGCAAATAACAATGGTTGGGTTCTAAAATTTTTTGCATGTAGATTTGCCTTTACTAAAAAATAAACTATTATGAACAATCTAAAATACTTATTACTATTTATATATAAAAAAATTAAAAAAAATTACCTTAATATATTCGTCCCACCAATCATTGTCCATGATACCTCGTTGATCAATTTCATCTCGACCAATCCCTGTTTGAGAAATCATTTGTTCCAAGCAACCCAATTTTTTTCAGTAAATCCCATTGCTTTTTTAATTGCTGCTGATTGTACTTTAACCATGTTTTTTTGTTGAATTCATCTAACACATTATTCCATCCCTTTCTGTTAAAATTTGCAATGAATCTTCCACCCAATTGAATTTATTCAATACAGATATCAATAAATATCTTTTTAGTGGCGTTATTCCACTCAGCCCTAATTGATCTCTTCTCGTCATCTTTCTCTCTTATATTTGTCATGTTTTCCTCGTGAGTATTCATTTTTCTTATAAAAAAATTGGCACAAGAATCATATGTATAAATAAATAATGCCCAAAGATAAATAAATAATAACATTCAATGAATAGCATCCAAATAAACAAATTATGTACAAGAATAAAAAATAAAAAAAGAAGCAAACAATGCATAAAAAACATAAACAAATAATAGCATACAATAAACATAAATAAACAAAAAAATACAAATAAACTTTTTTTTTCAAAGTACAATAATTAAAAAAATTTTACATAGTGAAGTTCTCTCTCTGCAGAAAGGCAGAGAGGAGTCCCCTCTCTGCGCAGAGAGAAGTCCTTTCTGCTACAGAGAGGAGAGGTACTTTTTCTGCATGCTGAAGAGAGCGCTTCCTCTTTGCAGCGTGCATAGAGGAAGCGTTGTCCGCAGTGCACGACAACTGTGCTGCCTCTCCTCTCTACTGCAGAATCTGTCGCGTGCGAGAAATCTTTATTATTATTTTTTTTTTGGGAATTAAAAATTTTACCTTCAATTTGTGCAATGACGGTGGGAAAGAAGAGCGAATGAGACACAGAGAGGAGGGAAGAGTTTAGAAGAGAAGAGAGTCATCGGAGAAAAGGGAAAGAGTTTAGAAAAGAAGAAAATTGTTGGGAGGAGGGCAATTTGAGATTTTTGAAAAAAAAATTACGTTTTTTTTTACGACTCTTCCTCTACCCGCAATAGAGGTTTAGCTAAAAAAAACAAAGCCAATTTTTTTTGCTTTTTAAATAGAGATTTAACCTCTAATTTTGCTAAACATCTATTTCTTTTAGAAGTTTTAAAATTCTAACCAAACACTATATTTTTACAAAACTCTATTTGAATAAGAGATTTAGCAAAATATAGGTTTGAAATAGGTTTTCACAAACTCCAACTTTTATCATAGTATATTAAACACTAATTTGAGATATCACGTATGTAACATTTTCAATCTAGAAAAGGACAAAAAAAGGGACACGATTGACATTATGAGAAAAGTCTACAGATAAAAATGAAAAAGGACATAGTAGGTATTATTTAAAAAGAATTTTCTCGAGAAATGATATAATTGATATTTCTTGAAAAGAATCTTCTTGAGAACGTTCTCGAGCAAAGGACGAGACAATAAATAAATAAAAAGTCCAAGGGCATTTTGGAAAAGTGTCAAAAATCTCATCCTATAAATAAAGGGATCATTTTCAAATTTCATTCAAACTTTTCAAAACTCTTCTCTTTTAAGATTTTCAATATTTTCAGGAAAAGTTCAAGAAATTGTTGTTTTACTACGTATTTTAAGGTGGGGAGAAATCTATGGTTTGTGCATTCTAGTCTTTTTATTAAAAGTTTATATTCATACTATGGTTATGCACGCGACTTTACTTTTATTAGTGAAATGTTATTTGTGTTGGAAGTTGGCCTTTGCGGAATGCTAGACACAAGTTATTTGGGATTGGAAGCTGACCCTTGCTGGATTGCTAAATGCAGCTTATTTGGGTTGGAAGTTGGCCATTGCAGAATGCTAGTCGCAACTTATTTGGGTTGGAAGTTGACCATCGCAGGATTGCTAAATGCAACTTATTATTTCAAATTTCATAAACATATGCATATGTGTGCAATTGTTGTTGTTATATTGTGTATATTCCTGTTTGAATATTTATTTTGATGATTTCGCTAAAGTGTCGAAACCCGCTAGGGGACCCACTGGGCATAAGCTCACCCTTTAAATTTTATCTCCAGGAAATTAATGTATGAAAGAGAAGATGAGGAATGGATGAAAGAAAGGTGGAAAGTAAGCAATAAAGAATGTATATTTGTGGATATACTCACATAAGCCGACTGTATATGTATAAATGTTGAAATGTGTTCGCCACTAGTGTGTTAGTTTTAGTTAAAACAAGTAAAACTTATAGCATATGTGTACTATAGAAAATAAGTCATATAATAAAATAAAGTTTGTTTTGTAGTACAACAGTTGTAACATGAAAATTTCTTTGGTTGTTATTTACCATAAAATCCCCAATTGAACGGATTTTAAAATTAGAAAATTTTTGGGGTGGGACAACGTATGGTATTAGAACTGTAAATTTTGGGCTCACGATATAATTGAGTAAATAGAAAAAGTCTACAAAAGGTAAAGAAGAGAGTTGGAAAAAATGTAAGAAAAGTGATAAAACAAATTTTGGTGTTTATTTCTATAATTTTGATGGATTTTGGTAAAAAATGAAAAGAAGAATGTATCAATTTGAAAAAGAAAATTTGAGAAGGAAATTAGGAAAAAAAAAGGGGGAGAGTACCGTTAATGAAAATAGGCAAAAGGTAGAAAACTAAGTGAAGATGATAAAAGACAATTAGGTTAAGAAAAAGTGAAATTTGAAAAGCATGGAGAAGAGTGATGCTGAAATTGTTGCTGCCGTTGTACATGAAGAAGAAGGCTCTGGAGAAGAGATATTGGGGAAATGAGATAAAAAAAAAAAAAAAAAATATGGTATGAATCTGACCAAAAGGTCGGACTACGACGGGGCCACCGGCCAAAGCCTGGGTTAAAAAAAAAAAAGAAAAAGAAAAAAAATCAGTGACGTGCCAGGTGCCCAGCACGGGCTGGGCAAATCCAGCCAAATGGCTGGGTTTAAATCCAACCATGTGGTTGGGTAAATATTACCCAGCCATTGTAGCTGGGTAATGATTACTTATAAAAAAAAAAGAAAAAAGAAAAAAGAAAACATACAAACAATATATTTATGTTTCCACACTATATATAAGTCAAAATAAAATAAGTAAAAACAATGGTCAATTATATGGTTATAAATAAAGCTATGGTTGACGATAAATGCAAAAGATTCCTCCAACATACTAATATTAATATTATACATTTTTTTCCTTACATCTTTGATATAAGTAATATATATATATATATATATATATATATATATATTATGCATAGTATATTAATAGACCTATGCATAAGCATATATACATATGCATATATTTTACTTTACCATAGAATTACATATATATGCTATAAATGCATATATACGCTTTCAAAGTAAAACGGAAAAAGTAAAACTTTTGAAGTATTATTATTATGATTCTTGAATTGCTTTCAAGACATAATAATAGTAATATATACATTTTATAATTAATTGTAAAGATTAGTATTATATCCCTTGAAATTTATTGGTAGGAAGTAAGATATCAAATGATGGGAATTGGAAGAATAAAAACAAAAAAAAAAAGTGAATTTTTGGAGATAAGTTAGGAGCTGTCAAATTTCCCTAGGAAATTGGTTGAGGTGACACTCTTCAAATACATTAAAAGATAAAGAAGGATTACGTTCCATACTCTTATTATAATTTGAAGGGTATTGAAGAAGAAAATAATGTGATAACATCATATTTGGATCCACAGAGAGTAAGTCAACGGAGAAGACATTAGAAAAATTTAGACTTGTATTAGCTTTTGTAATGTCTGTATTAACAAATACTATTTATTTAAACTTTCCTTGTGTGCATGAGACCATGTTTGATGGGGCGGTGACGAATCATAAGTTTTAATTATGAGCATACTTGGGGTGGTATGGGACATCTCAGGTATGACTTGTAATGAGTGAGGAGAAATCATCCCATGGCCATGTTTAGAAATTATGAAAAAAGCTAGTTGATAATTTTTATCCTTAAATTCGAACGGTATGGGACGTACGAATTTAATAGATAACTGTTATCCGCTTGATATTTCCATCAATTGCGATGTTTGTTTGAAAAACTATAATTCACACCGCGATAACTTAGAAACAACTTGACCATAACATCGGTACCAATTCACTGAATATAGTGTGTTTTTACAAACAACTTTATGTAGTTTTGCAAATAAACTTTGAACTCATATATATACAGTCTTGTGAAACAAATCAACTGAGATTTAACTATTTTGAAACCTATATTCAGCAAATGAAACCGATAAACCCCATGCCTTAACCCTAGAAGCTAGGTGAGAAACCTAATAATCTAACTAGGAAACTAAAATAACTCTTATTTGTACCGCAGTATGCCGGTACAAATGCGACGCCAAGCTACCAACGACTCATTCCAAGCTTCGAGGAGTGAGCTACCTGGGGATGCGAGGCCATCCAGAATAGAGACCCATTCATAGAAGACGAGATTACACTAGGTGGAGCACCCACAACCAATCCACCACCATCAGAGATGGGCAATGGGTCATCGGTACCACCGCTAACCGAAGTCAATGTGTTGCGACTCAACCATTTCATGCAAATGCAGGAAGAGTAGAAGATGATTATCAAACCAAACAAATAACAAAGTTTAAAAGATTGCAACCGTTGACTTTTGAAGGAAAACCAGATGCGGAAACCACTCAAAAGTGGCTAGATGAAACTCAAAAAGCCTTTGAAGCTATGGGGGTTCCGGATGAGAGAAAGATTCCGCTTGCTGCATATCAATTGGTGGGAATTGCGCACAGTTGGTAGAAAATGATTTAAGGAAGATTCGACATTAGATGTGGCTAAAATGACATGGCCAAAATTTGAAGCCGTGATTATTGAGGAATACTTTCCCAAAGCCACGAAAAGGCAGAAGCGGTTAGAATTTTCCAAGTTGTACCAAGGACAACTGACGGTGCAGGAATATTCAGCAAAATTTATAGAATTGTTAGTATTTTCTCTTTCAACAGTGGAAAATGAGAGAGATAAAGCTAAAAAATTCTATAATGGACTTAGGCCTGAATTAAAGCTAGCCTTGTCCATTTTAGAAGTAGAAAATTATAGGGAAGTTGTAAACCGAGCCATGCAGTTCGAGTAGGAAAGGCAGCAACAGGAACAGAGAAGAATGAAAGGGAAATGACCTGTTACCTTCCAAGGATTTGAAAACTCAAGGAAATTCCAAATGGAAGGAACAGACGAAAAGTCAGACTATGGCTGAATCCAAGTTTAAGCCACAAGAATTAGGTTAAGAAAATCAGAATCAAAATCAAGTGAACCCGAGAAACAAAATGGAAAGACAAGGATTTAATCCAGAAAATGGAATCCCTAAAGGAAACCAGGGAGCAAAACCAAACCTTGGACAGCAGCAGGAGATGAGAACATGTTACCAATGTGGAAGAACGGGTCACATTGCAATAAATTGTCGTCAACCTCGAACAACAGTTTAGACAAATCAGTATAATGTGCCAAGGCAGCAAAATCAAGGCAAAACATTTGCTGCCACGACACATGAGCAAATTGACACTATTGTGGTTGAAGGTAAATTTCCTTTATTTAACTTCAAAGTTTGAGTATTGTTTCATAGGGATCCACCCATTCATTCATTACTCCTTCCATAGTACAACGGTTAGGATTAAAGGTCGAACCTTTGAATCCTAAAATGATGGTAACCACACTAGTGGGGGCAAGAGTAGAAATCACACAGTTATGCTTCAAATGTGAACTTAGAATGAGTGATGAACCTTTCGTAGTGAACCCTTTAGTTCTGAACATTGAAGACTTTGATATAATCTTATGAATGGAGATAACCGATAAAATAGAATAGGACCGAGGTTTGAGATAATTAAGGAAACAAGTGAAATGATTCAGTTATTCAAGGAAAAACTATGTATAACTCAAAGCCGGCATAAAAGCTATGCGGACTAACACAAGCACCCTTTGGAGTTTCAAGCCGAAGATATGGTATTCATAAAGGTACAACTCATCAAAGGAGTCCATCGATTTGGAACAAAAGGGAAATTATCTCCAAGATTTATAGGCCCTTTGACATTAAACAAAGGATTGGAGTGGTCGCGCAACAATTAAATTTGACAATGGCAAGACTACATGATGTGTCCCACGTCTCCATACTGCAAAAATATTATCCTGATCCTTCTCAAGTTGTCTCCTAGACAAATGTCTAGATTGAGGAAGGGAGTAAGTACCAAGAAAGACCAATACAATTTTTGGATGCAAAGACTCAGCAGAGAAACTATTTCACTTGTAAAAGTATTATGGAAGCATCAAGGAATAGAAAAGGCCACGTGATAACTGGAAAATGAAATAAAACATAGATATCCAGAATTGTTTATTAGTAACACTGAAAATGAAACTCTGTAATTATCAGGCTTATAATTATGTTTCATTTTGACGTGTGAAAATGTACATATTTCTATTGCAATAGAAATACTTGGATAATCATATGTTTTTTTGCATTTTTCAGATGAACCCAAATGAGAATATGCCTTACCAATACAATTGAAATGAAATTTACCTACTGCCTCCAGACCAAGAAAGGCAACCAAAGATTGAAACCCTAGAACCGATACAAGAATAAGAACCATATTATCCATATTATTACAAAAGTGAAACTTCATAACTATTCTCCACTTTTCCTTTCTTTGTGCCACAATCTTTCGAATTGCATTTACCTGAAATATTGGCCACACCTAACCAAAGCCCAACACCAGCACCTCTCGAAGTAGCCACTGAAGCTCCACCATTACGACAGTATCAACGAAGAAAGCCTAAGTTAGTCATCCCTATAAAACCATACCCATTTAATCAGCCTCTCAGAAACTATGACCATCCATATGACTCGACACAACAACACCACCTAGGCATTCCTCGTTGCATGGAAACTTTACGCAATAATTCTTACAAGATCCTAGTCCTTCTGTTAACCAACCCTATAACTATCAACTAGAACTAGACTGTATCTCGGCTGAAAGTGGAATATATGAAACACCGCGACCATGGCAGCCACCACCAGTCAAAACAAAAGAAGTTGTGGAAGATAATACCTTGTTGCTTCTGCAACAAGATTATGATGGTGAACCATCTGTGGGTAAGATATTTCCATGAATATTATATTCAAGATTTTGCAGACAACTATAATTGCTATGAAACAAATTTTGAGGACAAAATTCATTAAGCTGGGAAAGTTGTAACATTTTCAATCCAGAAGAGGACAAAAAAGGGACACGATTGACATTATGAGAAAAGTCTACGGATAAAAAATGAAAAAGGACATAGTTAGTATTATTTGAAAAGAATTTCCTAGAGATATATCTCGAGAAAGGATATAATAGGTATTTCTTGAAAAAATCTTCTCGAGAATGCTCTTGAGCAAAGGATGAGACGATAAATAAATAAAAAGTCCAAAGGCATTTTGGGAAAGTGCCAAAAATCTCATCCAATAAATAGGGGGATCATTTTCAAATTTCATTCAAACTTTTCAAAACTCTTCTTGTCATACCCTAGGATTGCACAAAAAAAAAAAAAAAAAATTTAGAACTTCGGTCGGGTACTTTTTTTCTATAAAAAGAAACCTCCCCCCCTCATTTTTTACACCAATCACTTGTGATTTTTTTCTCTCTCTCACTCTCCTTGAGTTTTTCTCTTCTCTCTTTGAGACTCTCTTCGCTGTGCAACAAGATTCTGCTTGGGAGAAGGCACCAGTTCAAGAAGAAGTTATTATTTGAAGGTGGGGAACGAAACATAAGTTTGCGTGTCTTATAACTTTTATTAAAGTTTACATTCATTTATCATTACGTCTACTATTCATTTACACTGCATTATTGCAGATAATGTTCATACCAGTCATACTTATGCCTATATATTTGGAGTTTATGTATTACACAGTTACTATGCCGAATTAGTGGTCAATTTAACTCAACCAGACATTGTCTTGTCCTTAGTAACTTTAAATATTGAACGGGAGGCAACGTACTGCTCTAGACGATTGGTACTTAAGTAGACCTCGTGTCTCACCTCTCAAGATGAAGACTGATCTGGTTGGTCTTATTTGAAAGTTATCAGCTTGTACAAGTGATACTGAACATCCTAACTTTACACATGGTGATACTGACCTGATAAGAATCACAAGACGTTGCTAAAATCCTGTCTAATGTTAGTAAAGACTGGACCTGCTCATGCATTGCCATCATACATAAACACCACCTAGGTACGTTAGTGGTTTATGATCCACAAAATAGTTAGAAGCAATGCTCACTATTATTGATATTTCTCTGGAGAGGGACGTATAATGAGAACTCGAGTTTACCTGGGGAGGGACATCTGTACGTGAATCTGGGGCGTCATTCCTGAAGAGGGACGTACAATAAGAACTCGACTACACTTGGGGATGAACATTTGTATATGAACTCAGGCGACGTACAATCATGGAACCATTGCGAGACAGTGTCATGCATACATACATGTTGTATTGATTATAATGTTATGATGTGTTTATGTGATATTTGATTATGAAGTTTTCTTTATTAATTGTTATATTCACGAACTATTTTACCCACTGGGCGAGTAGCTCACTCGTTGTTATCAAATTTTTCTCAGGAGATTAGGGTGGACTAGGTGAAAGTTTTTGGGCCCACATTTTGTAACCCTTTGTTTATTCATTGGGGATTTTGGGAGGATGTTCCCTTTACTATTTCATGTACAAAAAAATATTATGAAATTAATGAAATCAGATTTGTACTTCATTGTGTTCCTGGGCACTCGGTTTTTATTATAATGTATTCGCGCCCCGTCTGTCAGTGTTCCGCCGATTTAGGCGCGTCTGGGCGGGGTGTGACATTTAATGGTATCAGAGAGAAACGTCCACGGCCTACCTAAATCCACCAATTAGGAGAAGAAAAAAATTGATATTAGATATATATATATCTTTAGAACTATAAATATAAATTATATATAGTTAAGATTTATATTTAATATATATATGTACATAACTATATAGTTTTGTTATATAGTTAGAATTATTATATATATATAGTTATGATTTATGAAAACTATATATATATATATATATATATATAGTTAAGATATATAATATCTATATACATACGTATATATGAGATATATATATATAACTTGTTGCTAATGAAAAATATTTTGATTCATGATGGCATAAACTTTAAGAGGAAAAATAGAAAATATTGTCCAAAAGACAAGGCATAAATCTTAAATATGTTAGGAATATATTTTGTGTATTTCACAAGTTTTATCTTCCTTTCAGCAAGATAATGACGTCAAGTGAAGGAACGACTTCTGGTAGTCAGGAACCTATTTCCACACGACTTACAAAACTTTCCAAACGGGAGGTTATGACTCTGAGGAGTATCGACAATAGAGATCTCCGCCTCCATCCTATCCTTCACGACAAACTCTCAAAGTTGGGGTGGTTGAATGTAACAAATGTTACATTATCATCCAACAAATGTTGCGGGTGATTCAAAATCTTACAAAGAAGGAGCTCCTCGGCTACAGAGTCTTGATCATGAGGATGCTTTAGGAGGCAAACGTCAATACTTTTGATGAATCTTTGAAACAAGTTACTAATGTTGTCACAGTATCCTCCATCTCAAAGACTTTCGTCTCAAGGGGAGGGGTAACTGATGAAGAAATTTTTGGTGCGACTTCCGGGGGAAATAACAGAAGAGCTAGAGATAACAATGGACGTTGTCAACGAAAAAGTCGGTGCAAGATTCCAATTAGGGAAGCACCAATCAATGAGCCAAACCAGAACACAACAACAGACCCAACCCCGAATAATGATCAAACCGATCATCTATTCTTCGATGATGATCTCTTTGGCAACCTGGGTCAACCACAAACATATCAAAATGGACAGGGAGTTTCGACAAATCCACCTTCATGAAACCTCCCAACCCAAGGCAATACGACGTACCAAAGGTTTCCAACTCCCGAGGTACCATGTCATCTAGTTCCACAAGTTCCTGTTAACCAACCGCAACAAAATTGGATGACACCAAACTTTGAAAGACAGGATATTCCGATGAGTCCACTATTTCAAAATGTTCCGACTCAAGAATATCTAATCGTTCAAGAAGTCCCAGTTAGGGTGTCCTTATATGATCAAACTAATTACCCTCCACCGATGAGTCAACCATACAGCCAACATTTTCCACCAATGCCTACAGTCTATCCTCCACCCATGGGGCAGACAACCTACTAACCATTAATAGGACAACCGACAAATCCATTTGACCAGTTTAATGTGATTGTATCTAGTCTTGCTCTGATGCAGGAAACCTAAAATGCTTTGATAACATGTTTGTAAGGCATGGTAGAAGAGCGAACATCTTCTCAACGTTCTTTTGGTAATCGTTCTGTAACTAACAGAAGTTCTAGGAGAAGCAGTAATAGGCAGGAAAATTAGGAATGATTATTGGCATTGTAATTATTTTTTTATATATATAAATGAAATGTTTGTTTGAGACTATGTTTGGTGGGCCGACTTACAACCATTCTTTCTTTTGTATCACTAACTTTGGAGTGGTATGGGACACAACAAAATTGGAAGATACTAAATAAAACGTGGAAGTAAGAAAATCCACGACCTTGTGTGAAAAGAAACGTCTAAGGAAAGCTGAATTACTAACATTATCACCAAGTTTAAATGGTATGGGACTAGTAAACTTGGACGATACTATTAGTGAACTCCTCTCCCGTCAATGTATTGTAGAGATCGTGCTCTTACAACTTAACTTGATTGAAACCCTTCTTACCAAATTCATGTGGTATCGGACACACGAATTTGGATAATAGTTGAAAAGACTAAACGAAAGAGTTTGAATACATAAGATTGTGATAGAACGCTAGATTATGATATTTACTGGGGCAAATCTTAGAACCTTTATGACTCATATGGATTTTCGAAGAAATATATATGTATGTTCATAAAACTAGAACTGAAACATTTGAAATACTTGCAAAGTTTTATACTTATTATATGAACATTCTAACCTTATTTTACACCATGGCCAAACATACGAGGCACATAAGATTTTTTGATTCCTCAACAAAAACCTTACACCATACTTAGAAAAATAGGTGGTTTTATATTCCAGTACTCTCGAACTTATTGTTGAGAATATCATAACATTATACTTGGCTACAGTTCCTAAAATCATGATTTTATTTTCTCCTTGCTAGTAAGAAAATGCAAACCAAGAAGAGAGGAAGGCCACGCACAGTCCGTCCAGCAGAGGAGGCACCTCTTGTTGTTCAAAATCAAGAACCGCTGCTTCTGAGGATAGAGCAGGCCACACATGACACTGCCACTACTTATGAGCAAGCAGTGCCACCTCAACCCACATCCTTTGTCATGCCTTCGAGCATGGAAGTCTTTTTCGCCGAATTTATCGAGGCGATGAAGGTAACTATTTAGATGATAGTTCGTGAGACTGTGACCAACCAAGTAGTTACTTTCCAAACACCTGTACGATCTGGGTCGGAGAGCCAAACTGACCAGATCACGAAGTACGATAGGCTACAACCCATTACTTTTGCTGGCACCATTGATGCGGAGGAGGCGCAGAAATGGCTTGATGAGTCAAGGAAGTCTCTCGAGGCGATGAGAGTCGAAGAGGGTCGAAAGATTCCACTTGCGTCCTACCCACTTGTTGGTGGAGCAAATACATGGTGGATAATAGTAAAGGAAGACCCAAGGGTCAACACCGCAGATATGACTTGGCAGCAGTTCGAGTTATTGTTCATCGATGAGTACTTTCCTGGCGTTGTGAAGAGGTAGAAGTGCCAGGAGTTCGCCAGGCTATACAACGGTAACATGACGGTCAGAGAATATGCTGTCAGGATCAAAGAATTATCAGTTTACTCTCTCTCCACCATCTCAACGGAGCAAGATAAGACCGAGAAATTCTACCATGGCCTTCCTCCTGACATTCGACAAGCCCTATCTATCTTGGATCTCAAGATTTACAGGGAGGTGATTAACAAGGCCATGAGCTTTGAGCAGGAAAAAATTGGGCAAGAGCAGAGAATGATTAGGGGAAAACAACTTGCAACGTTTTCCCAATAGGGCTCGCAGTAGGGAAACATGAAGAAACCCTAATATAATAAAAACTCAGCCCTCCCAGCTTCTGTTCAGAAAAATGAGGCCATAACACCTCCAGCTGAACCGTCTAACCCTAGCCATCAGGGTTTTCGCAATCATGGCCGAGGAAGTCGTAATGGATGGGGCGGCCGTTGAAACAACAATGGCGGGAGTGCTGGTCAACACCACAATCAGCATGGCCTTCAGAACCAGCAATAGGAGCCTCGGCGGCAGTGGCCAACTTGTTGTAACCGCAGCTAACAAGGCCATGTAAGAAATGCCTGCCCCCACCCTCAGCAACCATATCAACCTGTTCCTGTCGTTCCAGTCCAACAAGCCCCACCTGCTGCTAATGCCCAACCCAAGCTAAACTAGCAGAACCAAGGGCAACAAAACCAGGGCAGAGCATTTGTCATCGCTCAACAACCCCTCCCAGATAACAATGTAGTCGAAGGTACATTTCCCTTGTTCAATACAATGGTGCGTGTCTTGTTTAATTCGGGTGCTACACATTCCTTTATATCTTCTGCATTGGTTAGGCATTTAGGGTTGCATCCTGAACCCACAAACATCACGATCCATGTCACATTACCATTAGGATCTGATACACAACTCGACTATTGCACTTCTCAAGGCACAGTTTTGAGCTCTATCCCTTGGTGATGACAATGAATCACAAGCACTGTACCCTCTCGAAGTACATGATGTCCCGGTAATATCTGAATTCCCAACTATTTTTTTAAATTACTTTCCTGGTCTACCTCCGGTTAGGGAATTTGATTTTGAGATCAAACTCATACCTGGGACCGGGCTTATCTCAATGCCACCATACAAAATGTCCAACGTCGAGCTGGTTGAGTTGGACAAGCAACTGAAGGAATTGGAGAGTAATGGCTTCATCAGGAAAATTTCATCACCCTGGGTAGCTCCAGTTCTGTTTGTTCGCAAAAAGGATGGTTCGTTACGACTTTGCATCGACTATCGCGAGTTGAATAATGTCACCATCAAGAACAAATATCCACTACCCATGATCGATGACTTGTTCGACCAACTTAGAGATGCCAAGTACTTCTCTAAGATTGATTTACGATCAAGTTACCATCAACTTCAGATCAGAGAGTCGGTCATTAATAAAATGACATTTAGAACTCAGTACGATCATTACGAGTTCTTGGTTATGTCGTTCAGTCTAACAAATGCACCTGCAGAGTTCATGGATTTGATGAATCACATCTTCAGGTTATACTTAGACCGATTTGTGGTGGTCTTTGTGGATGATATCTTGATATATTCCTCAACCGAGGAAGACCATAAGATATATCTGAGGATTGTCCTCCAGACCTTGAGAGGCCACCAGTTGTATGCAAAGTTGAGTAAGTACGAATTTTGGGCGAAGCGAGTTCAATTCCTAAGTCATGTGGTTTCAGGCACTGGCATTGAGGTGGATCCTTCAAAGGTTTAAGCGATTTTAAACTGGAAGCAGCCCACCACAGTTACTTAAATACGAAGTTTTCTTGGTATGGCTGGCTACTACAGTCGCTTCATCAAGGATTTCTCAAAGATTGCTGAACCTATGACCAAGCTCACTCGGAAAGACGTACAATTCATCTGGAATCCTGCCTGTGAATCGTCATTTCAGGAATTGAAGAAGCGTCTCACGACAACACCGATACTAATCACTCCAAGAAATGGAGTTGGATTTTTACTATACACCGACGCTTCTCTCCAAGGCTTAGGTGCATTACTAATATAAGAAGGCTAAGTTGTTGCATATGCTTCTAGGCAACTAAAGATTCATGAGGGTAATTACCCAATGCATGACTTGGAACTTGCAGCTGTCGTATTCGCACTGAAGTTATGGTGTCATTACCTATACGGTGAACGGTTTGAGATCTTCTCGGATCACAAGAGTCTTAAGTACATCTACACTCAGAGAGACCTAAACCTCCGCCAAAGACGATGGTTGAAATTCTTGAAAGATTACGACTTTCAACTCCAGTACCATCCCGGTAAGGCCAATGTTTTCGCAGATGCCCCGAGTAGAAAATCATATGTTGCTTGCACTCTTAACTTCGAGACGGGGAAGTTGGCTATAGAAATGGAGAATTTTAACCTACAACTGATTGTGGAGGGAGGAAGATCACGACTCTCTCAATTATCAGCCAACTTTGAGCTTGTTCGAAAGATTTCAGCAACTCAGGCCAACGACCCTATGTTAATGGAGAAATGAGAACTTCTACCTAGCGGATAAAACCTTCCTCCCTGGTCGATCTCTGAACGATCCTGAGGTTCGGAAAGAAGTGCTCACTGAAATGCACTATTCGAGGTTCGTTATGCATCTTGGGAGAGATAAAATGCACAAGGATGTCAAGTGACAATTCTGGTTTTCTTGAATGAAAAAGGCTATTGCAGACTTCGTTGCTAGATGTCTCGTTTGCCAGCAAGTAAAAGCAGAACGCAGACTTCCCTCTGGACTTCTCTAGCCTTTACCTATTAGAAAATGGAAGTGGGAAAACATTGCAATGGATTTTGTTACCGCCTTGCCTCGAAATAATAAAGGGCAAGATGTTATGTGGGTTATCATTGACAGACTTACAAAGGCTGCACACTTTTTGCCAACAAAGTTCACGTATAACGTGGCGACCCCGCACCCCGGACCACCAACCCCGATAGGAATGGTGTGCGGAATGCCGAGGCGGGACGCCCGGCGTAGGCATCTCCAACGACTCCTCAACCCTCGTGAGGTGGTTGAGACCCTACGAGCCTTATCCCAAACAACGACATAATATAAAAAGGAACTAAACAAAACTACCAATCGTATTAATCATCCAAGACAAGAGATAATCCATAAAAATGAACCATAGATAAAACCATAATCCTTACAGTCCATCAAGATGGACATACACATAAAGTCCAAAACTATGGGTACAAAAAAAACCGTCATATGCCCACATGGTCTATCTAACAAGTCTCAACTCACTCATACTACAATGTGGTATGTGTTATAATTACATAATCCAAAATATAATACATCATAATTTAAAACACAGTTCAATCAAAATGCCTTTCAACTCACATCGAGGCCTTGAATTCTCTCCCCGGCAAGGCCCTCAAAATATGACTACTCCTTTGCCCTTATTCAAGACAGAAGGACCTGAAAGAGAAAAATGAGGGTGAGCCAACGGTGCCCAGTGAATAGAATTCAAATATGCTATCAATACTCATCAATAAATATCATGTATGCATGTCAATGTGTAGCATGATTAAAAGCTCATAACATATAGATATCAAGCATTTATAATAAGTTCGATGCAAGTAAAAGCCTATCAATTTGGATCCACATTCCACATTCATTGGGGTTACTAGTGCACGTCTATTTCACCGTACCGTTCTCATCCCCAAATATTTCCTTTCTAAAACCTTCCTATGACAAGGTTAAGTCTCCCTATTAGCCAGATAGATGGGCCCAACCAAAGTCATAAGGTTTTCTCAAATCAATGCATCATTCAAAACATTAGAACACATTCATGCTTTCAACATATAATATATATAAGTGATATGATGACATAAAAGATATAATCATAAATGAAGTCTACTCACAACCAAGCCTCGCGAGAGTATCTAACCACACACAGACACCAAACCGAATCAACCCAATCAAGGTCCTGAAACATTCATCAATATCCAACCATACATCAATTTTTATGCTCAATCACATAGACATTACACATCAACCCTAAATCAGCCCACATATAGATAATAAGCCTAAATCCCATCTAATCCCATCATTCAACTCAAATCACATGACTTAGGCCTCTAATGCATAGTTCTCATTCATAAACCATTCAATTATCAAAAATACTGATTTTCAATTCATTAGGCATAAACATGCTCAAATTGGGCTATTTGATCACAAGTAGGCCTAACCCATGATATGGTCACAACCACCAAATCAGTAGCATAATCAACCCTAATCATGCTTAATTAGACATAAATTGCATTAATTCAATAATTCTAGGCCAAAAGCATCAAAAGCCCTAAAATATGAAATTTTCCATACTTAGGCCATATTGCCGATTTACACTAGGTCACCATGTTCAACAATGTATATCACTGATTTTGCATCATGGGTTCATCAACAATGGAAACTAGGTCAACATAGTTGACATGCAAGCTATTTGGAAAGGTTTAAGTTCATATTCCAAATTTAGGTCTAATACAAACAACCCTACCAATGTTTCATTTAATATTCTGTTTAGATGTATCAAGTTGCCAACAAAAATATTTAATCCCAAAATCAACCGTACAGATTGAAGTATGTTAAGAAGCAAACCTTCTGTCCAAAAATCAGCTCAATCCAACGGTGGACCGAAAAGATATGCCTCTTTGATGAACAAGTCTCTAATCAGACAATTTCTCCTTTCCTGTTGCAAATACTTGAACTCAGATGACTATATCACACAAAATACTTGACCCACCAACAACTTACGGTTCAGAATGCAGAAAGATCAGTTGTGAACCACATTCTGAAATATCATATCCATCCAACGGTAGATTTAGGAGATATATTAGTTTGATATAAACTGCGCGAGAAATTCAAACTCTCCGACCAGCTTTGTTTGGGAGGTTATATCTCTCAAAAGAAAACTCCAATCAAGATCTTCACAGACAGAATAAATAACCATAAGATAAAAACTTTCTGACAAAGTTTGAGCTCCATCTGACCATATATCACAAAGATCCAGGCTCTTTGATGAAAACGTTGCTGAGACTTCCCTCAAAACAACTTCCTCTTTCTTTCTCTTCTTCTTTCCTTTATCTTCTTTTTTCCTTTCCCTCCACTCATCCCATTCTCTAGGACTTCCTTGGAGAAGAGAAGTAGGGCATGGGACACTTTTCCACTCTCATGCACTAATTTGACATGTGTTGGAGAAGAGAAATGAGGCATAGGACACTTGTCCATTCTCATGCACCAACTTGACATGTGTTGGAGAAGAGAAATGGGGCATGGGACACTTGTCCATTCTCATGCACCAACTTGACCCAACTTGACATGTGTTGGTCTCATACTACCCATACCAACCACATGTACTTTAACCAATCTCATGCTTCCATGTATTTTAAATGTCTAATCCATCTAATACACCAAATTTTCATTCTCATTTATCCTTTTATTCAATCAATTCTAACCCATATCAATTCATGGTTTAATGGGCCCATGCATAAATAATAACACATGCATTATACTTTAATTTAACATGACCCATATACAATTTATAATGCACATATTCATATACATTATCAAGCATCAAATATACAAACATTAAACAACCATCAAACAAACACCAAACATATCAAGGCAAACACATAGAGTTTGGGCAAAGTACAATTGGGTAATGGGCTAGATGAAATAATTTTTGGGGCGTCACATATAACCCTGCCAAGCTTGCTGAATTGTATGAAAGAGAGATCGTACGCTTCCATGGCATACCACTCACGATCGTCTCTAATCGAGACCCTCGATTCACATCAAAATTTTGGCAGAGCTTCCAGAGTAGAATGGGCTCCAGAATCACCATGATCACAACCTTTCACCCTCAGACTAACGGGCAGTTATAGCTATTGATCCAGATTTTGGAGGATATGTTACTATGCTGCATTTTGGATTTTCTTGACGGATGAGCAAAACACTTACGTTTGGCTGAGTTTGCATACAACAACAGCTACCGAACCAATATCGGCATGGCACCGTACGAGGCTTTCTATGGTCTCCATAGCAGATCTCCAGTATGCTGGTTAGATATGGCAAATCGACCGCAGTTGGGGCCTAAACTAGTTCAAGAGACTTCTGAGAAGATCACACTAGTAAAGGAACGACTTCGTGCTGCACAAAGTTGCCATAAGAGCTATGCTGACAAGCGGAGACATCCTCTAGAATTTGATAAGAGAGACTTGGTTTTTCTAAAAGTTCAGCGTACAAGAGGTGTCAAACACTTTGGGATCAAAGGAATGCTCTCCCCACGGTATATCGATCCATTTTAGATCATTGAACGTATCGGCAAACTGGCCTATCGTCCATCCCTTCCATTATCATGTCTAAGGTTCATGACGTTTTTCACATATCCATGCTTCGAAAGTATCGTCCTGATCCTTCGCATATCATCCCTCTAATTGAGGTTTGGGTTGTCGAAGGAAACAAGTATCAGGAAAGAGCAATACAAATTCTAGATAGAAAAACTCAAGAACTAAGGCAACGTAGCATACCACTTGTGAAAGTGCTCTGGGATCACCACGGAGTAGAGGAAGCAAAATGGGAACTAGAAGAAACATATAAATAGAAATTCACTGAATTGTTTGCTAGTAATAATTGATGATGTGATATATTGTAGTTTTCACTTATCAATAAAATGATGGAACTTTTTTTACACTATATTAATATATTCTTTCATTTAAATAACTATGCAGATGTCTGAAAATAATGCTGATGGAGGTAATGATGCACACACACAAAGGCCTCTTTGACAACCTGTGGCGACTCCTTCAAGATCTGAGCCAAGCCACAACTACTTTGCATCACCAACTCCATCGCCCTACAAACAACGATCCTTATTGCCAAAGCGTGCATGGACTTTTCGTAACAATTTTGTCCGTAACAATCCTGTGTTCTCATCCTGGGAAGATCTCCTACCAAAATTGCCAGGGGGCCGGATTCAGGCAACAACACGGAAAAGCAATCCGCCGCTCAACCTACCTCCCCTAAAATGCTGCAACTTGCAGATCCCTACGCCACCATCTGTGAGACAAACGTCGGAACCTTCAGAGGACGAATCCGACTCCATTTGCTCTCCAGTGTTTGATGATATAGAGGATTCTATTGGCCACAGTGTTATTCAGGGGGATTTTACAGGTACTACCCTGATTTCTCGAGTAATGCTGACGGCGGTGAATCCCACGCAGACAACAATCATCACTACACAGACTGAATTGCACAATATATATATTTAGAACTTCAGGCACTTTTTTTCTATAAAAAGAAACCTAATCTCCCCTCCTCTCATTTTTCACACCTATCACTTGTGATTTTTTTTTCTCTTTCTCTCTCTCCTTAAGTTTTTCTCTTTTCTCTTTGAGACTCTCTTTTCGAGACTCTCTTCGTGGTGCGACGCGCTTCTGCTCAGGGGAAGGCGCTAGTTCAAGAAGGAGTTATTATCTGAAGGTGGGGAACAAAACATAGGTTTGCATATCTTATAACTTTTATTAAAGTTTACATTCATTTATCATTATGTCTACTATTCATTTACACTGCATTATTTCATATAATGTTCATACCAGTCATACTTATGCGTGTATACTTGGAGTTCATGTATTACACTGTTATTATGTCAGATTAGTGGTCAATCTGACTCAACCAGACATCGCCTTGCCCTCAGTAACTTTAAATAGTGAACGGGAGGCTGCGTGCTGCTCTAGACGATTGGTACTTAAGTAGACCTCGTGTTTTACTTCTCAAACTGGAGACTAATTTGGTTGGTCATATTTGAAAGTTATCAACTTGTACAAGTGATACTGAACATCCAAACTTTACACGTGGTGATACTGACCTGATAAGAATCACCAGACGTTGCAAAATCAGTCTAATATTAGTAAAGACCGGACCTGCTCATGCATTAGCATCATACATAAATACCACCTAGGTACGTAAGTGGTTTATAATCCACAAAATATTTAGAAGCAATGCTCACTATTATTAATATTTCTCTGGAGAGGAATGTACAATAAGAACCCTGGTTTACCTGGGGAGGGACATCTCTACGTGAATCCAGGGCGTCATTCCTGAGGAAGGACGTACAATGAGAACTCTGCTACACTTGAGGATGAACATCTGTAGGCGACGTACAATCATGGAACCATTACGAGATGGTGTCATGCATACATACATATTGTATTGATAATGATGCTATGATGTGTTTATGTGATATTTGATTATGAAGTTTTCTTTATTAATTGTTATATTTACGGACTATTTTACCCACTGGGCGAGTAGCTCTCCCCGTTGTTATCAAATTTTTTTTACGAGATTATGGTGGACTAGGTGGAGGTTTTTAGGTCCACATTTTGTAACCCTTTGTTTATTCATTGGGAATTTTGAGAGGATGTTCTTTCACACCCTGTCCAGACGCACCTAAACCGGCGGTACACTCGGGGACGGGGCATGCATTTGGAATTATAACAATGGTAATAACAGAGTGCGCAACGAAAATATATAACAGAACAAGTCTGATTTCATTTAATTCAAAATTTATTTTTACATGACATAGTCAACGGAACAGACTCCCCAAAAATCCCCAATGAATAATACAAAGGGTACAAAATGTGTGCCCCATAAACCTGCACCCAGTCCACCCTAATTTCCTGTGAAAAATTGGATAATAACGAAGTGAGCTTAACGCGCTCAGTGGGTAAAATAGTTCGTGAGTATAACAATTAGTAAAGCATACTTCAATATCAAATATCTTAAATACACATTAGAGCATCATAATCAATCAATATGTATGTATGCATGACACCGTCTCGTAATGGTTTGATGAACGTACATCGCCTGAGTTCACGTACAGATGTCCTTCCCCAGGCGTAGCCAGGTTCTCACTGTACGTCCCTCCTCAGGAACGATGCTCTGGATTCACGTACAGAAGTCCCTCCCCAAGCGTAGCCGGGTTCTCATTGTACATCCTTCTCCAGAGAAATATAATGAATAGCAAGCAATGCTACTAACTATTCTATGAATCATAAACCACATACGTCCCTAGGTGGTGATATGTATGATGCCAATGCATGAACTGGTCTAGTCTACTGGTCTGATCTTTTCTTGACATTTAGACTAACTTTGGCAACGTCTGGTGATCCTTATCAGGGTTGGTATGACGAAATGCAAGGTTAGGACATTCAGTATTACTTGTATAAGTTGATAGCTTTCAGTAAGACCAACTAGATCAGTGCCCAGTTGAGAGGTGAGACATAAGGTCTGCTTAAATACCAATCGCCTAGAGCAGCCCGTTGCCTCCCGTTTACTATTTAAAGTTATTGAGGACAAGACCGAGTTTAGTTGAGCCAGATTGACCACAAATCCAACATTATAACAATGTAATACATGAACTCCAAATATACAGGCATAAGTGCGACAATATAAACATTATATGACATAATGCAGTGTAAATGAACAGTAGACATAATAATAATTGAATGTAAACTTTAATAAAAGTTATAAAACACGCAAACCTATGTTTCGTTCCCCACCTTTAGATAAGAACTTCTTCTTTCAGATCTGGCGCTTTCCTCTGGACAGAATTTCGTCGTATCGCACCGAGAGTTTTGAACAGAGTCTCAAATGGAAAAGAACTCAGAATGAGTGAAAAGAGGAGGAAAAATCACAAGAGAAGGTGATTTGGTATGAGGAAATGAGGAGGGGGAGAGCTCCTTATATAGGAGATTTGACGCCGGAACGTTCGGGCATTTCTGCCCAAACGATTTTTTTTTGTGTGAAATACATGGTATTACACTCTACCCTCTTAAAGGGATTTCGCCCTCAAAATCAATTCAAGTAGTTATGATGGTTATCTTCTTGAGATTCACTGTCGGCGTCATCTTTTGCTAGTTTAGGGTAGTGCCTGTATGGTCCTTGAATAACACTGTGGCCAGTGGAGTCCTCAACATCATGAAACCATGGAGAGCAAATGGAATCGGATTCGTCCTCAGAAGATTCCAACCTTTGCTTAACAGATGGTGGTGGAGGGCGCTGGTTACATCATTTGAGGGGAGGTAGGTTGAGCGGTGGAATACTTTTTCGTGCTGTTGCTCGAATCCGGCCGCCTTGTAATTTTGGTAGCAGGTCCTGCGAAGATGAGGGCACAAGATTGTTTTGAACAAAATTGTTACGAAAAAGCCATGCACGCTCTGGCGATAAGGATCGCTGTCTGTGTGGTGATGGAGTTGGTGATGCAAAGTAGTTGTGACTTGACTCAGATCCTGAAGGAGTTGTCACAGGTTGCCAAGGAGGCCACTGCGTGTGTGCATTACCATATCCATTGATATTATTTTCAGACATCTGCAAAGTTATTCAAGTGAAACGATGTATTAAGATATGTGTAAACAAAGTTTCATCATTTTATTGATAAGTGAAAATAGTACAGTGTATCACATCATCAATTGGTATTAGAAAACAATTCAGGGTATTTCAGTTTAATTGTTGCTTCTAGTTCCCATGTTGCTTCCTCGACGCCGTGGTGATCCCTGAGCACCTTTACAAGTGGTATGCTACGTCGCCTTTGTTCTTGAGTTTTTCTATCCAAAATCTGTATCGCTCTCTCCTGATACTTATTTCCTTCCTCAACCCGAACCTCGATTAAAGGGATGATATGCGAAGGATCAGGACGATACTTGCGAAGCATAGATACGTGAAAAATGTCATGAACCTTAGGCATGGATGATGGAAGGGACAGACGATAAGCAAGTTTGCCAATACGTTCAATGATCTGAAATGGACCTATATACCGCGGGGAGAGCTTTTCTTTGATCCCAAAGCGTTTGACACCTCTTGTGGGCTGAACTTTTAGAAAAACAAAGTCCCCCTTATTAAATTCTAAAGGTTGTCTCTGTTTGTCAGCATAGCTCTTCTGTCGACTTGGTGCAACACGAAGTCGTTCCTTTACTAGTGTGATCTTCTCAGAAGTCTCTTGAACTAGTTCAGGGCCCAACTGCGGTCGATCTGCCATATCTAACCAGCATACCGGAGATCTGCAAGGGAGACCATAGAGAGCCTCATACGATGCCGATACTAGTTTGGTAGCTGTTGTTGTATGCAAACTCAGCTAAATGTAAGTACTTTGCCCATCCGTCATTAAAGTCCAAAATGCAACACCGTAACATGTCTTCTAAGATTTGAATAAGATGCTCTAACTGTCCATCATTCTGAGGGTGAAAGGCTGTGCCCATGGTGATCTTAGAACCCATTCTACTCTGGAAGCTTTGCCAAAACTTTGATGTGAATCGAGGGTCTCGATCAGTGACGATCGTGAGTGATATTCCATGGAGGCGTACGATCTCTCTTTCATATAGTTCTGCAAGTTTGGCGGGATTATCCGTGAACTTTATTGGCAAGAAGTGTGCAGACTTTGTAAGTCTGTGAATGATAACCAAGATAGCATCTTGTCCTTTATTATTTCGAGGTCGTAACAAAATGCATTGCAATGTTCTCCCACTTCCAATCTCCAATAGGTAACGGCTAGAGAATTCCAGAGGGAAGTCTTCGTTCTGCCTTAACTTGCTGGCAAACGAGACATCGAGCAACGAAGTCTGCAATCGCCTTCTTCAGTCCAGAAAACCAGAATTGCCGCTTGACATCCTTGTACATCTTGTCACCCTAGGATGCATAGCGAACCTCGAACAGTGCATCTCAGTGAGCACTTCTTCCCGAACCTCAGGATCGTTCGGTAGGCAGAGACATTTTTTATAAAAAAAGGCCCCGTCTTCAGAGACCGACCAGTGAGGAAGGTCCTGTCCGTTGAGTAGAAGTTCTCGTTTCTTCATTAACATAGGGTCTTTGGCTTGAGCAGCTGAAATCTTTCGAACTAGCTCAGAGTTGGCTGATAATTGAGAGAGTCGTGATCTTGGTCCCTCTTCTATCAGTTGTAGGTTAAAGTTCTCAATCTCTGTAGCCAACTTCCCCATTTCAAAGTTAAGAGTGCAAGCAACATACGATTTTCTACTCAGGGCATCCGCCACAACATTGGCCTTTTCGGGATGGTACTGGAGTTGAAAGTCATAATCTTTCAAGAATTCCAACCATCGTCTTTGGCGGAGGTTTAGGCCTCTTTGAGTGTATATGTACTTAAGACTCTTGTGATCTGAGAAGACCTCGAACCATTCACCGTATAGGTAATGACGCCATAATTTTAGTGCAAATACGACCGCTGCAAGTTCCAAGTCATGTGTTGGGTAATTACCCTCGTGAGTCTTTAGTTGCCTCGAAGCATATGCAACAACTTGGCCTTCTTGCATTAGAGAGGCATCGGTGTATAATGAAAATCCAATGCATTTCTTGGAGTGATTAGTACAAGTGTCGTCGTGAGGCATTTCTTCAATTGCTGAAATGATGCTTCACAGGCGGGATTCCACATAAATCGCACGTCTTTTCAAGTGAGCTTGGTCATAGGTTAAGCAATCTTTGAGAAGTCCTTGATGAAGCGTCTGTTTTAGCCAGCCAAACCAAAAAAACTCCTAATCTGAGTAACAATGGTAGGCTGCTTCCAGTTTAAAATTGCTTCAACCTTAGAAGGATCTACCTCAATGCCATTGCCTGAAACCACATGGCCTAGGAATTGAACTCTCTTCGCCCAAAATTCGCACTTACTCAACTTTGCATACAGTTGGTGGCTTCTCAAGGTCTGGAGGACTATCTTCAAATGTATCTTATGGTCTTCCTCGGTTGAGGAAGATATCAAGATGTCGTCTACAAAAATCACCACAAATAGGTCTAAGTATAACCTGAAGATGCGATTCATCAAATCCATGAATGTCGCAGGTGCATTTGTTAGACCGAACGACATGACCAAGAACTCATAGTGACCGTACCGAGTTCTTATCGCCGTCTTGGTAATGTCCGACTCTCAGATCCGGAGTTGGTGATAACCAGACCGTAAATCAATCTTAGAGAAGTAATTGACATCTCTAAGTTGGTCGAACAAGTCACCGATCCTGGGAAATAGATATATGTTCTTGATGGTGACGTTATTCAACTTGCGATAGTCGATGCAAAGTCGTAACGAAGCATCCTTTTTGCGAACAAACAGAACTGGAGGGCCCCAGGGTGATGAACTCTTTCTGATGAAGCCATTACTCTCTAATTCCTTCAGTTGTTTGTCTAATTGGACCAACTCGACATTTGACATTATGTATGGTGGAATTGAGATAAGCCCTGTCCCAAGTATGAGGTTGATTTCAAAATCGAATTCTCGAACAGGAGGTAGACCGGGAAGGTCATTTCGAAAAACTGTTGGAAATTCTGATATTACCGGAACATCGTGTACTTCAAGAGGGTATAGTGCTGGTGATTCATTTTCATCACCAAGGGATATAGCTCGAAGTTGTGCCTTGAGAAGTGCAACTGTTGATTTGTGTATCCATTTCCTTGTTCTTTGAATCTTGACAAACTCTCCTGTAGGCAAGGTTAACTGAACTTGCTTCTTCATACATTCGATCGTTGCATTCAGTGGTGCTAGCCAGTCCATGCCGAGGATGATGTCGAAGTCTTCAATGTCCATCACGAAAAAATCTGCATATATTATCTGTTCTGACATTGGAAGCTCACATCGAGAACACTGCAAATTCACTTCAGTACTAGATCCGAACGGTGATGTGACATGGAGTGTGATGTCTGTGGGTTCAGGATGCAGGCCTAAATGTCTTACCAATGCCGACGATATAAAATAATGTGTAGCACCTGAATCAAACAAAACATGCACCATTGTATTGAACAAAGGAAAGGTACCTTCAACTATATTGTTGTCTGGGAAGGGTTGTTGAGCGATGGCAAATGCTCTGCCTTGATTCCGTTGTCCCTGATTTTGCTGGTTCTGCCTCGGTTGGACATTAACAGCACGTGATGCTTGTTGTACTGGAACAATGGGGATAGGTTGCTGCAGGTGCGGACAAGCATATTTTACACAGCCCTTCTGGCCACAGTTGAAACCCGTTGGCTGATATTGCGGATGGTTTTGCTGGCCATGCTGATTGTTATGCTGGCCATGCTGATTGTGGTGTCGACCACCACCTCTGCCATTGTCGTTTCTACGGCCACCTCTTCCATAAGGACCTCCGCAGCATGATTTCGAAAACCCTGATGGTTAGGGTTAAAAGGTTCAGCCGCAGGTGTTGTGGCCTCATTCTTCGAAATAGGGGCTGGGAGGGCTGGGTTTTGATTATAGTAGGGCTTTTTCTTGTTGCCTTGTTGCGAGCCCTGTTGGGAAAACAGTGCAGTCCATTTTTCTTTATTCATTCTCTGCTCCTGTATGATCTTCTCTTGTTCAAAGTTCATGGCCTTGTCAACAACCTCCTTTTAAATCTTGAGATCCAAGATCGACAAGGCTTGTCAAATATCATGGCGAAGGCCATTATAAAATTTCTCAGTCTTATCTTGCTCCGTTGAGATGGTAGAGAGAGAGTAGACTGATAATTCTTTGAACTTGCCAGCATATTCCCTGACGGTCATACTGCCCTAGTATAACTTAGCAAATTTCTGGCGCTTCTGCCTCTTCACAGCGGCTGGAAAATACTCATCAATAAACATTGACTCGAACTGTTGCCAAGTCATATCTGCTGTGTTGACCCTTGGGTCTTCTTTCACTGTTATCCACCATGTGTTTGCCCCACCAACAAGTTGGTAGGTCGCTAGTGGAATTTTTCGAGTCTCATCGACTCCCATTGCATCAAGAGCCTTTTTTGACTCATCCAGCCACTTTTGCACCTCATCAGCATCAATGGTGCCAGCGAAAGTAAGAGGTTGTAGCCTCTTGTACTTAGTAATCTGATCGGTTTGAGATTCCGGCCCAAATCTTACGGATGCCTAAACAGTGGCAACCTGACTAGCCGTGGTCTCACGAACAACCGTTTGAAAAGTGGCTTTCATCGCCTCAATAAATCCGGCGAAGAAGGTTTCCATGCCCGAAGGCATGTCAAAGGGTGCGGGTGGGGGTGGTATTGCCTGCCTGGATGTAGTGACAGTGTCGAGTGTGACTCGTGCTGTCGTAGGAGGCTGCGGTTCCTGAATCTCAGGAGGATGCAACTTTTTCCAAATGTTTCTTTTCACACAAGGTCATGGGTTTTCTTACTTCCACATTTTATTTAGTATCCTCCAATTTTGTTGTGTCCCATACCACTCCAAAGTTAGTGATACAAAAGAAAGAATGGTTATAAGTCGGCCCATCAAAGATAGTCTTAAACAAAACATTCTCATTCATATATAAGAGAAAAGTTTACAATGCCAGTAATCAATCTTGATTGTCCTGCCTACTACCGCTCCTCATAGACCTCCTGCTAGGTACAGAACGACTACTACTAGAAGGTTGAGAATTTGCTCGTTCTTCTTCGAAGTTTTGCATACGTGTTAATATATCATTTTGAGTCTCTCTCATCTCAGCAATACTGGATGCCATTACATTTAACTATTTAAATGGGTTAGTCGATTGTCCTATAGGTAGAGGGTAGGCCGTAGGCATTAGGGGAAAGTATTGGTTGTACGGGTGACTCATAGGTGAAGGGTAGTTGTTTTGATTGTACGGGGATCCCCAAACTGGAACCCCTTGGATATTTGGATTTGTTTGGGGTGAAAAGTTTTGAAACAATGGGCTCATTGGGATGTTCTGCCCTCCAAAATTTGGTGCCGCCCAATACTGTTGTTGTTGGTTCACAGCAACTTGTGGAACTGGTCGATACAGTACCTCAGGAGTTGGAAACCTTTGGTACGAAGTGTTGCCTTGAGTTGGCACGTTCCAGGTTGGTGGATTTGCTTGAGTACTTTGTCTATCATGACTTGGTTGAGGTTGATTTAGTGTGGCAAATAACCCTTCCTCAGTGAATAGTCGATCGATTGGATCATTATTCGGGGCTGGGTTTGATGTAGGATTCTTATTTGGCTCATTATTTGGTACTTCCCTGACAGGAATGTTGCATCGACTTCTTCGAAGACAATGTCCATGTTCGTCTCTCATTCTTTTGGCATTTCCTATCGTTGCACCGAATACTTCCTCGTCAGTTACCCCTACCCTCGTGACATATATCTTGAAGATAGAAGATGTTGTAACCGGCTCAGTGATTTGCTTCGAAGTCCCATCAAAAGTGTTGATGTTTGCTTCGTATAGCATCTTCATTATCAAAACTCCATAACAGAGGAATTCCTTTCTCAAAGGGTTTTGAATCACCCTCAGCATTTGTTGGATGATGATGTGTGGTAGGGAGACCTTTATTTTCTTCTTTATGTAGTATAACACAAGAAGTTGAGCCCTTGACATAGTGCCTCTAGTCTCTCTTTCTGGCAAGATGTTGTCGAATACGATCTTTCCAAGGCCGGGTAGAGATGGCTTAAGATGATTGTTTGGGAAGTTGGTGTACGTCGATTGAGTGTATGGCTCTTTGGCGAGGGAATTGAACAATTGTTCATTAGACTCCGCGATCTCTGCAATTGTCTAGGGTTCATGTGGATCAATAATTCTCTCCTCAATCGGAATCTCCATAAGTCGAGCAATAATCTCGATGTTGATAGAATTTTTTATTCCCATGACTGTTGTCTCCAAAATAGGGCTGATCTCATTTCCTTGAAGTCTCACGCAATTCATAGCTTCATAGAAAGATCTCACCAAGTTGTAAGAGACGTGACCCTCAACTTTTATTATGTTCAACCACCCCAGAGTTGCGAGTTTGTCGTGAAGGATCGGACGGAGGCGGAGATCTCTATTGTCAACGCTCCTCATAGTCATAACCTCCCTTTTGAACAATTCTTTGAGTCTAGTGGGAATTGGTTTCCTACTACTGGGAGTTGTTCCTTCACTTGAGGGCATTCTTTTGCTGAAAGGAAAATAAATTTGTGAAAGACACAAAATATATTCCTAACATTTTTAAGATTTATTCTTTGTCTTTTAGACAATATTATCTATTTTTCTCTTGATGTTTATGCCATCATGTAATCAAAATTCTTCATTAGCAATATGATATATATATATATATCGTATTCATATATGAATATATAGATATATATATATATATTTAATCATAACTATATATATAGTTTTCATAAATACAAAGATATATAGATATATATATTCAATCATAACTATACATATAATTTTTTTTATTTATAAATCATGACTATATATATATTTAAATCAAACTATATAAAAATCATATAGTTTTCTAGATATATATTTAATATAAATCTCAACTATATATAATTGACACATATATATAGTTCTAGATATATATATATATATATATATATCTAATAAAATTTTTCATCCAAACTTTTTTTTCGTTAGCAACATGGTATATATGTACCTCCTATATGCATAGATATATAGATATATATATTTAATCATAACAATATATATATTTTTCATAAATCATAACTATATATATATTTAAATCAAATTATATAAAAATCATATAGTTTTCTAGATATATATTTAATATAAATCTCAACTATATATAATTGACATATATATAGTTCTAGAGATATATATATCTAATAAAATTTTTCATCCAGAATTTCTCGTTAGCAACATGGTATATATATATATCTTCTATATGCATAGATATATAGATATATATATTTAATCATAACAATATATATAGTTTTCATAAATTATAACTATATATATATTTAAGTCAAACTATATAAAAATCATATAGTTTTCTAGATATATATTTAATATAAATATCAACTATATACAATTCATATATATATAGTTCTAGAGATATATATATATCTACTAAAATTTTTCTTCTCCTAATTTGGTGGACTTCGGCGGGCCGTGGACCGAACGCTCTGATACCATTAAATGTCACACCCCGCCCGGATTCGCCTAAACAAGAGGTACACTCGCGGACGGGGCACGTGTAACACCCCGATTTTCAAAACTTAATTTTTTTTTTTGTAAAATAATGAATATTTTAAGAGAATAACCACTGAAAATCGAGATGTTATTCGTATCCGTCTATCTTAACCCATAATCATTATATACGTAATAAAATTTGAAATACTATGAATTTATATATATTTTTTTTCTAACCAACTTACTGGTTAAGATAAACAAATACCAATTTGTATTTTCTTCATGCCAAGGATCACATAATTTCACTATACCAATTTCTATAGTGAATTATGAGGGTACCTGCCCTTGTCCATCCATCATGGACACAATATTTTAAATACATTCGTCAAATAGAATTCAAGTCCAAGACACATATATTCAAAGTAAATCATGATCCCTTCAATAATCATAAAAAATATTTTATCAAAATCTCTAATGTCAATACAACCCTTACTAAATAAAAGTTCACAAAATTAAACAAGTAATTAACTCATTCTCTAATTAAAATATTGTCCAGATTTCCATCCTACCCCTATCACTGAACCACGTCAAAACTTGCTACTTTATTTTCTAAGTACCTGCATGTGAAAAATAGGGGTAAGCTTGAAAGCCCAGTGGGTCATCTAAACAATTCCCAACATTTTATTATGATACATACACAAGAACGTTACAAACAAGTTTCACACATTAATCGTTGCAACATTAGATTGTTTGAGTCGAGAATTTTACCACGTTCTAAATCAGGTACCTTTAGGAAATCAAACACAGTGTGACACTACCCAAAAATTAGAACTTCATTGGCGATATTCATAATGAATAACTGCCCCATAATAAACATTGGCGATATTCCTAAGAATAACTGCCCCACAATAATCATTGGCGATATTCCCTAGAATAACTGCCCCATATGTGTGATTCTTATCTTAATTGTGTTTATTAGTGATGTCACACCATGAATACAACCTAATCATGCTATTAATTGTATTCACAAACCATATTCAAATTCCAGTACACAGTCTCATGTCACAATGCCAAATATAATAGTATTAACACATGAACCTTACTATGCCAATATTCCAAGTCATACGTTTCATTATCAGGCATTATAATTTATAAATGAGTCTCAAATATCATATGAATTTCATGCATCTAATTATCATCTAATCAAAACCAGAAGTCATGTTGACACACATATCATCATGGCTATTAATCACAGCATGGTATAAATAACATCATGTACAATAGGCATGCATAAGCAATATAATGACATTATAGACCTAATTAATTTAACATTCCTATCTATATATCAAAATAAAATATTATGAAGGCCTAGAATCATCCCCACCTGAATCGCTAAATTCCAAAAGTGTTGAGATTCCTCGACGTTGGGCGTTATCAACCTATCCACGCATAAATCACACGTTAATCACTTGTTTTGTATTATATTATATTAATATAATGTGCATACATGTCTATGTTGTATGGTGGTGGTCACATTATACATATAATATAACTTAGCTAATAAACTTTCACCTGATATACATATAATATGATGATAACTTAGTTAATATTATACCATAATATTAGCTAATATTATGGTAACTTAGCTAAATTATACCATATCATCATATAATATGATGATAACTTAGCTAATATTATACCATAATATAACTTAGCTAATATTATACATATAATATGATGATCTAGATAGGGTTGCTTAAAAGAAAAGAAGAAGAAATAAAAAAAATAAAAAGATAAATAACACTTGCATTGCAGATTGAATGGCGGAAGGAAGAAAACAGGGAAGAGAGAGAAAAAGGGGAAAGAAAAAGGGATGAGGAGAAGAAGAAGAAGAAGAAAGGGCGGCGAGATCGGGGAGCAGAGGGATATGGCGGAGCTCAAAGTGACGTTACTAGCGGTGGTAGTGGCGCCAGTGGCTGTGGAAGTGGAGGCGGAACTGCTGGAAGTGGAAGAAAGAAAGAGAAAAGAGAAAAAGAAAGGAAGAGGAGGAGTTGCTCACCGTGGTTAATGCTGCGGATTCTTGCTCGCGTGCTTCAGTCACCGGTTCATGAGAGAAGAGAGACAGAGAAGAGAGCGAAGAAAGAAGAGAGGAGCGAGGGTTTCGAGAAAGAGGGGGGGTTTGTGCGATTGAGTTTTGAGGTTCAGGCGAGGTGATTTGGGTTTTGAAAGAGAGGGTTGGGTTTTGGTTTTGTGCAGTTTGTTTCGAGACGATTAGGTCTCAGCGATTGAGTTGCAGAGCGAGATTTCAGCGAAAGTGGCGTGATTGGGTATGAGGCGAGATTTCAGCGAAAGAGGCGTGATTGGGTTTTGAACGAGAGAGGTGATTTTTTTTTCGTAGTGCGAGATTGCAGCGAGATTGACGCGATTTGGTTTTGAAAGAGAGGCAATTTTGCAGGGCGAGTGAGATTGCAAGATAGCAATGCGATGCCGTCGGAGGCGGCGAAGAAGGTGAGAAATTTCAGGCGTTTTTTTTTTTTTTTTTCAGGGGGATTACATTCTTCCCGCCTTAAAAGAAATTTCGTCCCGAAATTAAAGTTTAAGCTTACTTACTTGATGATGTTCACTTTTTCCACTGTTGACTAGTTGTATCTCGAAGCCTAGAGTGTTCTTTGGAATAAGTCAGCATATTTGGTCTTCATTTCACTTTCAGGTTCCCAAGTGGCTTCTTCAACTCCATGATGCTTCCTCAACACTTTAACTAATGGAATGTCTTTGTTTCTCAAACTATGAACTTTCCAATCTAGGATCTTTAAAGGTCCTTCTTCATAGGTGGCATCAGCTTGTACTTTTACTTCTTTCCAATCGATGGTGTGGGAAGGGTCTGGTTCATATTTTCACAATATCGACACGTGGAATACATTGTGGATGGCGGATAAACTAGTTGGCAAGTCTAGTTTGTAAGCATTCTCGCCAATTAGATCACTAATCTTGAACGGACCAATGAATCGCGGCTATAATTTCCCTTTCTTACCAAACCTCATGATGCCTTTTTGAGGGCTTATTCTCAGAAATACCTTATCACCTTTTTGAAACTCTAGAGGTCGGCGCCTCTTATCTGCGTAGCTCTTCTGCCTACTCTGTGCTCTAACTAACCTTTTCTGGATCAACTTCACCTTTTCGTTCATTTCCATTATCATATCAGGTCCTGTAAGTACCTTATCTTCCTAATCGGCCCAACACAGTGGTGACCTACATGGTCGTCCATATAGAGCTTCATACGGAGCCATTTGTATGCTTGCCTGGTAACTATTGTTATAAGCAAACTCTGCTAGGTGTAAGTATTTACTCCAATTTCCCTTGAAATCTAGTACACAAGCTCTCAACATGTCTTCCAAGATCTGAATAACCCTTTCGGATTGACCATCTGTCTGAGGATGATAGGCGGTGCTCATGGTTAATTTGGTTCCCAATTCCCGCTGTAAGCTCTGCCAGAACTAAGATGTGAATAAGGAATCTCTATCTGACACTATCGATTTGGGTACTCCGTGTAGCTTCACAACCTCTTAAACATACAGCTCACCCAATTTACTAATCGTATCTGTGGATTTAATAGGTAAGAAGTGCGCCACTTTAGTAAGTCTATCCACAATTACCCAAACCTTATCCTCACCTTTCTGATTTCTAGGAAGAGCTCCGACGAAATCCATTGCTATGTTATCCCATTTCCATTCAGGAATTTTTAAAGGTTGTAACAATCCAGACGGTCTTTTATGTTCGGCCTTAACTTGCTGACATGTAAGGCATTTAGACACATATTTGGCCACATCTCTCTTCATACCTTTCCACCAGTAGTTTTTCTTCAAATTTTGGTACATCTTATCTCCACCAGGATGTAAAGTGTATTTAGTCTGATGTGCCTCATCAAATAAGAGCTTTTTAATTTCCTCCATTCTGGGTACACAAATTCGATCTCTGAACCTTAATAACCCCTCTGAATCGATCTTGAAATTTGCATTTCCATTATTGGCTCTCGCACCTGCTACCCATTTTATCAATTTTCTATCTTGAGCTTGTCCTTCCTTAATTTGATGTAGTAGGTCTGGTTTGCAGCTCATATTATATAAGAAAATTTGATTTTCACCTTTTTGTACGCCCAAATTATAATCTTCAATCAATTGGTACATCTGGGCTTTTTCTGCATCGTTCTTGTAAGATTTTTGACTTAAAGCATCTGCGACTACGTTGGCCTTCCCTGGGTGATAATGCAGCTAAAAATCATAATCATTCAGCAATTCCATCCATCTCCTTTGCCTCAAATTTAACTCCTTTTGTGTATAGATGTACTTCAAACTCTTATGATCAGAGTATAGATCAAATTTCTCTCCATAAAGATAGTGTCTCCATATCTTCAAAAAGAATACAATAGCAGCCAATTCTAAATCATGAGTCGGGTAGTTCTGTTCATGAGTTTTCAGTTGCGTAGAAGCATAAGCAACCACTTTACCTTCCTGCATCAGAACAGCGCCAAGACCATTCTTAGAAGCATCAGTGTAAATAACATAACCGACTCCGCTTGCAGGAGTGATCATTATTGGTGCTGTGGTCAATCGTCTCTTCAACTCTTGAAAGGAATTCTCACATTTCTCATCCCAACTAAATTTGGCATCCTTCCTTGTTAACTTCGTCATAGGCTCAGCTAGTCTCGAAAAATTTAGAATAAATCTTCTGTAGTAGCCAGCTAGTCCCAAAAAGCTTCTAATTTCTGTCACTGACTTTGGCTTTTCCCAGTTCATTACTGCTTCAACTTTTCTTGGATCTACGGATATCCCTTCTGATGACACTACATGGCCCAAAAATTTGACTGACTTCATCTAAAATTCACATTTTTCGAATTTGGCATACAATTGATTTCGCCTCAATGTTTCCAAAACTACTGTAAGGTGTTCCTGATGTTCCTCATTGGCCTTCGAATAAACTAAAATATCATCAACAAATTCCACCACAAATTTGTCTAGATGAGGTCTAAACGTCCTATTCATTAGATCCATAAATGCTGCTGGTGCATTAGTGAGTCCAAATGGCATGACTCTGAATTCAAAGTGTCCATACCTAGTTCTGAATGTTGTCTTCGGTATGTCTGACTCTTTGATTCTAAGTTGGTGATAACCGGACCTTAGGTCGATCTTGGAAAAACAAGTTGCTCCCTTCAGTTGATCGAACAAATCATCTATTCTGGGAAGGGGGTACTTGTTCTTGACTGTGACTTGATTTAATTTTCTATAGTTAATACACAGTCTCATCGACCCATCTTTCTTTTTGACAAACAGTACTGGTGCTTCCCAGGGTGATTCGCTCGGCTGGATAAATTCCTTCGCACTAAGATCATCAAGCTGAGTCCTTAGTTCTATTAGTTCGCCAGGGGCCATTCTGTAGGGTGACATGGCTATGGGGTCTATTCCAGGGTACAGTTCTATCTTGAACTCTACTTCCCGCTTAGGAGGTAATCCTGGTAATTCTTCGAGAAACACTTCAGGAAAGTCTTTAACCACCAAGTGCTCTTCTAAATTCCTCAAGGTCTTTAGAGGCTCAGCTTCTGTTAGGGTTTTGAATTCCTCTTTTTGATTCACAGATTCGAGAAGTGCGGACATGATAGTCCTCGGGATTTTGTTTCTATCCCCATAGATTTTCAACAACTCTCCCGAAGGTAACTGTAAGGTAATCTTCTTTCGAAGGCAATCGATTTGGGCTTGGTACTCAGATAACCAATCCATACCCAAGATTACATCATAATCATTAATGGGTAAGAGTATCAATTCAGCTGAAATCAGCTTATCATTAATTCTAAGGTCACAACTACATTTTTCAGTTGTTGGGACGTTTACTCCTACTGGTGTTGAAATCTTCATAACGACAGATAAAGGTACAGTGAAAAGTTGTAGTTTCCTAGCTAAGTTTTCAGAAATAAAAGACCTTGATGCTCCAGAATCAAACAAGATTTTAACTGTAACATGAAATAAAATGAAAGTACCTTCCACTACTTCGTTTGCACCAACTTCTTGTTCAGGATTTCCTTCTGTCATTGCAAAGACTCTTCCTTGATTTTGATTCTGAATTTGATTCTGATTATAGTTTGGACGATTGGCTTGATTTCATCCTTGCACATTTTTGTTGTTCTGCCAGTTGCCCGGACGAAAATTTTGTCGAACTCCTTGCATAGTGCAATTTCGTGCGACATGACCCGGTCGGTTGCATTTGAAGCAAAGTCTCGTAGCTACTACTTGATTTTGATTTTGTTGGGGTGCACGAATATTGTTTTGCTGCATCTGCTGTCCACCATTATGCCTAGACCATCCTTATCCATTGTTGTGATTCTGCCCCCTGTTCCACTGGTTCCCATTGTTGAACTTGTTTCTGTTCCAATTATTACCATTGCCACCGAAGTTATTCAGATTCTGCCTTTTGTTGTGATTACGCTGGTAATCAAAATTCTGTCCTTGAGGCTTTTTGTTTCTGTTCCATATCGTTTCTTGCAGGTTCAGTTCTCTTTCTACCAACAAAGCTCGTTCGACCACCTCTTTATAAGTCTCCAGATTCATCAGAACAACCACCTTTCTGATTTCCATTCTGAGACCCTCTGCGAATCTACTAGCTTTCATCTGTTTATTGATTACCAGTTCATGAGCAAATCTGGAAAGTTCGATAAACTTAGCTTCATATTCTGCCACTGTCATGTTCCTCTGTGTCAGCCTCACAAATTCAGATTGTAGTTTTTTTTTGTTTGCCTTGGGGAAGAATTTATCATAAAATATTTCTTCAAAAGTTGCCCAGGTCATAGTGTTCACGTCCACTGTAAGACTTTCTTTAACCATTCTCCACCAATGTTTGGCCTCACCTATGAATTGATGAGCCGCAATTGCCACCATTCTTGGACCAGTTACTCCCAGAACTTCCAAGTGTTCCTGAACCTCCTGGAACCACTTGTCGGCTTCCCTTGATCCCGTTTTCCTTCAAATTTCGAAGGATGCATACGTTGGAAGTCTTTCAATTGATCTGCCCATTCCTTTTCTTCAGGTCTCCTGATATTTCGAGTTCCTGGTTCATTCTGCACCACGGTAGTTGGATTCAGTTGAGGTTGAGGCATCTGTCTGGTCACCTGTTCCACGACTTGCCTCACAAATTCAGCCATCATCTCTGGTCCCAAAACAATTCCAGGGGTTGGAACTGTTGTAGGTTGGACGTTCTCTATTCCAGCAGAGTCAACATTCACTGTTTGATTTGCATGTTCTTGCTCCGTCGGCTGAGATTCGGATGTCGATTGTGTCTGCTCAGCTGGTTCAGTGTCCCTTATGAGATCACTCACAGACCTTGTGTTCCTTCTTCGAGGTGCAGCCATCTATAAAATTTCAACTCATCTTTAGTACTACATGATATAATTATTTCCGGTTAGGGTGACTCTAAATTCAGAATTCTAAGTTCTCGAAAATAAAATGGTCCTATTGATTCAGTTTCTAGGTTTCATAAAATTTTGACAATCCATGATTGTCACAGGGTACAGGATTTGGTTTTGATACAAGTAAACAAGACAAGCAAATAAACAAACAACATACCACACAACAATGGTATAAAGAAAATTCCCAAACCTTCACTTATACCCTCCGTATTCAAGTGTCCCATACCACTCTAGCCCGGTGATATAAGCTTCCATAAAGAAATTTCAATACACCTAAACAATGCGCAAATGTCCTACCAACTAAGGCTTCCCAGGTATCCACTATGTTCAAGTTGTTCCATACTAGTTGAACATAGCGATACAAGCTCGTCCAGAGTTATTAGTCATTCACCAAACATGGCCTGTCAGTCTCCGAGTTCAAGACTCCTCAAATACCCTTAAATTCCTTCACGTCCCATACCGTTTTGGAACCAAGAATATAAGATTCATCCTGATCTCAGATTCTAACCAAACAGTTTTCATACAAGTTTTTCTCTCTAACCGATGTCCTAAAAGTTTTGAATTTGTTAGACCCACCGTACTTTCATTCTCGAGATTAGGTTATAAAGTTTATAATTTGCATATTTATCTAGTTCAAGTTGAACCCTAATCTCATAAAGATTTGATACCTACTCTTTGATACTAAGCTTCTCAAAATTTGTTGTAACACTTCCCATGATCTAAAGCCTAAAGCTCTGATACCAAACTGTAACACCCCGATTTTCAAAACTTATTTTTTTTTTTTTTGTAAAATAATGAATATGTTAATTTTATCGAGAATAACCACTGAAAATCGAGATGTTATTCGTATCCGTCTATCTTAACCCATAATCATTATATACGTAATAAAATTTGAAACACTATGAATTTATAAATTTTTTTTTTCTAACCAACTTACTGGTTAAGATAAACAAATACCAATTTGTATTTTCTTCATGCCAAGGATCACATAATTCCATTATACCAATTTCTATAGTGAATTATGAGGGTACTTGCCCTTGTCCATCCATCATGGACACAATATTTTAAATACATTCGTCAAATAGAATTCAAGTCCAAGGCACATATATTTAAAGTAAATCATGATCCCTTCAATAATCATAAAAAATATTTTATCAAAATCTCTAATGTCAATACAACCCTTACTAAATAAAAGTTCACAAAATTAAACAAGTAATTAACTCATTCTCTAATTAAAATATTGTCCAGATTTCCATCCTACCCCTATCACTGAACCACTTCACAACTTGCTACTTTATTTTCTGAGCCTGCATGTGAAAAATAGGGGTAAGCTTGAAAGCTCAGTGGGTCATCTAAACAATTCACAACATTTTATTATGATACATACACAAGAACGTTACAAACAAGTTTCACACATTAATCGTTGCAACATTAGATTGTTTGAGTCGAGAATTCTACCACGTTCTAAATCACGTACCTTTAGGAAATCAAACACAGGGTGGCACTACCCAAAAATTAGAACTTCATTGGCGATATTCATCATGAATAACTGCCCCATAATAAACATTGGCGATATTCCTAAGAATAACTGCCCCACAATAATCAATGGCGATATTCCTTAGAATAACTGCCCCATATGTGTGATTCTTATCTTAATTGTGTTCTTTAGTGATGTCACACCATGAATACACCCTAATCATGCTATTAATTGTATTCACAAACCATATTCAAATTTTAGTACACAGTCTCATGTCACAATGCCAAATATAATAGTATTAACACATGAACCTTACTATGCCAATATTCCAAGTCATACGTTTCATTATCAGGCATTATAATTTATAAATGGGTTTCAAATATCATATGAATTTCATGCATCTAATTATCATCTAATCAAAACCAGAAGTCATGTTGACACACATATCATCATGGCTATTAATCACACAATGGTATAAATAACATCACGTACAATAGGCATGCATAAGCAATATAATGACATTATAGACCTAATTAATTTAACATTCCTATCTATATATCAAAATAAAATATTATGAAGGCCTAGAATCATCCCCACCTGAATCGCTAAATTCCAAAAGTGTTGAGATTCCTCGACGTTGGGCGTTATCAACCTATCCACGCATAAATCACACGTTAATCACTTGTTTTGTATTATATTATATTAATATAATGTGCATACATGTCTATGTTGTATGGTGGTGGTCACATTATACATATAATATAACTTAGCTAATAAACTTTCACCTGATATACATATAATATGATGATACATATAATATGATGATAACTTAGTTAATATTATACCATAATATTAGCTAATATTATGGTAACTTAGCTAATATTATACCATAATATAACTTAGCTAATATTATACATATAATATGATGATCTAGATAGGGTTGCTTAAAAGAAAAGAAGAAGAAATAAAGAAAATAAAAAAATAAATAACACTTGCATTGCAGATTGAATGGCGGAAGGAAGAAAACAGGGAAGAGAGAGAAAAAGGGGAAAGAAAAAGGGATGAGGTGAAAAAGAAGAAGAAGAAGAAGAAGAAGAAGAAGAAGAAAGGGCGGCGAGATCGGGGAGCAGAGGGATATGGCGGAGCTCAAAGTGACGTTACTAGCGGTGGTGGTGGTGCCGGTGGCTGTGGAAGTGGAGGCGAAACTGCCGGAGTGGAAGAAAGAAAGAGAAAAGATAAAAAGAAAGGAAGAGGAGTTGCTCACCATGGTTAATGCTGCGGATTCTTGCTCGCGTGCTTCAGTCACCGGTTCGTGAGAGAAGAGAGACAGAGAAGAGAGCGGAGAAAGAAAAGAGGAGCGAGGGTTTCGAGAAAGAGAGGGGGTTTGTGCGATTGAGTTTTGAGGTTCAGGCGAGGTGATTTGGGTTTTGAAAGAGAGGGTTGGGTTTTGGTTTTGTGCGGTGTGTTTCGAGACGATTAGGTCTCAGCGATTGAGTTGCAAAGCGAGATTTCAGCGAAAGAGGCGTGATTGGGTATGAGGCGAGATTTCAGCGAAAGAGGCGTGATTGGGTTTTGAAAGAGAGAGGTGATTTTTTTTTCGTAGTGCGAGATTGCAGCGAGATTGACGCGATTTGGTTTTGCAAGAGAGGCTATTTTGCAGGGCGAGTGAGATTGCAAGATAGCAATGCGATGCCGTCGGAGGCGGCGAAGAAGGTGAGAAATTTCAGGCGTTTTTTTTTTTTTTCAGGGGGATTACATTCTTCCCGCCTTAAAAGAAATTTCGTCCCGAAATTAAAGTTTAAGCTTACTTACTTGATGATGTTCACTTTTTTCACTGTTGACTAGTTGTATCTCGAAGCCTACAGCGTTTTTTTTTTTTTCAAGGGGATTACAGCGCACATTTGGAATTATAACAATGGTAATAACAGAGTGCACAGCGGAAATATAAAACAGTACAAGTCTAATTTCATTTAATTCAGAATTCATTCGTACATGACATAGTCAAGGGAACAGACTCCCCAAAAATTTCCAATAAATAATACAAATGGTACAAAATGTGGGCCCCATAAACTTGCACCCAGTCCACCCTAATTTCCTGTGAAAAATTGGATAATAATGGAGTGAGCTTAACGCTCAGTGGGTAAAATAGTTTGTAAGTATAACAGTTAGTAAAGCATACTTCAATATCAAATATCTTAAATACACATTAGAGCATCATAATCAATCAATATGTATGTATGCATGACACCGTCTCGTAATGGTTTGATGAACGTACATCGCCTGAGTTCACGTACAGATGTCCTTCCCTAGGCGTAGCCAGGTTCTCACTGTACGTCCCTCCTCAGGAACGATGCTTTGGATTTACGTGCAGATGTCCCTCCCCAGGCGTAGCCGGGTTCTCATTGTACGTCCCTCTCCAGAGAAATATAATGAATAGCGAGCAATGCTCCTAACTATTCTATGAATCATAAACCACATACGTCCCTAGGTGGTGATATGTATGATGCCAATGCATGAACTGGTCTAGTCTACTTGTCACGCCTGGGTTGCATCGCAGTGCCCCTTACCCAAGGTGATGGGCACCTCCTACAGAGCGTACCCCAGCCATTATGGACCCATAATATTGTCCCATATCGGCCAGGCACGCCACCCAAGGACGCCAGTCACCGAGATCATTTGTCTGACACTATTCATGAATAGTGCAGGGCCTCCCCCATAATCGAACTCGAGACCTCCCTTAAGGAGTCTGATTTCGCATTCTGAGTAACCACTGAGCCAATGGTTCAGTGGCTACCTAGGATGCGAATTCATACTCCTTAAGGGGAGGTCTCGAGCTCGATCCCGGGGGAGGCCCTGCACTGTTCATGATGAACAGTGGGGACAAATGATCTCGGTGACCGGCGTCCTTGTGTGGCGTGGCTGGCCAAGATGGGACAATATTATGGGTCCATAATGGCTGGGGTACGCTCTGTAGGAGGTGCCCATCACCCTGGGTAGGGGGCACTGTGTGCAACCCGGGCGTGACAAAAAGGCCTTATGTATACATAAGGCCTTTTTGTCACGCCCGGGTTGCACACAGTGCCCCTTACCCCGGGTGATGAGTACCCCAATCTCCAGGGCGTACTCCAGCCATTATGGACCCATAATATTGTCCCATCTCGGCCAGCCACGCCACACAAGGACGCCGGTCACCGAGATCATTTGTCCCCACTGTTCACTCATGAATAGTGTAGGGCCTCCCCCGGAATCGAACTCGAGACCTCCCTTAAGGAGTCTAATTTCGCATTCTGAGTAACCACTGAGCTAATGGTTCAGTGGCTACCTAGGATGCGAAATCAGACTCCTTAAGGGGAGGTCTCGAGTTCGATCGCGGAGAAGACCCTGCACTATTCATGAACAGTGTCAGACAAATGATCTCGGTGACCGGCGTCTTTGGGTGGCGTGGCTGGCAGAGATGGGACAATATTATGGGTCCATAATGGCTGGGGTACGCTCTGTAGGAGGTGCCCATCACCCTGGGTAGGGGGCACTGCGGTGCAACCCAGGCGTGACAAAAAGGCTTTATGTATACTGGTCTGCTCTTTTCTTGACATTTAGACTGACTTTGGCAACGTCTGGTGATCCTTATCAGGGTTGGTATCGCGACGTGCAAGGTTAGGACATTCAATATTACTTGTATAAGCTGATAGCTTTAAATAAGACCAACTAGATCAGTCCCCAGTTGAGAGGTGAGAGACAAGGTCAGCTTAAATACCAATCGCCTAGAGCAGCCCGCTGCCTCCCGTTACTGAGGACAAGACCGAGTCTAGTCGAGCCAGATTGACAACAAATCTGGCATTATAACAGTGTAATATATGAACTCCAAATATACAGGCATAAGTGTGACAATATAAACATTATATGACATAATGCAGTGTAAATGAACGGTAAACATAATAATAATTGAATGTAAACTTTAATAAAAGTTATAAAACACGCAAACCTATGTTTCGTTCTCCACCTTCAGATAAGAACTTCTTCTTTCAAATCTGGCACTTTCTTCCGGACAGAACTTCGTCGTATTGCACCGGAGTCTCGAACAGAGAGTGTTAAACGAAAAAGAACTCAGAATGAGTGAAAAGAGGAGGAAAAATCACAAGAGAAGGTAATTTGGTGTGAGGAAATGAGGAGGGGGAGAGCTCCTTATATAGGAGATTTGGCGCCTGAAGGTTCGGGCGGGCGCCTGAAGGTTCGGGCGGGTGCCCGAACGTTCAGGTGTCCTGCCCGGACGTTCGGGCATTTCTGTCCAAACGATTTTTTTGTGTGAAATACAGGGTATTACATGTTCCTTTTACTATTTCATGTACAAAAATATATTCTAAAATTAATGAAATCAGATTTGTACTCTATTGTGTTCCTGCGCACTCGATTATTGTTATAATGCATCGTGAGTGTTCCGCCTGTTTAGGCTTGTTCGGGCGGGGTGTGACACTTCTCTTTTAAGATTTTCGATAGTTTCGAGAAAAGCTCAAGGAATTGTTTTCTTACTACACATTTCAAGGTGAGGAGGAACCTATGGTTTGTGCATTCTAGTTTTTTCATTAAAAGTTTATATTCATACTATGGTTATGCACGCCGCTTTACTTTCACTAGTGAAATGTTATTTGGGTTGAAAGTTGGCCCTTGCAAAATGCTAGATACAACTTATTTGGGTTGGAAGCTAACCCTTGCAGGATTGCTAAATGCAGCTTATTATTTCGGATTTCATAAACATATGCATATGTGTAAAATTGTTGTTGTTATATTGTGTATATTCCTATTTGAATATTTATTTTGATGATTTGCTTAAAGTGTGGAAACCTGCTAGGGGACCCACTGGGCATAAGCTCACCTATTGAATTTTATCTCTAGGAAATTAGTGTAAAGAGAGAAGAAAAAGAGGATGAGGAATGGATGAAAGAAAGGTGGGAAGTAAGCAACAAAGAATGTATATTTGTGGATATACTCACATAAGTCGACCGCATATGTATAAAGGTTGAAATGTGTTAGACACTAGTATGTGTTAGTTTTAGTTAAAACATGTAAAACTTATAGCATATGTGAAGATAACATTTGTGTACTATAGAAAAAACTACAACTACAACTCTTATTACATTGCATTAAACAATAATTTTAGATATCGCAATGTATATCGCGTAGCAACAAACAAAATCAAAATCGAACTTTTGTATATCGAGTTATACTTGAAATAAAACTTTTCTAAGATAGCAAATTATCGAAAATAGTAAATTTTTTTAAAATTAATAAAATATCATAAAATAAAAAAAATACTAATTTGAGATTTTTACAAACTCCAATTCTTATGAGCATTAAGAATGTCGAAATGTAATATATATATATATATATATATATATATATATATATATATATATATAGAGAGAGAGAGAGAGAGAGAGAGAGAGAGAGAGATTCCCGTGGGCGCATAATGGTACATATAAAACTTAATTTGTATTTGATGTCATAAGTTGCATTCTTGATGTCATCATAAGGAATCTTTGGTGATGGACCAGCTAGAATGTGATTAGATGTTGGCTTCCCATTCATCCTTAAAGTTCGGCAGCCAATCGAATTTTATTTTGGAGGTTGAAACGATTTTTCTAGACCACGCGCGCTTGTGTCTTCCAATTGCAAGATCTAGAGAACAGCATATAAATATTATTTCTAAGTTTGTATATGAAAGCTTTTGTTTTTTTTGTAAGCTTCAATGTAGCGCACACATACACACATACAAACATATATATATATATATACATTTATTACACTTTTGTAGTTAAAGTTGAATAGGCTTGAATTATATTAATGTGTAATTAATTAAGAACATTTAATTGTAGTTAATGGACTGTGTTTTATAAATAAAGAGAATATTAATCTAACTATAATATATTGTAACTACAATACAACTATATATTCACGTTCATTGGATCATATATTTTACATAGGGCGGTAAGGCCCCATAGAGGATACGTAGCCCAATAATGATCGAATACTTTTAAACAAAAACAAATTAATGAATTAGTACTTTTATGGGTAACTTCTTATTTATATTTTTTTGTTAAGTCAAAATTATTCAATCCAAATAATCATTTCGTGTGGATTAGTTACATATACGGAGACTACTTTTAGTACAAAGTTGAGATATCTTTACAAGCTTATAAGTTGACAAATTAAGTATGAAAATTTTATATATGCATTGATTACTGACTACTCCTTTTAGGTTTATGGTGCATATGTATATTTAGATTCATACATAAATGTATACATACAGCAAATACAAGTTTTAACTTGCTAATTAATGGGCGCCCTATTAAAGGTATATATTACTTTTTATTAATGTGAATAAGTTTCAGGATTACATGATATATTGATCATTCTTCTCACTCGATACTGTTTTTATTGTCCCTTAATTTTTTAAGTAAGACTGCAAGAATAATTCAGGTTATAAAAAAATTGTTGAAAAACTATGTAAGTTCGTCATGTAATGATGACAAGTACTTCAAAGAATTAATTAATTTCATCGAATAAAATTTTTACGGATTAATTTTTAATCTTCTTGGGATGAAAAAATGATAAGTGTGCATGATTTCAACACACGATTTTAGCACACATTCTTGTAATGTATATTTGATGCTTATGAATGACATATTAATGCATGATTCAAAGACATTCAATGTATAAAACAATCAATATCCAAATGGGTACTAAAAGTGTATGTTGATTAACATTGCTTACATTTTATTGGTGACTTTCAATGAGTCAATTGAGTTTTCAATATATCACGGTTCTCGAAAACTTTAGGAAGTTAAGCCTACATTTATTAGTAGATAAGTTTGACAAAGTTATCTCCCTAATGTGAAATTAATTTTCTAATTCCAGCTGTTTGAAACTTAATTGATTTAGTTTCTTTTTCTCAAACTTTTAGGCTAGCTAATTCCTATCATTTTTCTTAGACAATATATTATCAGAAGAATTATCTTTGAAAAATGCATAATTAATTCTTTATCATATCATATCGATCGGATATAGCCTAAAACATCAACTTATATTTCTCTTTTATATCCATAGGTTTTTTTTTTTTTTTTTCAGTAGGCAACTAATAAACTCATTTGAAAAAGTTGATTGTTTAGTTCCTAGAGGCATGACATCAGGTTGGTTGCACGAAAACTATTATGGGCGTAAGACAATTGCATATTTTAAGGTAAAGCATATCTAATGGTTTTTTTTTTTTTCAATATATTCAAATATTTGGATTTGTCAAAACAGATTCTCCTCACGTGCAATTGGCTCCATCTCAATAGTCTTTGGCAAAAAAAAATCACTCTACGTGGAACAAATTAAAGGAGGATATATATGGCAAGCTGCTTTAATATATCTAACCAGATAATTTGTCTCTTTGTCCATTCTGTTGGTGTTGGCATACATGAAACCCATTGTTTCTCAAATCTTCTCAAGTCATCTTATCTAATTTGAGATCAACATGCATGGGACCCTTGCCATATATATTGAACTGGAAAATGACAGATAATATTACAACCATATATATATATATATATATATATATATATATATATATATATATAGGACTGTTAGAACATATATGTACTGTAGATAACAAGCTTCAATCATCAACTTACTAACAAAATGAAACTGATCATACTAATAAGACATTTTATGACATAGATATGTATCATGTAGTTGGGAACTGTAACTCCTGACGGATGACCAAGTATTTGAAACAATACATTACATATTTAGAATCTATTGCTGCCTGCTGATTAAGTCTCTTAGAAACTCAGCTTCTCCAGTACTGCTGCTGGCATCCAAGGAAGATAATAGCTCAGCTAATTTCTCACTTAGGTCTTCCGCCTCTTTGTTCAGGCTCTTAATATAATTGCATGCCTCTTTCAAAATCTTGGGTGCAGATGCCTACGGCGTACTTTCATAAATGAGAAAACGATATAGTTAACAAATCATAAATCACATACACTAATGTTCTTTTATTGGAAGAGTTTTGATTTTAAATTCATGCATGGCCATAGCAACATATATATGTATAGATCTTCCTTTGATGGGCACACATATTTATACATGGAAAAATGAATTGAGAAAACTGATGTATTAATTAAATTGTGGCTAGCTAGCGTACCGAAGCGGAGTTCCTGCGGCGAATCTCAGGTATCATTTCTTGAAGCTTGGAGACCAGATTGTTAATCTCATCAACAGTGAGTTTTGTCGCTGATCTAGATGATCCTCTTCCAGACATTTTTTTGAGGAATAGTGAGACTAATAGCTTACTGCCAAACTGAAGGGGGAAGGTAGGCAACTTATATAGCTATTGCAGTAGTACTGGTATTATTGAGTCCAGACAATTTAAGAGAGATATATATGGCATTGATGGAGACGTTATATATGTGAATGCAAGGGACCATGCCATTAATTTGTCTAATATTGACTGCACAATACAAAGGGCATGTTCTGAACAGAGCCCATGTATGACCTATTTATATATAAATATATAAATATGACTTAATTAAATTTTGTCTCAAAAGTCTAACTCACAACGTTCTCTTGCTAGGGATATGAATGTGTAGTGCACGGTGATTATATTTTCCTGACAACTGAACCTCTCACATGTCCCAAATAGAGAGCTAATTCTAAGTTGAGGAAGTATTAGTCCTTAAAAGTCCGGAATGCAGAAAATCCAACGCTAACATTCAAGGGGGCATGGTCGAAGATCTACAGAGCTAATTCCACATGGATGACCGAACAAGGATAATATTGTTGTAGGTCTCGTGATACATACCTACTCGTTAAAGCTGAAGATTCGAGAAGTCTGGAAATACTGCCATATACCACCAACTTGTTAAAGCTTACAAATATGTAATTAGCTACCCTACAAATTGATATATGCTCCCATATGATGAAACTATCAACATGCAACACACCGTTATTATCAGAAACATGCTGGCCCTTTTGAAACCATATTCCTAATTTTGAAGAGTTTATGTAAAAGTTAATCTGAGGTTTTTACCATAAGAGTATATATATCACGTTTTGTGTTTTCTTACAAGTCAATTAATCATTTCTATATATATATATATCCATCTTATATGTATTAATGAGAATGTACTTTTTAGTTCACAGTGAAGCTCTTTTTGTTTTTTTTATTTTCCTTTTTTTTCAAATATTTTAAAATATGTATAAAGTAACAAGGTAGTTCAGTAAATTTAAGCATAATTTATATTCTACGCAACTAAGCAATTTTTCAATTACATAGGATCAGTTACATAAATATAACACTACAAGAAAATCACAATACAAGGACCGCTGAAAACATCCTTGAATTCGATGTCCTAAAAGGACATTTTTCAAACATCCTTGTATAATGATTTTCTTCTTGTGTAATTCTTCCATTTCGCTCTATCTAAGGGCGCTAAGTCAACATTCAAATTAAAAAAAGTAATATCTTTCTTAATTATTTCTGTCCATGATATTTTAGATTTGTGTCTATAACTTTATCATTACCCTGAATTGTTAAAATTAGATCACTCTTTCTAACTAGAGCATCTCAAAGTTTTTGTTGTAAATATCAAAACCACCTTAATAAGTTTTCACTCATTTTATCTTCAATTGGAGTTAATCCCACCATTTTCATATATGTTCATTTCTAATATTATCTTTTAAAGTTTTACCACACATTCATCTCAACATGCTCATTTTTGTTACACTTAATTTGTTTACATGTTATTTCTTTATTGCCCAATACCATGTTCCCTAGTATAGTTGGCCTAATAATAGTTTTATAAAATTTTCTTTTAACTTCAATGGCTTGCGTCAATCATATAATACTCCCTAAGCACTTTTCCATTTAACCTATATCCTGCTTTAAATCTATGATTTACACGTTTGCCTATTTCATCTTCTTAATGGGTAATTGATTCTAAATACGTAAAATTTTCACTCCTTTGTATCTCTTGGCTTTCAATCTTTGTTGTCTCTTTATTTGTATTTCTGCTTCCACTAAAGTTAAATTTAATGTATTCAGTTGAGTCCTACTAATCTTGAATTCTTTAGATTCTAAGGTCTATCCCCAAAGCACTAGCTTGACATTCACCCTAGATTTAGTTTTATGAATCAACACTTTAGCATCTGCAAATAACATGCAATATAGAATATCATCTTGAATATGTTTGGTTAATTCATTCATAACTAGTGAAAAAAGATACCATCTTAAGGCATATCTTTATCTATTTCCATCGTCTTCCAATCCAAGTTCATGTATATTATTTCTTTTTTCCATTTTTTCATTTAATTGTTTTTATGGATACGTTTATTAACATTGCTTTTCTTTTTAAAATATTATGTTTTTCTTTTCAACTTAATGAAGTTTTTTCTTAACTACCCTAAAGTTGTGGACCTAAGTGGTTTTCCACTTAGAATTCTCCTTAGTGTTTTGATGCTAACAAACAATATAACCATAATACTAATGGTTGAATTGAGCATGTATCAGCACCAAAGAAAAGTCAAAAGGCCAATACAAGATTCAAGTGATCTCAAGTCAACTCAAGTGAATCAAACAAAGTCAAAGTCAAAAGCTTGGACAAGTTGACTCGAAGATAAATGACGAGAACTTACAAGTATAATTAGAATTAGGTTGTAATCTTTCTTGTCTCGTATTGCTCATTTAGTTTCAAATCAGTCTGTGCATGCAATCATGATTTTACTAAGTCAAAATATTTTTAAATCATCTAAGTTTTTAAGTCAAACCGATTCTCATTTGGTCAAACTTTTGGTTTTTACTCAAAATGATTTAATCACTTGTTTAAACTTCAATTTGATTGTTTTCAAATTTATTCAAATGTATTTAAGTTTGATTTATTGAGAAAACATATTTTGAACTTGAAATTTTAAAGAAAAACCAAGTTTGGGCTAACTAGACAGACAAAAACGTGTTTCTTCTTGAAGAAATGTGTTTCCATTGGCCATACGTGAATTTTCACTTAAAACGGGGATAAATGCATTTCCACTTACTGGAACGCATTTCCAAAAGTGGAAACGCGTTTCCTCAAAAAGGGTAGAATGGTAAAAAAATGCAAAAAACGTGTTTCCGTGAAAATTGGCATCCTGCCAATTTTGCATGTATTTTGAACATAAACGTGATTCCTCCTATGGAAACGAGGTTCCTGCTTTTTTCAAGATATTTTTCTATAAACACATGCCTTGGCTCATTGTGAGCAACTTTTGTAAAATTTTTAGAAACTTGTACATTTGTGTGTTCTTCCATTTTTCAAAAATTAAAACAAGTTTCACAAGTTCAAGTGTTCTTTGATTTGAGAGAAAAAAGTTTTAATCTTCAAGTGTTCATCATCTTTCAAACAAGTTTTCTCTCTTACTTTAATGAAATTTCCTGAGCTTTCATCTTCAATCTTTGAGAAGATCATTTTGAGGGATTTCAAGCACTTGGTGGTTTTGAAACTTGTGCAACTATTTTTGTTCTCCTTATTTTCAAGAAGAAAACTCAAGTTTCTACAAAATCTTTTTCAACTTAGTTTTGAGAAAAATCATTCAAGTGTTGAATTGATTTCAACAAGTGTTCAAATATTTTTACAAGTATTTTAATATCTCTCTTTTGGTTTTTCTCCTCAATATTCAAGTTCCAATTTCTTTGATAGAAAACCTTTTGATTTTAGGAAAGATGAGTGCTTGATTTAAAAATTCAAAATTTCCTAAAAATTTAGTGTTTTTGTGAGAAAATGAAAGAATGAACTTCAACCTTCATCTTCCATCTCTTCTCATTTTCAAAATACCTAGAGAGAGCATTTGAATGGAAAATCAGCTTGGTGATGTTGAACTTTCAGCTTTTGCATCAGTCATACACATTTTTCAACATCATTCAAATGGGCAATATGAGATCAAGAAAGGTATATGGTTGTAAGTTTTTCTCAATCCATGAACTTTATTTTCATATCTTGTATTGATTCAAATTGTGATAACTAGAGCTTCATTGTAATATTTGTAATTAGTGTTTTGGTTTGTTTCAAAATTGAAACAATGAAGTCAAGTGAATTTAATTCACTTAAGAGTCCTAGGTTGGAATCAAAAGTAGTTTCACCCTTTCTCTTGAAAAGGGTCAAGTGGTTCATCCTTAGCCCGGTAAAAGGATATTAGGTTCTTCTGTATCCCACGAAAGGAAGTAGTTGGTTCATCCTTAGCCCGTAAAAGGATAGGTTCGCCTTGAACCCTTGAAAAGGCATTTGTAATGGTTTGATTCACATCCGGTAAGTGAATCTAAGATAGTGAAATCTTAGAGAGGTTTTCTCTAGGCGTGGACGTAGGAAATTGGATTTTCGAACCATGTAAAAATCTTGTGTCTTTGCATTTAACTTATGCACTTTACCATTATACATGATCTGTTTGATTAAATGCCTCAATCAATTTAAGAATCACACAAGATTGACATAAGATAATTTAAAATTGATTTAATTGGTCAAAACACCCAATTCACCCCCCCTCTTGGTTGTCCAACAAGTGGTATAAGAGCGGGTGCTCGTGATTTAAGGCTTAATATCCTTGAGCAAAATATCAAAATGGAAAATACCTTAGGATTTGATTTAGATGATAACCCATTCATTCCACCCATGCTTATTGATCAAAACTTCATGTCTTAGAGAATTAGGATGAGAACTTTCATTAAGGCCCAATCATTTGATATGTAGAACATAATTATAAATGGACCATATGTTCCTATTAGAATCATAAATGGAGTTGAAGTCCCCAAATTAAAGAATAAATAGGATAGGAAACAAAAACAATTAGTTAGACTTGACACTCTAGCCAGAGACACATAATACCTTTCCCAAAATGACACTAATAGAGTCTTTTCGTGTGCATAATCTAGAGATGGTTGGAATAGATTAGAAGAGCTCCATGATGATTCATACATAACACTTCCGTCAACTTTGTGGGTTGAACTTTTAGAAAAACCAAGTCCCCCTTATCAAATTCTAGAGGCTGCCTCCGCTTGTCAGCATAACACTTCTGTCTACTTTGTTCAACACGAAGTCTCTCATTTACTAGTGTGATCTTCTCAGAAGTCTCTTGAACTAGTTTGGGGCCCAACTGCGGTTGATTTGCCATATCTAACCAGCACACCGGAGATCTGCAAGGGAGACCATAGAGAGCCTCGTACGGTGCCATGCCGATACTAGTTTGGTAGCTGTTGTTGTGTGCAAACTCAGCTAAATGTAAGTACTTTTCCCATCCGCCATTAAAGTCCAAAATACAGCACCGTAACATGTCTTCCAAGATTTGGATAAGACGCTCTGACTGCCCATCAGTCTGAGGGTGAAAGACTGTGCACATGGTGATCTTAGAGCCCATTCTACTATGGAAACTTTGGCAAAACTTTGATGTGAATCGAGGGTCTCGATCAGAGACGATCGTGAGTTGTATGCCATGGAGGCGTACGATCTCTCTTTCATATAGCTCGACAAGCTTGGCGAGGTTATCCGTGAACTTTATTGGCAAGAAGTGTGCAAATTTTATAAGTCTGTCAATGATAACCCAGATAACATCTTGCCCATTATTATTTCGAGGCAAGGCCGTAACAAAATCCATTGCGATGTTCTCCCACTTCCATTCTCCAATAGGTAACGGCTGGAAAAGTTCACAGGAAAGTCTTCCTTCTGCCTTAACTTGCTGGCAAACGAGACATCGAGCAACGAAGTGTGCAATCGCCTTCTTCATTCCAGAAAACCAGAATTTTCGCTTGACATCCTTGTACATCTTGTCACCCTCAGGATGCATGGCAAACCTCGAACAGTGCATCTCAGTGAGCACTTCTTTCCAAACCTCAAGATAGTTCAGTAGACAGAGACGTTTTTTTATAGAAAACGGCCCCGTCTTCAAAGACCGACCAGTGAGGAAGGTCTTGTCTGCTGAGTAGAAGTTCTCGTTTCTCCATTAACATAGGGTCGTTGGCTTGAGCTGCTGAAGTCTTTTGAACCAGCTCAGAGTTGGCTGATAATTGAGAAAGTCGTGATCTTCCACCCTCCTCGATCAGTTGTAGGTTAAAATTCTCCATCTCTGTAGCCAACTTCCCCATTTCGAAGTTAAGAGTGCAAGCAACATAAGATTTTCTCCTCAGGGCATCAGCCACAACATTGGCCTTACCGGGATGGTATTAGTGTTGAAAGTCATAAACTTTCAAGAATTCTAACCATCGTCTTTGGCGGAGGTTTAGGTCTCTCTGGCTGTAGATGTACTTAAAACTCTTGTGATCCGAGAAGACCTCAAACCATTCACCGTATAGGTAATGATGCCATAACTTCAGTGCAAGTTCCAAGTCATGTGTTGGGTAATTACCCTCATGAATCTTCAGTTGCCTCGAGGCATATGCGACCACTTGGCCTTCTTGCATTAGTACGACGCCTAAGCCTTGGAGAGAGGCATCGCTGTATAGTGAAAATCCAAGTGCATTTCTTGGAGTGATTAGTACTGGTGCCGTCGTGAGGCACTTCTTCAATTCCTGAAATGATGTTTCACAGGCCAGATTCCAGATGAATCGCACGTCTTTCCGAGTGAGCTTTGTCATAGGTTCAATAATCTTTGAGAAGTCCTTGATGAAGTGTCTGTAATAGCCAGCCAAACCAAGAAAACTCCTAATCTAAGTAACAGTGGTAGGCTGCTTCTAGTTTAAAATCGCTTAAACCTTAGAAGGATCTACCTCAATGCCATTGCCTGAAACCACATGGCGTAGGAATTGAACTCGCTTCGCCCAAAATTCACACCTACTCAACTTTGCACACAACTGGTGGCTTCTCAAGGTTTGGAGGACTATCCTCAGGTGTATCTTATGGTCTTCCTCGGTTGAGGAATATATCAAGATATCGTCCACAAAAACCACCACAAATCGGTCTAAGTATAACCTAAAGATGCGGTTTATCAAATCCATGAATGCAACAGGTGCATTTGTTAGACCGAACGGGATGACCAAGAACTCGTAGTGACCGTACAGAGTTCTGAATGCCGTTTTGGTAATGTTCGACTTTCGGATCTGGAGTTGGTGATAACCGGATCGTAAATCAATCTTAGAGAAGTATTTGGCATCTCTAAGTTGGTCGAACAAGTCATCGATCCTGGGCAACGGGTATCTGTTCTTAATGGTGACGTTATTCAGCTTGCGATAGTCGATGCAAAGTCGTAATGAACCATTCTTTTTGCGAACAAACAAAACTGGAGTGCCCCAGGGTGATGAACTTTTTCTGATGAAGCCATTACTCTCTAATTCCTTCAGTTGTTTGTCCAATTCGACTAACACGACATTTGACATTCTGTATGGTGGAATTGAGATAGGCCCGGTCCCAGGTATGAGATTGATTTCAAAATCGAATTCCCTAACCGGAGGGAGACCAGGAAGGTCATTTAGAAAAACTGTTGGGAATTCAAATATTACTGGGACATCGTGTACTTCGAGAGGGTACAGTGCTGGTGATTCATTTTCATCACCAAGGGATGGAACTCGAAGCTGTGCGTTGAGAAGTGCAACAGTCGAGTTGTGTATCCATTTCCTTGTTCCTTGAATCTTGACAAACTCCCCCGTGGGCAAGGTTAACTGAACTTGCTTCTTCATACAATCGATCTTTGCATTTAGTGGTGCGAGCCAGTCCATGCCGAGGATGATGTCGAAGTCTTCAATGTCCATCACAAAAGGATCTGCATATATTATCTGTTTTGACATTCGAAGCTCACATCGAGAACACTGCAAATTCACGTCAGTACCATATCCTAAAGGTGATGTGACATGGATTGTGATTTCTGTGGGTTCAGGATGCAACCCTAAATGTGTTACCAATGCAGACGATATAAAAGAATGCGTAGCACCCAAATTGAACAAGACATGCACCATTGTATTGAACAAGGGAAATGTACCTTCGTCTACATTGTTGTCTGGGATGGGTTGTTGAGCTATAGCAAATGCTTTGCCCAGATTCCGTTGCCTCTGGTTCTGCTGGTTCTGCCTGGGTTGGGCATTAGCAGCAGGTGGTGTTTGTTGGACTGGAACAGGGGGAACAAATTGTTGAAGGTGCGGACAGACATTTCTTACATGGCCCTGCTGGTCGCAGTTGTAACACGTCAGCCTCTTCTGCTGATGGTTCTTTTGGCCATGCTGATTGTGGTGCTGACCACCACCTCTGCCAATGCAGTTTTGACGGCCACCCCTGCCATTACGGCCTCCTCTGCCATGATTGTGAAAACGCTGATGGCCAGGGTTAGATGGTTTAGCTGCAGGTGCCATGGCCTCATTCTTCTGAATAGGGGCTGGGAGGGCTGGGTTTTGATTATAGTAGGGCTTCTTTTTGTTGCCCTGTTGGGAAAATGTTGCAGGCCGTTATCCCCTATTTAGTTTATGCTCCTGCACAATCTTCTCCTGCTCAAAGCTCATGGCCTTGTCAACGACCGCCCTGTAAATCTTGAGATCCAAGATCGACAAGGCTTGTTGAATGTCAGGACGAACGCCATTGTAGAATTTCTCGGTCTTATCTTGCTCCATTGAGATGGTGGAGAGAGAGAGTAGACCAATAATTCTTTAAACTTTCCAGCATATTCCCTAACTGTCATGCCGCCTTGGTATAGCTTGGCGAACTCCTGGCGCTTCTACCTCTTCATAGCGCCGGGGAAGTACTCATCAATAAACAATGACTCAAACTGTTTCCAAGTCATGTCCGTGGTGTTGACCCTTGGGTCCTCCTTTACTGTTATCCACCATGTATTTGCTCCACCAATAAGTTGGTAGGACTCAAATGGAGTCTTTCGAGCCTCATCGACTCCCATTGCATCGAGAGCCTTCTTTGACTCATCTAGTCATTTCTGCACCTCTTCAGCATCAATGGTGCTAGCCAAAGTAAGAGGTTGTAGCCTCTTGTACTTCGTAATCTGGTCGGTTTGAGTCTACGACCCAGATCTCACAAGTGCCTGAACAGTGACAACCTGATTGGCCGCGGTCTCACGAACGGCCGTCTGAATAGTTATTTTCATCGCCTCGATAAATCCGGCAAAAAAAACTTCCATACTCGAAGGCATGGCAAAGGATGTGGGTTGGGGTGGCACTGCCTGCCCAGACGTAGTGGCAGTGTCGGGTGTGGCCTACGCTGTCGTCGGAGGCGGCGGTTCCTGGTTCTGAATCTCAGGAGGTGCCTCCTCTGCTGGATAGACAGTACGTGACCTTTTTCTCTTCCTGATTTGCATTTTCTCACTGGCAAGGAGAAAATAAAACCATGATTTAGGAACTATAGCCAAGTATAATGTTATGATATTCTCAGCAACAAATTCAAGAGTACTGCAATATAAAAATCACCTATCTTTCTAAGTATAGTGTAAGGTTTTTGTTGAGGAATCAAAGAATCTTATGTGCCTCGTATGTTTGGCCATGGTATAAAACAAGGTTAGAATGTTTATATAATAAGTATTAAACTTTTCAAGTATTTCAAATTTTTTGGTTATGGTTTTTTTTGTGAACATACATACATATATACTTCATTGAAAATCCATACGAGTCATAAAAATTCTAAGATTTGCCTCGGTAAATATCCTGATTTAACGTTCTATCGCAATCTTATGTATTCAAACTCTTTCGCTTAGTCTTTTCGACTATTATCCAAATTCGTGAAAGACACAAAATATATTTCTAACATTTTTAAGATTTATGCTTTGTCCGTTGGACAATATTTTCTATTTTTCTCTTGATGTATATGCCATCATTTAATCCAAATTCTCCATTAGCAATATGATATATATATCTCATATATAGATAGATATATAGATATATATATATATATATTTAATCATAAACTATATATATAGTTTTCATACATCATAACTATATATATATAAATCTAAACTATATAAAAACTATATAGTTTTCTAGATATATATTTAATATAAATCTCAACTATATATAATTCATATATATATATATAGTTCTAAAGATATATATATATCTAATAAAAACTTTCTTCCCCTAATTTGGTGGACTTGGGCGGGCTGTGGACCTTACACTCTGATACCATTAAATGTCACACCCCGCCCGGACTTGCCTAAACCGGCGGGACACTCACGGACGGGGCGTGAATGCATTATAACGATAACTGAGTGCGCGAAAACACGATTAAGTACAAGTCTGATTTCATTAATTTCAGAATATATTTGTACATGAAAAGTTAAGGGAACATTTTCCCAAAATCACGAAAGAATAATACAAAGGGTAACAAATGTGGGCCCAAAAATGTGCACCCAGTCCACCCTAATCTCCAGTGAAAAATTGGATAACAACAAGGTGAGCTACACGCTCAGTGGGTAAAATAGTTCGTGAATATAACAATTAATAATGCAAACTTCATAATCAAATATCATAAATACACATTTGAGCATCATAATCAATCCAACATGTATGTATGCATGACACCGTCTCGTACTGGTTTGATGATTGTACATCGCCTGAGTTCACGTACAGATGTCCCTCCCCAGGAGTAGCCAGGTTCTCATTGTACGTCCCTCTCCAGAGAAATATAATGAATAGCGAGCATTGCTTCTAACTATTCTATGAATCATAAACCACATATGTCCCTAGGTGGTGCTATGTATGATGCCAATGCATGAACTGGTCTGGTCTTTACTTAACATTTAGACAGGATTTGGCAACGTCTGGTGATCCTTATCAAGGTCGGTCTCACGACGTGCAAGGTTAGGACATCCAATATTACTTGTATAAGCTGCTAGCTTTCAAATAAGACCAACCAGATAAGTCTCCAGTTGAGAGGTGAGACACGAGGTCTACTTAAATACCAATAGTCTAGAGCAGCACGCTGCCTCTCATTTACTATTTAAAGTTACTGAGGACAAGACTGAGTCTGGTTGAGCTAGAATTAGTTGAATGACAACTAATCCGGCATAACAACAATGTAATAGATGAACTCCAAATATACAGTCATAAGTATGACAAGTATAAACATTATACGCAACAATGCAGTGTAAATGAATAGTAGACATAATGATAAATGAATGTAAACTTTAATAAAAGTTATAAGACATGCAAACCTATGTTTTGTTCCCCACCTTCAAATAAAAGCTCCTTTGAAAACTGGCGCCTTCCTCCGGGCAGAACCGCGTTGCACCGCACAGAGAGTCTCGGAAAGAGAGTCTCAAAAGAGAAGACAAAAATTCAAAATGAGTGAAAGAGAAAAGGAAAATCATAATGAGAAGTGATTTTGGTGTGGGAAATGAGGAGGGGGAGAGGTTCCTTAAATAGGAAAAATGGCGCCTGATGGTTCAGGCCGGTGCCCGATTTTTTTTTTTTTTTTGTGCAAACCTAGGGTATTACACTAAGGCATATCTTTATCTATTTTCATCATCTTTCAATTCAAGTTCATGCATATTATTTCTTTTTACCATTTTTTCATTTAATTGTTTTTATGGATACGTTTATTAACATTGTTTTTCTTTTTAAAATATTATGTTTTTCTTTTCAACTTAATAAAGTCTTTTCTTAACTACCCTAAAGTTGTTGACCTAAGTGGTTTTCCACTTAAAATTCTCCTTAGTGTTTTGATGCTAACAAACAATATAACCATGATACTAATGGTTGAATTGAGCATGTTTTAGCATTAAACAAAAGTCAAAAGGCGAATACAAGATTCAAGTGATCTCAAGTCAACTCAAGTGAATCAAACAAAGTCAAAGTCAAAAGCTTGGACGAGTTGACTCGAAGATAAAGGACGAGGACTTACAAGTATAATTAGAATTAGGTTGTAATCTTTCTTGCCTCGTATTGCTCATTTAGTTTCAAATCAGTCCGTGCATGCATTCATGATTTTACTAAGTCAAAATGTTTTTAAATCATCTAAGTTTTTAAGTCAAACCGATTCTCAATTGGTCAAACTTTTGGTTTTTACTCAAAATGATTTAATCACTTGTTTAAACTTCAATTTGATTGTTTTCAAATTTATTCAAATGTATTTATGTTTGATTTATCGAGAAAACATATTTTGAACATGAAATTTTAAAGAAAAACCAAGTTTGGGCCAACTGGACAGACAAAAATGCGTTTCTTCTTGAAGAAATGTGTTTCCATTGACCATAAGTGAATTTTCGCTTACAACGGGCAGAAATGCGTTTCCACTTACTGGAACGCATTTCCACCTTTTTGTCCAGAAAACAGGTTTCTACCATAAAAAATGGAACCGTGTTTCCAAAAGTGAAAACGCGTTTCCTTAAAAAGGGTAGAATGGTAAAAAATGCATAAAAAGTGTTTATGTGAAAATTGGCAGGATGCCAATTTTGCATGTATTTTGAACAAAACCGTGATTCCTCCTATGGAAATGAGGTTCCTGTTTTTTCCAAGATATTTTTCTATAAACACATGCCTTGGCTCATTTGTGAGCAACTTTTGTAAAATTTTTAGAAACTTGTGCATTTGTGTGTTCTTCTATTTTTCAAAAATTAAAACAAGTTTCACAAGTTCAAGTGTTTGTTGATTTGAGAGAAAAAAGTTTTAATCTTCAAGTGTTCATCATCTTTCAAACAAGTTTTCTCTCTTACTGTAGAGAAATTTCCAGAGCTTTCATCTTCAATCTTTGGAAAGATCATTTTGAGAGATTTCAAGCACTTGGTGGTTTTGAAACTTGTGCTACTATTTTTGTTCTCCTTATTTTCAAGAAGAAAACTCAAGTTTCTACAAAATCTTTTTCAACTTGGTTTTGAGAAAAATCATTCAAGTATTGAATTGATTTGAACAAGTGTTCAAATATTTTTACAAGTATTTTAATATCTCCCTTTTGGTTTCTCTCCTCAATATTCAAGTTCCAATTTCTTTGAGAGAAAACCTTTTGATTTTGGGAAAGAAGAGTGCTTGAGTTAAAAATTCAAAATTTCCTAAAAATTTAGTGTTTTTGTGAGAAAATGAAAGAATGAGCTTCAACCTTCATCTTCCATCTCTTCTCATTTTCAAAACACCTAGAGAGAGCATTTGAATGGAAAATCATCTTGGTGATGTTGAACCTTTAGTTTTTGCATCAGTCATACACATTTTTCAACATCATTCAAATGGGCAATATGAGATCAAGAAAGGTATATGGTTGTAAGTTTTTCTCAATCCATGAGCTTTATTTTCATATCTTGTATTGATTGAAATTGTGATAACTTGAGCTTCATTGTAATATTTGTAATTAGAGTTTTGGTTTGTTTCAAAATTGAAACAACCAAGTCAAGTGAATTTGATTCACTTACGATTCCTAGGTTGGAATCAAAAGTAGTTTCACCCTTTCTCTTGAAAAGGGTCAAGTGGTTCATCCTTAGCCCGGTAAAAGGATATTAGGTTTTTCCTTGTCCCACGAAAGGAAGTAGTTGGTTCATCCTTAGCCCGTAAAATGATAGGTTCGCCTTGGACCTGTGAAAAGGAATTTGTAATGGTTTGATTCACATCCGGTAAGTGAATCTAAGATAGTGAAATCTTAGAAAGGTTTTCTCTAGGCGTGGACGTAAGAAATTGGATTTTCGAACCATGTAAAAATCTTGTGTCTTTGCATTTAATTTATGCACTTTACCATTATACATGATCTGTTTGATTAAATGCCTCAATCAATTTAAGAATCACACAAGATTGACATAAGACAATTTAAAATTAATTTAATTGGTCAAAACACTCAATTCACCCCCCCTCTTGGGTGTCCAACAAGTGGTATAGAGCGGGTGCTCGTGATGTAAGGCTTAATATCCTTGAGCAAAAGATCAAAATGGCAAATACCTTAGGATTTGATTTAGGTGATAACCCATTCATTCCACCCATGCTTAATGATCAAAACTTCACGTCTTAGAGAAATAGGATGAAAACTTTCATTAAGGTCTAATCATTTGATATGTGGAACATAGTTATAAATGGACCATATGTGCCTATTAGAATCATAAATGGGGTTGAAGTCCCCAAATTAAAGAAGAAATGGGATAGGAAAGAAAAACAGTTAGTTAGACTTGACACTCTAGCCAGATACACATAATACCTTTCCCAAAATGACATTAATAGAGTCTTTTCGTGTGCATAATCTAGAGCTGTTTGGAATATATTAGAAGAGCTCCATGATTATTCATGTCTTTCAACATCCTCTTGTGAAGTTGACGAAAATGTAGAGCATGTATGCTTTATTTCAAATATTGATGATTGTTCTACTAACATTAGTGATCTTTCTTTTGATGAGTTATCTATAGTGCATATAGACCTTCAAGTTCAATTTGATAAACTCATCCAAAAGAATGAGCAACTCAAGAACATGATAACCAACGTCATCAATGTGTTGGAAACTCTCCAAATTGAATATAAAAATGTTCTTAAGGAAAAAGAAGTTATTCTTAAAGAAAAGGAAGAAATTGAAAATGATCACATTATTCTTCAAGTAAAAGTAGAAGAGTTGACTTAATTAGTAGCTAAGGTTTCTAATGAGAAAGAGGATTTAGAGCTCCAATTGAAATTAGAAAAAGATAAGACCTCTACACTAGAAAGACAATTGGGCAAACCTAAGGTTAGATACTTAATTTAAGCCCAAAACATGTCATAGGACCACTAGAAATCCTTTTAAGGATAAATATTATAAGATGACATGGATAGCTAAAGAACTACTCCTAGATGCTAGAATTACAAAATCTAAAGGAGTATGGGTTTCAAAGGTTGTGGTTCAACGAATCACATAGATTCACATTTTTGAGCCATTCGCTAAGTTGTTTGGCCTTAGACACTTAGACCTTAATCACTTTAGACATCTTTCATATCTTTATGTCGCACATGCTGATTTATATTTTATTTGTGACACTTGGAAGTATTTTAGGCTCAATTAAATAATTTTAATTTATTATGCCTATACTTGCCTAAAGGTGTTGATCACATTGGACTTGTTTAATACTTAATTATATTGTTCAATGTTTGAATGATGTGAAGCATACTAGTTATGTAACTTGGAAGTATGAACTTGCAAATTTGATCACATCTATTTATTCTACTATCTCACGTGGACATGATTATATTACATATATCTTGTCCACTATTTTAGGAGCATACATTGTGGATTCACTATCTCATGTAAATTGTATGCTCATAATAAATGGAATGTGCTTCATGACTTTATTTACGAAATTTCATCCATTTAGTAAGTTATGACATTTTATGAACATAGTCAAAGAATCTAATTATGAAATGAGCTTGCTTAAAATTAAAATTTTAATTGCTCATATATGTTCCTATGATCATATTTTTGGAGTTGGACTAGTATTAATACTTATCATTTCAAGTGCATCTATCTTGTATTTTAGGATTTAAATGATATATATCATTTAAAAATACAATATATTGAATAGTTGAAGATGCAACTTCAAATATTATTGTAACGACCCAAATTTATCACATGACGCCATGATGACGAAGATTGCCACACTCTAAATGCTTGTGTAGCTATTTGATGTGAATTATACTTGTATTTGTGTATATTTTCATGTTTTATATGTTCAGTAAGTGTATGCGTAAATTGGAGATGTGCTTAAGTGTGAAAGTTCTGAAAATGGTCGGGAGAAACACACTCCTTAAATGGAGAAGCGTGCTCCTTGTGTAAACTGAGACCAGAGTTTTATCAGGAATTGGAGAAGTGTGCTCCTTAAGGGAGCAACGCACACTGAGATGTGTTTTTAACCGGAAAGACAGAGAAGCACACTCCCTCCGAGAAGAAGCACGCTCCTTGCTCTGAGCGTTTTATTTTTAAACACAAAGACGTGGGCCCAGCATAGGTATAAAAGGAAACCACTCCGATTTTCCTTCATTTGCGCCGTTTGCAGTTGAAGAAGAGGGAGAACGAGAGTAAAAGGGAGATTTGGGAGATTTGAGGGTTTGGGGCTAGGGTCTGGTGAAAATTGCTCCAAAGGTATGGATTTCTGCCTAAATTCTTCAAATAAATATTCCTCTTGATGATTTCTTGCTAGAGTATGTGATTTATATGTCATGCATGTGTTTGAATTTGGTGTGGAGTTAGGATTTCAAAATTTGAAACCCTAACCATGTGACCTTGAACTTAATTTCCATGAATTGAAGTAGTTTTACATGCTTTTAATGAGGAATTCCATGGAAATTGGAGAGTTTATATTGTAATTTGGGGTTTGAGCATCCGTGCAGGTTTTTAATGGAGACCCTTGAGTATTAGAGGTGTATTTGATGCTTATAATCCAATTATTGGTGGTTTTGTGCAAATTGATAGGAAATTGAATTAGGAATTGAATGTAGGAAGTTTTGGATTTTAATTGAACCTATATATGTATGTGTGTGTAGGCTTGAATTTGATCAAATTTTGTTAATTATGTTCATTTCAGGACATTGAGATAGGGTTGATCAAATTAGAAATTGTTTAGCTTGTGTTTTAGCTTTGGATTGGTTGTGAGTATTTCTCTCCTTTACTCTCCAAATATGACATTTTATTTAGGTAATTGAATTGTTGAATGTATACATTTATGGTATATGTGCATGAAATTTATAATCATGAAAATGGTTTTGTGCATTAGGTTGCCTTGGGTATTTTGGATTAAATACCTTGGCAGGAATTATCTTTCTACTTACTTGTCCTTCTGGAAAATGTTCCGTTGGTGTTACTTGGATTAGTACAATGTGGGTAATGTCTTTCCGTTACTGAAGAATGTAAGGGTAGGAGGGTTTGAGCTGGATATTCTGTTCTGGTCATCCTCTGTTGTCGTGGGAAAGTTTGGACAAAATTATTCTGATGTGACCTCAGTTGAGGCGATTGGCTATTTTATTAAAACTAATGCATAATTTATATGTTTTAGTTCGAACCATGTATGTTACCTTTAATTGATGCGTTTGTGTTTATAAATGATTAATCCAATGGCATACAAGTTTTTATAAATGCATTTATGGAATTACTTGTGAGAAAATTCATTGAACTAGTTGAAGCTTACCCCTTTTTCCTTATTTTCTCAGGTTCAAATCTGGAAAGGAAGGGCAAAGCTTAGATCACGAATTTCAGCCTTTTCACTTCTTGGATGTAGGGATTTGATGGGAATTGGGTCATCTTTTTTATTCTTTTGTTATTTTGGTTTATGTTTATAACTATCACAATGTAATAATGTACATATTTATCACAGAGATGAGTTGTAGATATGTATACATGTACATGACATATCTTTTGGGAAGTAGATACTTGTTTATAAAGGTGCTAATATATATATATGTTGAACCATATGGGAATTTTTATAGGATATTGTGATTTTATTGATGGATTGTAGAAAATTTTATGGTTCAATTGTATGATGTCATATATAAGTTGTAGAGTATTGTATAATACTCTAGGATTGCACAAAAAAAAAAAATTGAAGCTTTGAGCACTGCCCGAACGTTCGGGCAGGGTGCCCTGATGGTCGGGCAGCCCGCCTGAAGGTTCGGACACTTGTTTTTCTATAAAAAGAGGTCTCCCCCCTTCATTTTTCACACCAATCACTTTTGATTTCTTTCTCTCTCTCTCTCTCTCTCTCTCTCTCTCCTCGAGTTTTTCTCTTCTCTCTTCGCGGTGCAACGCAGTTCTGCTCAGGGGTAGGGGCCAGTTCAAGAATGAGTTATTATCTGAAGGTGGGGAACGAAACATAGGTTTGCGTGTCTTATAACTTTTATTAAAGTTTACGTTCATTTATTATTATGTCTACTATTCATTTACACTGCATTATTGCGTATAATGTTCATACGTGTCATACTTATGCCTGTATATTTAGAGTTCATGTATTACACTGTTACTATATCGAATTAGTGGTCAGTTTGACTCAACCAGAAATTGTCTTGTCCTCACTAACTTCAAATAGTGAATGGGAAGCAGTGTGCTACTTTAGACGATTGACACTTAAGCAGACCTCGTGTCTCACCTCTCAAACTGGAGACCGATTTGGTTTGTCTTATTTGAAAGCTATCAGCTTGTACAAGTGGTACTGACTTGATAAGAATCACCAGACGTTGCCAAATCCTATCTAATCTTAGTAAAAACCAGACCTGCTCATGCATTGGCATCATACATAAACACCACCTAGGTACGTAAGTGGTTTATGATCCACGAAAGAGTTAAAAGCAATGCTCACTATTATTGATATTTATCTGGAGGACATACAATGAGAACCCGGGTTTACCTGGGGAGGGACATTTTTACGTGAATCCAGGGCGTTGTTCTTGAGGAGGGACGTATAATGAGAACCCGACAACACCTGGGGAGGGACATTTGTACGTGAACTCAGGCGACGTACAATCATGGAACCATTACAAGACGGTGTCATGCATACATACATGTTGTATTGATTATGATGCTATGATGAGTTTATGTGATATTTGATTATGAAGTTTCCTTTAATAATTGTTATATTCATGAACTATTTTACCCACTGAGCGAGTAGCTCACCCCGTTGTTATCAATTTTTTTTCAGGAGATTAGGGTAGACTGGATGGAGGATTTTGGGCCCACATTTTGTAACCCTTTGTTTATTCATTGGGGATTTTGGGAGGATGTTCCCTTTACTATTTCATGTACAAAAATATATTCCAAAATTAATAAAATTAGACTTGTACATAATTGTGTTCCTGTGCACTCGGTTATTGTTATAATGCATTCGCGCTCCGTCCGTGAGTGTTCCGCCGGTTTAGGAGTGTCCGGACGGGGTGTGACATTTAATGGTATCAGAGCGAAAGGTCCACGACCCACTCAAGTCAACCAATTAGGAAAAGAAAGTTTGATATTAGATATATATGAATTACGTATATCTTTAGAACTATATATATGAATTACGTATAGTTAAGATTTATATTAAATATATATATCTAAATAACTATATAGTTTTGTTATATAGTTAGAATTATTATATATATATATATAGTTATGATTTATGAAAACTATATATATATATAGTTAGTTATCTCAATGAACCCCATGACATGAATGTTTTGATGATTCCAAATATCTTTAGTTGGTCTATCTAATAATCTTGTCAAGTGTTTCAGATTTATCAAGAATCAAGATCAAGAAACTGTGATCACAAGACTATTGAACATCAAAGTAAAGTTCTGAGTCTATCAGTACTTAAAATGTAAAGTCTATCGATCATCTTACTCTCAGCAAGATTTTTATCGTTTGCATATTTTGATCGTAACATCTTAATCGTACCTTATGATTTCTAAAGTATTTCCTTTGATTAAAAAAAAACAATGATGTTTTATCTAGTTTTAATTGAGAAATCAAAAACCGCTTTTATAAAGTCTTTCAGGACGTTAATGTTTTAGCAGCACCCTCCTGAACTTGATGAGTCAGGACACTGATAATATGTTAGGACGCTCAAGGTTGAGTTGAACTATTTATTAAGGGCGCTTACTCGTTAGTAGTGACCTTTCTTTTATCAACCTTTGAGAATGTTAGGACGCTGACTTAGTTTTAGCTCACTGAAAGATCTTTTTATCTTTAAGTGATTTCTATCATTAAGGACGCTGATAAGTTATAAGTTGAATGAATTATCAGGACGCTACTTGTGTGGGAGCGCCCTCATCTTTAGAATCAACTTAAATAACTTTTTAGACGCTCACCGTCTGTCAGCGCGCTTAAACATTGTTTTAAAACTCCTTTTAATAGATCAGGACGCTTACTCTTAAGTAACGCCCTCATATGTTTTGTGTTTTAAAACAAAGCAGGACGCTTACTGCAAAGTACAAAGTAGCGCCCCCACTTCATTGTTCAGTAGGATGCTGATATTCTATGAGGGCCCTCAAAGGCACAAAACGACAGAAATGATATTTTTACTGTTCTGACATGTACGTATTTTTTGCCACCTTTTCAGAACAACTTTTCTTACAAAATCAATTTTCTGTATTTGTAAGAGATATTATCTGAATTTTCCTTATTCGTGTATCTGGAGAAAAATAAAATATTCATGAATTGTGGAGTTGCCATTTTTGTGGTATATTCTAGCTGTTGTGAGTAAACGTTCATATTTGAAATTCAAATTCAAATGAACAACATCATTATCTCTACAAGTCTATAAATACAGACACTTAACAATTTGTTAAGCACCGAAAATTCTCTGAGCTAAAAGACTTTTTGAAAGTTAGTCGAATTTTCATCTGGTCAAGAAAAAAGTTTAAGTCGATCTATTTTCACAATAGTTTTCTTTGAGACTTACATATTCAAAATATTTTCATACTGAGCTAATATTTTATCTTTATCTGAAAATCTATTTGAAGTTTTGAACTATTTTCACTCAAATCGTTCAACATTGTTTTAACTTATATCATTCTTGCTGAAAGAGTAATTTGAGAGATAATTCATAGGATATAGTTGTACTTAATTTCATATCATGTATACTGTATCAAGGTTGTAATAGTAGTTACATAAACTACTGAGTTGATAATCTTCTATCAACGAAGAAACGATAGTTCTCCCACCCGTAAGTTGAGATAGGTTGGCCTCACGCCTTGAAGCTGAGTAGTGTAACGGTTGTTGTCACACCAGCAAGTTGAGAAAAAGGTGTAACGGTTTGATCTTCACCCGTAAGAAGGTCTATAGTGATAAGGTTAAAATCCTAACTGAGGAGGTTAGGTAGTGGACGTAGGCAAGTAGCCGAACCACTATAAATCAACGGTGCGTACTTGCTTATTTTTCTGCACTTTAATCTTGCCATTGTAATTAATTTTAAATTGTCGAAGTGTCCAATTCACCCCCTCTTGGACATAACTGGGCCAACATAGTTAAGATTTATAATATATATATATATATATCTATGTATATATGAGATATATATATAACTTGTTGCTAATGAAAAATTTGGATTCCTGATGGCATAAACATCAAGAGGAAAAATAGAAAATATTGTCCAATAGACAAAGCATAAATCTTAAAAATGTTAGGAATATATTTTATGTATTTCACAAGTTATCATCCTTTCAACAAGATAATGGCCTGAAGTGAAAGAACGATTTTCGGTAGTCGGAAACCGATTTCCACACGACTTACAAAACTTTTCAAACGAGAGGTTATGACTATGAGGAGTATCGACAATACAGATATCCACCTCTGTCCTATGCTTCACGACAAACACTCAAAACTGGGTGACTGAATATAACAAAAATTAAGGGTTACGTCTCTTTCCACTTGGTGAAGTCTTTTTACGAATCCATAAATTGCGTGGGACAAGAAGATGGGATCACTCCTGTCTTGGAAACAATGATCAAGGGAGTAAGAATTTCTATAAGCGTATAAATTATTTCACGACTTATGGAAATCCCATAGGAGAAAAGATCATTTATCCACACGAACCCCAGACGATTGCAGAATCCAAGGAACAGTTGTTCAATTCCCTTACTGACAAGCCGTACACCCAAATGACGTACGCCCACATCCTTAAACCACCTCTTGCCGGCCTTGAGAAGATTGTGGTTGACAACATTTTGCCGAAAAGGGTGACTCGAGGTACTATATCTAGGGCGCAACTTCTTGTGCTATACTGCTTAGAAAAAGGAATCTTTGTCTCCCTACCTCACATTATCATCTAGCAAATGTTGCAGGTTATTCAAAATCCTACAAAGAAGAAACTCCTCGTATACAAAGTTTTGATCATGAGGATACTTGGGAGGCATACATCAATACTTTTGATGAATCTTCGAAACAAGTCACTAATGTTGTTACAATATCCTCCATCTCAAAGACTTTAGTCTCAAGGGGAGGGGTGACCGACGAAGATATTTTTGGCGCGACTTCGGGGTAAAATAGCGGAAAAGCTAGAGATAACAATGGACGTTGTCAATGACAAAGTCGGTGCAAGATTTGAAATAGGGAAGCACCAGTCAATGAACCAAACCAAAACATAACAACAGACCCAGCCCCGAATAATGATCAAACCGATCATCTATTCTCCGAGGATGATCTCTTTGGCAACCTGGGTCAACCACAACCAGATCAGTGTGGACAGGGAATTTAGACGAATCCACCTTCCTGGAACCTCCCAACCCAAGACAATACAATGTACCAAAGGTTTCCAACTCCTGAGGTACCACGTCATCCAGTTCCACAAGTTCCTGTGAACCAACCGCAACAAAATTGGACAACACCAAACTTTGAAAGACAGGATATGTCGATCTTGGATCTCAAGATTTACAGGGAAGTTGTTGACAAGGCCATGAGCTTTGAGCAGAAAAAAATTGAGCAGGAGCAGAGAACGAATAGGAAAAAAATGGCCTGCAACGTTTTCCCAATAGGGCTCGCAGCAAAGCAACAAGAAGAAACCTTACTATAATCAAAACCCAACCCTCCCAGCCCCTGTTTAGAAGAATAAGGCCACTGTACCTTCGGTTGAACTATCTAACCCTAGCCATCAGGGTTTTCGCAAACATGACCGAGGAGGTCGTAATGGAAGGGGTGGCCATCGCAACGGCAATGACAGGGGTGGTAGTCAACACCACAATTAGCATGACCATCAGAACCAGCAACAAGCGCTTCAACAGCAGAGGCGACTTGTTATAACTGTGGCCAGCAGGGTCATGTGACAAATGCCTGCCCCTACCCTCAGCAACTGCGACAACCTATTTTCGCTGTTCTAGTCCAGCAATCCCCACCTGCTGCTAATTCCCTACCCAGGCAGAACCAGCAGAACTAGCAGAACCAAGGGCAGAGCGTTTGCCATCGCTCAACAATCCCTCCCGGACAACAATGTAGTCGAAGGTACATTTCTTTTGTTCAAAACAATGGTGCATGTCTTGTTCGATTCTGGTGCTACACATTCCTTTCTATTTTCTGCATTGGTAAGGCATTTAGGGTTGCATCCTGGACCCACAGACATCACAATCCATGTCACATCACCATTAGGATCTAGTATTGACGTGAATTTGCAGTGTTTTCGATGTGAGCTTCGAATGTCAGAACAAATAATATATGCAGATCTCTTTGTGATGGATATTGAAGACTTTGACATCATCCTCGGCATGGATTGGCTCGCACCTCTGAATGCAAAGATCAATTGTATGAATAAGGAAGTTCAGTTATCCTTGCATATTGGGAGTTTGTTAAGACTCAGGGAACAAGAAAATGGATACACAACTCGACTGTTGCACTTCTCAAGGCACAACTTCGAGCTCCATCCCTTGGTGATGATAATGAATCACCAGCACTGTACCCTCCCGAAGTACATGATGTTCTGGTAATATCTAAATTCCCAACTTTTTTTTCTAAATGACCTTCCTGGTCTACCTCCGGTTAGGAAATTCAATTTTGAGGTCAAACTCATACATGGAACCGAGCCTATCTCAATTCCACCATACAGAATGTCAAATGTCGAGCTGGTTGAGTTGGACAAGCAACTGAAGGAATTAGAGAGTAATGACTTCATCAGGAAAAGCTCATCACCCTGGGGTGCTCCAGTTCTGTTTGTTCGCAAAAAGGATGGTTTGTTACGACTTTGCATCGACTATCGCAAGTTGAATAATGCCACCATTAAGAACAAATACCCATTACCCAGGATTGATGACTTGTTTAACTAACTTAAAGATGCCAAGTACTTCTCTAAGATTGATTTACGATCTGGTTACCATCAATTTCGGATCAGAGAGTCGTACATTACCAAGGCCGCGTTCAAGACTCGATACAGTCATTATGAGTTTTTGGTTATGCCGTTCAGTCTAATAAATGCACCTGCAGCATTCATGGATTTAATGAACCGCATCTTCAGGTTATACTTAGACCGATTTGTGGATGATATCTTGATATATTCCTCAATCGAGCAAGACCATAAGATACATCTGAGGATTGTCCTCCAGACTTTGAGAAGCCACGAATTGTATGCGAAGTTGAGTAACTGCGAATTTTGGGCGAAGAGAGTTCAATTCCTAGGTCATGTGGTTTTCGGCAATGGCATTGAGGTGGATCCTTCAAAAAAGGTTGAAGCGATTTTAAACTGGAAGGAGCCCACCACAGTTTCTCAAAGATTGTTGAACCTATGACCAAGCTCACTCAGAAAGTCATTCGATTCATCTGGAATCCTGCCTGTGAATTGCCATTTCAAGAATTGAAGAAACACCTCACGATAGCATCGATACTAATCACTCCACAAAATTGAGTTGGATTTTTACTATACACCGACGCCTCTCTCCAAGGCTTAGGTACAATACTAATGCAAGAAGGCCAAGTTGTTGCATATGCTTCGAGGCAACTGAAGATTCATGAGGGTAATTACCCAACACATGACTAAGAACTTGCAGCTGTCGTATTCGCGCTGAAGTTATGGCGTCACTACCTATACGATGAGCGGTTTGATGTCTTCTTGGATCACAAGAGTCTTAAGTACATCTATACTCAGAAAGACCTAAACCTTCGCCAAAGGCGATGGTTGGAATCTTGAAAGATTATGACTTTCAACTCCAGTACCATCCCGGTATGGACAATGTGGTCGCAGATGCCCTTAGTAGAAAATCATATGTTACTTGCACTCTTAACTTCGAGACGGGGAAGTTGGCTACAAAGATGGAGAATTTTACCCTACAACTAATTGAGGAGGGAAGAAGATCACGACTCTCTTAATTATCAGCCAACTCTGAGCTGGTTCGAAAGATTTTAGCAGCTCAGGCCAACGACCTTATGTTAATGGAGAAATGAGAACTTCTACTTAGTGTACAAGACCTTCCTCATTGGTTGGTCTCTGAAAAAAACATCTCTGTCTACCGAAAGATCCTGAGGTTAGGAAGAAGTGCTCACTGAAATGCACTGTTCGAGGTTCGCTATGCATCCTGGGGGAGACATGATGTACAAGGATGTCAAGTGACAATTCTGGTTTTCTGGAATGAAGAAGGCTATTGCAAACTTCGTTGCTAGATGTCTCGTTTGCCAGCATGTAAAGGCAGAACGCTGACTTCCCTCTGGACTTCTCCAGCCTTTACCTATTGGAGAATGGAAATGGGAGAACATTGCAATGGATTTTGTTACGGCCTTACCTCGAAATAATAAAGGGCAAGATGCTTTCTAGGTTATCATTGACAGACTTACAAAGTCTGCATACTTTTTTCCAAAAAAATTCACAGATAACCCCGCCAAGCTTCCTGAGTTGTATGAAAGAGAGATCATACGCCTCCATGGTAAACCACTTACAATCGTCTCTGATCGAGACCCTTGATTCACATCAAAGTTTTGGCAGAGCTTTCAGAGTAAAATAGGCTCTAGGATCACCATGAGCACAATCTTTCACCCTCAGACTGATGGGCAGTCAAAGCGTCTTATCCAGATCTTGGAGGACATGATACGTTGTTGCATTTTGGATTTTCATGACGAATGGGCAAAACACTTACATTTGACTAAGTTTGCATACAACAACGACTACCAAACCAGTATCGACATGGCACCATACGAGGGTCTCTATGGTCGCCCTTGTAGATCTCCCGTATGCTGGTTAGATATGGCAGATCGACCGTAGTTCGGGCGTAAACTAGTTCAAGAGACTTCTGAGAAGATCACACTAGTAAAGGAGTGACTTCCTGTTGCACAAAGTCGCCAGAAGAGCTATGCTGACAAGCGAAGACAACTTCTAGAATTTGATAAGGGAGACTTGGTTTTTCTAAAAGTTCAGCCTTTAAGAGGTGTCAAATGCTTCGGGATAAAAAAAGCTCTCCCCACGGTATATCTGTCCATCTCATATCATTGAACGTATTGGCAAACTAGCTTATCGTCTATCTCTTCCATCGTCCATCCCTTCCATCGTCCATGTCTAAGGTTCATGACGTTTTTCATGTATCCATGCTTCGAAAGTATCGTCCTGATCCTTTACATATCATCCTTTTAGTCGAGGTTCGAGTTGAGGAAGGAAACAAGTATCAGGAAAAAGTGATACAAATTCTGGATAAAAAAACTTAAGAACTAAGGCGACGTAGCATACCACTTGTGAAAGTGCTCTGGGATCACCACGGAGTAGAGGAAACAACATGGAAACTAGAAAAAATAATTAAACTGAAATACCCTGAATTGTTTTCTAGTACTAATTGATGATGTGATACATTGTAGTTTTCACTTATCAATAAAATGATGGAACTTTGTTTACACTATATTAATATATTCTTTCATTTAAATAACTATGCAGATGTCTGAAAGTAATACCGATGGAGGTGATGATGCACACACGCAATGGCCTCTTTGGCAACCTGTTGCGACTCCTTCAAGATCTGAGTCAAGCTATAATTACTTTGCATCACCAACTCCATCCGCCCACAGCCAGCGATCCTTATCGCCAAAGCGTGCATGACTTTTTCGTAATAATTTTGTCCGAAATAATCCTGTGCTCTCATTCTGGAGAGATCTCCTACTTAAATTTCTAAGGGGTCGGATTCGGGCAACAACGCGAAAAAGCATTCTGCCGCTTAACCTACCTCCCCTGAAACGCTGCAACTTGTAGAGCCCTACGCCACCATCTGTGAGGCAAATGTCGGAACCTTCTGAGGACAAATCCGACTCCATTTGCTCTCTAGTGTTTGATGATATAGAGGATTCCACCGGCCACAGTGCTATTCAGGGCCTTACAGGCACTACCTTGATCTTGGTGGCCACAATGCTATTTAGGGGCCTCACAAGCACTACCTTGATCTTTCAAGTAATGACGATGATGATGAATCCCACGCAGACAGCAATCATCACTACACAGACTGAATTTTGAGGGCGAAATCCTTTTAAGGGGGGTAGAGTGTAATACTTTAGGATTGCACAAAAAATAAAATTAAATTAAAAATTGGAACTTCGGGCACCCGCCCGAAGGTTCAGACACTTTTTTTTTATAAAAAGAGGCCTCCCCCCCTCATTTTTCACACCAATCACTTGCGATTTTTTTTCTCTCTCTCTCACTCTCACTCTCCTTGAGTTTTTCTCTTCTCTCTTTGAGACTCTATTTATCGAGACTCTCTTTACGGTGCAACGCGGTTCTGCTCGGGAGAAGGCACCAGTTCAAGGAGTTATTATCTGAAGGTGGGGAACGAAACATAGGTTTGCGTGTCTTATAACTTTTATTAAAGTTTACGTTCATTTATCATTATGTCTACTATTCATTTAAACTGCATTACTGCGTATAATGTTCATACCTGTCATACTTATGCATGTATATTTGTTCATGTATTACACAGTTAATATGCCGAATTAGTTGTCAACCTGACTCAACCAGACATTGTGTTGTCCTCAGTAACTTCAAATAGTGAACGGGAGGTAGCGTGCTACTCTAGACGATTGACACTTAAGTAGACCTCGTGTCTCACCTCTCAAACTGCACTCTGATCTGGTTGGTCTTATTTGAAAGCTATCAGCTTGTACAAGTGATACTGAACATCCTAATTTTACACGTGGTGATACTGACCTGATAAGAATCACCAAACGTTGCCAAATCCTGTCTAATGTTAGTAAAGACCCGACCTGCTCATGCATTGGCATCATATATAAGCACCACCTAGGTACGTAAGTGGTTTATGATCCACAAAATAGTTAGAAGCAATGCTCACTATTATTGATATTTCTCTAGAGAGGGACGTACAATGAGAACCTGGGTTTACCTGGGGAGGGACATCTGTACGTGAATCCAGGGTGTCGTTCCTGAGGAGGGACGTACAATGAGAACCTGGCTACACCTGGGGAGGGACATCTGTACTTGAACTCAGGCGACGTACAATCATGGAACCATTACGAGATGGTGTCATGCATACATACATGTTGTATTGATTATGATGCTATGATGTGTTTATGTGGTATTCGATTATAATGTTTCCTTTATTAATTGTTATATTTACGAACTATTTTACCCACTGGGCGAGTAGCTCACCCCGTTGTTATCAAAATTTTCTCAGGAGATTAGGGAGGACTGGGTGGAAGATTTTGGGCCCACATGTTTTAACGCTTTATATATTCATTGGGGATTTTAGGAGGATGTTCCCTTTACTATTTTATGTACAAAAATATATTCTAAAATTAATAAAATCAGACTTGTACATAATTGTATTTCTGCCCACTCCGTGAGTGTTCCGCCGATTTAGGCGCGTCTGAGCTGGGTGTGACATATTGTACAGGTATCGAGGGTATTTTAGGTAGAGGCTGAGCAAGGCCTCAAGTTTTGTCCTGGAATGACATTATTTGGGATTATGTGTCAGTCGTGACGTCACCTAGCCAGGGGTCGCGACAATTATTCAATCCTTGTCATTTACTATTTCATTTACTTCCTTCGAATTGATCAAATTGGGTCTAAGAATTTAGAATTCTTAGAAATTATGAGAAGACCTCAAAGGGTATGTCTCCACTCCAACCAACGAAACATAGTTAGTGATCACACGAAAGAAAATAGCTTAAACACTTGATCCTTCATTGGACATAAATTAAACATATATATTAAGGACCAAACTGAGTGATCTTCTTAGAGACCTTGAATTAAAATCAAATCATTTGCCTCTAGGAATCATTAGTTATTCCTTAAGAATAAGACTCGTGCCTTTAAATCTTATCATCTAAAATGTGTTATTTTCTTAAGAATAACTCATTAACATAAGCCTTCACATAATTCAAAAAAATTTCACAAGGCTTAGATCTTCCAAGCTCTATTTGAACAAGTCTCATGTGCTTAATTTTAATTTTTGTTATATTCATTCATTTAGAGTTCATCAAGTCCAGATGACTAAAGGAACTTTTACATCTTCATTTGTGATTGATCTTAGTCATGTACTTAGACAATGAACATGCTAGCTTTCATGAATAGGCATTGATGTGTGAATTACTTATTTACATCACATCTTGTGTCATCATGCTTATATGATATCATGAATGTTGTGTCTCCTTTGTGATTGAATGAATATATATATATATATATTTACTCTTTAGAAGAAAACATGTTCAAACTACTTGGTCATGTCATGACTTGTACTTGCTAGTTTTATTTTTTTTGTCATGCATATGCCTATGTGTTATGTAATGCCATACTTAACCATGTATATCTTTTATGCTTATCATTAGCTAATGCTTGCAATATGAGTGTAATATTCATGAGTTTACATATGTCATCTATCATATTGCATCCCTTGGCATGAAATAGGTCTTTGCTTCATTATCTTGCCATCATATTGCCTATTTCTACAAGAACATGATATCATTAATGTATGAATTTCACTCTTTAAACTATTTTTGAACATCAATGAAATTGCTTCTTTAGATGAAATGATATGTGTCCAATGCAAATTAGATTTTCTATTGTTTGACACATATTTGATCTAAACATGTTGTACTTGACTTCATATATGCTTCCAAGCTTAAGATTAATAGACGTTTGCAATATGAATGTTTCTCATGAAATCATATATAAACAATCATATTGCGTTGCATATCATGTTATAGGCTTGTGCTTCACATGTTAACTTCAAATTGCCTATATGTATGTGAATATGTTGCCCATATACTTGATAAGTTGAAATACTATTTGGCTCATATTTATTATATTCCTAAATTGAGATTGGTTTTGATTACTTGTATGACATACATATCTTTCGAATCAAAACAAAAAATCTAACTAGGCTCTTCATTGTTCGAAACTTATATCTATGATGCCTAATATCATGCCCATATAGAAATTTATTTTAAATGGTATACTCTTGCATTCTAAAATATTTTCGATGCTCTTTTATATCATAAGAAGGAAAATATATTTCAAGATTAATTGATAGGGCTAAATTTTGATTTTATTAATCAATATCTCTTGATCATGAATTTTCATTGGTTGAAAATTCTAACCCTTTGTTTTATATATTAACCAATTGAAAACCTATATTTTTCATAGATGCTTAGAAATTATTTTCCTATCTTTAGCATCTATATGAAAAGTCAATAGCTAAGCCGCAATTGAAATCTGAAAATCCTCTTGCTTATGCTATCCTTTTAAGTTGTGATCATGCTTGTGTTTATTTAAATATGACATCTGTGTATGAATGATTCACATATACATGATTCAAGTATGCATGATACATAATTAATATCTTTTAAATGCACGCATTACTTTGAATCTATGATTTATGTTGTGTGCATAAATCTATATTTTTACACATGCCTAATTTATTAGAAAAAAAATTGTCTTTGCCCATATTTATACATTTTTGGCACATCTTTCCATTCATACATGACATTGATGCATCATTAGAATTTTAACTCGTATATGTATCAAATGCCTTGATAATTGATTTATAATGGATGCCTCATGTTTTCAAACCATCTTTAGCATCTCATTAGAATCAAAATAGCTAAGTCATACTTGAATCATGAAATCTTTGTCTATGCTATGTGTTTTGGTATATGCCCCTACTTATACTTGTTTTGATATACATGAAGCATATATCATCTTAGGTTATGCTTATAATTATGATCATTTTTATGCCTACCATCTTGAAATGAATTTGTTTATGTTCAAATTTCTTGTAAATCAAATCCATTTTGGCAAATCTCATTAATCTTTTTTATACATGTCTAGATGCCTAACATATATTTTCATCTTATGCATATGTATCTACATGTACATCTCATTAGTTATGTAATGCACTTACTTTGAGGTGCGCTTACATGCTATGTGACAGAGTAGGTCACGAATGTTTGACACGCGTAAGTAGCTATATAGTAAGCCTATTATTTGTAACAAAAAATCTTACTAATTAGAACTATTGTTAGTAGCCAAAAATCATTCTCTTACTAGCTAATTATTTAACTTTAGTCACTATAATTCCCTAGAAAAGTAGACCAGTCAAGATTACTTATTAGGTACTATAATTTATGATATATTATTTGTTGTTAACATAATTAATAAATATTTACAACATGAAAATATAAATATTGATATTGCCATAACCCAATTAAGAAGTCTTGTTTCTTTTTAGAAAAATATAAAGAAAGTGGGTTTGTGTTTGCTAAAATTTTAGCTAAAGAAATTACAAATATAGAAATAAAACCAATATTTCATAAAAAGTATTATTTGTAAAAAAAAATTAATGAAAATGTAATAACGACGAAAGAATACAAAATTTTGAGGCTTTTAGAATCGAATATTTTGTTTTCTATAATATATCAAACTATTTTCTCAATTAGAAATAGATATTTGAGCAATTCTTTCTATAAATATTTTTAATTTTTAATTGATTTAAGTCATTGGATCATACTAGCTTTAAAAAATGTCGTATTATAATATAATATACTTTATGATATTAATTAGTGGTTTGGACGTATTTTCAGAATTAAAAGTATTAAAAGAGATTTAATAAAAATAAATAAATTCTATAGTTGAAACACTTAATTATGTAAAAAGAGTTATTCTTATTTAAATGCATATATTACTTATAAAATATTTTCAACAATACTAGTACTTGTTAGGCCTGTTAATTTAGTTAGCTTTATCTTAAGGTTGTTAGCCAGGTCCTTACATGTCATGTCAATTAGTTAGACGCTCCAGCTACTTTGAGTCTATATATATAGTCTCTAATAGAGATGCAAAGTTTTTGTTCATTCAATTAAAAGAACACAGTTTTGTTCTTCATCTTCGCTAAAAATTTTAATAATGTTCTTTTATATTTTAACATGGTATCAAAGCACGCTAATCTTGTGATTTCGTCAAATTCACCAGAGAACTCTGCCACACCAATACTAGTGATGGCAGGACTATCTTCAAGTTCGACTACTCAAATTTTAATCCTCTGAGTCAGTTAGTGTCAGTCAAGTTAGAAGAAAACAATCATCTGCTATGGAAGAACCAAGAGAATGCAACAATCAAAGGTTATGGCCTTGAAGGTTTTATTCAAGGAAGAAGAATCATTCTAGCAGAGTTGATATCATTAGAGAATGGCGATCAAGTTGTCAATCCAGAGTTTCTTACTTATCACCGTCAAGATCAACTCGTAGTATCTTCTCTCTAGCATCCATTAGTCTAGGGTTACTTCCTCAATTGGTTGGATGTAACACAACATTTGAAGTGTGGTCCATTGTTGAACAACCGTTCTCATCTCAAGCAAATGCCAAAGTTATGTGTTACACCCAAAATCGAACCAATGCTAAGCCCTAGAGAAAATCATGCCAGAAACGAGAACAACACATCGACAAAGGCTAAGTCACACCTTGCCTTGACAAAAGCCGAAGCATAACACGACTCGGCCAAATGGTCAAGGACTCCCACGCCTCGGCCAAGGCCGAGGCACCACTTACCTCTGCCATGGCCGAGGTACCCAATGCCTTGACCATGGCCAAGGCACTCTTTCCACGGCTACGGCAACCATTGTCTCAGCCATGAACGAGGGGCCTCGGCCATGACTGAGGAACACCCTCGACCACGGCCGAAGATACCCTCTCGGCCATGGTCGAGGGACGCCCACGGTCGAGGAAACCCTTTTGGCCATGGGCGAGAACAATCCCCTGCTCTAGTTGAGGGCGTTTCCCGAACCTTGATAAGGGAACCAATTCCTACACGTTGATCATAACTTGTACACCGCACAGAACGGATCTCAAGATATAGAACTATGACCCAAATTCTGATGAGGAAAGAAGTAAATAGCACCCACCGATGAAGCATCACATTAAATGTCAGAACCATCCCCCTCAACTATAAAAATGGGGCTCATTATCCAAAATAAGTATTGTCACACCCCGTTGAATTCGGAAAATAGTCCAACACGTAGACATACATTACCACATTCTACTAAATAGGGTATGAAAATAAGGGGGTTTGCAGTAGAAACATGGGCCCATCACATAACACGATATTTCAATATAGATAGTTTCAGTGATAGAGGAAATGGATTCAAAATATTATCATAATTGTTTTACAGGCGGGTCTCCTTGAGACAAAATAAAAGAGGACAATCCCCCCTACAAAATGAAGTGGCCAATGCCACCCAAAAGAATGAAGCTACATATCAGCTCCTTGATACATAAAAAGATAAGTCCCGACGTGAGTCGGGACCGATAACTGCCCTCTGTACAGATCAACCCTAACCCATCTCAATTCCCTGAAAAGTGAAGCAACAGGGTGAGCTCAACAACTCTATGGATCACACAAAGTAAACGTAACGTTTACAGAAAGATAAAGACAACAGTACATAAATCAATTCATTTCAAACCACAAAAAACAATACAATCATGAAATGCAACAACATCCCTTGTCCCAAGGTTTCGAAATAGTCCCATGGTAGGTGTGTTGTGTAAAGTCATCGGGCAAATACAGAGTGCACCGCAGGCCGAGTGCTTAGTATCATCATGTGATGGTTCCCTTTTGATATCATAAGACCAAACACAATGCAACTGTAGGTCTCGCAAGCAAAGCGCTCAACCTTATACATGAGGCTCTAATGGTCCAAGTCACAAAGACAAGGAACCACCCCCATCAATTTATGTATAAAGAGTATGCCATATGCATGAAGCAATGTAGCATGATATCATGTATATAAACGATGCAATGCCATGGTTATCATAAAGTAAAAGAATACCCAAACGTAGGCCATCATCCCTACCTTGAGACGCAAGTTTTATCACAACAACTTAGATGAGCAAAGTCTCAACGTTATTGAGGATCTTAGTGGTGTGGAAGGTGGTTTGGAGGAAGGGGGAACCTCCTATTTATAGCAAAAACTGGGGAAAAAGAGAAACCCGGGCACATGCCCTCTTGCATTTCTGCTTCGGGTGATCTTTTGCAATAGGTTTTTCCAGGATTTTTCGGGACAGTGTTCGGGTGTTTTTAAGTGTGTGTTTTCTATGTTATTTGGTTTAAAAACAATTAAGCCATAAAGAAGGACCCCTCGAGCCTCTTGTAGGCTCATCTCTACCTTACACGCACGAGTTTGAAGTTAACAATACAATTGTTTGACTTTCACATGGAATGAACAAGAATGCATGATATTGCTCCACAAAAACCTTAACCAAGGAAGGTGACATCCTTGGAACAAGTGGCTTGAAAAAAAAACTTGACTAAGGGAATTCAATCACGAGGTCAAGACATCAACGAAAATAACTTTTGTGAGATGGCTAAGTACATGAAACTTGATGTTAAACGATCTAGGCAAGTCACAAAGATTTTTAATATTACTATGGAAAACATAAAAACCAAAGAAAATGGAAGACTTGGCGAATAACTAGGTAAACCAACTCTCAAGTGATGAACATCTCTAACTTTCACTTCGAAACACTCATCAGCGGCTTACTGTTACACCCAAAATTGAACCAACGCCAAGCCCTAGAAAAAGTCATGCCAGAAACGAGAACAACACCTTGGCAAAGGCTAAGTCAAACCTTGCCTCGGCAAAATGGTCAAGGACTTCCACTCCTTGGTCAAGGTCGAGCCACCACTTACCTCGGCCATGGCCGAGGAACCCATTGCCTCGACCATGGCTGAGGCACTCTTTGCCTAGGCCAAGGGGCCCGACCATGGCTGAGGAACTCCCCTAGGCCACGGTCAAGGGAACCTTTCTGGCCATAGACGAGGCCAATCCCCGGCTTCGGCCATGGGCATTTCCCAAACCTTGATTAGGGAATCAATTTCTACACATTGATTGTAACTCGGACACCACACAAAATGAGTCTCGAGACATTGAACTACGAGCCAAATCCTAATGAGGAAAGGTGCAAATTGCTCCCACCGATGAAGCATCGCATTAAATGCCAGAACCAACCCCTCTTAACTATAAAAGGGGGCTCATTCTCCAAAGCAGGTATGCTCTGAAACCCAGAATAATCTATATATTGTTATTCTCCTACTTAATTGTCTGACTTTGGCATCAAAGTGTTTTTGGTGACCATGTGTCAGCACCCTTACAGGTCTAGGACACGGCAGTCCTGATGAGGAATTTCAGAGGAGCAGACTATCTTTAGATTATTTCAGCCAGCATCTATCCGTGAGTGGTTTTTTGCTAAAAACTTATGCAATACAAATATCAATTATAGACATAAAAGAAAGGAAGCTTGTCTATGCGAGAATATCTTACAAAGATGAACTCATTGTGTGATATCTTGGCAACATCAAGTCATCCTATATCTGAGTTTGATCAAGTTCAATCTATTCTTACTGGTCTTGGAGGAGAGTATGAATCGATTATTGTTGTAATCATGTCTCGCAAAGAGCCTTTCTCACTTAAGACAACATCTGCATTACTTCTTGCATCTAAAAATTGAATTCTCCATAATACAGTTGTAATAGAGGCTCAAATGTCTGCTAATCTTGCTAAAAAGTCCCTGGAGTCCACAGACTAATCAACAGTCTCCAGCCTATGGCCGTGGTTCTGGAGGTCGTGGATGAGGTAAAGGCAAACAGAATAATCATAAAGTTCAGTGTCAATTGTGTGGAAAGACTAGCCATACTGTTTAGAAGTGATATTATCAATTTGATATATCATTTATTGGTGTAACCAATGGGTTTAGCAACTCTTTTGCTCCTTCAAATGTCGCTCCAACCAACTTCTCCCTTGGTTTCAGTTTTGGCTTGATGACTTCCATGCTAGCAACTTTAGAAACTATTAATGATAACTGCTGATATCCAGACTCCAGTGATACAAATCACATCACAAATGACATGAATAATTTGTCATTTGGTACTAAATATCTTGGTTTAAGCAAGATCCAGATGAGGAACAGTATTTGTCTGTCCATCTCTCATGTTGGCTCCTCTTCTATTTTGAGTGACAACTCTAGTTCTCAATCTTTAATTTTGAAAGATCTTCTTCATGTTCGTTTGATCACCAAGAATTTGATTTTCATGTCTCAATTTTCTAGAGACAACAATGTTTTCTTCAAGTTTCATCCTTCTTTTTGTGTTGTGAAGGATTTAGTCACCAAGGAAATCCTTCTACAAGGGACAACTAGTGGTGGATTGTACAAGTTCAGTCTCTCCAATCTCAATCAATCTAAGCATGACAACAATATCTTTGGTAATGGTCAGGTATCTACCTGTTTGTCTCATGTTTCTACTGCAATTTTGAACTCATTAAACAAAAATGCTTTTGTTTGCTATATGTCTGCTGCTACTCATAATTTTGATATTTAGCATAGACGCCCTGGTCATCCTACATCTAGGATTATCTCTCACATTTTATCTTGCTATAACATACCATGTCAAGTGAATATAAATCCAGTTGTTTGTTCGGCTTGTCAATTGGGGAAGAATCATAAACTTCAATTTGAGTGTTCAAAGACAACATATTCTATGCCTTTGAAACTTGTTGAATCCGATGTTTGGGGGCCTTCTCCTCTTGTTTCCAAAAATGGTTTTAGATACTATGTTTTGTTTGCTGATGTTTACTCAAGACATAGTTGGATTTATTTTCTCTAATCAAACAAAAAAGTTGTTTCCTCATTTCTTGATTTTAAGAAGCATGCAGAACTTTGATTTGATACAAAAATTAAAACATTTTATTCTGATTGAGAAAAATGGTATTGTTGAGCGCAAGCATAGGCATATTGTGGAGATAGGATTGACATTACTTGCTCAAGCTTCAATGCCATTACAATTTTGGCCTGAGGCATTCTCAAGTGTTGTCTACTTAATTAAGATGCTACCTAGTCCTGTGCTTGGTAACAAGTCTCGATTAGAAGTTGTTTTTCACATTGTTCTTGATTATATGCTTCTTTGAGTTTTGGTTGCTTATGTTTTCCTTACTTGAGACCATTTAACTCTCATAAACTTCAATTTCGATCACTTTCTTGTACAAACCTTTGTTGTAGTCCTTGCCACAATGGCTACAAGTGCCTTGCCTCTGATGGTAGGGTGTATATCTCTAGACATGTTGTGTTTGATGAGTCTTGTTTTCCTTTTGTTGTTGATAAACATAATCATGTTGTTTCCTCACCAATTCATAGTTGGTCTTCCACCAATTCCTCTTGTACAGCTTGGGATATCACCTGTAACTATGTCTACATCTGGTGTATCTACTGCCCCAGCTACCATACCTATTGAAAATTCAATCCAGCTGACTCCCTTAAATTAGTTGACTCCTTCTGCTAGCCATTCTCCTGTTTCAGTTGCCCCTTCTTTACCTAGTTCTTCTAATAGCATGGATCCTCATGTACCTGGTTCTAATGGATGGATATTACACAACATGTCAGCAACATACATCCAATGATTACTAGAGCAAAATATGGTATTTTCAAGCCTAAGGTGTTCTTATTAGATTTGAATTTTCATGAGCCAACTACTGTTCATGATGCCTTTCTCATGCCAAGTGAAAATTAACTATGGATGATGAGTGTAATGCCTTGATTCGGAACAACACTTGGCCTCTTGTGCCCTTGCCAATCAGAAGCTTCATCTGAAAGAAGAGAAATGCTTGCCAACTTACCAAGTGATGATGACAGAGATAAAATGGATGAAAGTGAAACATCATCATTGGTAAACGATCAGTACGATGAAGAAGAACAAGTTGAGGATGACCAATCGCTAAGTGTCATATCCAGTGGCTCACTCATTTACACCTCAACTGATGAAGACGAAGATCCAAATATTCAAATACGCATTTGAAGGTTTCCAAAGGTTCCTAGATGGAAGATGTGCATTAGGAAACTACTTGGATGCAGCAAGGACCCTAACAACACAACCGATGATCAAAATGCAAGTTTTGAGGTTCCTTGAAGTGCTACATGATCGGTCTTCGCTTGTGGATAACACTTCTATTTAAATTTAAATATTTCTATTGTGTTATTCCACAAATGATCTGAACATATCCTCTTAAGCATAAATTAAATTTGTATTAAGAGATATGTCTATGTTGAAGCATTTAATATCCATTTAAGCATGATACTTGTCATATCATTTTTATTGCATACATCACGTTATTGATAAGTACTATATACATGCTTGAGTAATGAATGAGTTGGATAAACTTTTCATGTCATACTATGCCTAATTGTAATATTTGCATGATTTTGAAAATATCTTAGGCATTAATTAAAATGAGTATTAACTTTCATTGCCTATGCTTCAAACTTAATTGATTTGATCATATTATGAATGATGAATATTTTGATCACCATCATTTTCATCTTCATCGGCTAATGATGTTACACTTTCCTCACCCGCGACTTCACCCACATCACGACCTCTACTTCTTAAGGTTGTCGTCCGACTCTTCAGCCCTCGACGTCTCGCTCCGAGCATCCGAGTTGATTTAGATGACTTCACGAGGATTCATATGCCTCTTTTCACCCACTTTACTGAGATGAGATGGGAACGATTCCTTTCTCATGGAAATAACATCTATACTGAGTTATCATTCATCACATCACCAGGACATGGCATTTGCCACACTCCGCCCCATTGACCCAGTGCGAGGTGCAACAGTTAGGGAGGCAGGTGCTCACTCCACTCGATCAGAGTAGCACATTCAGAAACATAGTGGCCCACATTAACAATAATACCATACACATTATTTAGGAAAATATGGTTATATTTCACATATAAAGTTTGTTAATTATTACATTCCTTATATAAAAAAGAAAACCAAAAAGGTAACAAGGGCGAACCCCTACAAAAGTACCAAAAAATAAAAGAGGAGTAGTCAAATAGAGACATCTAGAAGCTTGGAACCATCGCCATCATCATCAGACCGATCTGACAGGATCTAGGGAGAGTACATACACAAAAGTCCCAACATGGATCAGGTTTGGCCATAACCCCCGGAATAAATCCATTCTGACCTATCTTAATTCCCTAGAAAGATTAGCAACGGAGTGAGCTCAACAGCTCCGGGAGATCAAGCAGGGTAAACAAGTCTTACATGCATAATAATAAATACAGAACAACAATCATCAAACAGTTATGCCACAACAATACAATCAAGCAATGATATGAATGAACCCTAGTCACAAGATATCACAGGCCAGGTACCATTCACTCTTAACCTGTGATCCGAGGCACTAGTAATACAACCAACAACTGAGAGGTCTCATGAGTTCTAGTGCTAATCAGTGACAGTGTCACTCTGCCGGGGCCAACATAACGGTATAACACCTAATAATATAACCTGTGACAATGTCACTCTGTCGGGGCCAGCATAACGGTATAACACCTAATAATATAACCTGTGACAATGTCACTCTGCCGGGGCAAATATAGTACCCAATAATATATCATTTTTAATAGATAGCCTCATGCATGAAGTATAGCATGGTAAAAAATATGATGCATGATGTTATGTAACTTAGTATTAAACAAGTAAGAAATACAAACCTAGCCTTCATTCCCCACCTTAAGGGTGTAACGCTTTCTTCTAACTTCTTGAAGTGTGCAGGGACGCAAAAAGGTCGAAGAAGACATAGGAGAGCAAGGGGGGTCGGCAAAGTGAACTAAGGATTCCCACTCCCTATTTTTAGGGAGGCTCTTGGGGCTGGCCCCTCATGGGGACAATCCTTTCCTTGGGACCGTCCCACTATGGAGGTCTATATCTTTCTTCTTTGAGCGGCTTTTACCACTTATTGAAATTACACGTGGAGGGTTTTCAAGTGGTTAAATTAGTTTCTACAATAGAAAAAGTGGGGGGTGTTACAGCATTACACTAGGGCATTGTCCTACGACTCTTTGGTTACATTACTCACCAAGTGAGCAGGAGTTGATTTCACGGGCTTCAGAGTTTCGACGAAACCAAACAAGAAGAATTTCATTGGAAAGAACACTATCCGATCACTCATATACTAGTGGGTAGGACGCATCCGTGATTGGGTGCATATCTCCAGGAGATGTTAGGGCGAGGGTACCAGACTCATTGCGTTTGATCCATAGACGCAGTAGCTAAAGCCCGACACAGAGGGAGCAGGGGGTGCACCTCCAGTAGCTCGTCCACATGGATGAGGAGCAGCACCAGTCCAGCCTCAGGCTGTGGCACCCTCTGGTTGTGGTCGTGTTAGAGCAAGATTCTCAGATGTCGGTGCTTCATCTTTGGGTACCGCGCCATCTACAGATATACCAACTCCTTCGTTTTCAGCTTGTTTAGATGTTGTTCTACATATGTTGACGAAGATACGAGACCAGCAACAAATATTATTTTCTTTCTTCTCTGCCATGGAGAAGAAGTACGGTGATCTGACCTCAGATGTCCGTGCTTATGAAGTCTTGCTTCAGATTCTACTCGATCGATCTACAACAGACGAAACTCATGGGCTCAGCTTCAGTCAGGAAGATGTTTTTGGCGACAGAGGGTAGCCCGCACCATCACCGAGTTTCCATTGGCATGTTTTGCCTGTTCGTCCCAATTCAACTTTTGATCCCTCCTCTAGTCTTCTCCAGTGTCTACTGCTTTTGCTCAGATCCCTCTATCGACTGCACCTCCGAGGATTCCCACTCCCAAGTTACATCCTTCATTTGCTTTGGCCAACTCAGATCTGGATTTAGTTCTCTCACTTTCACACATTTCTCCACCATCTTTGGGTCGTGATTTAGTTATCTACTCCAGCTCTACTTCTACTTCCTCATCTGCTGCCACCACTGTGATACATGATGCAGATGTTGGTACCACCCGCACTGCTGACGATGCCCCGACTTCACCGGATATATTCGTCGAGCTAGGATCTCTTGATCCTCGATTGTCACCTCCGTCATAGGCACACCCTCTTTCTGATGTTTTAAAAGGGGAGAGATTTGTATGATTGGTCTGATTAACTAGTTCATTCTGTGCACATACTCAGGGGGAGTGTTTAGAGTTGGACATATATATTGAAGATGTTTTTGTATGTTTTGTATTTTTGTTTACACTTTTGTACTTTTTGTGTACTTATGTTATTTGTTTTGTATTTTTGATGTACACATCTATGATGATCACATGTATATGTTGGATTTGTCTATATTAATATTCATGTACATTGATCATATCTTTGAGTATGTTGTTATTGGTATCTGATTGATTATTCCACATGGTATTGAATGTTAAATCGTTTATTAAGTGGTATATTCTTAAAAGTGGCATGATAAAATTATTCACTTAACTCATTCATTCACTTAAGAAATCATGCGTCTTGCTTCAATTAGGCTAATAGTGAATTTGTTTGAAATCATCAAAAAAAGAGAGATTGTTGATGTAATTACTCTCACCCAGTTTTGTTTTGATGATTGCAAACAACATACCTATGTTGTCTAATCTCTTTGACGTAGTTGTTTCAGTGTTAACTAGATATATCTAATGGATTCAACTGCAATGTCAAAGCATGAGAAAAGAATAATACTTCACAAAGATTCAAGAACTTCATGGTTGTGTTACTTTAGTAGAATCTTAGTGTTGTAGAGTAACTTTTACTTGTTCCAACCGCACATGATTTGCATCTTTTTAAAATCATTCATATAGTTTAATGCACTCATGCATATACATTATTATATAATTAATAATGCATGCACTCATATTAGTTTGATAACTTTGCTATCACTTAGTCATAATTATTTATCATACATATATTGATTAATGTTTCACATGCATTCATCTTATCAACTTTACATGGTTTTACCGTTTCACGTGTATTGTGCTTATTACTTTTATCACTGGTTTAATCGATCGAATCACTCATGTTTAACTATGTTATTTGTACCTTAATCATATCAAAAATCTTTAAAAATGTTTTTAAAATATTAGTCTGTGTTTTTGACAATGTCCTAAACCTAAAATAATAAAAAATCAAGTCTCTTTCACTTGTCAGTGAAGGAACGCGCTCCAAAGCTTTTTTCCGAGACTCAATGATTTTTTATCAAGGTTTAAGGAACGCGCTCCTGTGGCTTTTCCCAAGACTCAAAATTTTTCTTATCAGAAAAAAGGAATGCGCTCCTTAAAAGAGGAATGCGCTCCTGTTTCCAAGAGTAAAATAGGAAAAAATTTAAGAGTCAGTGGTTCTTGTTGAAGGAATGGGTTTCTACGCCCGTGGGACATATTAATGGACGCGCTCTTTAATTTGAGGAAAATCTAAAATTTTTCAGATTTCAAATAAGAAATGTGCTCCTGTGCCTCGGTGTGGTGTTTATCTATAAATATAACACTTGCTCATTTAAAGAGCAACTTCTGCAAAATCTAGATAACTTGTATATTTTTCATCTAAGTCTTTTTACAAGCCAACAACAAGTTCTTGAGTCATTTAATCCTTCTTTGAAAGAAAAAGTTCAACAACATTTGATCATTTGATCCAATCTTCCAATTAGTTCTCCACATCTTTCAAAACCTTGAAAAACTTGGAGTGTTTCTCTTGTGCAAGTGTTCAAGACTATTCAAGTGTTTCTACATCTTCCATTGAGTCTTGATCGTGATTTCTCGCATCCAACTTCACACAAGAAGAATCTTGGTACTTCAACCTTACCAAGTGGGGTATGCATTTCTAATCTAGATTCTTGTGATTTTGGGTTTATGCAAATTAGTTTTGTGCTTAGATTATAATCTTTAAAACTAATTTTGTATTGATTGTGTTTGTGAAACCCTATCTTGATCTTCATAACATATTTCATTGTTTAGTTGTTTCATGAATAGTTTGAGATTTCAATTCACGTGCTAATATCATATTTTATTGAATCGAAGCTTTTGATCATACTTGAGTTGTTTGATTCTTGATCTTCATCACATATGTATTTAGAATCATCAAGTTTTGATCATCATGATATATTGATTCTCGTGCTTTAAACTTATTATTATTTAGAATCAATATCTTGATAGTTGTGCATATTCGATTCATTGTTTTACATCTAATATATTTGAATCGATTGCATTTGACAAAAACATATTTCAATACTTTGCATCATTTAGAATCATAGTGGTTGGAATAGTGATTGTTGTCTCATTCAAGATTGTAAGCTTATATTGTTGAAAGTGTTGTTATACACTTCTCTATATCTTTGTAATCTTGATGTATTGTTGACTTGATTAAGTCAATCGGGATATTACCAAACTCTGTACGGAACGCAACCACTCCCATAAGTTGATTAGAAGTTGTGGCTTACTAGCCAAGCCCTAGTGTAGGCTAGACTGTGGCTTTCTAACCAAGCCCTTGTGTAGGTTAGCATTGTAGTGGCTTTCTAACCAGGCTCTGGTGTTGGTTAGTGTAAACAGCTTCTATTCATGCCCGTAAGTGATAACCAATGTATTGAAAAATCTTGATCGTGGTGATTGGGTAGTGGACGTAGGTTCAAGGATAATCGAACCTCTCTAAATCCTTTGTGTTCATTTATTTTCCTGCATCTGTTTATTTGGATTGTTACCTACTGCGCACATTATTTGTTTAATTAAAATATCCGTCAAGTTAAATTGACCCCCTTCTTGGACTCTAATACTGGGCCAACATCTTGGTGTTCTAAGAGGTTACATGTCGTTTCTCGATCGAGTACGGAGGCGAAATATTGCGACATTTCTAATATGACCTCTGAGATTACCCAGTTACAACCCCTTCTTGTAGAGTTACGAATTAAGCAAACACGAGCACCTGTTATCTAGTGTGATAATATTAGTGTTGTGGCCATGTCAACTAATCTATTGTTTCATGCTAGAGAAAAACATATCCAGCTCGGTCTTTATTTTGTTAGAGAAAAGGTTCTTGCCCGTCAATTTTATGTTAATCATATTCCTGCTATTGATCAGGTTGTTGATGCTTTAACCAAGTGTATGCCTGCTAATTTTTTTGCCAGACTTTGTGAAAAACTTATTGTTGCTCCAGCTGGGTGTTCTCTCTCACAAGCTACTGGTTCTATAAAGTACTGATATAATTTTGTCTCAGTCCTACTGGTTAATGCAAACTTTTGCCTTAGTCCTACTGGTTAATGCAAACTAAGGGTCTTTTTTACCTCCCCTTAGTTTGAGGGGAGATGTTAGGACTGTTAATTTAGTTAGTTTTCTGTCAAGGTTGTTAACCAAGTAGTTACGTGTCATGTCAATTAGTAACCAAGTAGTTACATGTCATGTCAGTTAGTTAGACACTCCAACAGTTAATTAGAGGCTCTAGCTACTCTGTGTCTATACATATAGTATGTAACAGAGATGTAAAGTTTTTGTTCAGTCAATTAAAAGAACACAATTTTGTTCTTCATCTTCTCTGAAAATTCTAATAATGGTGTTCTTTTAGATTTTAACAGGACTAGTTGCTTCAACTAAAATATTTTTTTCAAAATTAAAATTAATAGATTCATACTTGATATTGTTTGTCACAAAATGAATTAGCTGTATTATCGATTGAAAAAGATATACCAACAAAACTTAAATATAAATATATAATTTATAATTTTGTATCTCAAAAAGTAAAAAAAAAAAAAGATTTTTTGAATAAAACTAATGTATAATAAATTTTATTTACATATTAATATTGAAAGGCTTATTTCGTAAATTTTGTATGAGCCATCCAATTCCTTAGAGCAACCCTTAGAGGCTAATATGGTGGGGAATGAGTTGCGCTGTTAGAGACCAACAAACCTAAAAGCTTCCCCCTCATGTGCGTGTATGTTAGCACATAAACTAGATTTATAATGGAAAAGAAAGACAACCTTTTTTTTTTTTTTTGGTAATAAAAAGACATAACTAATAAAAGAAATAAACAAGCAAATGATTTGCAAGAAGGTTTAGTGTTAGAATCTTTAAAATAATAATGCTTTGATATTATATTATAAATCACTTAATCAAAAGTTATAGTGTATAAGGTAGAAGTTTAATTATATATATAAGAGCAGTTACTGATATTAACAGGCTGCTATAAAGATTGGAGAGATGGAGGAAGGTTTTCCCCTCGGGCTCCCTTTAATTTGAAAAGGCAAGATAGATTTAGGTAGAAATTTTTTGGTTGTTTTGGTCCTGATCTGTTGTATTAAATCTTCTTTAAACTAAAAAAAAGAAAAAGAAAAAAAGAGGTCTATATCACTGAGGAAAAAAATGTTTTTGTGGGCATGCGTGATCTGAAATATGCACGCTTGTGGGCGTGTAGCATGTTCAGCTGGCTGATATATGTTGCATATGCCACCAGGCTTGATCATAATTGTAAAGACGACTTGGTTGTACTCCTTAAAAGTCTTGAAAATTGGCCAGTAAAAACGTGTATAGACAACTTAATGCTTGTCGGGATTTAGAAAAGTTGTGTCAGAACACTTCAGAATCAATCCTTATAATCATTGTAATTTGTCTCTCTTTTAAGTCTTTTCTCAATATGTCTTGTTGGAAACTAAATAAATTCTAATATAAAGTAAATAAATTGATTGAAAAAATGTTGTTAGAGTAACGACTGTCACCCACATATATTGAGATGATTACAAATAAGATTTAAATTGTGACTAATTATTTTGATTAAATTATTTCAGTCTTAACTTAATCAATCTATTAAACTCAACGTGAAAGTTAAAGTCAAAACATTAAATGAATCCAACACAAAGAAGAATCAAGATGTACTTTTCATTTGTATTTCCTTCGATTTCTTTACTATTATAAATTCTTTGTAGGCAAGTAAGCCAAAATCATGCATGCATTTAGAATATTTTCAAATGGTCATTGTTTTAAAAGTTAACCATTTTTCTAAAAAAGTCAAAACTTTAACTTTTAGTTCAAAATAATTTAGCACATCTTTTAAACTTCAAATTCTTTCAAATTAATCAATCTCAAATATATTCAAATCTAAGTTTTCATAAAAACATGTTTTGCACTTAGAAAGTTTAAAGAAAATTAATTTTACATGTTCTATGCACTAAGAAACATGTTCCATAGGGAGAAATGTGTTCCTACTGCTCGAAAGTGATTTTTCACTTTGGCAAGCAGAAACATGTTTTCTCAGGAGAAACGTGTTTCCAATTTTTTGTCTAGAATGAGTGAATTTTGACTCATGGGACAAAAATGTATTTCCACTGCTTGGTGTTAATCTAATGACCACTATGCTAGTGTTTTGATGATTACAAATAATATGCATAGCATGTACTAATCATCTATGTGAGAGTTTCAGCTTAAAAAACTACCACGTTCACATCAATTGGACTCAAGCTTGAAGACATCTCAAGATTAAGACAATCAATTGTAATTTTTATTTTGTAATTGTCTAGATGATCTTAGGTTGTAGAATCTACTCTAGGTTTGCTCAGATGAATTCATTTATCTAAGTTTTCAAAATGATCATGATCTTCAAATGATTTTGAGAATAATTTTAATCATGTTTTTATCTTCGTTGGAAATGGTTTCACGTGTTTTCAAATCTCCAAAATGTTGTTTAAAGTGCTTGATTCAATTTTAAACTTGTTTGTGCAACATATTTACAAAAGAAAATCAAGTTAGAGTGTCAAGAGGTTGACCAACGCGCTCTCAACGTGGTCACAACAATGGTCTGCCATAGTAAGCAATCCACTCCCCCTTAGAGTAGCACGCTGCCTTGCTCCCAGTTTCTCTTGGATCTCTATTAAGCCTCAAACTAGCGCGCTCCCCCTTGGAGCAGCTCATGGCCCTAGTCCTAGTTTCTCTCGGGTCTTCGTTAAGCCTCAGACTAGCGCGCTTCCACTTGGAAAAGCACTCTCCCCTGAGACCCTGAGAAATTACCCCTCTTAGTCTGCTGCCAGCAGAGCGCTACTAATTGGAGCAGCGGGTTGCCTTTTGGACAATGACAAGATGGGTCTAGTCTTCTACGTGCACCAGTGCGCTCCCCTTTGGAGTAGTGTGCTTCTCTGTGTCAGGGAAGAACTGTCATTTCTGGGCAACGAAAGTGACATTCTGCACACTCTTTCTTTTTTGAATATATGTCCTTTTGCATTGATTTTTGCATGCATTTTTGCCCCATTCTTTTATGTGAAAGAATATGAGCGTTATCTTTGATTTCCAAATCGAATCAATGTGTTTCTTGGAGATTGAAACCCTAATTTGTGTTCATACTCTGTTTTCATATAAAACCATAGTTGTGTTCTTTGAGAGATACAACCAACAAACTATTTGCAAGTTAGACTGTTTTCAAAAGTTTTCTAGGTGTTTTCTAAGTTAGAAAACTTTGGCTTACTGATTGATCTCTTGATTGAAACGAGTTTAATCTGTGATCTTCAAAACCATCCAAAGAAGTTTTTAAAGAAGCCTTCACTATCTACTCTTGAACTTCATCTTCATCATTATCTGAGCAAGTCCGTAAGTAAGGTTTATAAGCTCTATAAGAATTTCAGAGGTTTTCTGGTAAAGAAATCCTCTTCATTCACTCTTGTACATTGAAGTGGCTTGTTAGTGACTAGGAAGTTCCCTCGTCGAGAACGATGTATATAAAAAGGTTGCTCACACCTGTGAAGTGAGTGTGCAACTGGTTTTGATCCTCACCCATGAAATAGGATCTTGCATGTAGTTGGGTTTTGAGAAATCTTGATTGGGGAGATCAAGTCATGGAGGTAGGCTTTAAGAGTCGAACCACACTAAATCACTTTGTGCTCTACTTTTCCAGTTGTTTTCATTTTTATTTCTTGCAAGCATTTTTATTTTTGAAAGGTTTTAAAATCCTGCAAAGAGTCCAATTAACCCCCCTCTTGGCCTTTAGATGGGCCAACAAGTGGTATCAAAGCAGGTAACCTATTAAAGATTTAACAATCTTTGATACTCATGTTAGGAACTTGTGACGCCCCGAAAATTATTTCATCTAGCCCATAACCCAATTGCACTTTGCCCAAACTCTATGTGTTGCCTTGATATGTTTGGTGTTTGTTTGATGGTTGTTTAATGTTTGTATAGTTGATGCTTGATAATGTATATAAATATGTGTATCATAAATTGTATATGGGTCATGTTAAATTAAAGTATAATGCATATGTTATTATTTATGCATGAGCCCATTAAACCATGAATTGATATGGGTTAGGATTGATTGAATAAAAGGATAAATGAGAATGAAAATTTGGTGTATTAAATGGATTGAACATTTAAAATACATGGAAGCATGAGATTGGTTAAAGTACATGTGGTTGGTATGGGTAGTATGAGACCAACACATGTGAAGGTTGGTGCATGAAAGTGGACAAGTGTCCCATGCCCACTTCTAGAATCTAAGAATGTGCTAGAAAATAAGGTGAGTGGAGGAGAGAATCCAAGAATGTGCTAGAAAATAAGGTGAGTGGAGGAGAGAATCCAAGAATGTGCTAGAAAATGAGGTGAGTGGAGGAAAGAATCCAAGAATGTGCTAGAAAGTGAGGTGAGTGGAGGAAGGAATCAAGGAAGTGCTAGAAAGAGGTGAGTGGAGAGAAAGGAAAGAAGAAGAGAAAGAAAAGAAGAGAAAGGAAAGAAGAAGAGAAAGAAGGAGAGAGTTGCAGGAGGAAGATCCCTGCGACATTTTCATCAAAGAGGTGGATCTTGCGAATACATGGTCAGATTGAGCTCAAAATTTGTCAGCAAGTTCGTAGCTTATGGTTATTCATTCTGACGGTGAAGATCTTGATCCGAGGTTTCCTCTAAGAGATCTAACCTCTCAAACAAAGCTGGTCGGAAAATCTGGAATTCTCGCGCCGTTCCGCTCACACTTCTATATCTCCTTAATCTACCGTTGGATGAATATAAAATTTGGGTATGTCGTGTACAACGGATAGTTCTGAATTCTAAACGGTGGAGATCTTGATTTAGGGTCTCTTCTGAGAGACCTAACCTCTGAAACAAAGCTGGTCAGAGATTCTGGATTTCTCGTGGTGTTTCTCTCAAACTTATAGATCTCCTAATGCTACCGTTGGATGGACATAAAATTTGGTTATGTAGTTTATAACTGATATTTCTATATTCTGAACGGTGGAGATGTGTATTTGTTTAGTATTTTGTGTGATATAGTCATCTGCGTTTGAGTATTTGCAGCAGGAAAGGAGAAATTGTCTGATTAGAGACTTGTTCATCAAATATATTTATCTTTTCGGTCCACCGTTGGATTGGGCTGATATTTGGACAGAAGGTTTGTATCTTCACATACTTCAATCTGTACGGTTGATTTTGTGATTACATATTTCTGTTGGTATATTGATACATCTGAACAGAATAGTAAATGAAGAATTGGTAGGGTTGCTTGTATTAGACCTAAATTTAGAATATGAACTTAGACCTTTCCAAATAGCTTGCATGTCAACTATGTTGACCTAGTTGCCATTGTTGATGAACCCATGATGCAAAATCAGTGATATACATGGCTGAACATGGTGACCTAGTGTAAATCGACAATATGGCCTAAGTATGGAAAATTTCATATTTTAGGGCTTTTGATGCTTTTGGCCTAGAATCATTGAATTGATGCAACTTATATTTAATTAAGCATGATTAGAGTTGATTATGCTACTGATTTGGTGGTTGTGACCATATCATGGGTTAGGCCTACTTGTGATCAAGTGACCAACGTTGGGCATGTTTATGCCTAAGGAATTGAAAATCAATATTTTTGATTAATAGAATGGTTTATGTATGAGAACTATGCATTAGAGGCCTAAGTCATGTGATTTGAGTTGAATGATGGGATTAGATGGGATTTAGGCCTATTGTTTATATGTGGGCTGATTTAGGGTTGATGTGTAATGTCTATGTGATTGAGCATAGAAATTGATGTATGGTAGGATATTGATGTATGTTTCAGGATCTTGATTGGGTTGATTCGGTTTGGTGGTCGTGTGTGGTTAAATACTCTCGCGAGGCTTGGTTGTGAGTAGACTTCATTTATGATTATATCTTTTATGTCATCATATCACTTATATATTGTATGTTGAAAGCATGAATGTGTTCTAATGTTTTGAATGATGCATTGATTTGAGAAAACCTTATGACTTTGGTTGGGCCCGTCTATCTGGCTAATAGGGGGACTTAACCTTGTCATAGGAGGGTTTTAGGAAAGGAAGAGATTGGGGTCAACGGTACGGTGAAATAGACGTGCACTAGTAACCCAAAATAAACATGATTGGGATCAACGGTACGGTGAAATAGACGTATACTAGTAACCCAATGCATGTAGAATGTGGATCCAAATTGATAAGCTTTTACTTGCATCGAACTTATTATAAATGTTTGATATCTATATGTTATGAGCTTTTAAATCATGCTACACATTGACATGCATACATGATATTTATTGACGAGTATTGATAGCATATCTGAATTCTATTCACTGGGCACCGTTGGCTCACTCTCATTTTCCTCTTTCAGGTCCTTCTGTCCCGAATAAGGGCAAAGGAGTAGTTATATCTTGAGGGCCTTGCCTGCGAGAAAATTCGAAGCCTCGATGTGAGTTGTGAGGCATTTTGATTGAACTGTGTTTTAAATTATGAAGTATTATATTTTGGATTATGTAATTTTAACACTTACCACATTGTAGTATGGGTGAGTTGGGACTTGTTAGATAAACCATGTGGGCATATGACAGTTTCTATTTGTACCCACAATTTTGGACTTTATGTGTATGTCAATTTTAATGGACTGTAGGGATTATGATTTTATTTATGGTTCATTTTTATGGATTATCTCTTGTCTTTGATGATTAATACGGTGGGTAGTTTTGTTTAGTACCTTTTGATATTATGTCGTTGTTTGAGATAAGGCTCGTAGGGTCTCAACCACCTCACGGGAGTTGAGGAGTGGTCGGAGATGCCTACGCCGGGCGTCCCGCCCCGGCATTCCGCATGCCATTCCCTGCGGGGTTGGTGGTCCGGGGCGCGGGGTCGTCACAGTTGGTATCAGAGCCTGATTTTACTAGGTTTAGTCTATGTATTGGACTTAGATGACTTTGACCTAGGAATTGGTGAGAGATTTAGGTGATTAAAAAGCTTAAAGGAACTAACTTAAAAGCCTTACTATCATATTTTCTGTGTGTATTATATGATATGGGTAGTTATGAGGCTTTGTTAATGTTTTAAATTTTTTTTAATGTGTGATGGTTGCTCGTATTTCTACTTCTCAGTGTCATGAGGAGGAGCGAGAGATTGGGACAGCCACACACAGGGCCATCCGATGATGACCGGATGGGGAGGATGGAGGAGATCATTCAGGCACAGGGCCGCTTGATGGCAGCCCAGACTTCACAGATACAGGCGTTAGTGCAGCAGGTTGAGGCTATTGCTCGACAGTCACCTCAAATGATACCTCAGGAGGCGGGCACTAGTGGGGCCGAGGCTAGTAGAGCTGCAGGGGCAGCAGGACCTCAAATGGTTGTACCTCAGCCTATGCCTACACCTGCTCCTATTGTTGTGGAGAACCCCACTGATCGGGGGATCAGACTGCTAGAGAAGTTCATGAAGCTAAAGCCTAAGGAATTCACTGGTGGGGTTGACTTGAAGAAAGTCGAAGATTGGCTACAGAATGTCGAGAAGATTAGTCGCTCCTTAGAGCTTGATGAGGAGTCTCAGGTCCTATGTGCTGCTCACACACTGGAGAGTGATGCAGAGGACTGGTGGCTTTCAGTGTTGGATACACAGGGGGCAGTGAAGAGTTGGGACACCTTCAAACGGTTGTTCTTACAGGCTTACGTTCCAGAGACTGAGAGACAGGCTAAACAACTCGAGTTTTTGAATCTCGCACAGGGCACCATGTCAGTCAGGGAGTACGAGCTCAGATTTAGGCAACTCGCAGTTTATGCCCCTGGGTTAGTTCAGACGCCGAGTGACAAGATTATGAGGTTTTCTTTGAACCTAAGGCCTGCGGTCCGACAGGCCTTGTCTATGACGAAGATGACTGATTTTACCACAGTGGTCCAGTGGGCCAAACAGTATGAGTTGGCTGAACGGGTTGATGGTATGTCTACACAAGCAGCTCCAGGTGAACCGACTTCACAAGCAGAGTCTGGGGGACAGTTCCAGACTCCGTGGAAGAAGGGAAAATAGGAAAAGAAGAGAAAGTTTTATGGAAGAGCACAGTCTGATGGTGTTCAGAGTAAGGCATCACAGGTTCAGACTGGTATGATGGCGTCACCAGTGGTTTCCTCTCCTGTCCCGATTCCTATTCAGGCATCGAGTGCACCGAGACCCCCATTCCCACAGACTGCTGGCCGAGGCAGAGGTAGAGGCCGAGGAAGTTATGTGACGACATCTCAGACTAGGTCATTTGCGCCCAGGGCTCCGTTCTTATGTTTTCAATGTGGGCAGGCTGGGCATAGGAAGTCCGAGTGTCCGAATTTTCAGAGAGCTCAGGGATTTGTGCAGCAGTCCAATGCCAGAGAGACAGCGAAGGCAGCTACTGAACCAGACCCGACAGCATCCAGGACCTTGGTGGAAGGTACTCTTACTATTTGTGGTACTTCTATGCATGTATTATTTGATGCTGGGTCTACATTATCATTCATATCTGGACGTATGGTAGATAGTTTGCATTTGACTACCATTAGGGCTAGTACATGGTTAATGGTGAGTACTGTAGCTGGGGAGAGGATCTACCCGAACATGATCTGTAGCCAGTGTGTGGTTCAGATTGATGATGTTGAGATGCCTATTGACTTTCGAGTCCTAGAGTTTTTAGAGTTTGATGCAATTCTAGGGATGGATTGGCTCGCGGCTTATCATGCAGTTATCGACTGTTTCACGAAGAGAATAATTTTTTAGATCCCCGGACACCCAGTGTTTACACTACAGGGTAGAGCTTCAGACCAGACAGTCACAAGGGGTAGATTTGTGACGGATGGAGATAGGGAGATTTTGGCTGGGTTAGTGCATGATGAGGAAGAGACTAGTGAGGTGGTACTTGAGGATATTGCCATTGTTAGGGACTTTACAGATGTGTTCCCTACGGATCTTCCAGGATTACCACCGAAGCGAGAGATCGATTTCATTATCGAACTAGTCCCTGGCACTACGCCTATCTCCATGGCACCATATAGAATGGCGCCAGCCGAGTTGAGAGAGTTGCAGAAACAGCTCGAGGAGTTATTGACTAAGGGCTTTATTTGCCCGAGCGTGTCACCCTGGGGAGCTCCAGTTCTTTTTGTGAAAAAGAAAGATGGGAGCTTGCGGTTGTGCATCGATTATCGCCAATTGAACAGAGTGACCATCAAGAACAAATATCCTCTCCCAAGGATTGATGACTTGTTTGATCAGTTGAGGGGAGCGAGGTATTTTTCGAAGATTGATTTGCGCTCCGGGTATCATCAGCTGAGGATCAGGGAGGAGGATGTGCCTAAGACAGCATTCAGAACCCGCTATGGACATTATGAGTTCCTTGTGATGCCATTTGGTGTGACTAATGCACCGGCAATGTTCATGGACCTGATGCAGAGGGTCTTTAGGCAGTATCTGGATAAGTTTGTCATCGTCTTCATTGATGACATATTGGTGTATTCCAAAACTCGGGCTGAGCATGAGGAACACCTTAGAGTGACTTTGCAAACTCTGAGAGAGCATAGGCTATATGCAAAGCTGAGCAAGTGCGAGTTTTGGATCACCGAAGTGAAGTTCTTAGGTCATGTGGTGAGTTCTGAGGGGATTTCAGTTGATCCGTCTAAGGTTGAAGCCATCATCAGTTGGCCTAGGCCTACGACAGTGACCGAGATCAGAAGCTTTGTTGGGTTAGCTGGTTATTATAGGAGATTCGTTCAGGGATTCTCCAAGATAGCTACGCCTATGACTAGGCTCACCCAGAAAGATGTGTCCTTTGTATGGACCGAGGAGTGTGAGAATGCCTTTTTAGAGCTGAAGAAAAGATTGACATCTACGCCAGTGTTGATTTTGCCAGAGCCTGATCAGGAGTTGGTTATCTATACCGATGCCTCTCGCATCGGCTTAGGTTGCGTGTTGATGCAGAAGGATAGGGTCATTGCTTATGCATCAAGGCAGTTGAAGGTGCATGAAAAGAACTACCCTGTTCATGACTTAGAACTGGCCGCAGTGGTTTTTGCTTTGAAGATTTGGAGGCATTATCTCTATGGTGAGAGATTCACTCTGTATTCTGACCATAAGAGCCTCAAGTACTTGTTCTCTCAGAAGGAATTGAACATGAGGCAGAGAAGGTGGTTAGAGCTCCTCAAAGACTATGATTTTACATTGGAATACCACCCAGGTAAAGCCAATGTAGTGGCTGATGCGTTGAGCAGGAAGCGGGTAGAGACAGTTATGGTAGCGCGCCAGATGTCTCATGAGTGGAGACTACTTGAGGCGGCTACGGTTATGAGTATATGTGCTACCCCTTCAGATCAGATTGTGATATGTGCTCAAATGAGAGCTCAGCCTACACAAGTCCATGAGGTAATTGACCAACAGAGACTTAACGTTGATCATGGGATGTACAAGTCTTGGGCTGGGAGTAGTGATTTTACTGATTGGCACTTGTCATCTGATGGTGCCTTGAGATTTAGGGGACGTTTATGGGTTCCCGCAGATCCACAACTCAGACAGAGTGTTCTCCAAGAGGCTCACAGATCTCATTATGCTATTCATCCTGGCGGAACCAAGATGTATCATGATATGAAAAGAATGTATTGGTGGCCCGACATGAAGAGAGAGATAGCGCAGTTCATTCAGAGGTGTGAGATTTGTCAGAGAGTCAAAGCTGAACATCAGAGGCCTGGAGGGCAGATGCAACCGCTCGCCATTCCTGAGTGGAAATGGGAGCACGTCACTATGGACTTTGTTGTGGGATTACCCAACACTCTGAGGAGACATAATGCTGTTTGGGTTATTATTGATCGCTTGACCAAGTCCGCTCACTTTCTACCGGTGAACACTAGGGATTCTATGGACAAGCTGAGCAGACTCTATATGCGGGAGATAGTCAGATTACATGGAGTGCCAGTTTCGATTGTGTCAGATAGGGATCCGAGGTTTACATCGGTATTCTGGCAGGGGTTGCAGAGGCAGCCCGCACTAGACTAGATCTCAGTACCGCTTTTCACCCCCAGACGGATGGCCAGTCTGAGAGGTTGATATCTATTTTAGAGGATATGCTTCGAGCTTGTGTCCTCGAGTCCAGTGGTAACTGGGAGGAGTACATACATCTGTGTGAGTTCGCGTACAACAACAGCTATCAGTCCAGTATTGGCATGGCTCCTTTTGAGGCATTGTATGGTCGACCCTGTAGATCTCCGATATGTTGGACAGAGGTAGGGGATGTTGCGGTGATGGGACCAGAGTTTGTACAAGAACACACAGAGAAGATTAAGAGGATCAAGCATAATATGAAAGTAGCCCAAGACAGGCAGAAGAGTTACACTGATGCCAAGCGGAAGACCGTAGAGTTCGAGGTGGGTGACCAAGTTTTATTGAAGGTCTCACCTCAGAAGGGCAAAACTAGATTTGGGATAAAAGGCAAACTCGCTCTGAGATTTATTGGGCCGTTCGAGGTTTTAGAACAAATTGGCCCCATCGCTTACCGATTAGCCTTGCCACCTCAGTTAGCAGCAGTCCACAATGTCTTTCATGTGTCAATGTTGAGAGTGTACAAGAGTGATTTTGATCACGTCTTGGACTGGAGGAACATTGAACTGAGGCAGGATGTGACTTATGATGAGGAACCTATTCAGATACTTGACCGGAAGGTCCAGAGGTTACGTAACCGCGAGATTCCGATGGTTAAGGTGAGATGGCAGTTCCATGGCGAGGAGCAGGTTACTTGGGAGCGTGAGGACTACATGATGGAGCACTTTGCCGAGTTCATGGGCTTAGGTATTTCTTAACCTTAAAACTTCGAGGACGAAGTTCATTCTAAGGTGGGTGTGATGTGACGCCCCGAAAATTATTTCATCTAGCCCATAACCCAATTGCACTTTGCCCAAACTCTATGTGTTGCCTTGATATGTTTGGTGTTTGTTTGATGGTTGTTTAATGTTTGTATAGTTGATGCTTGATAATGTATATAAATATGTGTATCATAAATTGTATATGGGTCATGTTAAATTAAAGTATAATGCATATGTTATTATTTATGCATGAGCCCATTAAACCATGAATTGATATGGGTTAGGATTGATTGAATAAAAGGATAAATGAGAATGAAAATTTGGTGTATTAAATGGATTGAACATTTAAAATACATGGAAGCATGAGATTGGTTAAAGTACATGTGGTTGGTATGGGTAGTATGAGACCAACACATGTGAAGGTTGGTGCATGAAAGTGGACAAGTGTCCCATGCCCACTGCTAGAATCTAAGAATGTGCTAGAAAATAAGGTGAGTGGAGGAGAGAATCCAAGAATGTGCTAGAAAATAAGGTGAGTGGAGGAGAGAATCCAAGAATGTGCTAGAAAATGAGGTGAGTGGAGGAAAGAATCCAAGAATGTGCTAGAAAGTGAGGTGAGTGGAGGAAGGAATCAAGGAAGTGCTGTGAGTGGAGAAAAAGGAAAGAAGAAGAGAAAGAAAAGAAGAGAAAGGAAAGAAGAGGAGAAAGAAGGAGAGAGTTGCAGGAGGAAGATCCCTGCGACATTTTCATCAAAGAGGTGGATCTTGCGAATACATGGTCAGATTGAGCTCAAAATTTGTCAGCAAGTTCGTAGCTTATGGTTATTCATTCTGATGGTGAAGATCTTGATCCGAGGTTTCCTCTAAGAGATCTAACCTCTCAAACAAAGCTGGTCGGAAAGTCTGGAATTCTCGCGCTGTTTCGCTCACACTTCTACATCTCCTTAATCTACCGTTGGATGAATATAAAATTTTCGTATGTCGTGTACAATTGATAGTTCTGAATTCTGAACGGTGGAGATCTTGATTTATGGTCTCTTCTGAGAGATCTAACCTCTAAAACAAAGCTGGTCAGAGATTCTGGATTTCTCGTGGTGTTTCGGTCAAACTTATAGATCTCCTAAATCTACCGTTGGATGGATATCAAATTTGGGTATGTAGTTTATAACTGATATTTCTGTATTCTGAACGGTGGAGATGTATATTGGTCTAGTATTTTGTGTGATATAGTCATCTGAGTTTGAGTATTTGCAGCAGGAAAGGAGAAATTGTCTGATTAGAGACTTGTTCATCAAATATACTTATCTTTTTGGTCCACCGTTGGATTGGGCTGATATTTGGACAGAAGGTTTGTATTTTCACATACTTCAATCTGTACGGTTGATTTGGTGATTACATATTTCTGTTGGTATATTGATACATCTGAACAGAATAGTAAATGAAGAATTGGTAGGGTTGCTTGTATTAGACCTAAATTTAGAATATGAACTTAGACCTTTCCAAATAGCTTGCATGTCAACTATGTTGACCTAGTTGCCATTGTTGATGAACCCATGATGCAAAATCAGTGATATACATGGCTGAACATGGTGACCTAGTGTAAATCGACAATATGGCCTAAGTATGGAAAATTTCATATTTTAGGGCTTTTGATGCTTTTGGCCTAGAATCATTGAATTGATGCAACTTATGTTTAATTAAGCATGATTAGAGTTGATTATGCTACTGATTTGGTGGTTGTGACCATATCATGGGTTAGGCCTACTTGTGATCAAGTGACCAACGTTGGGCATGTTTATGCCTAAGGAATTGAAAATCAATATTTTTGATTAATAGAATGGTTTATGTATGAGAACTATGCATTAGAGGCCTAAGTCATGTGATTTGAGTTGAATGATGGGATTAGATGGGATTTAGGCCTATTGTTTATATGTGGGCTGATTTAGGGTTGATGTGTAATGTCTATGTGATTGAGCATAGAAATTGATGTATGGTAGGATATTGATGTATGTTTCAGGATCTTGATTGGGTTGATTCGGTTTGGTGGTCGTGTGTGGTTAAATACTCTCGCGAGGCTTGGTTGTGAGTAGACTTCATTTATGATTATATCTTTTATGTCATCATATCACTTATATATTGTATGTTGAAAGCATGAATGTGTTCTAATGTTTTGAATGATGCATTGATTTGAGAAAACCTTATGACTTTGGTTGGGCCCGTCTATCTGGCTAATAGGGGGACTTAACCTTGTCATAGGAGGGTTTTAGGAAAGGAAGAGATTGGGGTCAACGGTACGGTGAAATAGACGTGCACTAGTAACCCAATGCATGTGGAATGTGGATCCAAATTGATAAACTTTTACTTGCATCGAACATATTATAAATGCTTGATATCTATATGTTATGAGCTTTTAATCATGCTACACATTGACATGCATACATGATATTTATTGATGAGTATTGATAGCATATTTAAATTCTATTCACTGGGCACCGTTGGCTCACCCTCATTTTCCTCTTTCAGGTCCTTCTGTCCCGAATAAGGGCAAAGGAGTAGTTATATCTTGAGGGCCTTGCCTGTGAGAGAATCCAAAGCCTCGATGTGAGTTGAGAGGCATTTTGATTGAACTGTGTTTTCAATTATGAAGTATTATATTTTGGATTATGTAATTATAACACTTACCACATTGTAGTATGGGTGAGTTGGGACTTGTTAGATAGACCATGTGGGCATATGACGGTTTTTATTTGTACCCACAATTTTGGACTTTATGTGTATGTCAATTTTAATGAACTGTAGGGATTATGATTTTATTTATGGTTCATTTTTATGGATTATCTCTTGTCTTGGATGATTAATACGGTGGGTAGTTTTGTTTAGTACCTTTTGATATTATGTCGTTGTTTGCGATAAGGCTCGTAGGGTCTCAACCACCTCACGGGAGTTGATGAGTGGTCGGAGATGCCTACGCCGGGCGTCCCGCCCCGGCATTCCGCATGCCATTCCTTGTGGGGTTGGTGGTTCGGGGCGCGGGGTCGCCACAGTTGGTATCAGAGCCTGATTTTACTAGGTTTGGTCTATGTATTGGACTTGGATGACTTTGACCTAGGAATTGGGTGAGAGATTTAGGTGATTAAAAAGCTTAAAGGAACTAACTTAAAAGCCTTACTATCATATTTTCTGTGTGTATTATATGATATGGGTAGTTATGAGGCTTTGTTAATGTTTTAAATTCTTTAATGTGTGATGGTTGCTCGTATTTCTACTTCTCAGTGTCATGAGGAGGAGCGAGAGATTGGGACAGCCACACACAGGGCCATCCGATGATGACCGGATGGGGAGGATGGAGGAGATCATTCAGGCACAGGGCCGCTTGATGGCAGCCCAGACTTCACAGATACAGGCGTTAGTGCAGCAGGTTGAGGCTATTGCTCGACAGTCACCTCAAACAATACCTCAGGAGGCGGGCACTAGTGAGGCCGAGGCTAGTGGAGCTGCAGGGGCAGCAGGACCTCAAATGGCTGTACCTCAGCCTATGCCTACACCTGCTCCTATTGTTATGGAGAACCCCACTGATCGGCGGATCAGACTGCTAGAGAAGTTCATGAAGCTAAAGCCTAAGGAATTCACTGGTGGGGTTGACTTGAAAAAGGCCGAAGATTGGCTGAAGAATGTCGAAGATCAGTCGCTCCTTAGAGCTTGATGAGGAGTCTCAGGTTTTATGTGTTGCTCACACACTGGAGAGTGATGCAGAGGACTGGTGGCTCTTAGTGTTGGATACACAGGGGACAGTGAAGAGTTGGGACACCTTCAAACGGTTGTTCTTACAGGCTTACGTTCCAGAGACTGAGAGACAGGCTAAACAACTCGAGTTTTTGAATCTCGCACAGGGCACCATGTCAGACAGGGAGTACGAGCTCAGATTTAGGCAGCTCGCAGTTTATGCCCCTGGGTTAGTTCAGACGCCGAGTGACAAGATTATGAGGTTTTATTTGAACCTAAGGCCTGCGATCCGACAGGCCTTGTCTGTGACGAAGATGACTGATTTTTCCACAGTGGTCCAGAGGGCCAAACAGTACGAGTTGGCTGAGCGGGTTGATGGTATGTCTACACGGGCAGCTCCAGGTGAACAGACTTCACAAGCAGAGTCTGGGGGACAGTTTCAGACTCCGTTGAAGAAGGAAATATGGGAAAGGAAGAGAAAGTTTTATGGAAGAGCACAGTCTGATGGTGCTCAGAGTAAGGCATCCCAGGTTCAGACTGGTATGATGGCCTCACCAGTGGTTTCCTCTCCTGTCCCGATTCCTATTCAGGCACCGAGTGCACCGAGACCCCCATTCCCACAGACTGCTGGCAGAGGTAGAGAAAGAGGCCGAGGAAGTTATGTGATGACATCTCAGACTGGGTCATTTGCGCTCAGGGCTCCATTCTTATGTTTTCATTGTGGGCAGGCTGGGCATAGGAAGCTCGAGTGTCCGAATTTTCGGAGAGCTCAGGGATTTGTGCAGCAGTCCAGTGCCAGAGAGACAGCGAAGGCAGCTACTGAGCCAGACCCGACAGCATCCAGGACTTTGGTGGAAGGTACTCTTATTATTTGTGGTACTTCTATGCATGTATTATTTGATGCTGGTTCTACATTATCATTCATATCTGGACGTATGGTAGATAGTTTGCATTTGACTCCCATTAGGGCTAGTACATGGTTAGTGGTGAGTACTGTAGCTGGGGAAAGGATCTACCCGAACATGATCTGTAGCCAGTGTGTGGTTCAGGTTGGTGATGTTGAGATGCCTATTGATTTTCGAGTCCTAGAGTTTTTAGAGTTTGATGCAATTCTAGGGATGGATTGGCTCGCGGCTTATCATGCAGTTGTCGACTGTTTTGCGAAGAGAATCATTTTTCAGATCCCCGGACACCCAGTGTTTACACTACAGGGTAGAGCTTCAGATCAGACAGTCACAAGGGGTAGATATGTGACTGATGGAGATAGGGAGATTTTGGCTGGGTTAGTGCCTGATGAAGAAGAGACTAGTGAGGTGATACTTAAGGATATTGCCATTGTTAGGGACTTTACAGATGTGTTCCCTGCGGATCTTCCAGGATTACCACCGAAGCGAGAGATTGATTTCATTATTGAACTAGTCCCTGGCACGAAGCCTATCTCCATGGCACCATATAGAATGGCGCCAGCCGAGTTGAGAGAGTTGCAAAAACAGCTCAAGGAGTTATTGGCTAAGGGCTTTATTTGCCCGAGCGTGTCACCCTAGGGAGCTCCAGTTCTTTTTGTGAAAAAGAAAGATGGGAGCTTGCGGTTGTGCATCGACTATCGCCAATTGAACAGAATGACCATCAAGAACAAATATCCTCTCCCAAGGATTGATGACTTGTTTGATCAGTTGAGGGGAGCGAGGTATTTTTGGAAGATTGATTTGCGCTCCGGGTATCATCAGCTGAGGATCAGGGAGGAGGATGTGCCTAAGACAGCATTCAGAACCCGCTATGGACATTATGAGTTCCTTGTGATGCCATTTGGTGTGACTAATGCACGGGCGATGTTCATGGACCTGATGCAGAGGGTCTTTAGGCAGTATCTGGATAAGTTTGTCATCGTCTTCATTGATGACATATTGGTGTATTCCAAGACTCGGGCTGAGCATGAAGAACACCTTAGAGTGACCTTGCAAACTCTGAGAGAGCATAGGCTATATGCAAAGCTGAGCAAGTGCGAGTTTTGGGTCACCGAAGTGAAGTTCTTAGGTCATGTGGTGAGTTCTGAGGGGATTTCAGTTGATCCGTCTAAGGTTGAAGCCATCATCAGTTGGCCTAGGCCTACGACAGTGACCGAGATCAGAAGCTTTCTTAGGTTAGTTGGTTACTATAGGAGATTCGTTCGGGGATTCTCCAAGATAGCTACGCCTATGACTAGGCTCACCCAGAAAGATGTGTCCTTTGTATGGACCGAGGAGTGTGAGAATGCCTTTTTAGAGCTGAAGAAGATATTGACATCTACGCCAGTGTTGATTTTGCCAGAGCCTGATCAGGAGTTGGTTATCTATACCGATGCCTCTCACACCGGCTTAGGTTGCGTGTTGATGCAGAAGGATAGGGTCATTGCTTATGCATCGAGGCAGTTGAAGGTGCATGAAAAGAACTACCCTGTTCATGACTTAGAACTGGCCGCAGTGGTTTTTGCTTTGAAGATTTGGAGGCATTATCTCTATGGTGAGAGATTCACTCTGTATTCTGACCATAAGAGCCTCAAGTACTTGTTCTCTCAGAAGGAATTGAACATGAGGCAGAGAAGGTGGTTAGAGCTCCTCAAAGACTATGATTTTACATTGGAATACCACCCAGGTAAAGCCAATGTAGTGGCTGATGCGTTGAGCAGGAAGCGGGTAGAGACAGTTATGGTAGCGCGCCAGATGTCCTATTAGTGGAGACTACTTGAGGCGGCTACGGTTATGAGTATATGTGCTACCCCTTCAGATCAGATTGTGATATGTGCTCAAATGAGAGCTCAGCCTACACAAGTACAGGAGGTAATTGACCAACAGAGACTTGACGTTGATCATGGGATGTACAAGTCTTGGACTGAGAGCAGTGATTTTACTGATTGGCACTTGTCATCTGATGGTGCCTTGAAATTTAGGGGACGTTTATGGGTTCCCGCAGATCCACGACTCAGACAGAGTGTTCTTCAAGAGGCTCACAGATCTCATTATGCTATTCATCCTGGCGGAACCAAGATGTATCATGATATGAAAAGAATGTATTGGTGGCCCGACATGAAGAGAGAGATAGCTCAGTTCATTCAGAGGTGTGAGATTTGTCAGAGAGTCAAAGCTGAACATCAGAGGCCTGGAGGGCAGATGCAACCGCTCGCCATTCCTGAGTGGAAATGGGAGCACGTCACTATGGACTTTGTTGTGGGATTACCCAACACTCCGAGGAGACATAATGTTGTTTGGGTTATTATTGATCGCTTGACCAAGTCCGCTCACTTTCTACCGGTGAACACTAGGGATTCTATGGACAAGCTGAGCAGACTCTATATGCGGGAGATAGTCAGATTACATGGAGTGCCAGTTTCGATTGTGTCAGATAGGGATCCGAGGTTTACATCGGTATTCTGGCAGGGGTTGTAGAGGCAGCTCGGCACTAGACTAGATCTCAGTACCGCTTTTCACCCCCAGACGGATGGCCAGTCTGAGAGGTTGATATCGATTTTAGAGGATATGCTTCGAGCTTGTGTCCTTGAGTCCAGTGGTAACTGGGAGGAGTACATACATCTGTGTGAGTTCGCGTACAACAACAGCTATCAGTCCAGTATTGGCATGGCTCCTTTTGAGGCATTGTATGGTAGACCCTGTAGATCTTCGATCTGTTGGACAGAGGTAGGGGATGTTGCGGTGATGGGACCAGAGTTTGTACATGAACACACAGAGAAGATTAAGAGAATCAAGCATAATATGAAGGTTGCCCAAGACAGGCAGAAGAGTTACACTGATGCCAAGCGGAAGACCGTAGAGTTCGAGGTGGGTGACCAAGTTTTATTGAAGGTCTCACCTCAGAAGGGCCAAACTAGATTTGGGATAAAAGGCAAACTCGCTCCGAGATTTATTGGGCCGTTCGAGGTTTCAGAAAGTTCATATCTTATGGTTATTCGTTCTGATCTTGATTGGAGTTTTCTTCTGAGAGATATAACCTCCCAAACAAAGCTGGTCGGAAAGTCTGGATTTCTCGCGCCGTTTCGCTCAAACTTATAGATCTCCCAATCTACCGTTGGATGGATATAAAATTTGGGTATGTAGTTTAAAACTGATATTTCTGCATTCTGAACGGTGGCGATGTTTATGAGTTAAGTATGTTGTGTGATATAGTCATCTGAGTTTGAGTATTTGCAGCAGGAAGGAGAAATTGTCTGATTAGAGACTTGTTCATCAAAGAGGCCTATCTCTTCGGTCCACCATTGGATTGAGCTGAGTTTTAGACATAAGGTTTTATTCTTAACATACTTCAATATGTACGGTTGATTTTGTGATTAAATATATCTGTTGGCAGCTTGATACATCTGAACAGAATATTAAATGGAAAATTGGTAAGGTTGTTTGTATTAGACCTAAATTTAGAATATGAACTTAGACCTTTCCAAATAGCTTGCATGTCAACTATGTTGACCTAGTTGCCATTGTTGATGAACCCATGATGCAAAATCAGTGATATACATGGCTGAACATGGTGACCTAGTGTAAATCGGCAATATGGCCTAAGTATGAGAATTTTCATATTTTAGGGCTTTTGATGCTTTTGGCCTAGAATCATTGAATTGATGCAATTTATGTCTAATTAAGCATGATTAGGGTTGATTATGCTACTGATTTGGTGGTTGTGACCATATCATGGGTTAGGCCTACTTGTGATCAAATGGCCCAATTTGGGCATGTTTATGCCTAAGGAATTGAAAATCAATATTTTTTATTAATTGAATGGTTTATGAATGAGAACTATGCATTAAAGGCCTAAGTCATGTGATTTGAGTTGAATGATGGGATTAGATGGGATTTAGGCCTATTGTCTATATGTGGGCTGATTTGAGGTTGATGTGTAATGTCTATGTGATTTAGCATAGAAATTGATGTATGGTTGGATATTGATGAATGTTTCAGGACCTTGATTGGGTTGATTCAGTTTGGTGTCCGTGTGTCGTTAGATACTCTCGCGAGGCTTGGTTGTGAGTAGACTTCATTTATGATTATATCTTTTATGTCATCATATCACTTATATATATTATATGTTGAAAGCATGAATGTGTTCTAATGTTTTGAATGATGCATTAATTTGAGAAAATCTTATAACTATGGTTAGGCCCATCTATCTGGCTAATAGGGAGACTTAACCTTGTCATAGGAGGGTTTTAGAAAGGAAATATTTGGGGATGAGAACGGTACTGTGAAATAGACGTGCACTAGTAACCCTAAATCAACATGATTGGGGATGAGAACGGTATGGTGAAATAGACGTGCACTAGTAACCCCAATGCATATGGAATGTGGATCCAAATTGATAGGCTTTTATTTGCATCGAACTTATTATAAATGCTTGATATCTATATGTTATGGGCTTTTAATCATGCTACACATTGACATGCATACATGATATTTATTGATGAGTATTGATAGCATATTTGAATTCTATTCACTGGGCACCGTTGGCTCACCCTCATTTTCCTTTTTCAGTTCCTTTTGTCCCGAATAAGGGCAAAGGGGTAGTCATATCTTGAGGGCCTTGCCGGCGAGAGAATCCAAGGCCTTGATGTGAGTTGAGAGGCATTTTGATTGAACTGTGTTTTAAATTATGATGTATTATATTTTGGACTATGTAATTATAACACTTACCACATTGTAGTATGGGTGAGTTGGGACTTGTTAGATAGACCATGTGGGCATATGACGATTTTTTTGTACCCATAGTTTTGGACTTTATGTGTATGTCCATCTTGATGGACTGTAGGGATTATGGTTTTATTTATCATTCATTTTTATGGATTATCTCTTGTCTTGGGTGATTAATGCGGTTGGTAGTTTTGTTTAGTACCTTTTTTTATTATGTCGTTGTTTGGGATAAGGCTCGTAGGGTCTCAACCACCTCACGGGGGTTGAGAAGTGGTTGGAGATGCCTACGTCGGGCGTCCTGCCCTGGCATTCCGCACGCCATTCCTTGCCGGGTTGGTGGTCCGGGGTGCGGGGTCGTCACAAGAGTTGTTATGATTACCGGCATAGGCCGTTAGAGTTTTCCAAGTGAGGCCTAGTTTGTCTGGCCACGAAAAGGTTAGACGAGGTTCGCCGTCAGATGGAAACTTACCCCTAGATTTGTTGGACCATTCTGGATTGTTGAGAGGATTGGACCAGTAGCTTATCGGTTGGCTTTACCTTCTCAGCTTGAGGGTGTTTATGATGTATTCCATGTATCGATGCTAAGGAAGAACAATCATGATCCGTTGAAGAAGTCTTATCCTAATCCAACTCATGTGCTTGATGTGAGTCATCTGCAAATTGGGGTGATACGACTTATGAGGAGTTGCTGATTTAGATTGTGGCTCATCGGGTTCAGAAAATGAGAAATAAGGAGATCCCACTTGTGAGAATCAAATACCAATTCCACGATAACGAGGAGCAGACCTAGGAGCAAGAGGACCAGATGAGGGAACATTTCCCCGATCTCTTTACTGACTGAGGCTAGTTCTCTTGATTTTTTGTTTTTGAGGACAAAAACTTTTAAGTTGCGGAGAATTGTAACGCCCGTACCTTAGGATGATGTCATCTTGACCTGTAAAGTACCCGGATACGCATATGTATGTGTATTTGTATATGGTTTTGATTTCATATGTCACACCCTGGGTTGCACAGCGTGCCCCCTACCCAGGTGCGGGCACACCACCGCAATGGAGAACGCCTAGCCATTATGGATCCATAATATTGTCCCATCTCGGCCAGCCACGCCACACAAGGACGCCGGTCACCGAGATCATTTATCCCCCTGCACAATCCACAGCACAGGGAGGGCCTCCCCCAAGTTCGAACTCGCAACCTCTTCCTCATAAGGTTAGATTTCGCAACTTGAGTACCCATTGAGCCACACTCAATGGGTACTCAAGTTGCGAAATCTAACCTTATGAGGAAGAGGTTGCGAGTTCGAACTTGGGGGAGGCCCTCCCTGTGCTGTGGATTGTGCAGGGGGATAAATGATCTCGGTGACCGGCGTCCTTGTGTGGCGTGGCTGGCCGAGATGGGACAATATTATGGATCCATAATGGCTAGGCGTTCGCCCCGAGGGGGTGCGCCCGCACCTAGGTAGGGGGCACGCTGTGCAACCCAGGGTGTGACATCATAGGTCTATATTTTGTGCCCAAATGGACTAGTGGATGTTAGAAACGGGTCTGAAGTGTTTTTTTTTACATAGGAATCGACGTATCATATGCAAAATTCCGATGTGTATAGAGTGTGTAGTGGTTAAGTGAATATATGATGTTCCGGACTAGGAAAAGCGCACTCCTTTCGATCTCCTTAATGCCTGATCAATGGTTCCGTAAAGTCTATCACGATATCTCCAATCCAGATAGTCAGTCCATGTAGTCTAGTCATGATACTCCTCATATTTGCCATATCGTTTCTGCTGATCAATTACTTTTTGAATATGATCTGGTTGAGCTCTCATCTCTGCAGATATAGCGACTGAGGTAGGGATAAAACTTATACTCAACGTGGTGACCTCCTCTAGCATCATCCACTCATGTCTCATGTGATAGGCCATTGCTCCTTCCTCAACCCTCTTCTTGCTCAGTGCATCTACAACAACGTTGGCCTTCCCCGGGTGGTAATCAAACGCAAAATCATAATCTTTGAGCAGCTCAAGCTATCTCCTCTATCTCATGTTCAACTCTTTCGGGGAAAACAGATACCTCATACTTTTGTGATCTAAGACTAGAGTGACCCTCTCGCCATAAAAGTAGTGCCTCCTCAGTTTCAGTGCAAATACTACTGCTACTAGCTCTAGATCGTGCACGAGGTAATTTTTCTCATGCACTTTCAACTGTCGTGATGCATATGTTATGACTCTGCGATCTTACATGAGTACACATCCGAGTCCAGACCTCGAAGCATCAGTGTAGATCACTATCTCCTTGTCTAGGTCAGGCAATGTTAACATAGGAGTTATAGTCAACCTCTTCTTCAACTCCTGGAAGGCATCTTCACACTTTGGCGTCCATTCAAATTGAACATTCTTCTATGGTAGTTTGGTCATTGGCAAGGCAATTTTTGAGAACCCCTCGACAAAGTGCCTGTAATATCTGACCAATCCCGAGAAACTTCAAATCTCTGTCACGGTGGTAGGTCTTGGCCAATCAAGAACGACTTTGACCTTAAAAGGATCAACAGATACACCATTTCTACTCAGCACATGATCTAGGAATTTCACCTCACCTATCCAGAACTAACTTGTTTTTCTTGACATACAACTTGTGTTTTCTCACAATTTCAGCTACTTCCACAACCAACCACATAGGATTATACCCAAAGTTTATGCATGATCTTAATATGCGAGTCTACATTTATTGCATAATAGTTTTCATCACATAGTCAACAACTACATTAGAATGATAGGCATGCTAGTACTCCAACATTTCCATATTCATAAATTCATGAACATGTATAACACCATCAATCATGTAAATAAACTCATCTATCAATATCTCACGCTAGCATCATTCAATAATAGGCATGAAGACATGAATCATGGTATAAAACATCCTTTATAGCTATGATGATACACGTATGATGGGGGAATGGAACCTACTCACAGTAATATTGTTACCAAACTAGTTTCCCATCTTGGGAACCTTCACCTCACTTGTCGGTGCTCACTTCCTAGCATTTATAAAACATAATACACTCAATCACTTTCCAATACAATAAATCCAACTAATTTTAAACATCGTTCATCCTTTATTTAATTCATGAGATTGATTCATCTCATCTCATCATGTCCAAACAAGGGCTTGATTCCCAAACATAAATGCTTCCAAACTACTAGCTCAACATAAGTAATTCTCATGTGGTTCTTAGCACATCTTCCATGATTTCTTGTAAAGAAAGATACCTCTCAAAATCATGGGAAAAGGTCTTTTCCATCATTGGGTCATCTATAATAAACAAGATTCCTTAAGAAAATAACAAGAGAAACAACATATCTAAAGGCCAAGTCAATAGTCTCTTGGTTGCTTGATGAACCAACAACTTTCCCACGTTCATCACGTTCACCTTTCATCATTTTTGCTCAAAAAAGTGTTTAAACCATCAAAGAACCTCCAAAACTACCATTATAACTTCAAGGAACTCATACACAACAATTAACAAAACTTGAGCATAATAACTTGAGGAACAAGAAATTCAAAATCAAAGGAAAGTAAGAGATTATACCTTCGATCTCTTAGATTTAATGTTTAGAAGCTGTAAACCACCCTTTGGAACTACTTTAGATCTCCCAAGAACACCCCCAATTAGCCCCTCAAAGGTTCTCTCTTTTATAGAATGTTTGAAAGGTAAAAAAAAATGAAGCCAAAATCGGGTTTATATAGGACTCCGGACATGGAAATGCATTCCCAAAAAGAAGAAACACGTTTTCGGAGTTTCGGGCAAAAACTTCTCTCAAGTATCAAAAAGGGAAACGTGTTTCCACCATGGGAAACACATTTTCCACCTTGGGAACACATTTTTCCTCTCTTTTTTTTTTTTTGGGGGGGGGGGGGGGGGGGGGTTTGCATGTTTTTTCCCTATTTTTTAGTCTTGATACTTCATGGATGGTGTTCGATACTAAAACTTGGTTTTCCTAAGGTTCTAAACATGTCATTTAAACAATCGTTTAAGTCTTTAAATCAGTAAATTTAGGGTTTCTAAGGGTTCAAGTCTCCAATTTCCTCAAGATATTAGGTATATGTTCGGTACTTTGCTTTAATTTTTTAGCGGGGAGTCAACACCTACCCCTCTTAAAAGAAATTTCGTCCTCGAAATTAAAGAAAGTTAGGGACTTACTCGTCTTAAACAGGTTTGGAAAGTTGTCTTGCATGTAATCTTCCCACTCCAGTGTGATCTGTTCGTCTCCCTTTGCCAACCACTTTACTTTGAGAAGTGGTATCTCCTTGTTCCGGAGTTGTACTTTTTGATCAAGAATCTCTATCGATTTTTCTTCATAAGTAGTCGCATCATCAATCTCTAAACTGCTCCAATCGATGATATGACTCTGATTCGGATAATACTTCAAGAGCATCGATACATAAAACACATTGTGAACTCCGACCAACTGTGGTGGCAAAGCGAGTTGATGAGCTAACGGGCTGACTCTCTCAAGAATCTCAAACAGCCCGACGTAGCAAGGAGCCAACTTTCCCTTTACCCTGAACCATAGGTGACCTTACGTGGTGAGACTCTCAAATACACCTTGTCCCTTACTACAAACTCTAGGGTTCTACACTATCGATCAGCATAGCTTTTCTGTCTATCCTGAGTTGCCTTCATTTTATGCCTGATCTACTTTATCCGTTCTGTTTGATCTCGAACAACATCCGGCCCCAGAATCAATGTCTCACTGACCTTCGCCCAACAAGCTGGCGATGTACAAAGTTTCCCATACAGTGTTTCAAACGGGGCTATACCAATGTTGCTCTGAAAACTGTTGTTGTAAGCAAACTCACACAACGGAATATATGTCTCCCACTGCCCCCCCCCCCCAAAGTCAAGTACACTGGCTCTAAGCATCTCCTCCAAGACCTAAATCAATCTCTCAGTCTGGCCATCGATTTGGGGGTGAAATGCGGTACTCAGGTCAAGTTGGGTGTCTATATTTTCTGTATACTCTACCATAACTTGGATGTAAATCTGGCCAATCTGACACTATAGACACAGGCACACCATGCAACCTCACAATCTTATCGATGTACCTCTTGCTCAGCTTTCCAAGTGGGTACTTCATGGAAATGGGCAAGAAATGTGTCGTTTTTGTCAACTGGTCAACTATCACCCATATAACATCATGTCTCCTCTGCAATCCGGGTAACCCTACCACGAAATCCATGGAAATATGTTCCCACTTCCATTGAGGAAAGGATAGTGGCTGCAATAATCCTTTAGATCTCTGGCGCTCAGCTTTAACCTATTGGTACACCTCACATCTTCGAACAAAGTCTGCAATATGCTTCTTCATTCCCGGCCACCAATACGTTCTGTGTACATCATGATACATCTTGGCGGCCCCCGGGTGTACTGTATATCTAGTCCTGTGAGCCTCCTGGAGTAACTCTCTCCTCAATGCTCGATCCATGGGCACCCAAAGTCTCTCTCAATATCTGATCGCGCCATCTGGAGACATCCTCCAATCCAGATAGTCAACATGTATAGCTCAGTCTCGATACTCTTCATATTTCCCATCACATTTCTACTAATTTATCACTCTCCCGATGTGATCTGGCTGAGCTTTCATCACCGCAGAAATAGCTACAGAAGTTGTTACAGAGCTGATACTCATCATGGTGACCTCTTCTAGCATCATCCACTCATGTTTGTGATAGGCCATTGCTTCTACCTCAACTCTCTTTCTGCTCAATGCATCTGGTACCACATTGGCTTTCTCCAAGCGGTACTCAAACGTCAAATTGTAGTCTTTGAGAAACTCCAGCCACCGCCTCTGTCTCATATTTAACTCTTGCTGAGAGAACAAGTACTTCAAACTTTTGTGATCCGACAATAAAGTGAACTTCTCACCATAAAGATAGTGCTTCCATAATTTCAGTGCAAATACCATTGTTGCCAACTCCATATCGTGCATGGGGTAATTCTTCTCATGCACTTTAAACTGTCGCGATGCATATGCTATGACTCTGTCATCCTGCATGAGTACACATCTGAGTCCCGACCCCGAAGCATCAATGTAAATCACTAACTCCTTGTCTGGCTTAGGCAATTTCAACACTGGAGTTGTTGTCAATCTCTTCTTCAATTCTTGAAAGGCATCTTCACACTCTATCGTCCACTCGAATGAAACATTATTCTCTGTTAACTTGGTCATTAGCAAGGCAATTTGGAGAACCCCTCAACAAAACACCTGTAATATTCCGCCAATCCCAAGAAACACCGAATCTTTGTCACTGTGGCAGGTCGCAACCAGTTAAGGACAACCTCGACTTTAGAAGGATCAACAAATACACCATCTCTGCTCACCATTCGACCTAAGAACTTCAACTCACCTATCCAAAACTCACACTTGTTTTTCTTAGCATACAGCCTATGCTCTCTCAATGTATGCTGTATGAGTCATAGGTGATCCTCATGATCTGCTTGAGTTCGTGAATAAATCAATATATCATCTATGAATATTACCAGAACCGATCCAGGCACAGCCTGAACACTCTCTTAGTCAGGTCCATAAACACTACTAGGGTATTAGTCAGCCATAATGGCATGACTAAAAACTCATAATGCCTATATCTGGCACAAAATGCAGTCTTCTGAATACCCTCCTCCCTGACCCTCAGCTGGTGGTAACCGGATCAAAAATCTATCTTTGAAAAAAACTTGGACCCTCTGAGCTGGTCGAATAAATCATCAATCCTCAGGAGTGGTTATTTGTTCTTCACTGTCACTTTGTTAATCTGACGATAGTCAATGCATAACCTCATGCTGCCATCTTTCTTCTTCACAAACAACACCAGAGCTCCCCTTGAAAATGAGCTAAGACAAATGAATCCCCTCTCAAGAAACTCCTCCAAGTGCACCTAGAGCTCCTGCAAATCTCTGGGCACCATACGATAAGGCAAAATGGACATGGCCTAGTTCCTGGAATCTGCTCAATCACAAAGTCAATCTCCTTTTGTGGTGGTAGTCAAGGTAAATCATCTGAAAACTCCCCGACTATAAATAAGTTCTCTGTTCTCTGACTAATCTCCTCTAGGCTCAGTCTCGTCAGGTGGTAACCTGGTTAATTTCTTCATCTCTGCCATATGTCCAGTCTACCTCTAGTAGTTGGCTTCTCTAAGGCATTGCCTATGTACATCACTGGTGGGTACCTCGGGTTCAAGAACATGATCATCTTGGAGACGCAATCTACATGCGCATGATACATTGTTAGCCAATCCATACCCAAGAAAGCATGAAACTCTAAAAACTCTAAGACTCTCAAGTAAATTGGCATCTTTAATGCCCCTATCCTAACCACACATCTTCGACAAACTAGGTTAGGATAAATCTTCTACCTTACCGTGGTATTAAGTATCAACATCGTATCTGCTCTAACCGGTAATAGACCAAACTCATCAACCATGTTACCTGAAATGAATGATAATGTAGAATTAGAATCAATCAAAGTATACATGATCCTACCACAAATGTTAATCATGTCTTCAATCAATTCCTTGTTAGCGGTCGGGTCTGGTGCTGTCAAGGTATGAGCGGTCTCTCGGATCAGTGGTTGCGAAGTCTTACTAGGCTCAACTGCTGTCGGCAGGAGATGAGGACACTCAAATTTCTTGTTGCTTGGTTGTCCACATCTGTAGCATACAATTTGTGCCTGAGAAATCAAAACTCCAGCTTGCGAGCTCCCTGTCGATGCCTTCGGCCCTTAGATGTCTTCGGTGCTCTAAGTGTTAGAGGTATCATCGCTAGTGTTTGTGCCTGAACCCTCTGGAGATGTACTAATGTTGAACTCGACCTTGGCGCAATGCTCATACTACTAGTCTGTCCTCCAACTATATTACTGCTCTGTCCTACCTCAGATCGAGCTCTCTTGTCTGCTCTGGTCCAATCGCCCCAACTACCCCTCTGCCTGTCATAACTGGTGCGAGTACTATGTGGTGGAATCTGATGTTAGGGAATCACCTATTGTATAACAATGATCGCCCCTCGTTGTTCAGCCAACTCAAAGTCCCAAGCCTTATTAACGACCTCAACATATGTCTGTAACCCCAAGGTAATCAGCCTTTGCTAAATCGGTTGTCTCAGCCCCACAATGAACCTCTTCACTTTATTTTCCTCTCTGTCAACCAAATCTTAGCAAAACACCAACAAGTTCGAGAAGTTCTCCTCTTATTCTCGCACAGTCATACTCCCCTGCATAAGAATGAGGAACTCAAAACAGCACCGATCAATCTTTGCTGATGGAAAGTACTGATGGAAGAACAACACCTTGAGTTGTGTCCAAGTCTTAATCTTTTCATGTAACCGCAGTACTCCCTCCCACCATCTCTTGGCCTCCCAACTAGGGTGTAGCTCAACATAACCACCCGTGACTCATCGTCCAGCATCATGGTCCTCGCAATCCTCTCCATTTGTCTAATCCAACCCTCGACCTTCTCTAAGTCCAATGAGCCATTGTACGTGGGAGGATTACACTTCATGAACCTCTCCATAAGCAATGATGTCCTCAAAGAGGCGTTGTCTACCGCGGGTGGTTGTGTCTCTGCATCCGTACCGTCCTCAATTACAATAGTTTGTACTACTGCCTCTGCCGGCACTGGTGGTGAAGGTGTGTTCACATTGGACTGCTTTCCTTGGGTTCTGATAAAGGCAAGGACCTCCTGCAGCTGCTGGTTTTATGCCAGCACAAGCTCCTCTAGCCGCTGAATCCTCTCGGCGTCTGCCTCCCCCTGAGCCTATGGAGCTTCGTCTTCATCAAGAAGTCCTCTGTGTGTCTTCATTGTTGGCCTAGATTATAGTCCAAGAGGAGTGGAGAGGTAAATTGGACTTAGCAGATTTTCTTAAAACCTTACTTAGCATTTAATGGAAAAAATAAAAAATAATGAAAGTGCAAGGAAAGTAAGCAATGGACATAGTGATTTAGAGTGGTTTGGCTTCTTCAAAGCCTACCTCCACTACTTGACCTCCCCGGTCAAAATTTCTCAAACATCTACTAACTTTGATTCAACTTACAAGTGTGAATCAAACTGCTACAACTAATGGGTGTGGATCCTACCTAACTTTGATCCAACTTACAAGTGGGGATCCTACCATTACAAACATCGACCTCTGAATAGGAGTCTTCCCAATTGGCTAACCAACCAATTCCAATACAAATGTGTTTACAAAGATGGAGAGATTGTTCTATACCAAACAACTCTCAAACGAAATACAAGTAAGAATGAATACCTTCCAAATAATGACCACCCAAAGAATGTAAAATGAAGTGCAAGCTAAGATGAGGAAGGACCTCTTTGGACTTGATTGAGAAATAATGAAGTTTAAAGCACTCAATCAAAGACTTTTGTCACTTGAAATCTCTTGGAAAAATTTCTTCTCAAAATGAAAGTTTAAAGCACAGGAGATTTCCTCAAGTGAATTAAATACTGATTTTTATTAGTTGAGTTTTATACGTAGTAATTTGTAGGATATTTATTAGTTTTTTAGAAGCATTTTTTCAATTTCTAGGTGTTTTTGGCATATGTTGCATATTTTGTGTTTTAGGTTCATTTTAGTGTTTTTGTGAGTTTTAGAGGTTAATTTTAGTTGTTTTCATGAATAAAATGCATTAGGTTAGTTTAGGAAAATAAATATGATTTTTAGGAATTTTTCTTAAAATTATTAGTGTCATTTTCATGTTATCACGCTTCATGTTGCATTTTTAGTACATAGTTGCATTTCGAGTTTTAGCATGTGATTAGTATGATGGATTTACGTGCTTTTGTGTAATGTTTTGTAGATGAATAAGAGCTTCAAAGTGTGGTGAAACGAGGTTAAAACGATGAAGAAAAGTAGCCAAGAACATGTGCGAGAAGTATACAAGGAAGTGCGCAAGAATGAAGAATAAACAAGAAGAAAAAAATGGCAAGATGTCGTTCTGGGCGCTACAGCGCTTGGAAGGGAGCTGCAGCGCCCAAAACACTGAACAGCAGTGTTAAAAATCAGCCTCGGAGCGCTTGAGAGCTACCCCCTCGAGAGTTGCAGCACTACCTCGAAATATTGGATTTTTCAGTTAAGTTTTTGGGCAATTTTGGCAATTCGAATCTTAGGCGAAGTAGGGCATATTATATATCATGTTTTAGGGTTTTTCGAGGGGAAGACACTAGAGAAGAGAACAAGATAGCTCAAAGGCGAGGAATGCGAAGATTCCACTTGGAAACAAGGAGAAGTTTTAAGTCCCAAGATTTTGAGTTTGCTATTCAATGTTTATTATTGAGTTTTTCTCCATATCTTGTGTTGTTTTCCTTCAAGCTATGAACATAGTTTTGTTTTCTAGAGAGGAGATGGATCTTAACTTGAATATTATAGTTTAATATTAGATTTTGTTTATTATCAATAAAATTTCCATATTTTATTCATGATTTCATATTCTTAATGCTTTCGGTTTCTTGGCCACAAATTGAATGAGTTTAGCCTTGGAAGGGGGCACTCGAGAGAGGGTTTTCTAGGTTGAAAACGGGGAATTATGACATGAAATTATTGTAGAATTGAAAGGTTTACAAAGTTTCATGAAGTTGTAGGAAAATCACAGAGTTTAATGGGTTGTTTAGAATTTAGGTTTTATCGAGAGATCGAACCTTGTGTTTGACGATACGTTCTAATTCGGCACTCGAGATAGGGAATTAGAGACGCAAGGGTTTTGATTTATAAATTAGGAAATTAATTTGATAGTAAGCATGTTTAAATTACATAATTGAAGGTTAGGTGAAATTGATTCTCTAGACATTTCTCATATATTGATTTTTCTCGTAATTCGTTCATCTTAATTAGTTTTATTTAATTTTTAATTATTTGAAACTCTAAAAATTGATCACTAGATAAAGTTAGAAATTAGTGAAAACGGTATTTGGTGAGGTGTGCAATCCCAGATGATGACAACCCGATCTTCATCGGCTATTACTACTATCTGTCGCCGTACACTTGCAGTTTTCAGTGAACAAATACTTGAAGAAACAACTTGAAAAGCTTGGTTGAAGTAATTGAATAACTTGGAGAACTTGAAAGCTTTTCTTCTCAAAGATGGAAAATCAAAACAACTCAAACACTCATTTGAAACTTGTTTTCTTTTGAAAGATGTGGAGAACTAATTTAGAGCACAAGTTTCTTTCTTTCAAAGATTTTGCAAAAGGTTGCTCACAATGAGCTAAGGCGCGTATTAATAGAAAAATATATTTAAAAAATAAGAACCTTGGTTCTGTACACATAACCTCATTTCTATTCAAATTACACATGAAGGTAGCGCTATGTTTTCGTCACGGAAACGTGTTTCTGTTAAGTGAAATGCGTTTCTGTGCATTTTCCAAATATTCCCAAAAAGAGGAAATGTGTTTCTTTGTATTTATCAGAGAACATTATTTTGGACTTTCTGGAAGAAACATGTTTCTTAACCAAAAACACATTTTCGCTTGACTTAGTGAAAATTTCACTAAGTACAAACAGGAAGGAAACGCGTTTCTGCTTTCACAGAAACTTTGATACATCTTTTTCTTGATAATTTTACTATTAAAACATGTTTTCATGATAAACAAATGTTAAATACAACTGAATTGACTTTACAACATTGTAATTGAAACACTTTTGAGATCAACACATAAATCAAAATCATTTTGATCAAATAATCAAATTTTGACTTTATGAAAATTGTCGACTTTTCAAAACAAGTATGATTTTCAAAATCATTTTAAATATATGCATGACTTTGGCTGACACAAATAGAATGCATTCTACAGCCCTATTGAATCTAAGCAAGTACAAAAAATTTTACAATATTGATCTTCATGCTTTGATCCAGTTCGAGCATTGACTTTGACTTTTTGGTTGACTTTTGAGATTTGATCATTTAAGTGCTAAAACAACTTAGTCAAAGTGATTAGTGTACAAAGACTATTGTTTGCAATCATCAAAACATGCAAGGGTGAGGATCAACATGCCAACACTCATCAATGATCTGAGACATCAAAACATTGTCTTAGGACCTTTGCAAATATCTTAGGTGTCGACTACTAGGGGAAAAACTTTCATCCTATCTGGTTCACCTTCAACTGTCTAGTTCTTTGGATATGATAAACTTAACTTTCATGATTTGGTGATTTCAAATTTCAATATCTTCAATTCTAGTCTTGACTTGTTCATGTAGTCGGGTTTATACAACCCTATGCTCCAAAGGTCGTGGACCTGAGCTCTGATACCAACTGTGACAACCCTAGTTTTCACTCAAGAAAACATCGAGCCGCCTGGGCTACTAGTACTTTCTCCAATAGAGTACTAGTAACCCTCAACTTCTACTCATGTCACCATTCCCACAAACATTCAACCATGACCAAGTTACACAAAACATAGATAAACATAAGACAAAGATATTCAACCAAAGTGCATAATCTTCATGAAAAGTTAAGTGAAGTAACAGTTATTGCAATCATCCATATCCAAGTAAAATCTCAGAGTTTAATGAAAATCAAACATCTCCTAAACAAGCTTGAGATGCCTCCCACTCCATCTGGTACTCACCAACAAGAAGTGATTTGGTCAACACCGGGAAAGATGGATCAATACGCAATACTTTTGCCCTTGTCTAGGGCACTGCAGGATCTTTACAAATAGAGAAGTAGAGTGAGCTTCTAGCCCAGTGAGATGATTTCGGATATCCACCATCACATGTTTGTTGGCCCAGATGTGTCTGAGAGGGGGTTGAATTGGACACTTAGCAAATTTTAACCTTTCTTTTAAAATGTATGAAATATTAAAAACAGATTAGATGAAGATCAACTAATATTAAAAACAGATTAGATGAAGATCAACTAATCAAACACGATGACAGTAAGACACACAAGATTTGGAGTGGTTCGGCCTCGCCTACATCCACTACCTAACCTCCTCAGTTAGGATTTTTCCAAACTCCACTAAGGATCTTCTTACTGGTGAAGACCAAACCGTTACACCTTCTCAATTTACAGGCTTGAGAATGACCTTTTCTCTACTTCTGGGAGTGAGAATGATCGTTACAACTTGAGCAATACTTATTCAAAACTAGTTATTATCCATTCACAAAAACCAAGGTACAAGATGAGATATGATTCCCTTTACTTAGAATCAAAATGATACTTACAAAGCTTTGGATTGAACCTTCTGTTACCACAGATTCAACAAAATATGTATGATGAAGTCAAGCTGAAAAATGGTTCAAAAAGCTTTTGCCTTCTTTAAAAGATTATTTGAAAAGATATAGATGAAGATCAACTAATCTAGAAGGCTTAACGTATTTCAAAAAGATCGAGAGTAAAGCAGTGAGTAGAAGACTAACTTCCAAAACATTTTGCACAAGTGAAAATTATTAAACATTTTGAATGGTTTTCAGTTTTTGTATTAGATAGATAAATGTTTTTGATCTGCTCCAAGATAGCCTATAAATATAAAAAATAGTGGCGCAATGGACTTGAAATAATTTTGGCGCACAAAATTATTTCAAAACCAACGAACACATTTTTTTCCCAAAAAGGATTTGATTCAGTTTGTGCAACTACGAAAACAGCACCTGAATCTTTTGATCATTCATGAGAATAAAATGTTCTAATAAAGTATTTGAACGTTCTGAAAATATTCAAAAAGTTCTGAAAAGTTTAGCTCAGTTCTGAAAAGTTTCTTCTAAAAAGTGCAGGTGTCAGCTTTGTGACAGTGTTGGATTAGCGTCTTGATTGGTCAATCAGCGTCCTAACTCATAATCTCAACTTTTTCGTTTTATTCCTTGAGGGCGCTCATGGATCACATGCATCTTGCTGAACTTAGAAGTGAGGGCGCTACAAAAAATGTAAGTGTCCTGACTTACTTAACGAATAAAGATGACAAAAGCTGTGAGGACGCTAATCAAAAGTTAGCGTCCTGACACGTTTAAAACAAGTAAAACATAAGGGCGCTGCTAAGGTTATGAGTGTCCTGATTTTTTTTAACATGTTTGAATTCGTAAAATGATAAGTACGTTGAAAAATGTTCAGCGTCCTGAGAGTTACTAAGTTGGCTCTTAATTGAGGGCGCTCATGTTCAAGTAGTGTCCTGAAAGTTTTCCAACTTATAACTGTCAATGTCCTTAACGATTTAAATCATTAGAAACTCAAAAAAACATTCAGCAAGTTGATATTGAATCAGCATCCTGACAAGTTCATTGGTTGACTCAATGAGGGCACCACTGATGAAGTAAGTGTCCTGATGAATATTTTTGAACCTTGAACTCTATCAGCGTCCTAATGTTTCATCAGCATCCTGACTTACCAACTCCAGGAGGGCACTACTGAGACATTAGCATCCTGAAAGACATATTAGCGTCCTGATGGACACTTAAAAACAATTTTGATTTTCCATTTAAAGCTTGATAAATGCGATTAAAGTCTTGGTATTTTCGGATCAAATCAAACATAGAAAATTCAATGTAAATGATCGAAAATCAACTCAACTAAATCATGCAATCATGCATATTGTTGAATCATACGATAATAAATGTTCTACAACCTAAACACACTCTAATCCTATAAAATATGTCTTCAAACGATCATGGCTTTCAAATAGATCTTGATAGCACTTTCACCATGCATCATTGAATCTTCGAAACCTTCATGTAAGAGTAGATGTGTTATGCATACAATATTATTATAAACAAAATGTGGTTTGTAATCATCAAAATATCGTTCATATAAGGGACATGCTCTTGTAAGGGACATGAGGATAATTGGTTCAACAATGCTCACCAATAGGTTAAAACCATGTACACATCAATCATAATAATAGAGGTTATGAGTACTACTAATACGTGTGCAAGTTGTAAAAATAGATTTTTCTACAAAGTACACATTTCCATAAAAATCCATAGTTCAAAATCATGTTACACACCGGTTATATAACACAGGTACATCTTTGATACTTCTCGATCTATGAAGCATCAACCCTATGGTCTTATGATGGCAACCGGTTTCCTACTCTAATAGTTGGTTTCTATTAGAAGTCCTCTAGACGTCCAGCCGACGATGTTCTTACCTTGAGGTTATGTCTACCACTTAGGATACCCTAGACGTCCAGCCGATGACGTTTCAGCCGATAGACCTCATACTCATCACAATTTCAACAACTTCCACAACCAACCACATAGGATTATACTCAAAGTTTATGCATAATCTTAATATGCAAGTCTACATTTATGGCATAATAGTTTTGATCAAAGTTTAATCTTGTGAACCTTTACCTCACTTTTCGGTGCTCACTTTCTAGCATTTACAAAACATACTAAACTCAATCACTTTCCAATGCAATAAATCCAACTAATTTTAAACAACGTTCATCCATTGTTTAATTCATGAGATTGATTCATCTCATCTCATCATGTCCACACAAGGGTTTGATTCCTAAACATAAATGCTTCCAAACTACTACCTCAACATAAGTAATTCTCATGTGGTTCTTAGCACATCTTACATGATTTCTTGCAGAAAAAGATACCTCTCAAATCATGGGAAAGGGACTTTTCCATCATTGGGTCACCTATAATAACCAAGATTTTTTAAGAAAATAACAAGAGAAACCAAATATCTAAAGGCCAAGTCAATACTCACTCGGTTGCTTGATGAACAAGCAACTTTCCCATGTTCATAAAGTTCACCTTAATTTCATCATTTTTGCTCAAAAACATGTTTAAACCATCAAAGAACCTCTAAAACTACCATTATAACTTCAAGGAACTCATACAAAACCATTAACATAACTTGAGCATAATAACTTGAGGAAGAAGATATTCAAAAATCAAAGGAAATGCACCAAGGAAAGTGAGAGATTATTCCTTCAATCTCTTAGATTTAGTGTTTAGAAGCTATAAATCACCCTTTGGAACTACTTTGGATTTCCCAAGAACACCCCCAATTCGCCCCTCAAAGGTTCTCTCCTTTAGAGAATGTTTGAAAGGTCAAAAATGAAGCCAAAATCGTGTTTATACAGGACTCCAGAGATGGAAACACGTTTCCGAAGTCTTAAGCCAAAACTGCTCTCAAGTGTTAGAAGGGGAAATGTGTTTCCACCATGGGAACACATTTCCCAAAAGTGGAAACATGTTTTTCCTTTTTCTTTTGGGGTTTTTGCATGTCTCTTCCTCGTTTTTGTCATTTTTAAGTCCTAATACTTCATGGATGATGTTTGACACTAAAATTTGGTTTTTCTAAGGTTCAAAACACCTCATTTAAAGATTCATTTAGGTCGTCAAATCAGTAAATTTAGGGTTTCTATGGGTTCAAGTCTCCAATTTCCTCAAGATATTAGGTATATGTTCAGTACTTTGCCTTAGCTTTTTAGCTGGGTGTCACACTTAGAGCTTGGTATGATAAGCTTAGTTCTTTTCACCTAGAGCATGAGTTTAAGAAAGGAAAATTAGATCTTACCTTATTCATTAAGCACAAAGATTTTGATATGTTTCTAGTTCAAATCTATGTAGATGATATCATCTTTGGTGCTTCAAACACTCATCTTTGCAATGAATTTTCTAAAATTATGCAAAATGGATTTGAAATGAGTATGGTGTGAGAACTCACATACTTTCTTGGCCTTTAAATTAACCGCAAATGCCAAATGGCACATTCGTAAGCCAAAGTAAGTATGTTAACGACATGATAATAAAGTTCAAGTTTGAAAACTTGAAAACCATTGATACCTCATGCAATTCAACTGTCAAAATGAATAAGGATGAGAAGGGAAAACCTGTTGACACTAAGCTATATAGAGGTATGATAGATAGCTTGTTGTATTTAACAGCAAGTAGACCAGACATTTGTTTAGTGTATGTTTATGTACCCATTTTTAGTCAAGTCCTAGAGAATCCCACCTTAAGTGTGTTAAGAGAATCTTTAGATATGTTAGTAGGACAACAGACTTGGGAATTTGGTATCCAAAAGGTACTTCCTTTGAGCTAAGAAGTTTTGTAGACTCAGACGATGTTGGTAGTCTCATTGATAGGAAGAGTACCTCTGAATTTTGCCACTTTTTGGGTAATTCATTGATTTCTTGGTTCAACAAAAAACAAAACTTAGTGGCATTATTCACAGCTAAAGTTAAATATGTTGCAACTGGTAGTTGTTGTGCACAAATTCTATACATGAAGCAACAACTAGAGGATTACAAAACTTATATTGATTGTGCTGAAATATTTTGTGATAATATAAGTGCCATCAATATTTCCAAGAATCTTGTTTTGCAGTTTAGGACCAAGCACATTGAGATAAGGCATCATTTCCTTAGAGATCGTATGCAAAAAGATGTCAACCTCATTCACATTGGAACAGAGGATCAATTAGCGGATATTTTCACTAAGGCTTTGGCAAAAGATAAATTTGTTCATATTAAGATAGAATTAGGCATGTTTAGTGAGTCAAATGTGTCAAATCTTTGATCATTATGTGTTATCTAATGTTGATTTGATGTATTTTGATGTTTGAAGTTGGTTCAAATTGTTGAAAATCAATTTGATTTTCTAACAGTTTACCAGCACGTTGGTTGGATCAACAACGCGCTCCTTCTGAGAGCAGCGTGTTGGCGTCTACAACTAGGAAAACTTGTTCTCAGTTTAACCAGGGCAGAACACTTCCGTGGAGAGCAGCACACTGCCACCTGCATTTGGGTGGCACCTATAAAAGGGCCCCGTGTTTATTTGACTTCATTTCTGTTGATGTAACTACTCTCGCCCAGTTTTGTTTTGATGATTGCAAACAACATACCTGTGTTATCTAATCTCTTTGACATAGTTGTTTCAGCACTAACTAGATATATCTAATGGATTCAACTACATTGTCAAAGCATGTGAAAGAAACAGTACTTCACAAAGATTCGAGGGCTTCATGGTTGTATTACTTTATTAAAATCTTAGTGTTGTAGAATAACTTTTACGTGTTCCAACTACACATGATTTTCATCTTTTTAAAATCATTCATATAGTTTATAACTCTCATGCATGCACATATTTTAGTTTAATAATTATGCTATCACTTAGTCATAATCGATCGAATCACTCATGTTTAACTATGTTAATTGTACCTTAATCATGTCAAAATTTGTTTTAAAATGTTTTAAAAATATTAGTCTATGTTTTTTACAATGTCCTAAACCTAAAATGATCAAAAATCAAGTCTCTTTCACTTGTCAGTGAAAGAACGCGCTCCTGAGCTTTTTCCCGAGACTCAGTGATTTTTTATTAGGGTTTAAGGAACTCGCTCCATGTAAGAGCAACGCGCACATGTGACTTTTCTCGAGACTCAAAATTTTTCTGATCAGGAAAAAGGAACGCGCTCCTGCTGCCAAGGGTAAAATAAAAAAATTTAAGAGTTTGTGGTTCTTGTTGAAATAACCTGTAACTATGCCCAACGAACATATTGAGGAACGCACTCTTTAATTGGAAGGAATTTGAAAATTTTCAGATTTCTAACTAAAAACGCACTCCTGTGTTAAGGAACGCGTTCTTGTGCCTCGATGTAGTGTTTATTTATAAATACCACACTTGCTTATTTGTAAAGGAACTTTTGCAAAATCAAGAGAACTTTTGCAATTTTTTCTACATCATTTATACTCGTCCAAAACAAGTTCCTATGTGTGTTTAAACATCCTTCAAAGCAAAAGTTCACCACATTTGAGTTTTTTATTCAACCTTTTTGAAGAGTTCTCCTAACCATTTCAAAAGCTTTGAGAAACTAGAAAAGGGTTCTAGAGTGTTTGATCAAGGTGTTCTTAACTGTCTTTAATCACATACTTGTTGATCTTGATCATCCTTGGAGGAGAAATCTCTCAACCACACACACTTTGGAGTATCGACACACTTTGAATATTGATAATTTTGAATCAATAAGTTTTGATCAATAACTTGTGTATTGATTCTTGTGCTTCACCTATCATACTTAGAACCAATACTTGGAAATACATGTATGCATACGATTCTTGAACTTGCATAAAAATATTTTGAATGGTTGCATGTATTTTTGAGAAACTATTTCAACGTTGCACTTCATTTAGAATCATAGTGGTTGGAATAGTGATTATTGACCCATCTTGAGAGTGTTGTTATACACTTCTCTATATCTTTGTAATCTTGATGTATTGTTGACTTGGTTAAGTCAATCGGGATTATAGCTTATTTGTACGACACGTATCCACGCCCGTAAGTTGGTTGCAAGTTGTGGCTTTCTTGCCAAACCTTGGTGTAGGCTAGACTTTTGCTTTCTAACCAAGCCCTTGTGTAGGTTAGCGTTATAGTGGCTTTCTAACCAGGCCCTGGTATTGGTTAGTGTAAACAACTTTTAATCCACCCGTAAGTGATTAGCCAGTAGTGGATTGAAAAATCCTGATCGGTGTGATTAGGTAGTGGACGTAGGTTCAAGGGGAACCGAACCACTCTAAATCCTTTGTGTTCATTTATTTTTTTGCACTTGTTATTTGGATTGTTACCAACTACGCACATTATTTGTGTTCACACACCCCCCCCACCTTCTTGGACTATAATATTGGGCCAACAAGGGATATCAGAACGGGTTTTTGCACGCAAAGTGGTCTAACAATTTCTTTGAGTAAGGTGGAAGGACAGTGCTCAACTAGTTATACTATGGACAACCGCAAATACACCGACAGACCACCATTGTTTAGAAAAGAGACTTTTCATAGTGGATGATTCCCATGAAAACATTTATGAGATCACAAGATGTTGATCTTTAGGAAATGGTGAAAAATGGCTATACTCTTCCTGACAAGCCAACCGAGCTTTGGACAACTCAAGAAAGAGAAGAGTATCGTCTATATTCCAAGGTGGTGTATCCCCTATTTTGTAGTCTCCCGGGTAACGAGTTATAACAAGTTAGTGAATGTGAGACTGAAAAAGAAGCTTGAGAACTGTTTCATTTGGTTAATTGTGAGCCACTTGATAACAAAGAATCAAGGCTCAGAGATGCGGATAGAAGATTTGAAGATTTAAACATTCCTGATAATGAACCAATTGAAGAGGCGTGTTCTAGATTCAGATCAATTCTTGAAGACTTAAAGGATATGAATCAAGAGATACCATCTGGGATTAGTTTTGTCTGCTTTGCTGACAAACTTTCGAGTTATTGGGTTGAAAAATTCACAAGCATAACAGAAGTGTTTAATCCATGAGAGTTCACCTTGGAAGAGTTTTGCAACTTGTTGGCATCTATAGAAGCTAGGGATGACACAACAGTAGGAACTGAAGTGCTTAGAAGATCGCTTGAAAATTTCAGGTTCTTACATAAGGAAACTGTTGATGAGGGACTCGATATGTTGATGGAATTAGCAAGTAACTTGCAAAGTTTTGGAATAACCTATCATCATCAGATATTGGTTAAGTATTTCTTAGAGGGTTTTCGGACAAATGGAAGTACAAAGTTGAATTTATTGAGATGTTCGGTGATTCGTTTAACAATAGCTTTAAGAGAATTCTTTATGTTTTAAGCGGACTCAAGACCTCCTTAGAAGATAGTGAAGCTTCATCCGAAAGAAGAGAAATGTTTTCCAACTCACCAAGTGATGATGATAGAGATAGAATGGATGAAAGTGAAACATCATCATTGGTAAATGATCAGTACGATAAAGAAGAAAAAGTTGACGATGACCAATCGCTAAGTGTCATATCCAGTGGTTCACTCATTTACACCTCAACTAATGAAGACGAAGATGCGAATATTCAAATACACACTCGAAGGTTTCCAAGATGGAAAATGTGGATTAGGAAGCTCATTAGATGCAGCAAGGACTCGAACAACACAACTAATGATCAAAATGCAAGTTTCGAGGTTCCTTGAAGTGTTACACGATCGGTCTTCGCTTGTGGGTAACACTCCTATTTAAATTTCAATTATTATTAGTTGTGTTTTCTCACATAAGGCCTGAACATATTCTCTTAAGCATAAATTAATTGTGCGTTAAGAAGTATGTCTTTGTTGAAGCATTAAATATCAATTTAAGCATGATACTTGTCATATCATTTTTATTGCATACATCATGTTGTTAATAAGTACTATATACTTGCTTGAGTGATAAATGAGTTGGATAAACTATTCATGTCATACTATGCCTAATTATAATATTTGTATGATTTTGAAAATATCTTAGGCTTAATTAAAATGGTTATTTAATGCCATTGCCTATGCTTCAAACTTAATTGATTTGATCATGTTATGAATGATGTATATTTTGATCATTGATTAAGTTGCAATATATGCATGTTTATCATGTGAACTTGTTATAATTGCCTATCATTTGTTCACATAAGAATGTTAATTTATGTTAAATGGATCACGTGTCTTAAAGTTTTATATGTGTTAATCCATTTAACATTGAATGATAGTATTGAGCATTGATATTAAATTGATCTTATGATATTTGCTCAATTTGCATATTGAATAATCTATATCTTATTACTTCCAATGTATTCACGTGAAATCGTGAATAATGATTATTATATGATTCACTTGAATATATCATCTATAATAATAGTACAAGTATTATACTTGATAATTTTGCATGTATTATCTTTGATAATAATGCACGATTTTATTAATGTTAATTGTGTATAAATTATTATACTTTATAATCTTACATGTATTATTGTTGATGTACATGTGTATGTGTTAATTGGATGTGAATGATCTTGTTTATAATTTTTTATCATTTTTTGTGTGTATCATTCACTTAGAAATGACCAATTTTTTATTGAATAATCATAAATTATCAATTTAATCAAAGTGAAAATCAAGAAAATGAAAATTTTAACATTTTAGTGTTTTGTGTTCTTAAGGAACGCATTCCTAAAAAGTGGAACGCGCTCCTCTTAAGAGGAACATGTTCCTTAAGACTGATAATATATCAGTCGAGCAACCCGAGAGCTCGTTTCTTCCTCTCCTCTACGCTTTTTCATTTCCACTCTCACACCTGAACATTCAAACCCAATTTCCTCTCGTTTTGATTGTTCTAAACTCAATCCCCATCATTTTTATCATCATATCCATCATTTTTATTCTCAAAAACACCTTTTAATCCGTTTATTCTTCACCAAAACCGCACTTTTTCACAAACTTTTCTTCAATTTTCAATTTCTCATTTCTCCTTCGATTTTCAACGGAATTACAAGTTTCTTAGCTTGTTTTTCTCATTCCCACATCGTGTTCGACTTCCCACCATCATTTTGAGCTGTTTCATTTCCATTTCCACCGCATTTTTTACTTAGAACTCTTGTGGTATCTTTGTTTGCACATATAGTGTTTGACAAAATGCCTCCAAGAAAAACAATTGTTTCTAAACATCGATTGGAGATCGGAGAATCATCTACACCCTCACTCAGGCTTACACAGCGATGTGAAGAGGTTGGGGAATCCCTCACACCCACTCCACTATCCACGAGGTGACCCCGTGCCTCGCGAAACCTCACTTTCATCACCATCATCTTCATCCTCATCGGATGATGATGTTACACTTTTCACACCCGTGGCTTCACCCACATCACGACCTCCACTTCTTGAGGTTGTCGTCCAACTATTTGTGTCACACCCTGCCCAGACGCGCCTAAACCGGTGGTACACTCTCGGACGGGGCGCGCATTTGGAACAATTACAATGGTAACAACAGAGTGCGCAGCGGAAATACGGTACACACAGTACAATTCTGATTTCATATAATTCAGAATACTTTTGTACATAAAATGGTCAAGGGAACATACTCCCAAAATCCCCAATGAATCATACAAAGGGTACAAAATGTGGGCCCCATAACCTGCACCCAGTCCACCCTAATTTCCTATGAAAGATTGGATAATAATGGAGTGAGCTTAACGCCCTCAGTGGGTAAATAGTGCATGAGTATAACAATTAATAAAGCATACTTCAATATCAAATATCTTAAATACACATGTGAGCATCATAATCAATCAATATGTATGTATGCATGACACCGTCTCGTAATGGTTTGATGAACGTACATCTCCTGAATTCACATACAGGAACGATGCTCTGGATTCACGTACTCATGTACGTCCTTCTCTAGAGAAATATAATGAATAGCGAGCAATGCTCCTAACTATTCTATGAGTCATAAACCATATACGTCCCTAGGTGGTGATATGTATGATGCCAATGCATGAACTGGTCTAGTCTACTGGTCTGGTCTTTTCTTTGACATTTAGACTGACTTTGGAAACGTCTAGTGATCCTTATCAAGGTCGGTATCACGACGTGCAAGGTTAGGACATTCAGTATTACTGTATAAGCTGATAGCTTTCAATAAGACCAACTAGATCAGTCCCCAGTTGAGAGATGAGACACTAGGTCTGCTTAAATACCAATCGCCTAGAGCAGCCCGCTGCCTCCCGTTCACTATTTAAAGTTACTGAGGACAAGACCGAGTCTAGTTGAGTCAGATTGACCACAAATCCGGCATTATAACAGTGCAATACATGAATTCCAAATATACAGGCATAAGTGCGGCAGTATAAACAGTATATGACATAATGCAGTGTAAATGAATAGTAGACATAATAATAATTGAATGTAAACTTTAATAAAAGTTATGAAACACGCAAACCTATGTTTCGTTCCCCACCTTTAGATAAAACTTCTTCTTTCAGATCTGGCGCTTTCCTCAGGACAGAACTTCGTTGCACCGCTTTCAGATATGGCGCTTTCCTCCGGAAAGAACTTTGTTGCACCGCACTAGAGTCTCGAATAGAGAGTCTCAAAAACTTAGAATGCGTGGAAAGGAGAAGAAATTCACAAGAGAAGGTGATTTGGTGTGAGGAATGAGAAATGAGGAGGTTTCTTATATAGAGATTTTTGCGCCTGAACGTTCGGGCATGCGCCTGAACGTTCTGGCATGCGCCCGAACGTTCTGGCATGCGCCTGTACGTTTTGGCATGCGCCTGAACGTTCTGGCATGCCCCTGAACGTTCTGGCATGCCTTGCGCCTGAACGTTCTGGCATGCGCCTGAACGTTCTGTCATGCGCCTGAACGTTCGGGCGTTGCCCAAATAGTAATTTTTTTTTTTTTGTGAAATACAGGGTATTACACTCTACCCCCCTTAAAGGGATTTCGCCCTCGAAATCAAGTCAAGTAGTGATGAGGGTTATCGGCTTGAGAAGTAGCCACAGGTGGATAAGGAGGCCACTGCATGTGTGCATCACTATATTCATTGATATTATTTTCAGACATCTGCGTAGTTATTGAAGTGAAACAATGGATCAAGATAGGTGTAAACAATGTTTCATCTTGTGATTGATAAGTGAAAATAATACAATGTATCACATCATCAGTTGGTACTAGAAAACAATTCAGGGTATTTCTGTTTAATTGTTGCTTCTAGTTCCCATGTTGCTTCCTCTACGCCGTGGTGATCCCAGAGCACTTTCACAAGTGGTATGCTACGTCGTCGTAGTTCTTGAGTTTTTCGATCTAAAATCTGGATTGCTTTCTCCTGATACGTATTTCCTTCCTCAACCCGAACCTCGACTAAAGGGATGATATGCGAAGGATCAGGACGATACTTGCGAAGCATAGATACGTGAAAAACGTCATGAACCTTAGGCATGGACGATGGAAGGGACAGACGATAAGCAAGTTTGCCAATACGTTCAATGATCTGAAATGGACCGATATATCCCGGGGAGAGTTTGCCTTTGATGCTAAAGCGTTTGACACCTCTTGTGGGCTGGACTTTCAGAAAAACAAAGTCCCCCTTATCAAATTCTAGAGGTTGTCTCCGCTTGTCAGCATAGCTCTTCTGTCGACTTTGTGCAACGCGAAGTCGTTCCTTTACTAGTGTGATCTTCTCAGAAGTCTCTTGAACTAGTTCAGGGCCTAACTGCGGTCGATCTGCCATATCTAACCAGCATACCGGAGATCTGCAAGGGCGACCATAGAGAGCCTCATACGATGCCGATACTAGTTTGGTAGCTGTTGTTGTATGCAAACTCAGCTAAATGTAAGTACTTTGCCCATCCGTCATTAAAGTCCAAAATGCAACACCGTAACATGTCTTCTAAGATTTGAATAAGATGCTCTAACTGTCCATCATTCTGAGGGTGAAAGGCTGTGCTCATGGTGATCTTAGAACCCATTCTACTCTGGAAGCTTTGCCAAAACTTTGATGTGAATCGAGGGTCTCGATCAGAGACGATCGTGAGTGGTATGTCATGAAGGCGTACGATCTCTCTTTCATAGAGTTCTGCAAGTTTGGCGGGATTATCCGAGAACTTTATTGGCAAGAAGTGTGCAAACTTTGTAAGTCTGTCAATGATTACCTAGATAGCATCTTGCCCTTTATTGTTTCGAGGTAAGGCTATGACAAAATCCATTGCGATGTTCTCCCATTTCCATTCTCCAATAGGTAACGGCTGGAGAAGTCCAGAGGGAAGTCTTCGTTCTGCCTTGAGTTGCTGGCAAACGAGACATCGAGCAACGAAGTCTGCAATTTCCTTCTTCATTCCAGAAAACCAGAATTGTCGCTTGACATCCTTGTACATCTTGTCACCCCCAGGATGCATAGTGTACCTCGAACAGTGCATCTCAGTAAGCACTCCTTTACGAACCTCAGGATCGTTCGGTAGGCAGAGATGCTATTTATAGAAAACGGTGCCGTCTCTAGAGACCGACCAATGAGGAAGGTCCTGGCAGCTGAGTAGACGGTCTCGCTTCTCCATTAACATAGGGTCATTGGCTTGAGCGGCTGAAATCTTTAGAACGAGCTCAGAGTTGACTGATAATTGAGAGAGTCGTGGTCTTGGTCCTTCAACGTTCAGCTGTAGGTTAAAGTTCTCCAACTTTGTAGCCAACTTTCCCATTTCGTAGTTAAGAGTGCAAGCAACATAAGATTTTCTACTCAGGGCATCGGCCACAACATTAGCCTTTCCAGGATGGTACTGGAGTTGAAAGTCATAATCTTTCAAGAATTCCAACCATCGTCTTTGGCGGAGGTTTAGGTCTCTCTGAGTGTATATGTACTTAAGACTCTTGTGATCCGAGAATACCTAAAACCGTTCACCGTATAGGTAATGATAACTTTAGGGCAAATACGACAGCTGCAAGTTCCAAGTCATGCGTTGGGTAATTACCCTCATGAATCTTCAGTTGTCTGGATGCATATGCAACCACTTGGCCTTCTTGCATTAGCACGACACCTAAGCCTTGGAGAGAGGGGTCGGTGTATAATGAAAATCCAATTGCATTTCTTGGAGTGATAAGTACAGGTGCTGTCGTGAGGCATTTCTTCAATTCCTGAAATGATGCTTCACAGGCGGGATTCCAGATTAATCGCACGTCTGTTCGAGTGAGCTTGGTCATAGGTTCAGCAATCTTGGAGAAGTCCTTGATGAAGCATCTGTAATAGCCAACCAACCCAAGAAAACTCCTAATCTGAGTAACAGTGGTAGGCTGCTTCCAGTTTAAAACTGCTTCAACCTTAGAAGGACCTACCTCAATGCCATTGCCTGAAACCACATGGCCTAGGAATTGAACTCTCTTTGCCCAAAATTCGCACTTACTCAACTTTGCATACAGTTGGTGGCTTCTCAAGGTCTGGAGGACTATCTTCAAATGTATTTTATGGTCTTCTTAGGTTGAGGAATATATCAAGATGTCGTCCACAAAAACCACCACAAATCGGTCTAAGTATAACCTGAAGATGCGATTCATCAAATCCATGAATGCAGCAGGTGCATTAGTTAGACCGAACGGCATAACTAAGAACTCGTAATGACCATATCGAGTTCTGAACGCCGTCTTGGTGATGTCCGACTCTCGGATCCGGAGTTGGTGATAACCGGACCGTAAATCAATCTTAGAGAAGTATTTGGCATCTCTAAGTTGGTCGAACAAGTCATCGATCCTGGGCAACGGATATCTGTTCTTGATGGTGACGTTATTCAACTTGCGATAATCGATGCAAAGTCGTAACGAACCATCTTTTTTGCGAACAAACAGAACTGGAGCGCCCCAGGGTGATGAACTCTTTCGGATGAAGCCATTACTCTCTAATTCCTTAAGTTGTTTGTCTAATTTGACCAGTTCGACATTTGACATTTTGTATGGTGGAATTGAGATAGGCCCTGTCCCAGGTATGAGGTTGATCTCAAAATTGAATTCCCTAACTGGAGGTAGACCAGGAAGGTCATTAAGAAAAACTATTGGGAATTCAGATATGACTGGAACATCATGTACTTCGAGAGGGTATAGTGCTGGTGAGTTGGTTTCGTTGCCAAGGGATAGAGCTCGAAGTTGTGCTTTGAGAAGGGCAACTGTTGATTTGTGTATCCATTGCCTCGTTCCCTGAAGCTTGACCAACTCTCCTGTAGGCAAGGTTAACTGAACTTGCTTCTTCATACATTCGATCTTTGCATTCAGTGGTGTTAACCAGTCCATGCCAAGGATGATGTCGAAGTCTTCAAAATCCATCACAAACAGATCGGCATATATTATATGTTCTGACATTTGAAGCTCACATCGAGAACACTGCAAGTTGACGTCAGCACCAGATCCGAACGGTGTTGTGACATGGAGTGTGATGTTTGTGGGTTCAGGATGTAGGCCTAAATGTCTTACCAATGCTGATGATATAAAAGAATGCGTAGCACCTGAATCAAACAAAACATGCACCATTGTATTGAACAAAGAAAAGGTACCTTCGCCGACATTGTTGTCTGGTAGGGGATGTTGAGCGATGGCGAATGCTCAGCCCTGATGCCGTTGACCCTGGTTCTGCCTGGGTTGGGCATTAGCAACAGGTGGTGCTTGTTGGACTGGAATAGCCGGAATAGGTTGCTGAAGGTGCGGACAAAGATGTTTACATGGCCTTTCTGGCCGCAGTTGAAACATGTCGGATGATACTGCGGATGGTTCTGTTGGCCATGCTGATTGTTCTGCTGGCCATGCTGAATGTGGTGTCGACCACCACCTCTGCCATTGCCGTTTCGACGGCCACCTCTTCCATAACAACCTCTGCGGCCATGATTGCGGAAACCCTGATGGTTAGGGTTAGAAGGTTCAGCGGCAGGTGTTGTGGCCTCATTCTTTGATACCAGGGCTGGGGGGGCTGGGTTTTGATTGTCGTAGGGTTTTTTCTTGTTGCCCTGTTGCAAGCCTTGTTGGGAAAACGTTGCAGGCCGTTTGCCCTTATTCATTCGCTGTTCCTGTAAGAGCTTATCTTGTTCAAAGCTCATGGCCTTGTCAATAACCTCTTTGTAAATCTTGAGATCCAAGATTGATAAGGCTTGCCGAATGTCATGGCGAAGGCCATTATAAAATTTCTCAGTCTTATCTCGCTCCGTTGAGATGGTGGAGAAAGAGTAGACGGATAATTCTTTGAATTTTCCAGCATATTCTCTGACGGTCATGGTGTTTTGGTATAGCTTAGCGAAGTCCTGTCGCTTCTGCTTCGTCACCGCGCTGGGACACTACTCATCAATAAGCATTGACTCGAACTGTTGCCAAGTCATATCGGCTATGTTGACCCGTGGGTCTTCTTTCACTGTGATCCCCCATTTGTTTGCTCCACCAACAAGTTGGTAGGTCGCTAGTGGAATTTTGCGAGTCTCATCAACTCCCATGGCATCAAGAGCCTTCTTTGACTCATCTAACCACTTTTGCACCTCATCAGGATCAATGGTGCCATCGAAAGTAAGAGGTTGTAGCCGCTTGTATTTAGTAATCTGATCAGTTTGAGCTTCCGACCCAAATTTTATAGGTGTTTGAACCGTGGCAACCTGACTGGCTGCAGTCTCACGAACGGCAGTTTGAACAGTGGCCTTCATCGCCTCAATAAATCCAGCGAAGAAGGTTTCAATGCTTGAAGGCGTGGCAAAGGGTGCGGGTGGGGGTGGGATTGCCTGCCCAGATGGAGTGGCAGTGTCGGGTGTGGCCTGTGCTGTTGTCGGAGGCGGCGGTTCCTGAATCTCAGGAGGTGCCTCAACTGCGGGATGAACAGTACGTGGCCTTCATCTCTTTCTTGTTTGCATTTTCTCACTGGCAAGGAGAAAATAAAACCAAGATTAAGAAACTGTAGGCAAGTATAATGTTATAGTATGCTCAGCAACAATTTCGAGAGTACTGTAATAGTAAAATCACCTATTTTTCTAAGTAGAGTGTAAAGTTGTTGGTGAGGAATCAAAGAATCTTATATATCTCGTATGTGTGGCCATGGTGTAAAAACAAACAAGGTTAGAATGTTTAGATAATAAGTACAAAATTGTGCAAGTATTTCAAAAGATTTGATTTTGGTCTTTGTGAACATACATATATTTTATTGAAAATTCATACGAGTCATAAGAATTCTAAGATTTGCCTCGGTAAATAGCCTGAGCTAACGTTTTATCGTAATCTTATGCATTCAAACGCTTACTCTTAGTCTTTTCGATTATTATCTAAGTTCATGTGTCCCATACCACATGAATTTAGTAATAAGGGTGTCAACCAAGTTAAGTTGTATGAGCACAGTCTCTAAAAACATTGGCTGAATAGAAGTTCACTAATAGTATCGTCCAAAGTTACTCGTCCCATACCGTGTAAACTTAGTGATAATATTAGTAATACAACTTTCTCCAAGTGTTTCTTTTCACACAAGGTCATGGGTTTTCTTACTTCCACATTTTATTTAGTATCTTCCAATTTTGTTGTGTCCCATACCACTCCAAAGTTAGTGATACAAAAGAAAAAATGGTTGTAAGTCGACCCACCAAAGATAGTCTTTAAACAAAACAATTTCATTCATATATATCAAAGGAAAGTTTACAATGCCAGTAATTAATTGTGACTTTCTTGTCTACTACCGCTCCTTCGAGATCTACTGCTACGTACAGAACGACTACTAACGGAAGGTTGAGAGTGTGCACGCTCTGCGTCGGAGTTTTGCAACCGGGTTAATATATTATTGTGGCTCTCTCAGTGTAGCAATATTGGATGCCATTTCATCTAACCGTTCAAGTAGGTTAGTCGGTTGTCCCATTGGTGGTTGATGGGTCATTTGTCTCGTAGGAGAAGGGTAGGCCATAGACATTGGGGGAAAGTATTGGTTCATAGGTGGAAGGTAGTTGTTTTGATTGTGCGGGGATCCCCTAACTGGAACCCCATGGATATTTGGATTTGTTTGTGGTGAAAAAGTTTGAAACAATGGGCTTATCGGGATGTTTGGTCCTCCAAGATTTGGTGACGCCCAATATTGTTGTTGTTGGTTCACAGCAACTTGTGGAACTGGCGGATACTGTACCGTAGGAGTTGGAAATCTTTGGTACGAAGTGGTGCCTGGAGTGGGCACGTTCCACGTTGGTGAATTTGCTGGCGTACCTTGTCTATCATGACTTTGTGTAGGTTGATTTAGTGTGGCTTATAACTCTTCGTCAGTGAATGGTTGATCGGTTGGATCACTATTCGGGGCTGGGTCTGATGTAGGATTTGGATGTGAATCATTATTTGGCCCTTCTTGGACGGGCATCTTGCGTCGACTTTTGCGAAGGCAACACCCATGCTTGTCTCTCATTCTTTCGGCATTTCTTATTGTCGTGCCGAATACCTCTTCGTCAGTTACCCCTCCACTTGTGCCATATGTCTTGAAGATAAAGGATGTTGTAACGGGTTCAGTGATGAGCTTTGACGTTCCATCGAAAGTGGCGACGTTTGCCTCGTATAGTATCCTCATAATCAAGACTCCATAGCCGAGGAATTCTTTTCTTAAAGGGTTTTGTATCACCCTCAACATTTGTTGGATAATAATGTGAGGTAGGAAGACCGTAATTTTCTCCTCTCTGCAGTATAACATAAGAAGTTGAGCCCTTGTCATAGTGCCTCTAGTCCCCCTTTCTGGCAAGATGTTGCCATATACAATCTTTCCGAGCCCGGCAAGATATGGCTTAAGATGATTGTTTGGGAGGTTGGTGTATGTTGATGGAGTGTATAGCTCTTTGGCGAGGGAATTGAACAATTGTTCATTAGATTCTGCGATCTCTGCAACTGTCTGGGGTTCATGTGGATCAATAATCCTCGCCTCAATCGGAATCTCCAAAAGTCGAGCAATAAGTTCGACGTTGATAGAAATTTTTATCCCCATAACTATTGTCTCCAATACAGGGCTATTTCCCTCTTCTGGAAGTCCTACGTAATTCATGGCTTCGTAGAAGGATCTGACCAAGTTGTAAGAGACTTGCCCCTCGACTTTGGTTATATTTAACCAATCCAATGTTGCGAGTTTGTCGTGAAGGATTGGGCGGAGCCGGAGATCGCTATTGTCGATGCTCCTCATAGTCATAACCTCTCTTTTGGACAATTCCTTGAGTCTAGTGGGAATTGGTTCCCTGCTAGTGGAAGTTGTTCCTTCCCTTGAGGCCATTCTTTTGCTGAAAGGAAAATAAATTTGTGTGAAAGACACAAAATATATTCCTAACATTTTTAAGTTTTATGCCTTGTCTACTAGACATTATTTTCGAGTTTTCGTTTGATGTTTATGCCATCATGAAATTTTCTTCATTAGTGATTTGATGTATATATGTCGTATTCACATATGAATGTATAGACATATTTAAAGATAACTATAGTTTCCATAAATCAACTATATATATATATATATATATTTGAAATTAAACTATATAAAAATCATATATAGTTGTTTTTAATCCAAATCTTAACTATATATATAATTCATATATATATATATATATATAGTTTTAGATATATCAAATAAGTTTTTTTTTCAAATTTTTTTTTTTGTGAATAATTTGTTTTCGAAAAATAAAATTTTTTCCGAATTTTTTTTTTTTTTTATATACCTCATATACACTAAGGTATATAGATATATATATTCAATCATAACTACACATATAGTTTCTAATAAATCATGACTATATGTATATTAAAATCAAACTATATAAAAATCATATAGTTTTCTAGATATAGTTTTTTTTTGTGAAATACAGGGTATTACAATTTGACACTCAACGTCTTGCTCCGAGCATCCGAGTTTATTTTGACGACTTTACAAGGATTCATATGCCTCTTTTCACCCACTTCACCGAGATGAGATGGGAGCGGTTCCTTTCTCATGATGACTGATAGTGTAAATTTTAAATTTGCAAGCATACGAATATCAAGTTATAATACCCATGGAAAGTGGGTTATGGTATCTACAAGGAAGGTTAATTTTACAATTAAAAATGCCCAAAACTATAATGATTAATGGTATTATCTAGGTGATAAAAGTGGAGTGAATTAATGGATAAAATGCAAATTAAACAAAAGTAAATAGAAATAAATAAGAAAAAGTGACAAATTTGAGAGAAATCAATGAATATGGATTTGGATTTCTAGAGGGTGATCTCACCATGTTTGCTCTTATGATTTCAATGGATTGTATTATTGAGTTGGTTCTTTGTTTTATAAGCCAAGAATCCAATTAGATCTAATTCCCTCTCCCAAGTGATAAATTGAATATATATTCCCAACATACTAATTCCGCTCTCCCGTGTCTGCAAATCAATATGTGAGAATTTCCTTATGATCTATGATTATTTTTAACAACTTCAAAGGGATCCATGGGTTTCCCAACTCGACATGGATTTCCAAGGTTATGTTTTCCCCAATCTAACTCAAAATCCCCCCTCCCGAGTGATAAATTCTAAGTCTATTATTATTCAAAAGGTGATCAGCAATTTGAAAGCATTAAGATTTGGAAAACATAAATAAACCAAGATAAACAATCAATCAACACTAAAATATTTCAACTCATAAGATCCAACATGATTTAATCAAACCACTAGATTAAAAGTTTAACTCTTGTTCATATTCAAAGATACAAGATAGAGATTGAAGGAAGAAAATATGGAAACAAACTAAGATTAGAAGATAAATGAAGAAACCCCCTTTGTCAATGGTGGACTCTCCTTCTTCTTCTTCTCTCGAACCTGCAACTCTTTTTCTTCTTCTTCTTCAATCCTTCACTTGCCTCTCCTTCCAAAACCCTCAAAATCCATCTTCCATACGCCCCCTAAGTCATCCAATCTCTATTAGAAAACTTGCTAAATCGAGAAGGGTTGCTCAAAAAGAGCAACTAGAATCACTAGAGCCGCAGCGCTGCGTTAGGGATTCATAGGCACCGCGATGGGCGTCGCGGCGCCCAGAGCCTGGTTTGTGTGCCCAGTTGTAGACTTAGTCATTTTTCGTCCACTTCTTGCACATGTTTTTTACTTCTTTTGAACATCAATTTAGCCTTGATTCAACCCACTTTGGACTCCTTATTTACCCTCAAAACAATTCAAAACATATGACTTCTATGATATTAACATGTATCAATAAGTCATTTATTCATGATAAAAACCTATCAATACCTAAGATAAAGCCTAAATGCATCTAAAAAACCTAAGTATATTAATCAAGCAAAAACACCTAAAAACTAATCGAATGATAATAAAAGTCTATCAAATTAAGATGCAAACTAACTATTAAAACTCAACTTATCAATGACACTTTTTATATTGAGTTAGTCCGAGTTTTCTACTCTGGGCTTACTCATGTTCCTGGTAATGACCCATTTCATTATCGCTTCAGGATTCTGGGTGTTGACATTGATATATCTCCTTCCATTTTGGATGAGATATTTGGTTTTTCTTCCGCTGATCCTACTTTCTCCTATTCTGGGGAAGAAAATGAGATTGTTTTTCCTCATTATGATCGGATCACGACATTGAGGACCATGTCAAGAGTGGAGCCCGCACATGGGGTGTTGACGATGTCCAACACCATCTTCGGACTGCGGCTCAAGATCTTCCACAACATCATCTCGAGGGTTATTATACCTCGCTTAAGTTCGCGCGCGAAGGTTAATCCTTTGGATGCCTTCTTGCTTCGGTGCATGCACAATCTCACCAACATTCTCCTGTCCCATGTTATTATTAACCACATCATCGGGACACGACACTACACTAGGGCATTGCCCTACGGCGCTTTAGTGACATTGCCCGCCAAGCAAGCAAAAGCTGACTTCACGAGCTTCAGGGTTTTGACAAAGCCCAATAAGAAGAATTTCATTAAAGAGAACACTATCCGATCACTGGGATACCAGTTGGTAGGATGCATCCGCGATTGGGTGCATATCTCCAGGAGATGTCAAGGCGAGGGCACTAGATTCATTGCGTTTGATTCACAGACGCAACCGGTAGAGCCTGACATAGAGGAGCAGGAGGTGCACCTCCAGTAGCTCATCCGCGTGGACGAGGAGCAACACCAGTCCAGCCTCAGGCTATGGCACCCTGTGGTCGTGGTCATGGTCATGGTAAAGTGAGATTCTCATATGTCGGTGCTTCATTTTTGGGTATCACGCCACCAGCAGATATACCAGGCCCTTCCTGTTGAACTCCTTTAGAAGTCATTCTATCAATGCTGATAGAGATACGAGACCAGCAACAGATATTGCTTTCTTCCTTCTCTGCCATGGAGAAGAAGTACGATGATTTTGCCTCAGATGTCCATGCTCATGGAGTCTTCCTTCAAATTCTACTCGATCGATCTACAGTAGATGAGACTCATGGGTTCAGCTTCAGTCAAGAGGATGTTTTTAGAGACAAAGAGCAGCCCGCACCATCACCGAGCTTCAATCGTCTTACTTCGCCTGTTCGTCCTGATTCAGTTTTTGATCCCTCATCTAGTTTTTCTCCAGTGTCCACTGCCTTAGCTCTGATCCCTTTATCAGTTGCACCTCCGAGGACTCCCACTCCCAAGTTGCATCCTTCATTCACTTTGGTCGACTCAGCTCTGGATTTAGTTCTCTCACTTCCACACATTTCTCCACCATCTCCAGGCCGTGATTTAGTTTTCCACTCTTGCTCCACTTCTGCTACCTCACTTGCTGCCACCGTTGTGATACCTGATGCAAATGTTGGTACCACCCCCACGACTGACGATGCCCTGACTTCACCAGACATATTCACTGGGCTAGGATCTCTTGATCCTTGATCGTCACCTCCGTCATAAGCACACCCTCTTTTTGATGCTTCAAAAAGGGGCAGAGATTAGTATGATTGGTCTAACTGACTAGATCATTCTGTGCACATACTCAGGAGGAGAGTTTATCCACTCAGGGGGAGTGTTTGGAGTTGGTCACATATATTGGAGATGTTTTTGTATGTTTTGTGTTTTTTGTTTACACTTTTGTACTTTTTGTGTACTTATTTTTTTTGTTCTGCATTTTTTTATGTACACATATACGATGATCACATGTATATGTTGGATTTGTCTATATTAATATACATGTACATTTTGTGCTTATTGATCATATTTTTGAATATGTTGTTATTGGTATCTGTATGATTATTCCACATGGTATTGAATTTTAAATCGTTTATGAAGAGGTCTATTCTTAAAAGTGGCATGATAAAATTATTCACTTCACTCATTCATTCACTTAAGAAATCATGCTTCTTGCTTCAATTAGGCTAATAGTGAATTTGTTTGAAATCATCAAAAAGGTGGACATTGTTGATGTAACTACTCTCGCCCAGTTTTGTTTTGATGATTGCAAACAACATACATGTGTTATCTAATCTCTTTGACGTAGTTGTTTCAGTGCTAACTAGATATATTTAATGGATTCAACTGCAATGTCAAAGCATACGGAAGGAACAGTAGTACTTCACGAAGATTCAAGAGCTTCATGGTTGTATTACTTTATTAGAATCTTAGTGTTGTAGAGTAACTTTTACGTGTTTCAACCACACATGATTTGCATCTTTTTAAAATCATTCATATAGTTTATAACTCTCATGCATGCACATACTTTAGTTTAATAATTATGCTATCACTTAGTCATAATTGTTTATCATACACATATTGATCAGTGTTTAACATGCATTTATCGTGTCAACTTTGCATGGTTTTACCGTTTCACGTGTATTGTATTTATTTCTTTTATCATTGGTTTAATCGATCGAATCACTCATGTTTAACTATATTAATTGTACCTTAATCATGTCAAAAATTGTTTTAAAATATTTTTAAAATATTAGTCTATGTTTTTTACAATGTCCTAAACGTAAAATTATCAAATATCAAGTCTCTTTCACTTGTCAGTGAAGGAACGCGTTCCTGAGCTTTTTCCCGAGACTCAATGATTTTTTATCAGGGTTTAAGGAACGCCCTCCTGTGGCTTTTCTCAAGACTCAAAATTTTTCTGATCAGTGAAAAGGAAGGCACTCCTTAAAGGAGGAATGCATTCCTGCTACCAAGGGTGTAACACCCCGTAGTTTTACTTATACACCTACGTTAAGGAATACGTATACGTACGCATATACGAACGTAGGAGTTAAACGTATATGTGTATAAACATACCTAAATTAAGTAGATTTTATTCTTAAATGCTATCTTATCATTAGATTATAAGATGATATATATTAGTATAAGATGATATACATTAGTATAATATGATATTATAACATATTCTAAATATCTCATTCTCTCACCTCTCTCTCTCACACGTTAAAAAAAGAAAAAAAATGAGAAGAAGAACCAGAAAGGCGAGAAGGAAGAGAAAGAAGAAAAAAAAGGGGAACGTAGGATTTTCGTCGAATCGGGACCCACGGTAACTGTTTTTCACTCTATTTCATCGTAAAATTGATATCTAAGATAGATGTAATCTTTCTTTCGGAGTAATTTTGTAGTGGGAGCCGTTTTACGGCGTTTCTAAAAATTGGGGTTTTGACCCAACGTGAATGAAAATCCGCTAGGAAGGTTGGAAAACACTTCCTAGGCTGTAGGAACCTTAAATATATGGTTAGATTGAATTTCTTTGTTCGTTTGTAGTTTTTATTGCTATTAGAAGTTAGATTTGATCTTGGATTCCTTTGGAACCCTTAGCTTTGATCTTTGAAACCTTTCGAATCATATTAAAACCCGATGAAACACCGGTTTAAGGCTATAGAATGGTAGAATGCACTGTTGCGAGTCCATCGATGCTAATTTCATGATTTTTGAAGACCGTTTGACAATTTTAGTAAAAATTCTCATGTTTCTAATGAATAGTGAATAGTGATGTGAATAGTACTATAATCATATCCGGTGACTAAAATGGAATTAGAATCCAATGAAACTCTGGTTTGAGATCATAGAATCGTAGAGAACTGAATTCCGGACGTTTCGATGTTAAGAACATGACTTTTGGATATGCTTTGATATTTTTAGTAGCTAAAGATATGATTTTTGTGAGTAAAATTAACTTTGGATGCCTCCGCGAACGTGTCGAACCTCAATAAAATACCTGTTGAAGGTAGTAGAATGATAGAATGACTGATTTGACACGTGTCGATGTGAACAGAATAATTTTAGGAATGTCCTAGATTTTTAATAAAATTGACATATGTTTTCATATGCCTATATGAGTACGTTGGTGTTGAAATCTAGTTTAAATGTGCATTTTCATGGTGAAATAACTTCATCTTAGCTTCTGAACCAGCTAGGAAATTTAAGTGTTAGTAATGGTGAGTTTAAATGGTAATTCTCATGATGATCTATGGTTTGAATTACCTAATTACAGTGTTTGAATTGAGAGATAAATGCTCTTGAGGAAGCAATTATGATGCACATTATTGTTGCTGGATTTTAGAGGGTATATTGGCTTTGAAACCTCGTGTAACCACTGTGAGTATAGTTTTCTTGATTTGGTTCTTGTATGGCATTGTACACATATAAAATGTTTGATTGTATGCATGTTATATATTTATATGTAATGCATTGAGTTTTTAGTGAGCATGCAAACTGATTTTAGCAATTGGAGCTTATAATAATGTCATTTCGTTAGGAATTAGAACCGGATGACGTTTTGCGAAACCTCATTGTCAGTAGGCCTGTCCTAACAAGGGTTGCGATCCTTGAAATGACTGTGAATTGGGTAATGAGAGGTTGTGGCTACCTTGTACGGCCATACAAGGGTTAGACCCGCTCTCTTGCCTTGAAGGAGGGAGATGGTAAAATTTTTATGAATGAGCATAAACCATATATTGTGTGCATGTATATTATTTTGATGAATGTTGCATATGTGCTTTTGAAATATTTTAATTTAAAGGATTTGATATGCCATGTTTATTTAAATGTATGCGATTGTCATGTCAAGAACTATATTCACTGAGCTGTTGTTTGCTCACCCCCTTTCCCTCACCATTTCAGGTGCAGAAGCAAAAGAAAAAGGAAAACTTTGAGAGTGATCAGCACGTGACTAGGACATAGCAGTGCTGATGTACGTATGTTTTATAAGAAGTGATTACATGTTTTATATATTTTGATATATATATATATATATATATATATATATATATATATATATATATATATATATATATATATATATAATTATCACACATACTATATATGTATTACTATCTAGAGGGGTTATTTTGGGAGAATAAGATATCAATAGTTATTTTGGATTGTTAATATATTTGGCGGTGATATATATATATATATAGACTTGGACAATGGAATGTTTGATTAACGAATGATAATGATGGTATTTTGGATTATGGTATACATGGATGGAATGATTATATATGTATATATATGGAGATGATTTGATTTGTGGTATATCAGGTTTTGTGAAATGACCATTTTATGGGGAAATGCTGCCGAAATTTTTGAAAATTTTGGGAAGGATTATGAGACTATGTGAAGGCTGACAGTATACTATCTACTGTATACGGGTATGTACAGTGTATAGTATACTGTGTCGGTCATGACGTCAGCCTATGTCAGGGGCGTCGTGACAATACTGGTATCAGAGACACGTTTAGGATTAAAAGCCTAAAAAATTAAAAGCTTTATTATCTTATGTTTGTTTATATGGGTATATGTACGGGTAAATAAAGTATCGTATAAAGACTTAGTAATCGGATTGTCTGACTTATATGCTCCTCTATCTCTGTGAATGGCAGATTGAAAGGGAAGTATCAGGCAATCATGGACCCACAAGAAGAAAAGTTAAGGAAACTGGAAGAAATGGTTATAGCTCAGCAGAGAAAAAATGTTGAGATGATGCGTATGATGGCACGTCTTCAGGATAGTTTCCAGGGGCCTACAGCACCTGTAGTACGCGAGGTTGGCGCCAGTAGTGTGGGTGAGTCTGTGGAGACCTGTGCCAGTGCAGGAGACAGTAGAGACTCATGATGATGTAGATGAGACTCGCAGATACGAAGATGTGATGAAAGCATTTAAGAGACGTGAACTGCCTATATTTGATGGCAGTCTAGAGCTAGAGGTTGCTGAGGACTGGCTTCTGAGGATAGAAGCTATATTTGAGGACATGCATGCACTGGATAGGGACAAGATTAGACTTGCTCAATTTAAATTTTTGAGTAAGGTTGAGAGATGGTGGCAGACAATAGCTCGAGCTCAGGGACCCATAGATACCTGGGATAAGTTTAAAAAAGTATTCTACATGACTTACTATCCCCCGTCTGAGGTTGATAAGAGGCATAAGCAATTTATAGAATTGAAGCAAAGGAACATGTCTGTGAGAGAATATGAACATGAGTTCAATAGGCTAGCCTTGTTTGCCCCTGAGATGGTTCAGACAGATCTGATGCGAATGAAGAGGCTCAGGGAAGGATTTAATGACCCAATCAATAAGGGTTTGGCTCTTGCTGGTGTTCAGACTTATGATCAGGCAGTGCGACAGGCACTGAATTATGAGACAGTTGAGATGACCGATAGGCCAGCACAAGCAACGCCCCCAGGACAGGCAGTTATAGAGCAGCATGTACCCTATCAGGGTAAGAGAAAGCAGAGATGGGGCAGAAAATGGTGGGGTGAACAGAAAGAAAATAAAGATAGCTGAGATGCCTACTATTATGGAGATTCTCGTTACTCATCCAGCAGCAGCGCTACCACCACCAGCAGGCAGAATATCACAGTCTGCTACAAGGCCACCGACACAGGGATCGTCTGTTAGGGCACCGTGGCCGTATAAGGGAGCAGACATTCAGAGTGGTTAACGTCCCATGCCAGGCACTGAGTCGCAGACAGCTTCATCTGCACCTCGCCCTCCTATCACATGTTTTCGATGTGGGAACAAGGGACCTAAAGCGTACTGGTGTCCTTTTCAGCCAGCCCCGCAGACTCCAACAAATCCATTTGCTACTGTTACTATTCCCACGCCTGTCAGAGAGCAAGCCAGGTTTGTTACAGAGCCAAATCCATAGGCGAACAAGAACTTGGTGGAAGGTATGATTTCTATTTGTAATACTATGATGTATGTGTTAATCGATGTTGGACCCACCTGGTCATTTATTGCTGGCCATATGGTAGATAGGTTGCATTTTAACTCCTTTTAGGATTAGTACACCGTTGGTTCTGAGTACTGCAGCAGGAGACCGAATCTGCCCGAATATGTTGTGTGAAAAGTGTGTGGTGAAATATGCGGATCATGAAATGATTGTGAATCTTAGGGTTTTAGAATTCCTGGAATTTGATGCTATACTGGGTATGGATTGGTTGGCTGCCTATCATGCCCATGTGGACTGCTTTGGTAAGAAAGTAGTCTTTCAAATACCAGGACAACCCGCATTTATTTATAGTGGCAAGACGTCTTCAAACCCTCCCACTCGAGGCAGGATGGCCACTAATGAAGAGATAGGGATGTTGGCCAGTAAATGAAAAGGACTTAGGCGTTCAGATATCAGATATTCCTGTAGTATGTGAGTACCCAGATGTTTTTCCAGAGGATTTATCAGGATTACCACCAGTACGGGACATTGATTTTATTATTGAACTGATGTCTAACACAAAACCTCTTTCAATTCCACCCTATCCAATGGCGCCAAAGGAGTTACAGGAACTCAAGGTGTAATTAGAGGAGTTGATGGCAAAAGGGTTTATTACCCCGAGTATGTCACCCTGGGGCGCACCTGTACTGTTTGTGAAGAAGAAGGATGGCAGCTTGAGGTTATGCATTGATTATAGATAGCTGAACAGGGTGACAGTGAAAAATAAGTATCCTTTAGCTCGTATCAATGATTTATTCGATCAGTTGAATGGTGCTAAATTTTTCTCTAAGATTGATTTAAGATCTGGATACCATCAGCTAAGAATACGGGAAGAGGATGTACCAAAGACTGCGTTTAGAACACGGTATGGTCACTATGAGTTTCTTGTTATGCCCTTTAGACTGACCAATGCCCCAGCCATGTTTATGGATTTGATGCAAAGGGTATTCAGACCATATCTGGATCAGTTCATTATTGTGTTTATTGATGATATACTCATTTATTCCAAGACTAGGGAGGATCATGAGCAGCACCTCCGCATCACTTTGCAAACACTGAGAGAGCATCGGTTGTATGCTAAATTCAGTAAATGCGAGTTTTGGATACATGAGGTGAGATTTCTAGGTCATGTGGTTAGTGCAGAAGGTATTTCTGTTGATTCTGCTAAGGTTGAGGCAATCATAAATTGGCCAAGACCAACCACAGTGACTGAAATCCGTAGTTTTCTGGGTCTCGTTGGTTATTACCGAAGATTTGTGGAAAGCTTTTCCCGATTGGCTTCCCCACTCACAAGGCTGACTCAGAAAAATGTGCCATTTGTGTGGACTTCTGCATGTGAGGATGCTTTCACTAAGTTGAAGAAGAAACTAACTACTACTCCAGTTTTAGTACTCCCAGAACCTGGAAAGGAGTTGGTGATTTACACAGATGCATCACATTTAGGTTTGGGATGTGTATTGATGCAAGAGGGTAGAGTGATTGCTTATGCATCCGGACAGCTAAAGATACATGAGAAGAACTACCCTGTGCATGATTTAGAACTAGCAGCTATGGTATTTTCATTGAAATTGTGGAGACATTACCTCTATGGGGAAAAGTTCACACTATACTCAGACCATAAGAATCTGAAATATTTGTTTGACCAGAAAGAGTTGAATATGAGACAACGTAGATGGTTGGAATTCCTAAACGATTATGATTTCACATTATAATATCATCCTGGAAAAGCCAACGTCGTAGCTGATGCATTGAGCCGAAAACGGGTTGAGACCCAGGTGGAAGCTTGTCAGATGGCCCAGGAGTGGAGACTTTTAGAGAGAGCGACTATGATGAGTGTTCTCTCTATGGCTCCACACGTTGACATTTGTGCTCAGATGCATATACAGTTGACAGATTCTTCTATTCAAAAGATTAAGGATATGCAGCAGCATAATCCTGATCTTGGTATGTATGAGTCTTGGGCAGATAGTGCAGACAGGGCAGATTGGCAGAGAGGTTCAGATGGTGTCCTGCATTATCAGGAGAGATTATGGGTACCCGTAGATAGGGCATTGAGGGCTGAGTTATTAGAGAAAGCACACAGATCTCAGTATACCGTTCACCCAGGATCTACAAAAATGTATCATGATATGAAGAGAACAGTATGGTGGCATGGGATGAAGAAAGATATAGCTGAGTATGTGCGGACATGTGAGGTGTGTCAGCAAGTGAAAGCTGAACATCAGAGACCAGGAGGTCAGATGCAACCATTATCTATTCCAGAATGAAAATGGGAGCATATCACGATGGACTTTATCACAGGACTGCCCAGATCTCAGGGTAGATTTGACGCCATTTGGGTAATAGTTGACAGATTGACTAAATTTGCACACTTTCTTCCAATGACCACCAGATACTCGATTGATAGACTGAGCAGATTGTATGTGCGGGAGATTGTCAAGTTGCATGGTATACCTATTTGTATGGTAGGCCGTGCAGATCTCCGACTTGCTGGTATGAGGTTGGAGAATCACAGTTGTTGGGACCAAAAGTTGTTATTGATCACACTAAGCAGGTTAAACAAATCAGACAGAGACTGAAAGCTGCCCAAGACAGACAGAAGAGTTATTTTGATAACCGCCACAGACCTCTAGAGTTTGCAGCAGATGACCTCGTGCTGCTTAAAGTCTCGCCACGCAAAGGTCAGATGCGGTTTGGGGTGAAAGGAAAATTGTTTCCTCACTTTATTGGACCGTTTAAAATCACAGAGAGGATTGGTTCGCTAGCATACCGAATTGCTTTGCCTCCTCAGTTAGTCGGTGTTCATGATGTGTTTCATATTTCTATGTTGAGAAAATATCATACAGACCCGACAAAATATCCACCCTCAACACATCTTTTAGATGTAACACAGTTACAAGTTGGGGAGGATGCTACATATGAAGAAAAGCCCATTCAGATTCTTGATAGGAAGGTTCAGCAATTGAGAAATAAAGAAATTCCTTTGGTCAGAGTCAAATGGCAATTTCATGATAATGAGGAGCAGACTTGGGAACGCGAGGACTGGATGAGGGAGACATTTCCTGATCTCTTTACCACTTGACGTACATTTCTCTTTATCTATTAAATTTCGAGGACAAAATTCTTTAAGTTCGGAGATTGTAACACCCCGTAGTTTTACTTATACACCTACGTTAAGGAATACATATACTTACGCGTATACGAACGTAGGAGTTAAACGTATATGTGTATAAACATACCTAAATTAAGTAGATTTTATTCTTAAATGCCATCTTATCATTAGATTATAAGATGATATATATTAGTATAAGATGATATACATTAGTATAAGATGATATTATAACATATTCTAAATATCTCATTCTTTTATCTCATTCTCTCACCTCTCTCTCTCACACGTAAAAAAAAGAAAAAAAAAGGAGAAGAAGAACCAGAGAAGGCGAGAAGGAAGAGAAAGAAGAAAAAAAAAGGGAAACGCGGGATTTTCGTCGAATCGGGACCCACGGTAACTGTTTTTCACTCTATTTCTTCGTGAAATTGATATCTAAGATAGATGTAACCTTTCTTTCAGAGTAATTTTTGTTGTGGGAGTCGTTTTACGGCGTTTCCAAAAATTGGGATTTTGACCCAACGTGAATGAAAATCCGCTAGGAAGGTTGGAAAACACTTTTTAGGCTGTAGGAACCTTAAATATATGGTTAGATTGAATTTCTTTGTTCGTTTGTAGTTTTTATTGCTATTAGAAGTTAGATTTGATCTTGGATTCCTTTGGAACCCTTAGCTTTGATCTTTGAAACCTTTCGAATCATATTAAAACCCGATGAAACTCCAGTTTAAGGCTATAGAATGGTAAAATGCACTGTTGCGAGTCCATCGATGCTAATTTCATGATTTTTGGAGACCGTTTGACAATTTTAGTAAAAATTCTCATGTTTCTAATGAATAATGAATAGTGATGTGAATAGTACTGTAATCATATCCAGTGAATAAAATGGAATTAGAATCCAATGAAACTCCGGTTTGAGATCATAGAATCGTAGAGAACTGAATTCCGGACGTTTCGATGTTAAGAACATGATTTTTGGATATGCTTTGATATTTTTAGTAGCTAAAGATATGATTTTTGTGAGTAAAATTAACTTTGGATGCCTCCGCGAACGTGTCGAACCTCAATAAAATACCTGTTGAAGGTAGTAGAATGATAGAATGACTGATTTGACACGTGTCGATTTGAACAGAATAATTTTAGGAATGTCCTAGATTTTTAATAAAATTGACATATGTTTTCATATGCCTATATGAGTACGTTGGTGTTGAAATCTAGTTTAAATGTGCATTTTCATGGTGAAATAACTTCATCTTAGCTTCTGAACCAGCTAGGAAATTTGAGTGTTAGTAATGGTGAGTTTAAATGGTGATTCTCATGATGATCTATGGTTTGAATTACCTAATTACAGTGTTTGAATTGAGAGATAAATGCTCTCGAGGAAGCAATTATGATGCACATTATTGTTGCTGGATTTTAGAGGGTATATTGGCTTTGAAACCTCGTGTAACCACTGTGAGTATAGTTTTCTTGATTTGGTTCTTGTATGGCATTGTACACATATAAAATGTTTGATTGTATGCATGTTATATATTTATATATAATGCATTGAGTTTTTAGTGAGCATGCAAACTTATTTTAGCAATTGGAGCTTATAATAATGTCATTTCGTTAGGAATTAGACCCGGATGAGGTTTTGCGAAACCTCATTTTCAGTAGGCCTGTCCTAACAAGGGTTGCGATCCTTGAAATGACTGTGAATTGGGTAATGAGAGGTTGTGGCTACCTTGTACGGCCATACAAGGGTTAGACCCGCTCTCTTGCCTTGAAGGAGGGAGATGGTAAAATTTTTATGAATGAGCATAAACCATATATTGTGTGCATGTATATTATTTTGATGAATGTTGCATATGTGCTTTTGAAATATTTTAATTTAAAGGATTTGATATGCCATGTTTATTTAAATGTATGTGATTGTCATGTCAAGAACTATATTCACTGAGCTGTTGTTTGCTCACCCCCTTTCCCTCACCATTTCAAGTGCAGAAGCAAAAGGAAAAGGAAAACTTTGAGAGTGATCAGCACGTGACTAGGACATAGCAATGCTGATGTACGTATGTTTTATAAGAAGTGATTACATGTTTTATATATTTTGATATATATATATAATTATCACACATACTATATATGTATTACTATCTAGAGGGGTTATTTTGGGAGAATAAGATATCAATAGTTATTTTGGATTGTTAATATATTTGGCGATGATATATATATATATATATACTTGGACAATGGAATGTTTGATTAACGAATGATAATGATGGTATTTTGGATTATGGTAGACATGGATGGAATGATTATATATGTATATATATGGAGATGATTTGATTGTGGTATATCAGGTTTTGTGAAATGGCCATTTTATGGGGAAATGCTGCCGAAATTTTTGAAAATTTTGGGAAGGATTATGAGACTATGTGAAGGCTGGCAGTATACTATCTACTGTATACGGGTATGTATAGTGTATAGTATACTATGCCGGTCATGACGTCAGCCTATGTCAGGGGCGTCGTGACAAAGGGTAAAATAGAAAAAATTTAAGAGTCAGTGGTTCTTGTTGAAGGAACTTCTTCTTATGCTAAGGAATGAGCTCCTTAATTGGAAGGAAATCTAAAATTTTTTTAGATTTCAAACTAGAAACGCGCTCTTGTGTTAAGGAACGCGTTCTTGTGCCTCGATGTGGTGTTTATCTATAAATATCACCCTTGCTCATTTAAAGAGCAACTTTTGCAAAATCAAGGGAACTTTTGCGATTTTTCTACATCATTCATACTCGTCCAAAACAAGTTCATATGTGTGTTTAAACATCTTTCAAAGAAAAAGTTCACCAGATTTGAGTTTTTGATTCAACCTTTTTAAAGAGTTCTCCTAACCATTTCAAAATCTTTGAGAAACTAGAAAGGAGTTCTAGAGTGTTTGATCAAGGTGTTCTTAAGTGTCTTTCATCACATACTGTTGATCTTGATTATCCTTGGAGGAGAAATCTCTCAACCACACACACTTTGGAGAATCGACGAACTTCATCTTACCTAAGTTGGGTAACTTTTCTTCTTCGATTCTAGTGTTTGTGTCTTGAGTATAAACGGCTTTTATTGCTTGTTTTAATATATTATCAAAATTGTTTTCTCTATTGTGTGAAACCATATTTGTGTTTTCATCTTATATTATCTTGATAGTTGTTTCATGTGGTTTGATTAACATTGATTCTTATGCTTAATATATATATTGTTTGGATCGATTGTTTTGATCATAACTTGTGCATATTGATTCACATGCTTGAATATTGATAATTTTGAATCAATAAGTTTTGATCAAGAACTTATGTATTGATTCTTGTGATCCACCTATCATACTTAGAATCAATACTTGGAAATACATGTATGCATACGATTCTTGAACTTGCATAAAAATATTTTGAATCGGTTGCATGTATTTTTTAGAACATTGCACTTCATTTAGAATCATAGTGATTGGCATAGTGATTGTTGACTCATTCAAGATTGTAAGCTTAAATTGTTGAGTGTTGTTATATACTTATCTATATCTTTATAATCTTGATGTATTGTTGATTTGGTTAAGTCAATCGGGATTATACCTTATTTGTACTGCACGTAACCACGCCTGTAAGTTGTTGCAAGTTGTTGCTTTCTAGCCAAGCCCTAGTGTAGGCTAAACTGTCGCTTTCTTACCAAGCCCTTGTGTAGGTTAGCGTTGTAGTGGCTTTCTAACCAGGCCCTGGTGTTGGTTAGTGTAAACAGCTTCTAATCCGCCCGTAAGTGATTAGCCAATAATGGATTGGAAAATCCTGATCGGTGTGATTGGGTAGTGGACGTAGGTTCAAGGGGAACCGAACCACTCTAAATCCTTTGTATTCATTTATTTCCTGCACTTGTTATTTGGATTGTTATCGTCTGCGTACATTACTTGTTTAATTAAAATATCAGAAAGGTAACGCAAAAATCCGCCAAGTCCAATTCACCCCCCTCTTGGACTATAATCATGGGCCAACAAATTCTTTCTTCCTCTTTCGTGTCCTAGCAACGAGCTCTCGTCGCCCCAACGTGCTTTAGTGTTCTTTTTCGATTTCCAACCATTTTTCGCCTCTATTCTTCGAGCTCAATCAAGACCAAGGACTCTTCCAAGGATGGACATCATCTACAAAGCTTGAAGATTCGAAGAAGAGTGGTTTTGTGATTGAGAGAGTGTCGTAAGTCTAAAATTAAGATGTACTTTCTGTCATTCTCTATTGCTCAATCTTTTAAAATCATGCATGCATAGGTTTTCACAAAGTTTTTCCTATTTACCTAAGTTCTTCCAAATTGATGGTTACACTTGTTTTGAAAAGCAAAACATCCTTAAACATGTTTTTATGTGTATTCAAATGTTTACAAACTTATTCTTCATGTCCCAAACTTCAATAATTTTGAAAAATGATTTCAATGTTTTCAACCATGTTTTTATCTTCAATTAAAATGATTTGAATTGTTTCCAAATCTTTGATTTAATGTTCAAAAGTATTTGAATTGATTTGAAGAAGTTTGTGCAATGAATTTTCAAAGAAAAATCACTTTTTAATATTTAACATTAAACCATCGCGCGTTCCCCATGCTTTGGAGCGAGCTCCTTGTCTGACTGAGAAGAATGACCTCTCTGTTGTGAACAGAGAAACGCACTCCTTGGGAGAGAAACGCGTTCCTTAGGAACAGACAATTTTTTTTGGGTTTTTGTCATCAGAGAAGTGCGCTCCTGTGTGGAGAAGCGCATTCCTCAAAGTCTGCAGAATCCCAATAGTCAATTTTTGAATTTTTTAGCACACCAATGGCTATATTTCTAAGTGTAACAACTAGTAAATGTTCTCAATCTATTTATACACTTGCCCTAGCCACTTTACACTAGAGGGAGAGAAAATATAAAGATTCAAACACATTCTCTAGTTTTCTAGGGTTTCTAGGTTTTTTTTTAATTCTAAAAATGAGAAAATGAACCTTATTTTTAATATTTTTCTCTTCTCATTTTCAAAGTACCCAGAATCAGTGTTTGATCGGTAACAAGCTCTTGAAGTGCATTTTAATTGTTTTCAAGCTTTCTCACATGCTTTCAAAAAAAACTCACTTGAGCAATATCGAATTTTCTTGAAAAGGTAAAAGTTGTAAGTGATCTTTCTCTCTCTCTTGAGCTTTAATATTTCATATCTTGTATTTGATTTGTGTAAGTCTCATTGTAAGTGTTCTATTCATATATAACCAATATCATCATTGTAATATTTAGAATTAGAGTTTTTGGTTTGTTTCAAGATTGAAACAACCAAATCAAGTAAATTTGATTAGCTTAAGATTTTTAGGTTGAAATCAAAAGTAGTTTCATCCTTTATCTAAAAAAGGATCAAGTAGATCCTTATCCCGTGAAAATGATATTTGGTTCTTCCTTATCCCGCAAAAGAAAGTTGTAAGTTTATCCTTAGCTCGTATAAAGATAGATTTGTCTTGAATCTGTAAAAAGACAATTATAATGATTTGATTCATACCCATAAAGGAAATCCAAGACAGACAAAAAGTCTACCTTTAAGACTTGATCTTAAGACCTTGCGTGAGAAGAAACCTGTCTTCCTCCCACCCCATTAAAGCTACTAATGATTAAAGAGATCTTTTTTCATAATTTGTTGTTTTAACTATTTACGATTTTGGCGTTCATTATAATTATAAACAAGTTTACAATTCTTAGCATTATAAACTTATTAGACAAAAATTGAAGTACTATATACAAAAATGTAAAACTATATAGATATATATACTAGTTTACGGGCATGTGCTTTGTACGCGAAGTGACATTTAAATTTTAAAATTTTTAACTTTTTTAACTAAAAAAAAATTGTTGAAAATAGAAAATAATAAAAATTTAAATTTAAAAAGGGTAAAACTGTAAAATCTTGTATAAGTGCAAAAATAGGAAATACGAAAGAAGTGGAGTGAAAGTTATTCAACTACTTAAATTACATGGCCCCATAGCTAACGTAAAATTTATAAGATAACCATAAGTTTAAAGAGGTAGTTTTAGAAGTTTTACAAAAATGATCACAGGTTAACTTTTTCAAGTATTTGCATTATATGGATATACTTGTATAATGCAAATACTTGTGGAGTATATAATTTTATTTGTGAACATGCACGTGCTTCTTGCACGTGATTAATTAATTTTAACAATTTTATGGGCCTTTGGGTGTTTATCGTAACTAGTAATTGAAAACACAGGTGGGCTAATTTTGATTCTCATCAAAATGGAATGTGCATTTTCTCTCAACCTCTTAGAAAGTAATAAAAATTGAGAAATAAATTAAAAAATACTATTGCTATTAAGCGAATTGATTTTTTTTTTCATATGTAGTACAGACATTTTCTTATAACCACGACATTTTGAAGTAGCTAAACCTTATATCTAGTATTGTATTTTGATATTTAAAATATTAGTCTTATAAAAGTTAATTAAGTTTTCAATTTTACCACTTGTTAGATAGAAATATATAAAATTTAAATGCAGAAAACAAAAATCGATCCACAATCTAATTGTTTAACCAAAAAACTCATGAACAAGGAAGTAATGTCTCTTCTTTTTTCTCCAAACAGTCCGTTAGCAACTCATGGTAGAAGCACCCATATCATGTGTTGTCCATACCCGCTTTCGTCCATGTTCTTTTTGTGCCTCAAATTCGAGTTAATTCAAATGACTTAAAAGATAGAAAAATGCTTTAAAAATATACTTTATTAACATTGTCCTAAAAATTGTTAAATCGTCTCAAATCATACATTAATTACGTTATTTAAGCTAATTAAATAACTATAAGAACAATGTCAATAAAATATATTAAAAAGGTGTATTCCTTTAATATCACTCTGATAGAAAAATACATTAAAAACACACTTTTTAATTTTCTTATTTGAAGGTCTTTTATGACATGTTTTCATCTTTACTCCCTAATTTTATATAATCTGATTCATAACCATATAAAAAAGGATTATGGTTTAAATTCCACCTCACCTGCAATGCAAGCTCATCAGTCCTTTCAACCAAAGTGCAAGCACAATAATAACTTTTTCTTTCAATTTTTCCCTTTATTAATTGCTGCTACCATCTTGGGTAATTAAAGTATACATGTGCAACACACTTGCCTTCAACACCCCCCATCGTATTTAGTAAAATATTATCCCCATTCCAAGAAAACCATCTTTTGCAGAGACCACCACCATGTACTGCACTGCAACCTTCCCAAAATCAAACAAGTTTTAAACAGTTTAAATTACAACCATTCTGACATCATTTTCCAGAATTCAAATATAGTTAAAACTGAATGAATCCAAGCAGTAGAGAGAGCTTCCTGATATATTAATATTTTTTTAATTTTAATAGTGGATACTATGCTGTTATGAAAGAGGACAAATCATGGAACAAAGCACAAATGCTTGAAAAATGTGGTTGGTGGCACTCCCATTATTATTAGACTTTTGTTTTATAACTTTATATTGTGCTATATACTCCCCCTTTAATAAGATGCCAGCCAGTACAATTTAGTAGTGGGAGAGAGCATCTCATACCAAGCTGGTGCCAAGACATCCTTGTCAAAAACACTGTGCTTGCTTCTCAACACCAACACAATACACTATTTATTTTAGGTGACCCAATTACAACATAATAAAGACAGTCCTATATGCTTAGGATTCTCTTAAAAAAATAAACATCCACACAACCACTGGTGACAAATGACATTATTAGAATACTTACTTCAGATGAACACATGATGATAATTAAGAGGCCCTGCTTTGTTTAATTCGAGCCACAAAAACTAGATTAACGACAAATCTTTTAATTAGAGGAGAAAGCAGTAGTCATGAACATGGGCATACATAATCAGAGATCTTGCAACAGACCAGGGTAAAGCAACTTCATGCAAGTTTAAATTGAACTTCTAGTCATTGAAGTTCAAAAAAGTTAAATTTTAAGCAGTTTACTGAATTAATGCAGTTTCTGTTGCATTTTACAATGGCCAATTCCAGTGGGAAGAGGAAGACTTAGATGGTTAATATGCCTTAAGATGCAAGGTTGCAGGGATATTATAGATTGAACAAAATGAAAGGTCAAAGACAAAGATTCAGAAACAATGAAGAAGGCTAGATTCTGCTCAAGAGTCCCATTGCTATGTCATTGATACAAAGAATTAACGTAATGTCCAAATGATTTCTATATAGAATTTCAAAAAAGAAACACAAGAACCTAATGGAATAGATATCTAGATTAGATCAATGGAAGACAATGGAAAAGGATAAGAAAGTAGAGCATGGTCATTTATAAGGAAATCCAGTAAGAGATAACAAGTGATGTAACCTGCTCTAATATGGTCAAGTGTCCTATTTATATAAGGGAGAAAATAAATAATGTCATTCAGGAGGGGCAGTCATCTGTAGGTCCATATCATTAAATAGTCATTGAGATAGAGCTTGCACAGTGGTTACTACCTAATCGACTACCCTTTATAAAATAAGAGATCAAATAACAAAAGCTGCAACTTGCTTATCTAATCTATAATGCTGTGTATCAAAGCTCAAGAATCAGATAAAACCTTAGTTACATAATTAAAAAAAAAAGAAAAAGAACAGGACAGGAATATTTGACTTTTCTTTTTTCTTGGTAGATAGGGAGGAGGCAATGGAAACAAATAATTAGTAAAACTGTCATTAAATTCTGACATCAGAATAGGCAGCCATAGACCAGACTGAGGTAGAAAAGCTGCTGAATTCATGTGTTCAAGATAGTATCATGAAATATATCAGCCAGGCTCCTACACAAACATGCATAGCTGAAACAACAAGTGAAAGGTGATAACATGATTCGCTCAAAAAACTGAACAAAATGGATAAATGTTCAAATCCTCATGTTTTAGCTTCTCCCAACAGAACTGAACAACAATTGAACTTCAGTTTCATTATATTAGAACCAAACAATGGATGCATGCAGTTTCTCAACAAACCTCTTTCAATAACACTCAAAATATTATCAGAGTAAAATTGAAATCTCTCGCAACACTGCTCTTAAGCATAAAAATTCAGTAGGAGCACAAACAGTTTATAAACCTAGTCTGCTTTGACAGAAGGGGTAGATTTACAACAAAAATGAGCCATAAAATGTTGTTAACTCACAGACTTCTAAAGTTTGAGATTGCAACTGCTAACAACATTTATACATCCAGATAAATTATTTATATTTATGTTACAAAATAGGAAACCTAATGTGTTACTCACCAAAACCTGTCCTGCACTTCACTACACTAGTTAAGACCACATGCAATCTTAGGGCACTCATCCTCAAAAAGATCAATCTATTTAGTGGAGTACATGTTTATCTATAAAATCCATGATGAGCAATACTCAACTCAAAAGCCAGGGATCACCTAAACATTGTAGTGTACATTTAGCATAGTCCACGAAATTATGTGGTTGATGGACTTCAACTATATCGAAATTTTGACATATTCCACAAATTAGATAGATGATTGTGTCCAAATGTCTGGTTTCCCCAAATTTAAAATAATTAAGACCATGTTATTAAGTCATACATAATCAAATATCATCCACAGCTGTTAAGAGTAAAACTGTAAAAGCATAATTCAAGAAAAAATACTAAGCTCTGACTAACAATAATAAGTTAATGTAATTTTCAATACAATCTAACAGAGGCAATTTTTCCAATTCAGCTATCTATATGCTTTCACAAGATATGTGCCTCGTAAATTTGAAAAGACTTTGTTGAGTTGAGTATAAGATATGCGCCTTATCTTTTTCTTAACAGTCATTTATTAATCCTAAAAGATAATTATTAAATAAAAATGCTTATTATGTGACCTTACCTAACCTGATGACCAACACAACATCAAATATTAGGTGCATATATATATCCATACTGAAACCATAAGTGACTTTAAATGACTTCTAGAAGAAATTAACTTAATTGACAGAACAAATACAGTTAGAGAAGATAGCTTTATCAATAGAGAGAGAGAGGAATGACAGAGATTATAAGAACCTAGCATCGATACTACAATCAATTGATAAAAGTAGAGACAAGAAAACCAACTAAGAATACAGATGTATTTAGTTAAACTGCAGCATAAATCTAGTAGTTTGCTCACTTGTTTCAGTAGGAATTTTAATTTCTTTACTGTGAGGCCCAATTCAGCAACTGCCCTGTATAACAGGGTAGCTATAAATTTACGTTTCAAGCTGAAGGTTGTAGTAAGTAGTAACTATAAATTTATAATCTTCATTCCTGATATATTAATAATCACTATACCATTCATTTCTTCATATGTGAATTTACATATGCAAAATAGCAAAATATTAATAATGGATAAACTGAAATGAGCCCCATGAAAAATCACAGGAACAAAAAAGAGAATAGCCCATAAAACTATTGAAGTAAATGATAACTATATGCAGTGCAGAAGCCATCATTACAAACTGAGATGCCATATATCCCATTAATCACTTGACTTAAATGAGACAATGAAAAGCATTTTAAGCATCACAGAATCAGTAACACTATTCAAGTGAAGCTTAAAAGATTGGAACATCCAGATGGTCCTACCAATATGTTGTTGTTCCAAATTATTAAAATTGTCCCTTTGCCACATGATGCCAATCATTGAAAGCTCCATTGATAAGAAATAAGCAGACAGATGTCAATTCAATTGGAGAACTATATTAAAGGAAAAAAGAAAAAAGGAAAGAAAACTCAAGACCTCCTTTGAAGGAAAACATTCTATTGAATCCCTTGAGTAGAAGCTGATCTTTCCAGAAAAATAGGGCAGAGATTACCCATTATCCAGAACTCAATGCCCTTGAACAAATCAATCTTTTTGTATCACCTACAGCAGAATGATCCAGACCGAGGCCAACAGCCTATCAGCAACCCATCACTGCACAGTTATAAACAAAGCTCCCTGATTGCTTTCTGGCAAGCAGATTCCACTGAGGTGGACATTCTTTGGGAGCCCATGAATTGAGCTCTATGGTTCCCTCAACCATGGCCCTGGGTCCACCAATAACAATAAGTTGGTCCCCACAAGCCCTGAATGCAAGCCCCCAACCATTCGTGGACACAGCCTGCTTAGGCAATCCGCCCACTGTGACCCATGAGCCATTCCCCTTATCATACTTCTTCACTTCCTTTTCCACGTAATCAGCTAAATACAACTCATTATTCACAACTGCAACCAGCGGTGGTGCCTCTGTTGGTCCATTTCGCCGAGGGAACATGTTTTCGATTTCTCGCCATTTCTTTGTCTTTAAGTCATACTCCTCACCACAGCTAAGAAATTCTGAATTGCTTCCTCCAATGACATAAAATTTGCCATCCATAAATACCCCTGAACACATCTTCCTTGGTTTATGCATGTTTGGCAGTGTCTCCCATTTTCCAGTCTCTGAATTGTAAAGCTCAGCTGAATTCATCACTTTCCCTTGTGAATCACAACCACCAGCAACAATTGCGATTTCTCCAAGACTTGCTGAACCAAATAAGCACCTCGGAGTGTTCATTTGCATTCCAGAAGACCACGAGTTTGTCAAGATACTATATTTCCATATAACATGAGATGTTATCTCCTTTCCAAATACAAGAAGTTCAGTGCTAACAGCCAGGGACTCCTTATCCGACCACCTGAAGCATTCATTTGAGGGCATCCTTGGAAGGCGCATCCACCGATGGTGGATAGGATCAAAGGCTTCCCATTTAAGAACATCACAAGAAAAATAGACCCAATGTTCAATTATTCCCATTTGACGCCTCAGCCGATAAATCTCCCCCTCCTGTATTAGTTTGCGGAAGCTCCGATTCAGAGGCGCAATTGAATTATAAACAGACCTTGAACAGCGGAGCAAGCAGTTGATTGAGATGTCTTGCCCAAGAGGCTGGATTAGGGAGCTTGTGTCCACTTCACCCCCATCATGATCCTGTTGTGCAGATTGCTCAGTAGTGGTCTGATACTGATTATGACACTGCTCCTCAGACTGTTCAGCAGGAGATAATTTGAGATCATCAAAGCTGAGGGTCATGTCCATTCGTTTAGATGACTTCCTCTCACCTAATTCTTCCTCCCCTTTTTCTTCCAAAGGGCGCTTGCCTTTTACAGCCACTTTAACCCCATCCGCACATTCTTGATCATGCATATTAAATGGAGATAACCGGAGATCAAGCAGATTAGGGGTCAGTTCCTCTTTAACATGGGTGTTTGACGGGGATAACTGAAGCTCAAGTAGGCTAGGGATCGTTTCCTCTTTCTCACAAGTGTCTAATCGTTCCTCAACCGATAAACTGTTGTTATTGCAAGTGTTTTCTTCATTATCATCATGTCCCTGAACATCATATCGGTCGTCCAGACTAGAGAAGAAATCAATTGGGATATGGTTCACCGCTTCTTCTATCTCGTGGTCTTCCAAATGCTTAGACGGCTTTCTCTTTCCAAGAACCACTTCTTCTCCTTCATCTTCCAATCGGCGCTTGCCCCTGGCAACTTCGATGGGAAATGTCATGCAATACCATTTACTCTCCTGTTCACAGGAGCTCGGCAATGCCCTCGAAATCATGCAGGACCTACCCTCCAACATGTCTCCTGAGTTCCCCCAGTAAGAAATTGCAAGGAACTCACAATTTCCACAGCTTCAAGGCCTCCCCTTTCTTCCTCACCAACACAAAATCCACGGCCAAAGAGTCAAAAATAATTAAAAAAAAAAAGAAAAAAGAAAAAAACCTCAGTAATTCTCTATAACTACTCCCATTTAATGAAATAATCAATCATTCAGACATTAAAAAAAAAGATCTTTCAAGCAAATAAATCAAGAAAACCTACGTATAAATCGCTATAATGAAAGAAAAAAAAAACCAGAATTCCCGTAAGAGAAGAACACTAAAAAACCTAATCTTTAGATTACTTCGACAGCTCAACAATCCGGAACCAAGGCTCGGCAATCGGAAAGAATGGAAAAACAAATCTTTAATCGGAATGACTGGAAAAAAAAAAAAAATCTTTTCAATCTGAGGAGATCGGAATACCTTGTTACGCAACGAATCGATAAAAAATGACCTAAAGAAACAAAATAAACTGAGGAAGAAATTACAAGAACTACCTCCTCCAAAAAGAAAAATGGAAAATTTCCGGAACAAGATCTCTTTCCAGCGAAGACAGGAGAAGAAATCCGTGAGTTCCTTCAGATTACAACTGGTAGAACAACAACGGCAACATAATCTATTACAAAATTCTCAATATTCGAAAAAAAAAAAAACAAAAACAAAAACAAAGGATCCATTAAATTAACACCAGAATTGAAAGATTTCAACTTAATTATCAAATTAATATTTTAAGAGATGAAGATCAGAGATCTCCTGAATCAAATTGTAAAAAGTAAAAATAGAAATAAAACATAATTGAACTTACAACTTGATTTTAGATGAATATGGGCATGATAAGAAGTCGCAGATTCATTTCTTCTTCTTCCTCTTTCTTCTTCTTCTTCTTCGATATTCGTCCGTAAATGCCCCTTGGGTTGGGCTTTGGGGTCTCCCGGGGCTCCTTTATCTCTCTCTCTTTCTCTCTCTCTACGCTACTATGTTTTCAGAACTATTGCCTTTTTGGTATTTTTTCCTCCTATAATTATTTATTTTCCAACTTCCTCCCTCCATTTAACAAAATTCCAATTACCAGTTTTGTAGACTTTTTCTTTTTTTGAGTGCTGACACATAAGGTCAGAGGATATTGACACTGTAGCCAGATGAACCAGGGAACCCTCAGTAAGTACAAGAAGGCGAGCACAACGGCGAGAGACATAAAGGACCCAAATGGATATTATGTGAACCAATTATCATGGTTCTGCTCCCACTTTTTATTAAGAGAGAGAAAGTTGTCACTTATTTACAAGGAAAAAGAATCAAACTCTTGACTTCAAGTAAAGGAGTTCAGATACACACCGTTTAAGCTAGTCAACGTTTACACCAATTTTATAGACTTGACACTTAATAGTTTAATTTAGTTCAAACCATGATATTAAACCAAAACAATGCATTTCATTCAATTTGGTTCAGTTTTTCACATATCCGATAAAGATTGTATTATAAAAATTTAGAAATTATACTAACTCAAACCCAGGTGACCAAGGATAATACAATAATTTATGTTAAATATATTGTTACATGTTTTGGTTATATTGTAGTTACAAATATAATATTTGTTTATAAAATTTCATTTTTAATTATATTATTATAAATAAATATTCTTTACATTTATTGTTATAAAATTAAATATTCAAACCAACATTGTTGGTTTAATTTGACTAAGTGGTCAGTTTGACAGGTTTCACTCTAACACATAAGTGTCATTTGGTATACAGAATAAGATGAGATTAGACTAAATATAGTTCAAATGCTATGTTTGAGTGTGAGGTGAGATGAAATAAAAATAATATCACTTTATCATATTATCTCGTTCTAATGAAATAAAATAATTTAAACTAAAATAATGAGATTATTTTATCTCGTCATTTTTTTTTTACTGCATTTCACTCATCTTCTTCTTTTCCTCATTCTTCCTTTTTCTTTTTCTTTTTAAATAAATAAATAAAATTCATTAACAACCAAGGCTTTTCAATCGCAAAATTGTGGTGATTTTGCGATTTTTCAAAATCTATAGGCTTTTAATTTTTTATTTTTTTATTTTTATGTGATTTAATTTTTTTTAATTTAATTTTAAAAAAATTAATTAATTTTTATTTTAATCTTAAATATACCACTAAATACAAGATTACTTTATTTTTATTCATATCTTATCATATTCTATTTAATTCAATTGCATAAAAATAATTTTATTCTATATTAGGACACCTGGTATACTGCGGTTGAGTGAAGGTCTAAAGTCATAATAGACGTCTTTTTTATTTTTATTTTTGTTTAAGGAGGTGTTTGGAATATGGATAATTGTAGAAGGAATATGGGCCCGTTAGCGGGGTCGCCGTTTCCTCGTGTCGGAAGGCGGAATTGGATAACGGACGTTTGGGAACCGTAACGGGACCTGTTGACTCGTAAAACGGCTTTTTGTTGGACAAAGCAGTTCCGCTACTAATTACGTCTCTCCCCTGTTTTTTCCGCCGTTTCAATTTCTCGCCAAGTCAACTGGTCAATATCTCTCCATTAAAAATACCACTCAAGTCATAAAAACGAGTTTATCTGGCTCTGATTTTTTTATTATTTTTGACCTTTTTAGGGGAGGAGGGTGTGATCACGTGTTTGCTCACGTGCTTGTGCATGATTATATTGACCTCTTTTTGTGTTTTCTGAAAAAAGAAAAATCTTTTAATTGATATAATTTAAAAAAAATATTAAAGTAACATTCAAACACCAGTTAATTATGTAGAATCATATACTAACACATAATTTAAAGTAATTTAATAATATATAATAGTGATACATATTTTAGATATTAATATAACATTATTCATAATTTAATATAATATTTATTCAGTTTATATTCATATTCATCTCTCTTTTTTTTTCCAATAAAAACAAATAAAAAAGCTTTTAATTGGGTCTAATTTAGTACAATATTTATTCAGGTTATTGTAGTCAATGAATCGTACAAAGTAAAGATATGAGGATTTGAATGTTTTAAACTGGAAAAAAAAAATCTCATCAGCTTTACCAACTTTTTTAGTTCTCTCCTTACAAAATCCCTACAAAAAAGAAAAGTGTTTTCCCTTTAGTTCTTACAATTAACTTTTTTTTTCCTTTATTAATGTGAAAATGCAGTTTTACTAGGATGGTGTCTATCTATATACATTCCAACCAAAGATACATTGCTAGAAATATAGGTACTTTAATTTTATAAATCATTTGAATTTTTTTTTATTACTAAGTGGGCACGTTTGATCACATATATATTTACTTATATACAACAGTATTGATACACTAATGAATTATTCTAAAAGTATTTTTTCAAGAAATATTTTTATCAAAAGCACTTTTGAAAAAAGTTCATCCCTTACAGATTTTTGTAAAAACTAAAAATTATTTTTTTCTATTACAGTTTAGCTGAAAGTAGGTGTTACCAAACACTTTTAAAAGTATTTTTATTTTAAACATACTTAAAAAAATTCTAAGTTTAATTATAATACTAGTCTTCTATTATTATTTTGATCTTGAATTGTTTATGGAGGTAAGCCAAACACGATGAAAGGTCAAAATAATCATAAATAATATTAATCAAATAAATGGTGAAGCATTTAAGTTGATGCAGCCAATTATAATTATTATGCTTTGAGGTCCACCCCAAAAGCATGAGAGGGCTGTACATAGAAGATAAATTGGGAAACTCTTTTTTTATTTTTTCTTCTTCATGTTAAGGGATCACACGGTACTGTGTGTAGATTCTGCTCATCATTGGACCTTTTTTATTAGTAGTTGTACAGGGTAAAAATGAGACATATGTGACATGAAAATGAGATGTAGTGGGACAAGAATTGATATTATTCTTGAGAGTTGTTGAATTAATCATATATTGATATGTGATTTCAAATAATCTAACAATTCTAAAAGGTAATATCAATAAAATTTATTTTTAAATCATTTTTTGAACTTTTAATTTCACTCCCACATATTGATTAAAGATGAAGGATTGAAAGGGTCATCAAAGCTCCTTCCCACGCCCCACCCTCCCTAACTTTTGACAAACTGAAGAACATTTTTTATGAAAATTTTTGAAGGGGTCAAACTGCTTTTAACACCGTCGTCATGAAAAAAGAAAAAGTTGAGAAATGGGTTTGGTAACAATCTTTGCAATTTTATGTCAAATGCTTGGAATTTAGAGCACTAATCACATTGTAAACTCATTTCAATGTTTCTTTATTGATTGATCAAAAGATAGGGGGCCCGGGATATTATTATTATTATTATTATTATTATTTTACATCAATATGCCCTTCAAAATGAGGTTTATAGGTCTCACCTATGTCCGGTTATAGAGATTATATAGGGACATACTAAAGTTGATGTTGATCGTGATCAAGATGCTCATAATTTACTTTTATCATGAAGGTCATGTGAACATATACATCCTGTACTGTTGACTACTAAACACGTGAAAAAGCTAGCAATATTACTTTTGGTATTTATTGATTATTTTTGCTTCTAACCCGCAATGGAACGAGTAAAGGTTATAGCATTGGATAATTTTCATTCTAAACTTTTAAAGCTTGATGGGTTTCATTAATAAAAATGTTAATCTAATTATAAAAAATACAACTCTAAATATAATTATACATTAAAGAAAAAAAAAACATTACTTTAAAAGAAATGTTAATTTAAATAAAAAAAATGTAATTATATGCGCAACTAAAAACTCATATTTATTGAATTATCTGTTACGCATATTGAGATGTATAAAATATACATATTCAATGAGCACGAGTATGTAGTTGTATTTGTAGTTATATTTTTATAGTTAAATTAATATTTTTCTTATTTTAACTATGAAACTAAGGATACAGTTTACCAAGTTTTACCACTGCAGGGCCAATCATACTCAAAATCGAAGTTTGATCATGGCTCAAAGAAACGTTAATATGCTTAACAAATGCAAGTCCAACGTTGTTTTTGGTATAAAAAAAAAAAAAAGCATGGCCTAGACCTTTTTGATAGGTATCGTCCTGTTATAAGAATTACTTCTATTTTCTTGCTTAATTCTATTGCCTCAATATATGATATTGTAATTCATTTAATAGATGTGAAAATAACATTTTTAATGGTGAACTTGACGAAGAGATTTAAATAGAGCAACCGAAAGGACTTGTAATTAAAGGCCAAGAAAAAGGTTTGTAAACTAATAAAAATCTTTGTATGGCCTAAAACAAACACCTAAACTGAAGTGAGAAATATTTTGATAATATTATGATTTTAAAATTGATGAGGTTGATAGATGTCTTTATTATAAGAGTATAAATAATTTTCATATCATGATGTATATGCTTGTATATTGATGATATGCTCATATTAGGTTCTAATATTAATATTGCCAATCAAACTCAAAAGTTATTATCTAGAAATTTTGACATGAAGGATTTAGGTCTGGTTCATGTTATTCTTGGAATTAATATTTCTAAAAACCAACATGCATCGCTCATTCTACCATTGAATCAAAGCTTATTGGAATGGATAAAACTAGTGAAGAAGCTAAATGGCTTAGAATTTTTTTTGGTAAACTTACCAATTTGGCCTAAACCACTTTCATTGTGGCAACCAAGTAGCTATTGCTAGATCTCAAAATAAAGTATACAATGGCAAGTCTCAGCATATTAGAAAGAGACATAATTCTGTAAAACAATAATTCTTTAATGGGATTATATCCATTAATTTTATAAGATCAAAGGATAATTTAGCAGATCTTTTATCTAAGGGATTATCTAGAGAGTTAGTTCTATTAAGATATAAGGGAACGAGACTCAAGACTATTTAATACTAAATTATCTCAACAGCAATATTTAGGTTCAATGAGACAATTAGTTGTGAATAATTCCAAAAGAAGCACTGATAAAACAATTAAGCTCTGGTCCTGTCACGACGCCCCTTACGTAGGCTGACATCATGATCGGCACAGTGTACTATACACTATACATCTCCGTATACAGTGTGTAATATATTGTCAGCCTCAGTGTAAATACACAAATTTCAAATTCCTTGATAGATTTCAAATCAAAATCTATATTCATTCATTTTCACACTCATTTACATTCAGATCTTTATCATCATAACAATATTTCATACCCCAATATGTCAAGTATGGTTCATATTATCACCCCACTCACTCGTCTATGTGATAATATATATATACATGCTAATTATACATATCAAAAGTAATCATGTTATAACCATTTCTTCCATACATACATAGCAAGTAAAGTTTCCAAAAGACGGTTTATCCTTTTTTTGCTTTTTCTTTTGCTTTTGGGTCCTTACCTGAAATATTGGAGGTAATGGGGTGAGCTACAACAAGCTCAGTGAGTAAGTTCCATTCTATACCATTCATATGCATTTAATAAACATGTTGATAAAATCATAATCAAATACATTTAAAGATGCAAGTGCAAAAAGACAATACATATATGCACAAAATAGCTTGGAGCTTCCTGCAATATTTTTCAAAACAATTTCACTTTCCCACTGAAAGTCATATCCATCTCCCACCTTCTAAGTATAGAACGAGACTCACCCCTCGTTCGGCCCAAACAAGGGTAGCCTAACTGTCATCTTATACTCAATTTTATCACAATCAATTCCAAGACAGCCACTAAGCCCATGAGATACTCAAGGTATTACTCATGCGGGACTTATTCCTGGAATGACTCATGTTCTAACATGTTCTTACAGGTTAGACATGCTTCGTTTTTGAAATATTTTTCATGTATTCAATCAATGCAATTTTATACCATGTCATTCATACATGCTTATCATTTCAAACAGTTCATAGCTACAATGCCATACAAAATAACTAAGAAATGGAAGGATACTCACTTAATGCCAACACAGCCTAGTGTTGACCAAATATCACTACCACTGCGTATTGTCCCCACCTATTCCAAACTTTGTTGTAATTTCACCAAACAATAATCAATTATTTTCCATATGATTTTACTCTCAAATATACCCACAAGTACTACGTGTCAGTATATAATCATGAAACTTAATCTTATTTGTATATAAACATCTCAATCCCACCTGTATATTATTCCATCAATATATTTGCATGCCATCAAATAAGTCTCAAACCTATTCATATATACATATGTTAATATACTTTTCAACCTCATGAATATATGACTATATATATACACATTAATATATTAATATATACCCATTCATATATTAATATATTCATTCATATATTAATATACTTTTCAACCTTATGCATATATGACTATATATATACACGTTACTGCATTAATATATACCCATTCATATATTAATATACTTTTCAACCTCATGCATATATGACTATATATATACACATTACTGCATTTATATATACCCATTCATATATTAATATACGTACATATTAGTATATTAATATAATTCTCAACATCCTTTTGATCACCATGATCTTCACCAACATACTGTACAGTTTCAAAATTTCCAGCACATAGGTTTTAGTCATTGAATTGGCTGAATTCACTTTCCCAATTCTAATATCTATCATCCATAATCACAACATATTCAACATTAATTTCTAGCATTTAGAGACATCAAAATCACATAATTCAGTCACTGAAATTAGGCTCCAAGACTCCTACTTAACCAGATTTGGAATACCCAAATCAATCATGAAATTCACCATTTTATCATCAAATTAATCATGTAAGAACATCATGGATTTCCAACCATTAAACCCACTCTTCCAATCATCCTATCTACCCATTGAAGATCAGCCAAAATCAAGTATGTTGTATAACTCATCAAGAAGATTACAAAATTGGAAAAGTTAGCTCAAAATACCAAGAATTTACCTTGGTTTGAAGCTCCCAAATCCATTGCTCTTCTTCATCAACGTTTGCTGAAATTTTGTTTTTGTTACTTAGTTTGGTTCATATATTCATTTATTCACTCCAGCAACTCAAGAGGTTCAAACGTTGTATAACAAATGTCCAACAAGCTTAACACTTGTGGAATGAAGAGTTTCACATGTGTATAACAAGTGTCTAACAAGAATGAAGAGTTTCACATGTGTATAACAAGTGTCACATGTGTATAACAAGTGTCCAACAAGAATGAAGAGTTTCACATGTGTATAACAAGTGTCCAACAAGCTAAACACTTGTTGAATGAAGAGTTTCATACGTGTATAACAAGTGTCTAACAAACTTAACACTTGTTGAATGAAAAAGAAAATAAAAGGTGAGCAACCCATTTTCATTTGATTCCATGCTCCCCTCCACTATACTTAATTGATCATAACACATGATTATTTTATGTATTAGACCATTATACACTAATACATATCAAACACACCAATTTATTAAAATACCTCATACACATAGTATACGAGTATTATACACATCGACTACGTGCACAAGACCTCGTATTGGGCAGTCCACGTCATCATGACGTCAGGTGCGGAAAGTGGGTCGTTACAGGTCCCTTTCCATAAAATAACTGTGTTGCCTAAGTTCACAGAAAGTTGAAGAATAATATCTTCTTAATGTTGCCTATACTTGTTCTAACACAAGAGAAGTATAGCTGGATGCGTCTCATTGGCACACCTATATGAGTATTGAAATGAGTTGCTTGTATGAAAGACTTAGGCTTATCTCTCTAAAGTACTCATGAACCCATGTTATTGTTCAGGGCCAAAATGAACAACACCAATAAAACTTGATGACGATCATCATGAGTTGTGCGTGTAGCCTGTTGCTTTGGTTTTTGATTTACAGTTAGATAGTTCAAGGCATCATGTCACACCCCACCCTGACGCACCTAAACCGACGGGACACTCGCGGATGGGGAGTGCATTTGGAATCATAACAATGATAATATCAAAGTATGCAGCGGAAACACAATTAAATACAAGTCTGATTTCATTAAATCCAGAATGTATTCGTACATGTAATAGTCAAGGTAACATTCTCCCAAAATCCTCAATGAATTAATACAAAGGGTACAAAATGTGGGCCCCATAAACCTGCACCCAGTCCACCCTAATTTTCTGTGAAAAATTGGATAATAATGGAGTGAGCTTAACGCGCTCAGTGGGTAAAATAGCTCGTGAATATAACAGTTAATAAAGCACACTTCATAATCAAATATCTTAAATACACATGTGAGCATCATAATCAATCAATATGTACGTATGCATGACATCGTCTCGTAATGGTTTAATGATTGTACGTCGCCTGAGTTCACGTACAGATGTCCTTCCTCGAGAATAGCCGGGTTCTCATTGTACGTCCCTCCTCAGGAACGACGCTCTGGATTCACGTACAGATGTCCCTCCCTAGCAGTAGTCAGGTTCTCATTGAACGTCCCTCTCAAGAGAAATATGATGAATAGCGAGCATCGCTCCTAACTATTCTATAAATCATAAACCACATACGTCCCTAGGTGGTGATATGTATGATGCCAATGCATGAACTGGTCCGGTCTTAGACAGGATTTAGCAACGTCTGGTGATCCTTATCAGGGTCGGTATCACTACGTGCAAGGTTAGGACATTCAGTATTACTTATATAAGCTGATAGCTTTCAATAAGACCAACCAGATCAGTCTCCAGTTGAGAGGTGTGACACGAGGTCTACTTAAATACCAATCGCCTAGAGCAGCGCGCTGTCTCCCATCCACTATTTAAAGTTACTGAGGACAAGACCGAGTCTGGTTGAGCCAGATTGACCACAAATTCGGCATTACAACAGTGTAATACATATATATATATATATATATATATATATATATATATATATATATATATATATATATATATATATATATATAGAGATTGGCGCCTAAACGTTAGGGCAGGCGCCCGTACGTCCGAGCCTTCTGCCCGAACGATACAATTTTTTTTTTGTGCAAAACCTCAGGTATCACACTCTACCCCCCTTAAAGGGATTTCGCCCTCGAAATCAATTCAAGTAGTAATGATAGTTATTTGCTTGAGATTCACTGCCGGTGTCATCGTTTGCTAGTTCAGGGTAGTGCCTGTATGGTCATTGAATGGCACTGTGGCCAGTGGAATTCTCAACATCATGAAACCATGGAGAGCAAATGGAGTCAGATTCGTCCTCAGAGGATTCCAACCTTTGCTTAACAGATGGTGGTGTAGGGCGCTGGTTACATCATTTGAGGGGAGGTAGGTTGAGAGGTGGAATGCTTTTTCGTGTTATTGCTCGAATCCGGCCGCCTGACAATTTTGATAGAAGGTCCTGCCAAGATGAGGGCACGGGATTGTTTTGAGCAAAATTGTTACGAAAAAGCCATGCACGCTCTGGTGATAAGGATCGCTGTTTGTGTGGTGATGGAGTTGGTGATGCGAAGTGGTTGTGACTTGACTATGATCCTTGAGGAGTTGCCACTGATTGCCAAGGAGGCCACTGCGTGTGTGCATCACTATATCCATCAATGTTATTTTCAGACATCTGCATAGTTATTCAAGTGAGACGATGTATTACGATATGTATAAACAAAGTTTCATCATTTTATTGATAAGTGAAATAATACATGTATCACATCCTTAGTCATTACTAGAAAACAATTCGGGGTATTTCTGTTTAATTGTTGCTTCTAGTTCCCATATTGCTTCCTCTATTCCGTGGTGATCCCAAAGCACTTTCACCAGTGGTATGCTACGTCGCCTTAGTTCTTGAGTTTTTCTATCCAAAATCTGTATCGCTCTCTCCTGATACTTATTTCCTTCCTCAACCTGAACCTCGACTAGAGGGATGATATGCGAAGGATCAGGACGATACTTTCGAAGCATGGATATGTGAAAAATGTCATGAACCTTAGACATGGATGATGGAAAGGACAGACGATAAGCAAGTTTGCCAATACGTTCAATGATCTGAAATGGACCGATATACCGTGGGGAAAGCTTTCCTTTGATCCCAAAACGTTTGACACCTCTTGTGGACTAAACTTTTAGAAAAACGAAGTCCCCCATATCAAATTCTAGAGGCTGTCTTCGCTTGTCAGCATAGCTCTTCTGTCGACTTTATAGAAAACGGCCCCGTCTTCTGAGACCGACCAGTGAAGAAGGGCCTGTCCGCTGAGTAGAAGTTCTCGTTTCTCCATTAACATAGGGTCATTGGCTTGAGCAGCTAAAATTTTTCAAACTAGCTCAGAGTTGGCTGATAATTGAGAGAGTCGTGATCTTGGTCCCTCTTCGATCAGTTGTAGGTTAAAGTTCTCCATCTCAGTAGCCAACTTCCCCATTTCGTAGTTAAGAGTACAAGCAACATAAGATTTTCTACTCAGGGCATCAGCCACAACATTGGCCTTTCCGGGATGGTACTGGAGTTGAAAGTCATAATCTTTCAAGAATTCCAACCATCGTCTTTGGCGGAGGTTTAGCTTCAGTACAAATATGACAGCTGCAAGTTCCAAGTCATGTGTTGGGTAATTGCCCTCATGAATCTTCAGTTGCCTCGAGGCATATGCGACAACTTGGCCTTCTTGCATTAGTACGACACCTAAGCCTTGGAGAGAGGCGTCGGTGTATAGTGAAAATCCAAGTGAATTTCTTAGAGTGATAAGTATTTGTGCCGTCGTTAGGCGTTTTTTCAATTCCTGAAATGATGCTTCACAGGCTGGATTCCAGATGAATAGTACGTCTTTTTCGAGTGAGCTTTGTCATAAGTTTAGTAATCTTTGAGAAGTCCTTGATGAAGCATATGTAATAGCCAGCCAAACCAAGAAAACTCATAATCTGAGTAACAGTGGTAGGCTGTTTCCAGTTTAAAACTGCTTCAACCTTAAAAGGATCTACCTCAATGCCATTGCCTGAAACCACATGGCCTAGGAATTGAACTCGCTTCGCCCAAAATATTCACTTACTCAACTTTGCATATAGCTGGTGGCTTTTCAAGGTCTGGAGGACTATCTTCAGATGTATCTTATGGTCTTCCTCGGTTGAGGAATATATCAAGATATCGTCCACAAAAACCACCACAAATCGGTCTAAGTATAACCGGAAGATGCGATTCATCAAATCCATGAATGCAGCAGGTGCATTTGTTAGACTGAACGACATGACCAAGAACTCATAGTGACCGTAGCGAGTTCTGAATGCCATCTTGGTAATGTCCGACTCTCGAATCTGGAGTTGGTGATAACCAAATCGTAAATCAATCTTAGAGAAATATTTGGCATCTCTAAGTTGATCGAACAAGTTATCGATCTTAGGCAACGAGTATCTGTTCTTAATGGTGACGTTATTGAGCTTGCGATAGTCTATGCAAAGTCGTAACGAACCATCCTTTTTGCGAACGAACAGAACTGGAGCGCCCCAGGGTGATGAACTTTTTCTGATGAAGCCATGACTCTTTAATTCCTTCAGTTGTTTGTCCAATTCGACCAACTCGACATTTGACATTCTGTATGGTGGAATTGAGATAAGCCCGGTCCTAGGTATGAGGTTGATTTCAAAATCGAATTCCCTAACTGGAGGTAGACCAGGAAGGTTATTTAGAAAAACTGTTGGGAATTCAGATATGATCGGAACATCGTGTACTTCGAGAGGGTACAGTGCTGGTGATTCATTTTCATCACCAAGGGATAAAGCTCGAAGCTGTGCCTTGAGAAGTGCAACAGTCGAGTTGTGTATCCATTTCCTTGTTCCTTGAATCTAGACAAAGTCCCCCGTGGGCAAGGTTAACTGAACTTGTTTATTCATACAATCGATCTTTGCATTCAGTGGTGCGAGCCAGTCCATGCCGAGGATGATGTCGAAGTCTTCAATGTCCATCATAAAAATATATGCATATATGATCTGTTCACATTGAGAACACTGCAATGTCACGTCAGTACCAGATCCTACAGATGATGTGACATGGAGTGTGAGTGTTGTGGGTTCAGGATGCAACCCTAAATGTCTGACCAATGCAAACGATATAAACAATGCGTAGCACCCGAATCGAATAAGACATGCACCAATGTATTGAACAAGAGAAATGTACCTTCGACTACATTGTTGTCTGGAAGGGGTTGTTGAGTGATGGAAAATGCTCTGCCCTGGTTCCGTTGTCCTTGGTTTTGCTGGTTCTGCATGGGTTGGGCATTAACAGCAGGTAGTGCTTGTTGGACTGGATTAACGGGAATAGGTTGTTGAAGGTGCGGACAGACATATTTTACATGGCCCTTCTAGCTGTAGTTGTAACACGTTGGCCGATACTGCGGATGGTTCTGTTGGCCATGCTGATTGTGGTGCTGGCCACTACCTCTGCCATTGCTGTTTCGACGGCCACCCCTGCCATAAAGGCCACCTTGGCCATGATTGCGAAAACCCTGATGGTTTGGGTTAGATGGTGCAGTCGTAGGGGTTGTGGTCTCATTCTTCTGAACAGGGACTGGGAGGGCTGGGTTTTGGTTATTGTAGGGATTCTTCTTGTTGCCCTATTGTGAGTCCTGTTGGAAAAATGTTGCAGGCCGTTTTCCCTTATTCATTCTCTGCTCTTGCACGATCTTCTCTTCCTCAAAACTCATGGTCTTGTCAACGACCTCCTTGTAAATATTGAGATCCAAAATCGACAAGGCTTGTCGAATATCAGAGCGAAGGCCATTATAGAATTTACAGTCTTAGCTTGCTCCATTGAGATGGTGGAGAGAGAGTAGACCGATAATTCTTTGAACTTGCCAGCATATTCCCTGACAGGCATGCTGCCTTGGTATAACTTAGCGAATTCTTGGCGCTTCTGCCTCTTCACAGCGCTGGGAAAATACTCATCAATAAACATTGACTCGAACTGTTGCCAAGTCATATCCACGGTGTTGACCCTTGGGTCCTCCTTTACTGTTGTCCACCATGTGTTTGCTCTACCAACAAGTTGGTAGGTCGCTAGTGGAATCTTTCAAGTCTCATCGACTCCCATTGCATCGAGAGCCTTATTTGACTCATCCAGCCACTTTTGCACCTCTTCAGCATCAATGCCGCCAGCAAAGGTAAGAGGTTGTAGCCTCTTGTACTTCGTAATCTGGTCGGTTTGAGTCTTGTACCCAGATCTTACAGGTGCTTGTACAGTGACAACCTGACTGGCCGCGGTCTCACGAACGACAGTTTGAACAATAACTTTCATTGCCTCAATAAATCCGACAAAAAAGGCTTTCATGCTCGAAGGCATGGCAAAGGGTGCGGGTTGGGGTGGCACTGCCTGCCTAGATGTAGTGGCAGTGTCGGGTGTGGCTCGTGCTATCGTCGGAGGCGGCGGTTCCTGATTCTGAATCTCAGGAGGTGCCTCCACTGTTGGACGGACAATATGTGACCTTCCTCTCTTCCTGGTTTGCATTTTCTCACTGGCAAGGTGAAAATAAAATCAAGATTTAGGAACTGTAGCCAAGTATAATGTTACAGTATGCTCAGCAACAATTTCGAGAGTACTGCAATATAAAAAAATCACCTATTTTTCTAAGTATAGTGTAAGGTTTTTGTTGAGGAATCAAAGAATTTTATGTGCCTCGTATGTTTGGCCATGGTGTAAAAACAAGGTTAGAATGTTTATATAATAAGTATAAAACTTTGCAAGTATTTCAAATGATTTGGTTCTTGTTTTTGTGAACATACATATATATATCATTGAAAATCCATACGAGTCATAAGAATTCTAAGATTTGCCTTAGTAAATATCCTGATCTAACGTTCTATCGCAATCTTATGCATTCAAACTCTTACTCTTAGTCTTTTCGATTATTATCCAAGTTCGTGTGTCCCATACCACATGACTTTTGGTAATAAGGGTGTTACCCAAGTTAAGTTGTATGAACACGGTCTCTTTAAAACATCCGTTGAACAGTAGTTCACTAATAGTTTCGTCCAAATTTACTCGTCCCATACCGTGTAAACTTAGTAATAATATTAGTAATGCAACTTTCTCCAAATGTTTCTTTTCATACAAGTTCGTGGGTTTTCTTACTTCCACATTTTGTTTAGTATCCTCCAATTTTGTTGTGTCCTATACCACTCCAAAGTTAGTGATACAAAAGAAAGAATGGTTGTAAGTTGGCCCACCAAAGATAGTCTTAAACAAAACATTCTCATTCATATATAAAAGAAAAGTTTACAATGCCAGTAATCAATCTTGATTTTCCTGCCTACTACCGTTCCTCCTAGACCTCCTGCTAGGAACAAAACGACTACTACAAGAAGGTTGAGAATTTGCTCGTTGTTCTTCAAAGTTTTGCATACGTGTTAACAAATCATTTTGAGTCTCTTTTATCTCAGCAATACTGGATACAATCACATTTAACTGTTCGAATGGGTTAGTCGATTGTCCCATCGATGGTTGATGGGTCGATTGTCCCATAGGTGGAGGGTAGGCCGTAGGCATTGGTGGAAAATATTGGTTGTACGGGTGACTCATAGGTGAGGGGTAGTTGTTTTGATTGTACGGGGATCCCCTAACTGGAACCCCTTGGACATTTGGATATGTTTGGGTTGAAAAGTCTTGAAATAATGGGCTCCTTGGGATGTCATGTCTTCCATAATTTGGTGCCGCCCAATTCTGTTGTTGTTGGTTCACAGGAACTTGTGGAACTGGCTGATACGGTAGCTCAGGAGTTGGAAACCTTTGGTATGAAGTGTTGCCTTGAGTTGGCACATTCCAGGTTGGTGGATTTGCTTGAGCACTTTGTCTATCTTGATTTGGTTGAGATTGATTTAGGTTGGCAAATAAATCTTCATCAGTGAACAAGTGCTCGATTGGATCATCATTCGAGGCTGGGTTTAACGTATGGTTCTGGTTTGGCTCATTATTTGGTACTTCCCTAACAGGAATCTTGCGTCGACTCTTTCGGTAACAACGTCTGTATTCATCTCTCATTCTTTCGCCATTAAAAGTCGCACCGAATACTTCCTCGTCAGTTACCCCTCCACTTGTGACATATGTCTTGAAAATAGAGGATGTTGTAATCGCCTCAGTGATCTGCTTCGTAGACTTATCAAAAGTGTTGATGTTTGCTTCGTATAGCATTCTCATGATTAAGACTCCGTAGCCAAGGAGATCCTTTCTCAAAGGGTTTTGAATCACTCTCAACATTTGTTGAATGATGATGTGAGGTAGGGAGACCTTAATTTTCTTCTTTATACAATATAACACAAGAAGTTGAGCCCTTGACATAGTGCCTCTAGTCCCCCTTTCTGGCAAGATGTTGTCGAATACGATCTTTCCAAGTCCGGCAAGAGATGGTTTAAGGAGGTTGTTTGGAAGGTTGGTGTACGTTGATTGTGTGTATGACTCTTTGGTGAGGGAATTGAACAACTGTTCAATGGACTCTGCGATTTCTACAACTGTCTGGGGTTCGTGTGGATCAATGATTCTATCTTCAATTGGAATCTCCATAAGCCGTGCAATAATTTCGACGTTGATAGAAATCTTTGTTCCCTTGACTGTTGTCTCCAAAACAGGGTTGATCTCATCTTCTTGGAGTCCCACGCAATTCATGGCTCCGTAGAAGTATTTCATCAAGTTGTAGGAAACGTGGCCCTCAACTTTTGTTATGTTCAACCACCCCAGTGTTGCAAGTTTTTCGTGAAGGATGGGCCGAAGGTGGAGATCTCTATTGTCGATACTCCTCATAGTCATACCTCCCTTTTGGACAATTCCTTGAGTCTAGTGGGAATTGGTTCCCTACTACCGGAAGTTGTTCCTTCACTTGTGGCCATTCTTTTGCTGAAAGGAAAATAAATTTGTGAAGGACACAAAATATATTCCTAGCATTTTTTTAAGATTTATGCTTTGTCCGTTGGATAATATTTTTTATTTTTCTCTTGAAGTTTATGCCATCATTTAAAATTCTTCATTAGCAATATGATATATATATATATATATATATATCTCATCTATATATAGATATATATATTTAAATCTAAACTATATAAAAACAATATATAGTTTTCTAGATATATATTTAATATAAATCTCAACTATATATAATTGATATATAGTTCTAGAGATATATATATCTAATAAAATTTTTCATCCTAATTTTTCCATTAGTAACATGGTACATATATATCTCATATATACATAGATATACAGATATATATATATATATATATAATCATAACCATATATATAGTTTTCATAATTCATAACTATATATATATATATATATATTTAAATCTAAACTATATAAAAACAATATATAGTTTTCTAGATATATATTTAATATAAATCTCAACTATATATAATTGATATATATATATATATATATAGATAGTTCTAGAGATATATATATATATCTAGTAAAATTTTTCATCCAAAATTTTCCATTAGCGACATGGTACATATATATCTCATATATACGTAGATATATAGATATATATATATATATATTTAATCATAACAATATATATAGTTTTCATAAATCATAACTATATATATATATATATATATAAACTATATAGTTTTCTAGATATATATATTTAATATAAATCTCAACTATATATAATTCATTTATATATAGTTCTAGAGATATTTTATATCTAGTAAATAATTTCTTCCCCTAATTTGGTGGACTTGGGCGCCTAAACCGGTGGGACACTCGCGTACGGGGAGTGCATTTGGAATCATAACAATGGTAATATCAGAGTATGCAGCGGAAACACAATTAAATACAAGTCTGATTTCATTAAATTCAGAATGTATTCGTACATTTAATAGTCAAGGGAACATTCTCCCAAAATCTCCAATGAATTAATACAAAAGGTACAAAATGTGGGCCCTATAAACCTGCACCCAGTCCACCCTAATTTCCTGTGAAAAATTGGATAATAATGGAGTGAGCTTAACGAGCTCAGTGGGTAAAATAGCTCGTGAATATAACAGTTAATAAAAGACACTTCATAATCAAATATCTTAAATACACATGTGAGCATCATAATCAATCAATATGTATGTATGCATGACACCGTCTCGTAATGGTTTAATGATTGTACGTCACCTAAGTTCATGTACAGATGTCCTTCCCCGAGAATAGCGGGTTCTCATTGTACGTCCCTCCTCAGGAACGACGCTCTAGATTCACGTACAAATGTCCCTCCCTAGCAGTAGCCAGGTTCTCATTGTACGTCCCTCTCCAGAGAAATATGATGAATAGCGAGCATCGCTCCTAACTATTCTATGAATCATAAACAACATACGTCCCTAGGTGGTGATATGTATGATGCCAATGCATGAACTGGTCTGCATGAACTGGTCTGGTCTTTACTTAACATTTAGATAGGATTTAGCAACGTCTGGTGATCCTTATCAGGGTCGGTATCACTATGTGCAAGGTTAGGACATTCATTATTACTTATATAAGCTGATAGCTTTCAATAAGACCGACTAGATCAGTCTCCAGTTGAGTGGTGAGACACAAAGTCTGCTTAAATACCTATCGCCTAGAGCAGCACGCTGCCTCCCGTCCACTATTTAAAGTTACTAAGGACAAGACCGAGTCTAGTTGAGCCAAATTGACCACAAATCCTGCATTACAACAATGTAATACATAAATTCCAAATATACAGGCATAAGTATGACAGTATGAACATTATACGACATAATGCTGTGTAAATGAATGGTAGACATAATAATAAATGAATGTAAACTTTAATAAAAGTTATAAGACACGCAAACCTATGTTTTGTTCCCCACCTTTAGATAAGAACTTCTTTTTTCAGATCTGGCGCTTTCCTCCGGGCAGAATCGCGTTGCGCCGCACAGAGAGTCTCAAAAGACTAAAAACTCAGAATGAGTGGAAAGGAGAAGAAAATCACAATTTGGAGTGAATTTGCTGTGAGAAATGAGGAGGGGGAGGATGTTTATGTAGAGAGATTGGCGCCTGAACGTCCGAGCCGCCTGCCCAAACATACAATTTTTTTTTGGTGCAAAACCTCGGGTATTACACTATCTAACTCGAAAATCGGAGAGGTTTATACTATATAAGGTACAAGTCAAAAAGACACCAGTAAAAAAACATAGTTCATCTAATTTTGCTTTCTTTTCTTTATAATTCTTCATATTTTCACATTATTGTGGAAGATTGTTAGAATTTTTGTTGAATGTGAAAATTCAGTAGTCTCTAGTAGTCTCACATTGGAAACTCAAAAGCCTGCCTTGGAACTTATACATATATATACTAGAACACCTCTCGGAGGACTTGAAACCTTGAGAGAATGTTGGGGAAGCTCAAGTGTGCACGAGGGTCTATGGGCTTGGGGCCAATCGCTCCAGAAAGCATTTAACTAGGAGTGTCATATTGCAAGACGCACGTGAAGAGGAGGAATGCAAATCTTCAAGTTGAACCCAAGAGAGTTTTTGTTATTTTTCATAAAAGGTTAATTTTTAAATATTATTTTACCATTTTCTTCCTAGACACAACTCTTCTAATTTTCCAATTGTTTTTCACGTCTTTATGCTCGCAAAGAGACTTTGTCCCTTAAAAGTTATTCTAACTTATATTCATTAGATCAGTTGTTACAAACAATAAGATATGTAAATTACATATATAAATGCAGTTAGATACCGACTTGTCAACACGACCAGACAACCTCGAACATGGTGACATCGTCAGCTCGGCATACCGAGCTGACCTCGCCCAATCAACTGATGACATATAAGGATGGTGCGAGATCTACTGTGCCAAATCTGAGATTCTACACGAATAATAAGATGATACGCCAGCCTGACCAAAGACCCCAACCACTATAAATACCCTTTAATCCCTCGTTAATGAGATAAGTCACTAATTACTCCAGTTAATGTGAGTTTAATTCTCGAGAGAGATCGGAACTGACTTAGACATCAGGGTGCCTTTGGCTGACAACACACCGGTGCTCCTTACGATAGCCTATCTTTCCCTCTCTCTCACTTTCAAGTTTGGGATACTTAGCAGGTGAGTAGACAGCTAAGCGGGTTCCGACTCAGCACGATCTCTCCACCTCATCACTCTTTGGTGTTAGTCAAATCTTGCACCAACAATTTTTATGTAAAAATGTTTATAATTGTATCAATACCTCCTTAACTGTTAAAGATAACATATTATACAATATTAAAAATCTTATATTATTTGACAACTATATAGTATTTGAGAGTGAGCCAAACACTCAGCTCCTACCTATAACTTAAATTGAAGCTCCATAGCTATTTGATCACCTAATAATAATAATAATAAATCCTTAGATGCCCTCTTAAGCATGTTAAGAAGGGTAGACTACATGGATAGAGCAATTTTGAATGATGTTAACTTAGATGGACCCAAAGTCACTTGGGTACCAAAGTCAAAAGACTTCTATGTGGTGTAGAATGGTTCGTAAAAGAGTTTGTGGTATCTTGATAACGGCTACTCAAGGCACATAACAAGAGATAAATCAAAGTTTTTGAGCCTAGCCCGCAAAAATGGAGGGAACGTGACCTTCAATGACAACGGGAAAGGTAAAATAGTCGGCATTGGCACCATAGGTAATGTTTTTCTTTCCATTTATGATGTTTTATATGTGAAACGCCTTTAGTATAACCTCTTGAGTATATGTCAATTATGTGACAAGGGTTATGTTGTTAGCTTTGAAGCAAATAGGTGTATTATTAGGCATGCAAATGGTTCTATTTCATTCATTGCATCTAGACATAAAAATGTTTACTCCACAAATCTTGATGAGATATGTAATGCCCCAAAATTCCTTCGTCTAGCTCGTGTCCCATTTGAATTAATGCCCAACTTTATGTGCTAGCACTTAGTAGAATGTTGTTCATGTTATATGTCATGGTTGTTGTTTGTTTGATGATTTGTGTGCATGCTTGTATGAGGGTATGTAGTGTGTATGACTTGTGTGTAAGGTGGGCTAAGGAAAGGAGAAAAAAAAGGGAAGAATCGGCGACAGGAGAAAACCAGTCGATTGGACTGAATCTAGTCGACTGGACTGAATCTAGTCGACTGGATTCGGGTGGGCTTGCCACTTGTCAAAAATCGGGAAAATGAGTTATAAACCCAATTTTCTCTTGCTTTTTGGCATTCTTACACCCAGAAACACTAGCAAACAACTGAGGAAGAGATAGAGGAGCTTGCGGAACCAAATCTCGGCCAAATTAAGGTCTTGGTAAGTGTTTTCCATCAAATTTCTCCATGAAATCAATAGCTAGGCCATTTACAAGCTTTCCCTCGATTTGCTTTTCATTATGGGAGATAGTTTGGGGAGAACCCAACCTGGGATTTTGATGTTTTGGGATGGAAATAGGTTGGAAATGGTGAGAATAGGAACCTTAGACCTAAACCTATGCCCAAATGACATTTTCCAACCATTTCACCTAAGTTTTGGGTGAGCTTGAGGTTGGGGTTTGTATGAAAACCCTAAATTCCTGGATGCATGTGTATGCATTGGTTTTCTAGGATAGTTTTGAGCATGTTGGTGGCATTTGCCCCCAATTTTTACCTAAGTTTACATGTGAATCCATGTAATAGACCTAGACCCTTGAATGAAGGTTCGTAGCTCTCCAATTGGTATGCATGTGATCTACGTCATACAATTGGATGAGCTTTGATAAATTATAATGCTAATTTAGGATGCGTTTGGTTTAGGATTCGGATATAGTTTTCTGTATCTAAAAATTCAAAAACACAGATAATTCGTTTGGTTTGAGTGAATTGAGAAACAATTTTCACTTTTTGTAAAGAAAACAGGTTGTTTTTAGGAAACGATGAAACACATTTTATGACTGATCTGTTTTCTAGTTGGATCCAAGTTTTTGAATCATCAACCAAACACAACCTTAGGATTTCACATGGTTTGGAATGGTGGTGTGTTTAATTGACCCATGTGCCTATGTAGAGACTTCACCTAATTATTAGGCATAGGTTGTGTCTATGGTGTGAAATTGGGAACTTTAATGATCTAGGATGATTTACATGGCCTAGAATGATAAATTGTGCAATTGACCTAAGTGAAGCATATTAAGACCTAGGCTTGAAGTTTAGGCTTGGGTCATGTACTTGGGGATGTGAATGTGGATTTGTTGGCATATGATTTAGATTATGGAAATTAATATGTGTATGTAAATTGATGCATTACAAGATCATAATGTTATCTAAAGAGGAACCCTATGAAAAAAATGCTTTGATGATTCCAAATCACCCATTATTGTGATCTAATGATTTTGTTGGAGTGTTTCAGCAAATCAATTTGGAAGAAAATCAAATCTCAAGGATTAACTCAATCAAATGAATATATGGCAAGTCAAGTTATCAAGATCAAGATAAAAAAAGGTTAAATGTTAGAATGTAGAACTTTACTCGAAACCTTTCTCAGCAAATATATATATATATATATATATATATATATATATATATATGAGTCTTTTCTAAAATCTTTGAATTTTGAAGAAAATGATCTTAATTGACTTATTTCGAAGGTTTTTTCAATTAATCTTTGAATCATTTGCATGATTTCTAAATGTTTGATTTGATCCAAAAAGCTCAAGTGTCGAATTGACTAAATCGAGTGTTGGAAATTTCTAGAAAATTTGTTTTTAGTGTCTCTCAGGACATTGATGGGCCATCAAGGCGCTAATGCAATGGATGGTCATTTAAATGCTGATGGACCATCAGGACGCTGATGGTTTTTGGGTTTGAATGTTCATCATTCAAAGAAGGACGTTGATTGAGTATTAGCGCCCTCATCGAACCAACCTAGAAAAACCAGCAACTACCATCAGGACGCTAATGCGGTATTAGAGCCCTCCTCAAGTAAGTCAGTAAAAACTGCATTTTCAGAACAATTTACTTCAAGACAGTGATACACAATCAGGACGCTGATAGAACACTGTTCAAAAATTGAAAAGTGACTGTCACCTGACTACTGACCATTTAGTTGCGTGAACAGTGAATTTTTTTTATCATTCATATTTTTCTGATAACGAATCCAACCAGACCATTTTTACAAAAGCTAAACTTACCATTTTCAAGTAAAAATCAAGTCATTTTGACTCGAAGTTTGAAATTTATTTCAAATTCAAATGTAACGGCTTTGGCGCAGAAAGTGTTTTATAAAAAGAGAGTTCCAAAATCAAATAAAAAACAACTAGAAAATATTTTGTGCATAAATGTTTTAAAAGTTAATCGAACTTCCAATCTCAAAATCTGCAAGTTTGCAAAATCTATTTTTGAAAAAGGATTTTCTTTTGCAAGAAGTTTTTCATTGCGTGCTTACATCTTATATTTTATATCTCTGAATAAAACTCAGTGAAAGAGAATGATATTTTACTCGATTTTTTAGCTGCTTCAAACTTATCTTCTTACTGCTGAAAAGGTTCATTCAAGTAAAAGTTCATAGGGTACAGTTGTTTTGAATTGATTATCTTTCATCTGTATCAAGTTGTATAACTGCAATTGTATAAGTTGCAGAAAGTTATCTTGTTAAGATAAGACAGTTAGCGGTTTACTCATACCCGTGAAGTTGAGTGTGTAGGTTGTCTTGCACTTGTAAAGTCAAGAGTGTTAGCCCAAATGTGTCCAAGAGGGGGGGGGGTGGTGAATTGTACAACCAAGCAGATTATACCTTTCAAAATAAACAGTTTACTGATTTGAATAAGAACAATAAATAATTGTAACCAACAGAAAAATGAACAAAGTACACACTGATTTAGAGTGGTTCGACCTTTACCTATATCCACTACCTAATCTCCTCAACTAAGATTTTGTCCAAACTCCACTGTCAAATCCTTTTACGGGTGAGGATTAAACCGTTACACCTTTTCTCAATTTCACGGGCTTGAGAACAATCGTTACACACCTTGAGCAACACTTGCTCAATCTTAGTGACAAATAGTCACTTACTCAAAGAGAATACAAGTTTAAGAATTTGATTTCTTTGCCACGAATCAATGAAATACTTACAGAGCAATGATTGAACCTTAGATCGTCACTGATTTCAGTAATGAATTAAAGATAAAGCTTGGTTGAAAAGTGAGAGGTTATTGCTCATCTTTCGTTCAATGGATTTTGAAAGATATGAAAGTAAAGAACAACTAATCCAAAAGGTGATTATAAAACAGAGTATTTTTAGAAGATTATCAAGAGTTTTTGCAACGAAAAATGATTGACTAACTTTCAAAGAGTTTGCTCAAAACAAAACAAAATTTTGTCTCAGTTCCAACGGTTCAAATAGGTATTTATAAAACATGCTCAGATTTTGATTCTCAAAAAGAATTTTGATGCTCGATTTGAATTTCAAATCAAACGGTCAAATTGTTTCATCAAAATGTGTATGTTCAGACTGTTCGATAAAACCTGAAGTATTTGTGCAATCACAATAATAGAAAGTTTCAAAAACAACACAAGTTGACAGTCTTTTTAGAATTTTTGACAGTGTCACATTAGCGTCCTGAAGGTGCATTAGCTTCTTGAAGTACACTATTTTGAAAAATTGAGTTTTTTTCAATTTGTTCAGGGAGGGCGCTAATACTGTATTAGCGTCCTGATGGGTCCAAAATTCATAAACCCAAATTTTTTGATGAGGGCGCTAATACTCCATTAGCATCTTGACGCGCAACTACTAGTTTTCAAGTTCATTTGATGAGGGTTCTCATTCTCGATTAGTGTCCTGACATGAACGATAAACATTCAAAATCCAGAGACCATCAGCGCCCTGATGGTCTATCAGCGTCTTGCAATATTGACTCGATATTAAGTGACTAGCCACTGCATTAGCATCTTGATCGACTATGAACGTCTTGAAAGACACTAAAAATAATTTTTCTTGAAATTTGATTTTTCAAAACACGATCAAATCAAATCAATACACGAGCTTTTTGTATCAAATCAAATGTTTAGAAGATTGTTCAAATGGTTCAGAAATCAATTGAAAATATTGTGAGTAAAATCGATAAAAATCATTTTCTTCGAAATCCAATAGTTAAAACTTTTGAGAGACATGAGAGGATTCATGAAGTGAATGATTTGCTGAATTAGGTGATGTCTGGCATTCTTCAAGCCTAAATCATTCTAAATAATATATAGTAAATTCCTAAATAGACTTGATCTTCATCTTGATCACGAGCTTCTCATCCACGTGCTCTTGAGTGAATCTTTCATGTATCATCATGTGTGCAATGTTTGTAGTAACAAGCATAGGAATGTGATTTGTAATCATCAAAATATCTTTTTCTTAGTCAGGACATAAAGGTTACTGAGTTAACAAAGAGTGTAGGTTGTCTTGTACCTGTGAAGCCAAGAGCGTAGGTAGGTCTCACACCCGTGAAGCTGGGAAAGTTGTAACAGTTTGGTCCTCCCCCGTAAGAGGATTGTTTAGGGAAGTTAGAAATCCTGACTGAGGACGTTGGGTAGTAGAAGTAGGCACATAGTTGAACCACTATAAATCATCTGTGCAATACTTATTTATTCTCAAAATTAATTGTTCGCCATTATTGAAAGTCTTTATTTAGGTTTTAAATTGATCATTGTGTCCAGCTCACCCCCTTCTTGGACACACTTGTGTCAACACATAATTGGATTGAATTGGACTTCCATTGTGTGGTTTAGAGTTGTTCTCACTGACTTGGTTGTGAACATAATTCCTTATGTTTAATCTTTTATGTCATCATATTACTTATATGTGTATGTTGGAAGCATGAGATGTGTTTACATAAATGTTGCATGGTGTGTAAAACCCTATGGGCTTGGTATGCTTGCCTAACTAGAATGTATAGCATGCTAGTAGGGGGCTTAACCTGCCATAGGTGGTTTTAGATGATAATCGAGGACAACGGCATGATCAGAGTGACATGTGCTAATAACGCCGATGAATGTTGAACATTAGGGACAACAGCATGATCATGAAGACATGTACTAGTAACTCCGGGGAACATTGATAATTTGGGACAATGACATGATCTTATAGACATGGGCTAGTATCTCCGATAGATATGGTAATGACGAAATGATAGGCTTTTCTTGCATTGAATTATATGATGAATGTTTGATATCTATGTTATATGCTTTATTCATATATTGGCATTGTCATGCACACATGGATTGTACTGAAGAGTATTGGATGGCATATTGGATTCTATTCACGAGGCGCCGTTGGCTCACTCTCTCACTTCCCTTTTTAGGTCTTTCAGTATAAGATAAAGAAAAATGTGTTGTTATCCTCTGAGTGCCTAGCCAATAGTAGAACATAGGCTCGATGTGAGTGTGGGGACTTTTTGTGTATGGATGTACCTACAGTGTATATTTGGTACTTTTGTAATTATGTACATAGTAACACTCAATATAACTTGCCTAGATGGTGAGGTTGTGTACATGTCACTATGGGGTATATGGCCTTGATGTTTGGATATGTATATATACCCTAGTTATGGGACTATGTATTCATAACTTGATGTTTGGTTTTTGAGGACCTTGAACTTAGACCTTTAATGTTGATGGAATGATATAGTATGATGAGTTCATTTTGTTTATTGGAGTTGTATTTGTTGGCCTAAGTGGTTTTTCACTTAGAACTCTCCTAAGTATTTTGATGCTAACAAACAATATAACTATGATGTTAATGGTTGAACTGAGTATATTTCAGCACCAAAGATCAAGTTTAAGGCAATGCAAGACTCAAGCTTATTTAGGATCAAGAATGATCAAGTTAAAGTAAAAAGGACTCATTCAGCTTGCATGAAATTAAAGCAAAGTGGCAAGTCTGTTGTGACCCCCTCTATAGGATGACGTCACGACCGACACAGAATACCATATATGCCATACATAGACGTATATGATACCCTACCAGCTTTCGCTCTTAACAACATACACGAAAATTACTAAAAAATTTGGCAGAACCTCCTCATAAGTATGAGGTTTCCAAAAATCCTAATAATCCACACATATTTAATTCACAAATCCAAACGCATGAATCAAATCATAACCATGTACAACATATCCATTCCTTTCAAATGTCCATACATTTCATTATCATGAACAAGTTCTAAGCACCACGAATCACATGTGTCCCACATTCACATATACTTATACCATATATACAACCCACTACCATTTTATACATATTGTAAGTAGTGTTATATATATACATAACCAAAATAAAGAACACAAACCCATTTCCCTGCACACATACTTACATCAACAAACAAACAAGCTCAGATCAACTTTCTAGAGCTTTGCCTTTACCTTTGTAATCAAGACTTGAGATAAAAAAGGAGTAACGTGAGCTACAACTAGCAGTGAGTAACCTAATACTGGTATTATATTCATCCCATTTCCATTCACACACACAGACACACACATATATATATATTCATCCCATTTCCAAAATTTTGACATTGTCTCTTTTGTTTATTCACGATATCACAACCTGGTTTTCTCACAAACAAACCAATCACAATATATATATATTCATCCCGTTTCCATTCACACATACAAACCTCAAAACTCATATATAATTCCATTCAAAAACTGCCAAACAGACCATGAGTTTACTCAATATTCATGCGAGATTGTTTCTTGGAAATGATATCATATTTTAACTTGCTCTAGGAAGTCTAAAACATGCTCCAATGTCAAATATTTCCATGAATTCAAAACAATGCATATACATATACATATTCATGATTTATAATACAATTTCTATCGTACAATGCCATATATAAAAAAGTCAAGAAATACTCACAGACAATGAAATGCCTATTATTCGACATACTAGCTGCTCACTCACCGCTCGCCCAAATCACCAATTCAACCAATAATTCACGTTGTAACTCATATATAAACAATTACTAATCATTTTTCAACTCATTTCCATATCAAACACACTCAAAATACCCAAAAACCATCTCCGAAACCCTCAATTGCTTACAGCTGTAGAGGTGGAGGTTTGATTCATGAAAACCCACTACTTTTGCGTAATTTTGTAAGCAATGACATCACTACAAGAAATTGGGTCTTTTGTGACAGTCAAAATTGCATTACAAATGGACAAAAACTGTCACAAAAGGCTTTTTGTGATGACTTTGTGACGACTTTGTGACATTTTTATTTTGGTCACAATATAACGTGTATCAAAATTATTAGTGACGATTCTAGGTGTCTCAGAAACTTTTAGTGACATATTTTGGTTACACTTATCATAATGTAGGGAATAAATGCTTTTCACAACGCTTTTTTGTGACACCTATAAAGGTGTCAACATTATTTTTTTGATGATACAAATTTCATATAAAACACTATTTCTGACGTTCTTTAAGTGTCATTTATACCTACCATCATTTATGTTTGACATTTGCAAAAACGTCACAAAAAAGGGTATGTATTTGTGACAATAATGAAATGCAACAATAATATAATAAAATTACAGTTTTTTGCCTTGTCACTACTATGTTTTTGTGACACGTCTAGAGCTTTCACAAAAATACATTTCTCATATTTTTTAAATTCTGATTATTATTCATTTAATTTGTAGAAACATGCACAATACATAACGCCATTATCCTGTATAAACAAATATAAGTACAAACTACAATGAACACTCATTACATCCTTAAAATTCATATAACAAAACATGAATCCATACAAGAAAGATACTTAACATTAAAACATGTCTTCTCTTAAACTAATAATGAAACGAGCATTACAAGGTTTTAATAAAGACAACAAATTAAGCTACTAAGTCCACTATCAAACCAAATCTATTACAAGTTTAACAATAAAGCGATAAAAGAGGGCATCCATGACTTGAAGCTCTCTCATTATAGGGCGAAAACTGCATCTTCATAATCTACAAGGAAACCCAAAAAATAAACATCCAATCATTGTTTTAAGATTTGGAACAATAATATGCATGAGTTTAAGATTAATAACAAGATTGAGTGTCCATAGCATAAAAATTGAGATTCATAATAAAGGGAAGAAACTAAATGTGAAACATATGTTCAACTAATTAACACTACTTTGTAATATCTTGTTGAACTAGTGCACCAAAAAATTCAAATATTCGAAATCATAAGAAATATTTCTATAATCATCATAAGGACCAATTTAGTTACCTATAAAGGCCAATACTAAAACATATCATATTTCTATTGAATTTACTATGCTAAATGTTACCAAATCAAGCCCTCTTCTATTTAGGAAATTATTTTTTTGAGAAGAGACAAAATAATATATTAATATTTAATAAAGGATTACAGCCTAGGTGAGCGTAAGAAATGCTCATGGAAGAGCAACAACTATGCAACACATAACACCAGGTCTACACATCCAACACTTAATCAACCACAGTACAAGAAATTATACCAGTGCATCCCAATTCCTATACCACTCTGCAAAAGAGTAACCAACACTTATCTTGGAAGAACTAATCAACTATTTTGAGAAAGAAAAAAATTTGTAAAGAACCTATCTAACCTATCTGCTGGTGTGTACAGATTATGTATTGATAGATCACTTCACAATGACTACAACCAAACACTATAATGAAATCATAATGCCACATCTCATCTTTCAAATTTCTTTCTTTTCCTTAACATCCCTCTCACAAAATCCCAAAACCCTTTGCAATTCTTTTATTCTTATTCCTTTCATCTAACCATGTCTCTAGTTTCTTCTCCAATTCGTTCAATCTTCACTTCCCAAAGCTTGACATCAACTCCAATGGCTATTGCTACTTTGCTCAATTAGCCATCACTCTTCACTCCCCAAAACATATCATATTTCTATTGAATTTACTCTATGCTAAATGTTACCAAATCAAGTCCTTTTCTATTAATGAAATTATTGAACTTTAGGAGGCCACAAATAAAACTTTTATATAAAATAGTAGAAGTTTCAAACAATTTAGAGCTTAACATCTCAAAAGAATTGGTTTTTAACAAAAGAAAATAGTTCCACTAACTTTTTAAGATATCATGAGAAACCAAGGTAATAAGTAGATAAAAGAACAAAATAAACAGAGTAAAAAAATATGCAACAACCATCATATATGAAAGAAAGAATCAATAGAACAAATTATTGCCCAAAATATTTGAACTAAGAGGGTGCAAGTCCAACCAATTCCACACTTGCCTTTTTAATCTACTAAAAGAGTCACATAAAGAAAGAAAACATCATTCATATGTTAATTCAAAGCTCTAAGGAAAATAAAATTTTGAAATAACTTTAAAACTTTTGGTCATGTACTTGGATCTTCAACACCATAAATTCTTACTCAAGTACTAAGATCCTCAAAATTCAATTCCAATCATTTAGACATTGAAAATACAATTATAATAAAAGGTAACGCATACAAGTAAAGAAACCATCAATAGAAAAGAGTTAAAAAGATAAGCATCAACTTTTGAAGTTCATTTTATAAATAATTTCTATTGTGACAAAATACCTTCAAGAGATTAAGGAATGTTAGAGAAGCCATCATGTGATAAGATATTTACTTGAGGTTGATGCTCATCAGAATCAACTGCAGTTTGGTCCTATCAATGTCACATTATAGTATTAGATCAAAATTACCAGCACATAACCATCTAATTTAAAAATGCATGTTCTATTTTTTACTTGTTCATTAGTAGAAAGCATGTTCATGCCCATTTTCTGTAAATAACTTTGCATGATATTGATTTGACCATCTAATTTAAAAATGCATGTTCTATTTTTTACTTGTTCATTAGTAGAAAGCATGTTCATGCCCATTTTCTGTAAATAACTTTGCATGATATTGATTTGTCCCTGCATTTAAGTCATGCACTAGTTTTATCAATGCCTTAAATGTTTAAATACACACACAAACACACACACAAACAAACAACATACATACCTTTTGTGCCAATAATTGTGCTTTTAGTTGTGATTGCTTCGCTCGAAATTCTTTTCGCATGTTTTTTTTCCCTTTATTTGCTTGATCTTGCGTCCTTTTCAATGTGACATCTGCAGGTATATTTGAACCTTGATCAAATATATCTCTATTTGAAATAACTACCCCATATGTGCGAACGTGTCCATGTCTATCAGGTCCTATTATATCTTTGAAAATTTATTCCCTTACTTCATCATTTTGTTCCGACTCTAGAACTTGTGAGAGCCACAAATTGAATTGAGACTACATAAGTAAGATTAATATAAGTAAGAGTTCTAAAATAAAGAAAGAAATATGTTAGAGTAGCTCATATAAAAAGATTAAACATAATACTTCATACTTACAATGACTTCGTCTATGTCAGGATCACGTGGAGCACCAAACTTTGGTGTACGTGTTTTTGCTATACATTCATCCGATCAGTATCCTCGCCTGATTGTTGCATCTAATGTATTGTACCAAAAAAAGAAAGTTATATTAGTATATTGAATGGTTGAAGGAAATATATGTACCTTTTATTAATACCTGTTGATGAATGCCAGAGAATCTCGTACGTCCTGTCCTATGGGGTAATGCTGCTTGTTTTCGATTAACACTATTTTTTCAGCTGTGGCCTGTAAGAAACGCGTTTCTTTGAGAATTTCTAAAATTTCACACTCTCGGGTTTTTCTTATAGAAACGCGCTTCTCCTCAAGAAACGTGTTTTGTCGAGAATTTCCTGAAAAACCACCCGTTTGGGTTTCCATTATAGAAATGTGTTTCTCTCAGATGAGAGAAATGCGTTTCTCAATGCTCCAGGTGAAATTTTACTAAGTGTTGGAGTTTTCATCCTATGTGTAGGGTCCAGGTACAAATGCCACACATATATTCACCCTATTCTAAGGCCATGTACATATGTATATGCGTACAAATACATCTAACAATACGTATAAGTCAACATACAAGTTTGACTCATAGGTACGAGGCGTTACAATCTCCCCAACTTAAGGGATTTAGTCCTCGAAATTTAAATCAAGAAACATACCTCAAGTGGCGAATAGGTCTGGAAATTGCTCTCGCATTTGATCTACTCACTCCCAAGTTTGCTCTCTTTGTCATGAGATTTTTTTTTAATCCTAACCAATGAGATTACTCACTCCCGAGTTTCTCAACTCTTCTGGTTACAATCTGAATTGGCTCTTCTATATACATAGTGTCCTCCCCAACTTATAGTTGAGTTATATCCAATACATATGTGGAATCTGGATGATATTTTCTCAACATCGATACGTGAGAAATATCATGGACACCTGCCAACTGTGATAGTAGAGCAAGTTGGTAAGCATCTCAAGGATCTTGAATGCTCCAGCAAATCGCGGTGCAAGCTTTCTTTTCACCCCAAATCTTATTTGGCCATTATGTGGTGAGACCCTTAACAAAATTGGGTCAACCACAAGACATTTCAAGGCCAATGACAATTTTAAACAAACTCTATGTATTCATTAATAACCTCTGGCACCAATAACAATAACTCCATACTTTCAAATCAACAAGTTGGAGATTTACAAAGCCTACTATATAGAGCCTTAAGAGTGCCATTTAAATGCTATTTATATACACAAGTTCATACACATAAAATATTCACTCCAATTCACACCAACCCTAATATACCAGACCTGAGCATGCTCTCAAGCATAAATATCACTCTCTCAGTCTGTCAACCTGTCTGAGAGTAAAATTCCACACTAAGATGGAGATGGGTCCCACATCGAGTTTGCATCAACTATCAGATTTCGACAAAATCTTCGGATCTCAATATGATATAATAAGTATCCTGGTACCCCCATAAAATCTCTTTGTCTCATACATATAGTATCTGCTCAGTCTATTACAGAGTTCTGGTGCTTATTGGAAGAAAATACAGACTTATCAGTCTATCAACAATCATCCAAATAGTATCATATCTACCCAATACCCATAAGACACCATTTGAATCCCATTATCATTCAATGTAATCCACGTTGCCAATTCCAGAATCATTCATACCGATACTGGAATCATATCATTATAAATTCTTAATTCTTTGAATATGAGTATATCAATCAACTGAACATGCATTTGAGCACAAATATCATCTTAATCAAGAGTACACTCATAACTGCAACTCTCACTCACAAATAACCTCCATTAATGGCTAAATGGCAGTTACCACTCCAGTCTCAACCTATTTCCTGCTTAATGCTTCAGTGACAACACTAGCCTTCTTAGGATAGTACTCCCATGCGAAGTCAAAATCTTTAAGAAATTCTAGTCACTTTTATTACCTCACATTCACTTTCTTTCTGATCAATAATCATGCCAAACTCTTCTAGATCTGAAATTAGTGTGAATCTTTCACTATAGAGGTAGCGCTTTCACCTTCTAAACAAACACTACTGTAATTGTGGCGACCCCGCACCCTGAACCACCGATGGTTGATGATGCCTACGGCTGGTGTCTCGTCCAGGAATTCCACACGCCGTCCCATGGGGAATGGTGGTTCGGGGTGTGGGGTCGCCATAGTAACTAATGCCAAATCATGCACAAGATAGTTATTTTCATGCACCATCACTATCTGGCTGCATAAATAACTACTCTATCCTCCTATAGCACACATGATTAGAACTTGCACATGATATAGCTACGATATATCTAAATAATCACAACCCAGGTTCTAAAATTTATAATATTGGTACAATAAGCAGTTCTTCCTTTTCCAAACTCGTGAGAGCTTCCTCACATATAACTGTTCATATATATATATATATATATATATATCACATTTCCAGTCACTAAAATTGGTTTTGATCAATCTATGATCACTTTGACCTTTACAGTATCCTTAAAGATACAAGTTAGTCTAATAACGTTACCATTTGGTTTAAACCAAGATACTGTTTCGTCTAACTAGGGGTGTACATGGGTTGGGTTGGGTCGGTTTGAGGCCAAAATCTAACCCAACCCAAACAGTTCGGGTTGCTAAATTTGAAACCCAACCCAACCCAATCTATCCTCCAACCCAACCCAAATAGTTCGGGTTCGGTTTGGGTTGGGTCGGTAGATAGGGTTGAACTTGGGGCTAATTTTGGTAACATTGAACAATAATTTACAAAATAATTGCTACAAAGAAAATTATGGTGGCTCTTTTCTTTTACCCAATATTTACAGTATGCTATTACAATGGCTTAGATTGGTGATTATGAAACTCATGCTCATGATGATGATCCAATTCTCTTGTTGGCTTACATTTTTAAAACTTGATATGAACATAACTTCTTAAAGGGGCTTACTTTTACATTGCTAAAAAGTGTCAATGGTTAAACACTGAAAATTCTTATCGAATAGCTGGAAAAACACACATAGTGTAATACCCTATATTTCAAAAAAAAAATAAAAATAAAAATAAAAAAATTTACTATTTGGGCAAAGCCCAAACGTTCAGGCGCATGAAAGAACGTTTTGGCACGCGCCTGAACGTTCTGGCACGCGCCTGAACGTTCTGTCATGCGCCTGAACCTTCTGTCATGCGCCTAAACGTTCTGGCTTGCGCCTAAACGTTCTGTCATGCGCCTGAACGTTCTGGCATGTGCCTAACGTTTTGTCATGCGCCTGAACGTTCTATCATGCGCCTGAACGTTCGGGCGTTGCCCAAATAGTAATTTTTTTTAATTTTTTTTTTTGAAATACAGGGTATTACACTGCGCCTGAACATTCTGTCATGTGCCTGAATGTTCTGTCATGCGCCTGAACGTTCTGTCATGCGCCTGAACGTTCTGGCATGGGCCTGAACGTTCTGGCATGCGCCTGAACGTTCTGGCATGCGCCTGAACGTTCTGGCATGCGCCTGAACGTTCTGTTATGCGCCTGAACGATCGTGTGCTTGAACGTTCTGTAGTGCGCCTGGACGTTCTGTCGTGCGCCTGGACGTTCTGTCGTGCGCCTGAACGTTCTGTCGTGCGCCTGAACGTTCTGTCGTGCGCCTGAACGTTCTGGCCTGCGCCTGAACGTTCTGGCATGCGCCTGAACGTTCTGTCATGCGCCTGAACGTTCGGGCGTTGCCAAAATAGTAAGTTTTTTTAATGTTTTTTTTGAAATACAGGGTATTACACTGCGCCTGAACGTTCTGTCATGCAACTGAACGTTCTGGCATGCGCCTGAACGTTCGGGCGTTGCCCAAATAGTAAATTTTTTTAATTTTTTTAATTTTTTTTTGAAATACAGGGTATTACACTGCGCCTGAACGTTCTGTCATGCGCCCGAACGTTCGGGCGTTGCCCAAATAGTAAATTTTTTTAATTTTTTTTTTGAAATACGGGGTATTACACTGCGCCTGAACGTTCTGGCATGCGCCTGAACGTTCTGTAATGCGCCTGAACGTTCTGGCATGCGCCTGAACGTTCTGTCATGCGCCTGAACGTTCGGGTGTTGCCCAAATAGTAAATTTTTTTAATTTTTTTTTTTGAAATACGGGGTATTACACTGCGCCTGAACGTTCTGGTATGCGCCTGAACGTTCTATCATGCGCCCGAACGTTCGGGCGTTGCCCTAATAGTAAATTTTTTTAATTTTTTGTTTTTGAAATACAGGGTATTACACTGCACCTGAACATTCTGTCATGCGCCTGAATGTTCTGTCATGCGCCTGAACGTTCTAGCATGCGCATGAACGTTCTGGCATGCGCCTGAACGTTTTGGCATGCGCCTGAACGTTCTGTCTTGCGCCTAAACGTTCTGTAATGCGCCTGAACGTTCTGGCATGCGCCTGAACGTTCTGTCATGCGCCTGAACATTCTGTCATGCGCCTGAACGTTCGGGCGTTGCCCAAATAGTAAATTTTTTTTTTTTGAAATACAGGGTATTACACATAAGCACGGATAAGATAGAATAAGTAAAAGACACAAGTACATGGTCAAGCCAAAAAAGACACAAAAAGGATAAAAAAAATCAATTTTAAGTTATTATCCGCATTCGTAAGCTTTTTTTTTTTTTTTGAAATTACTAAAGCTCTAAATCATAAATATGTAATTGTAAAATTTATGACTTTGAGACTAATACTAGGATTCGGTTTAGGTCGGGTTATTCGGTTTTTTATGGGTTGAACCCATGATCCAACCCAAACTACCTATTTAACCCAACCCAAAAGGTTCGGTTTGGTTGGGTTGGTCAGGTTGATGAACACCCCTAGGTCTAACCATGTGGTCCATAAATTTTATCTCATTTGTCAAAATCTTGCATTTTTTGAGCCTGACAGTAGACTGTGCTCTCGCAGTATGTTGCAACCCACTCCGTATGAGTGACATCACGACCGGCATATGATACGATAAACGTCATGTGACGGAGTATATAATACCCTGCCAACCTTATCCAAAAATCACATCCAAATTTTTCTCAAAATTTTGACAGAGTCTCCTTTGTTTATTGGTCATATCACAACCTAATTATCACAAGTCTCCCTTGCCTTTAGGATCTGAACTTGACATGTTTGAGAATTGGGTGAGCAACCACAGCTCAGTGAATATTCCTAACTATGACATCACATATGCATTTAATAAAAATCATATGAATAAATCATTCAAATTCATTCAAAACATGTAACCAATTTTTCATAATACATACATGCCTATAAAATAATTTCAAACTTACAGGATTACAATAAAAACATACAATCTCCCTCCCGCTAGTAATAGAGCGGGTATGCACTCCTTATTATGCATTTATAAGGAGTCTACGCTCGGACCTCTCATTACCCAATTTTCTGCTATGAATCATTTCAAATTAGGACCTAATCCCAATTCCATTCAGAAACTATTACTCAGACCATGAGATTATTTAATCCTCATGCGAGATTGTCTTCTGTAAATGATCTCATGTTTTAACTTGCTCTAGCAAGTCTAAAACATGCTCCAAAGTCAAACATTTTCATCAATTTAAAACAATGCAATAGATTCATATATTCATTATTTAAAACACACAATTTATATTATACAATGCCATATACAAGGAACCAAAGTCAAGAGATACTCACAGTGGTACCGCGTAGACCTACTCTCTACGACCACTCTACTATTCGTATCCAATCAACAATATAATCCTGTCATAATTCATTTCCAGATAATCCATAATCAATTCTCAAATCATTATATCTATTTTTTTTTCAATTATTAATTAAAATCTAACTCTCCAATTAATTATCATAATTCCATTTCAGTCTAAAATTCACGTGAGGCGTCCCAAATATTTTACACAGCCCTCACGCTTATTTTTAAGGCAATGGACAATAGAAACAAGCCATTCTACCACATTTTCACTAAAATCCAAGTTTTCCATATTTGCCGAATTCAGTCAAGCATATATTAAAAATATCAATCGATACCCAAAAATCATAATTTTGGTATCGAAATGTCTAGATTTCAGTTCTCTATAATTCTATGATTTCAAACTGGGATTTCACCGGCATTTGACATGGTTTGAAAGGTCTCCAGTGTCAAATTTGGCTTTCGACAACTGTACTGGCACCAATATTACACTTGGATACAAACAAACCACATATCTAGTATCTACACATCTATAGGAGTCATAATATATCATTTATACATGTTTTCACTTAAAGTGGATCCAAACTCAATTTTTGAAAACATGGTAAAACACCTCCTATAGTAAAATTTATATCAGTAGAAACGTCATACGTAGCTTAAATTGTAATTTTGCAACAAAAAACGGTGAAAATAGCTTACCGGCACGTCAAATTTGGCCGAGAAACTCGCGTTCTCTTCGTTCTCCTTTTCTTTTTTCTCTTTGCAATTTCTCCCAATTCACGGTATCACTTTAAAAAAAAAATTAAAACATTAAGGTTTAAAGATGAGCAACATGGTTGTTGTGATTCCATGCTTTCAAAGCCACTTAGCTAACCAACTTCCCCATCTTATAATTCATATTAGTTTTTTAGCAACTCCCCCAATTCATTAAATCATTTAACTTTTTTACTTCATTATCAACTATTCAACTATAACAACTATTCATTCATTAAATTACTTCATTTAATCAATTACCAATTAATACTACCATCTTTATTTAAGTTAATTTAATCCTTCCCTTATCTAACTCCAATTTATATATTTAATTCACTTAACTTAATTCACATATTTATATAACAACTCACATATTTAATTCATACCCTTCACTTTATGTATTTAGCACTTATTCTCATACGTACATACATTTGACTCCTACATATGTATACGCATATTATACACATTGATATACGCGTAATTCAACGTATATATTTAATTAAAATTACGGGGTGTTACACAGTATCTGCAATATAATCACGAGGTGTTATTCCTACCCCTCTCAATTTTGACATAAATGAGTATATTTTCTTTACATCCTCCCCTCGAATTCTTAACTGATGGCGCCTAGATCACCAGATGATTTCAAAGAAAATTTTGCTCCATTTAATTAATCGAATTCAACCATCTAATCATGGTAGAGGATATTTATTTCTCACTGCCATCTTACTCACTTAACAATAATTTACACTTAAAACATATTTTACCATTTGTCATTTTTACACTATCCTGGATACTCTCAAGGAATATTCAATGGCTTGTTACTAGCCATATCCCTATTTCCTCATTATTAGTCACCCTATCTCAGGTAAAAGACTTCGAGGAAATCAATCCTCGATACTCACAATGAGGATTTCCCAATTATTCAGAATATTATTTCTTTTTGAAAAGACACTCCACTTGACATGAGAGGTGGCTAGCCAATCATACCCTATAAAGTATCCAATTCCAAAAAAATTCATATTCTAAAATCAATAATTATCTCATAACCCTGATAATTATCATACACTGTTTACAAATCATATTCTAATAGACCGTTTCTACTATAATAGTATTCAAAATCAACAATATACTGATCCATATAGGAGATACATACAATCTATCAATCACATTTACCAGAGATAAAAACAAGGTATATTCAATGATCAAGCAGGAATATATAACAATAAAGTACTTGATCATACCTTTACTAATCTCTGAATCTAACTCTATGATTGCTTCCACAATGTAAAGCTTGACAAAATTATACTTACTGAAGCTACTGGGGCTTTTTACATTGACCGGACTGGACACTGACTCATCTTGTGTCCAAGTTGACCGCATCGATAACACACAATCGGAGGTCGAGATGCAAATGACCCAGTCTGCGACTCATTTTCTGACGTAGGGAACCAATTATGGCTTGTAGGTCTCCTTGAGATTTCTGCTTTTTCTCCCATTACTATCAGGTCAGGCACTGTCAAAGCTAGAGTCACTGGGAATGCTAGGGTCGCAACCTCACTCGGTATCTTACCCACTTTGGTTTTCATTTTGTCGGCCCAATACTTCCTACACCATTTATTTCTTCTCTTACCTAGAAATGGTACTGACGGCTCTGCTGCAATCAACTATATAGTCGGTATTATTCCGCTGATATTGACAATTTGGCTGAAGCTTGGGCTGAGTCAAAATCTAAAGCCCACTTCGCAGCCTACTCATATGTCTGTACTCTGGTCACCTCTAAACCTTGTCGTAAAGGATCCCAGAATCCATCTCTGATCCTTTTCATCCTCAAAGCATCCGTTGACACCATTTCTGGAGCAAATACATATAACCTGTTAAATTCATGTTCATATTCTCGAACAATTTTTGTTCCCTGCTTCAATTGTATAAATTCTTCATGCCTTTTCCTACTGCCCAGAAATCAGAATTCCTTTGGAAATTTTGTAAGAAGGGCGCTTCTCATAAAGAATACCATATACGCCGTACATACACTTATATGATACCCTGTCAGCCTTCGCTCTTAACAACATACACGAAAATCACTAAAAGTTTTGGCAGAACCTCCTCATAAATATGAGGTTTCCAAAAATCTTGATAATCCACACATATTTAATTCACAAATCCAAACACATGAATCAAATCCTAACCATGTACAACATATCCATTCCTTTCACATGTCCATACATTCCATTATCATTAACAAGTTCCAAACACCATGAATCATATGTGTCCCACATTCACATATACTTATACCATATATACAACCCACTACCATTTTATACATATCGTAAGTAGTGTTATATATATACATAACCAAAATAAAGAACACAAACCCATTTCCCTACACACATACTCACATCAACAAGCAGACAAGCTCCGATAAACTTTATGGAGCTTTGTAATTAAGACCTGAGATAAAAAAAGAGTGGGGTGAGCTACAACAAGCTCAGTGGTAATCTAATAATGGTATTATATATGCATCCATAAGAAAACATGACATATAAACAATATTATAAACACGATATGCAAATCACATGTAAATATCAATACATGATTCAAATACATTTTTGCGCCACTTTATACATATCGTGCAATGCATAAATAGCAAATCCTCACCCTCAGGTATATAAGTGAGTTTGTATCCCTACTATGTATATATAGGGAGAACCTGACTTATCTAACCATCTTTTCGATCATTCCAAGGCCTCGTCACAAACTTACCTCAATGAAATTGATCACATACTTTTCTTACGTCAAGTAAGTCTAAGTATGTTCGATATTCAAATCAAAGATTAATGCATTCTAGAAATAATGCAAAACAATGCAAACATACATGCTAACATTTCATAAAAACAACAATTATATACTACAATGCCATACATAAAACCAAAATAGAAATACTCACAAAGATTACAAAATTTTGACTAAGTCCACACTCTCAACACTTTGCCAAATTTTCCAATTCTTTTCTATTACAGCACAAGCAGCTCAATGTCTTTGTTGTCCAACCGAAGAATTCACCAATTCTTTCTTCCAGTCTCTGGAATTACCATTGCTAAACCATAATTAATCACAATTACACATTATTTCTCACAAAAATACAACAATTCATTACTGAAATGGGTCCCCAAAACCCACAACTATTTCTAGACAGCTGGGTTGGTAGAAACCCACATTTCAACCGTCAAATTTCCTCAATTTAGTCATCAAAGAACTTAGAAATGATCAAGAAAACCATACCTTTCAATTGGACTTCAATTGCTCTGATTTTCCAGCTCAAAACTCACTTTCCAAACTCTCAAACTAACCATGGAAAAAATGTAATTTTCACATATGTGCAACAACTTGAAGAGAGGAATCCAAATCCATGAATTTTAGCTAGAAAGGAGCAATCCTTACCTTGGATTCACCAGCCCTAGCCTTCTTCTTTCGCCCCTTTTCGTTTTCTCCAGTTTCAGCAACTAAAAATATGCTGGAATGGTTGAGAAATTGCGTTAAAAACCATTGCAAACCACTACACCGACTAGTTAAAAAAATAATCAGGCCCACAGAGAAACGTGCTTCTCCTAAAGGGAACGCATTTCCTTGTGCCCAGAAGTCGAAATTCTTTTGCAAATTTCATGAGATGCATGCTTCTACCAGTTTTGTGGGAAACACATTCCTCCTGGAAAACACGTTTCCCGAAGAATCTTTGAAATTTGTTGCTCTTGGGTTTTTCTTAGAGAAACACGCTTCTCCTCAAGAAACAAGTTTCTCTGAGAATTTCTTGAAAAACCACCCTCTCGGGTTTTCATCATAGAAACACGTTTTTCAATGCTCCAGGTGAATTTTCACTAAATGTTGGTCCTTTCATGCTATGTATAGGGTTCATGTACAAATACCACCCTATTATACACATTCACCCTATTTTAAGGCTATATACATACGTATACGCATACAAATATGCCTGACAATACGTATAAGTCAACGTACGAGTTCAACTCTTACATACGAGGCGTTACAAAGTCAACCAAAGTCAAGAAGAGGTCAATCGAAAGTTAACCAGAGATCAAAGCAAATGGATTGTAATGAAAGTTTTATGTTGTAATTGCTTAGACTCTCCTTAGTTGTAGGTTTCTTTCTAGACTGATCAACCACTTGATTTTCGATTGCTTTTCTTTGAAACCTTTACGTATTTGGTTTTCAATTTTCATTATTTTCGATTTCTCGATTTCATGAGTTTTCGATTCATTATTCTTCGATCATGATCAATAATATTCTTTTCATGATAAATGTGTTAAAATGATCATATTGCATGCTTTTGAAAAGAATTTGAAATATGTGCTCACATTTCAAGGAATACACTCCTTTCGAAGGAACTCACTCCTTGACATCCTTTTTTAAAAAATTAATTTTCCGAATTTGTTTTTCGATTCTAATCTAGTTCTGTGATTTTCTTCAATGTATTATCATGTAAGGAACTCATACATGTTCAAGAATTGAATTCGTAACATATACACATTTCTTAAGAACTCGAGGAACACATTCATTTATGAAGGAATGCACTCGAGCAAAGAAAACACAATATTTTTGTCTAAGGCATGAAGGAACGCAGATATTAGATCAGAAAGCACTAGGTCTGATTCACCTTTGCATATCGAAAAATATATCCTTCACTATCAAGAATCAAAAGACAATAGGATACATGGCTGCCCTTTCCAACATGTGCAAGCAACCTTCTACAACACATAAGGTACTTCTGACCAAGAATTATTTACTTTGAAGATGCCAAAGAATAAGAATTTCAAAGAACATCTAAATTTATTTAATGAGACCAATGATCAGTTAAATTCAGTGGATATCCAATTTGATGACGAGATTCTTGCCTTAGACATTCTCGGACAGTTGCCTAAGAGTTGGAAAAATATAGTTCAGTCAATTGGCAGTTCCTTTGAGAAAAATAAACTAGGATTTTTAGAAGTTACTAACTTGATTATAACTGAGGTGATCAGAAGGAATGGTGAAGGTTCATCTAGTTCATGGTCGAAATAAAATATGGAAAGCAGAGGTAAAAATAAGAATAGAAGAAATTGGCATGACATATCAAAATCAAAGAATGAGAGGTCTAAGTCAAGAAACTGCCAAGGCACCAAGAAAAATGTTGAATGTAGGAATTGTGTGGAAAGATGAGACACTATCAATCAAAATGCAAGGCTCCTAAGAAAGATAGTGACAACCAGAACAGTGCTAACAGTATTTCTGAAGATTCAGAAGATGCCCATATTTGTTCTATGAAGAGCAAGATGAAATCTTGAGTGTTAGATTTAGGGGCATCATAACATGTTACCTCCAACAGAAACTTCTTTGAAAACTATGTCTCAGGTGATTTAGGAAAGGTGTATCTTGGTAATGACCATGCATGTGATGTTGTTCACAAATGAGATGTGCAGATTCAGCTAAAGGGGTCCATGTGGAAGTTGGACAATGTGAGACATGTACCTAGTTTGAAGAAAAATCTGATTTTTATTGGGCAGTTGGCGAGTGATCATTCAACCACCTTTGCAGATGACACTTGAAAAGTGTCGAAGGGAACGATGATTGTTGCCCAAGGTAAGAAAACTGGATCTTTTTATATGACTGTTGATGATTGTGGTTCTATTATAGTTACTGAAAATAGAAAAGATCTAAACTTGTGGCATTAGAGGCTTGAACACATGGGTGTCAAGGGTTTACAAGTCATGCATCCCAATAGAAAGTTATCAGGACTGCGATCAGTGGATATTGATTCTTCACAGGGTCCATGTATTGTGTGATGAGATCTAGCAGGCCACATCTACAAGACGTAAAGTATTTGGGTTATTTGTTGCTTACAGATGGAGAACCTGAATGTTATGATGAGGCATGCCAGGTTGAGGATTCTACCAAGTGGGAGCTTGAAATGGAGGATGAGATGAAATCTCTCATCTCTAACCAGACTTGGGAGTTGGTATAGTTACCAGAGGGTAATAAAGCTTTTCATAATAAGTGGGTGTACCAGATCAAAGAGGAGCATCATGGTTCCAAGAGATATAAGGCTAGATTGGTGGTCAAAGGCTTTCAGTAGAAGGAAGGCATTGACTACACAAACATATTCTCTTCATATAAAGTTGAGTACTCTTCGTTCACTTTTGAGCATTGTAGCAGCAAAGGATTTACATCTTGAGCAGTTAGATGCAAAAACTACTTTTCTCCATGGTGATTTGGAAGATGAGATATACATGAAGCAACCAAAAGGTTTTGAAGTGGCAAGTCAAGAACATCTAGTTCCAAGTTGCCTAAAAGCCTTTACGACTTGAAATAGGCTCCCAGGCAGTGATATAAGAAGTTTGATGGTTTCATGTAGAAAAATGACTTTTTGAGATGCAATGCTAACCATTGTTGTTACTTCAAAACAATTGATTATGGTTTTATTATCCTATTACTTTATGTTGATGACATGTTAGTAGCTGGTGCAGATTTGAAGGAGATCAAGAAATTGAAGAAACAATTATCCAGTGAATTTAAGATGAAAGACTTGGGTGTAGCAAAACAAATACTTGGGATGAGGACTAGCAGAGACGGGCAGATGGGTACTTTGCAGTTATCTCAGGCATAGTATGTTCGTAAGGTACACTAGAGGTATAATATGAGTGATGCTAAGCCAACCAGAACATCACTTGCTAGTCATTTCAGATTGTCCAAGGAGTAAAGTCTACAGTCATATGAGGAAAAAACATACATGGCTAAAGTTTCATATGCTTAAGCTATTGGGAGCTTGATGTATGCTATGGTTTGCACACGACTAGATATTGCACAAGCAGTGGGAGCAGTGTGCAGATTTATGTTAGATCCAGGCAAACAACATTGAGAAGTTGTGCAGTGGACACTTAGATATCTACGAGGTACTACTAAAATGTCTATGTTTTAGTAGTTACAAGGTTTTGTAGATGTTGATTTTGCAGGTGAGGTGGATCACAGACGAAGCACTATAGAATATGTGTTCTTTTGGGTACTACAACCATTAGTTGGCTTTCTCAATTGCAAAAGATTATGACCTTATCTACAACTAAAACTGAGTATGTGGCTATGATAAACGCTAGTAAGGAGCTGATTTGGTTACAAGGTTTGTTGGCAAAGTTGGGATTCAAGTAGGTGATGAATATCTTGCATAGTGATAATTAGAATGTGATACACATGGCCAGAAATTCAACATTTCATTCGAGGACCAAGCATATAAGGCCACAAAACCATTTCATTAGATCATTGCTTCATGATGGGGTGTTGACACTTGTGAAGATTCAAGGTAGCAAGAATCTAGCTGACAACAAAACAATTACTACAAAAAAAATTGGAGCTATGCGCAACTGCAGTTGGTCTTCAAGGTTGAAGATATGACTTTTGAGTGCACTAGTTTCACTAGCCATTGAAGACGAATGTTTACAGGTGTTTTAGTCTTCACGTGGGAGATATCGTTGGAGTGTGAATCTTAAAATAATTATTTGGTCTTCAAGTGAGAAATTGTTAGATTGTGAAGCCAAAATAATTATTTTATTTATTTATATACAAAATTACAACTGTACCCTCATGTGATATTAGTATATAAACTCAATTATAACTAGGGTTTATGGGAGGTGATGTAATTGTGGTGACAGGAAAGTTGTGAAAGAGAGCTCACAGAGTGACTTTTCATTGTAAACCTCTATTGATAATGAATTCAGTGTTGGTACACTTCATGGACATAGAGATTTCTTTCCGAACCATGTTAAATCTCGTCTCATTTTTTTCTCTTTGCGTGTGTTTGCAATTTCTTGGGTTTATTTCGTAATACTACTAACCTTAAAATTGAAAAAGAAATTTAAAAAGAAGTTAGAAATAAAGTGTTAAAAAGGTATACAAATATTTTTTTTCTCAATTTTGTGGATAGGCTCATTAAAGCCCTATATACATGATACAAAATGTGGCTTGCATATTTTCAATTTTGTTATATTGTAGATAGAACTCTTATCAACAAAGAACTCTTTAATTCTGCAATGGAGAAAGCTCTTGCAAAACAAAAGGGATGATACATATACTACCGTGTGCAATCGTACATTGCACATGATATTTCTTTTTTACAAATTATAATTTTATTTTTGTATTTAAAATCAAAGTTTCAAATTAAGGATATAAATGATATAATTACTATTATTTTGCCAATATATATATTATTGTTGTTTATATTTAACTACTAAAAATATAATTTTTATATTATAAATACAAAGATGGTAAGAAAGAGTAAATTGCAAAATTGAAAAAGGTTAAAAAGATAAATTTAATGTAAAGTGCCTTGTCAATAGGAAAAGTAGAGAAAAAGTGAAGATTTCTTAAATTTTCGTAATATATGTAGTATAAATTACACAAAATAATGTGGGGTTGGGAGAAGGGATTCACATGATTGCTAAAAGTCCTTTCCCCTTACTAAAGAGGAGGGAATAAGTCAACCAGCTAAAATTGAAATCAAAGCCGATTAATCTGAAAAATGTCTCACCATGCCTTGAGCATCTGATCTACTACAATAAATCCATCATCTCTTATCCTAAAGGAAGACAAGTCATTAGCCATTCATTATTTGTATTTTTATAGTCATTATTTTTGGTTGGCCATTGGGTTTACTTCTTTTAATTTGTAACTTTTCAATTCATTCAGGCCTAATAAATAAAAGAGATAGGACTACCTTTACTTTATAAAAGTTAAAATATGTGGTGAGAAAAGCAATGAGAAGCAAGTTAATCGTTACCTAGGCTTCTGGAGAGCAAAGAGGCTAGCCTTTTTTATTTTATTTTATTTTCCTTAGATCATGGTCAAACCCAACTTCACTAATATATGTATAGATAGAGGTATCAAGGTCCAAGGTCCAAGGTCCAAGGTGCTTTTGCTCTATGTTTAGCTTTCTTTATACCATGTACTCAAGCTCAAGGTTGATTTTCTCTCTTTCCATTAATTAAGGTTCTTTCTTATTTCATGAAGAAAATGTTCCTTGTGTAGCAATCAAACTATATTGTCGTTAATAGTTATTATGTGTTTTAGATATAACTATTTGGATGTGAAAAGGCTTATTAATGCCCAATGTGAAGCTCTATACAAATATCAAAGTCAATTATCATTTTATAAATGATAATTGAAGCAACTCACATCCTCTGTGACACCGAAACTGGTTGTATTTAAGGTTATCTTTATTATGTTGCTTTTCAAGTGGAGTTTATTACAACTAAATCTTTGACTCTAACCACTTGAATAAGTAAATAATTGTCTAATTCCACTACTCTCAACTCAACTAAGCCTTTTCTCAACTACAGTCTAACCTTAACTCCAAGAAATGAAAGAGTAGCATGATTCTCTCAACTCCCATTTGAATCATTTAACTTAATTAAAGAAAACATAAAAACAATTGCCTCAAAACACAAACAATGTGACGTAACAAACTCCTTCCTATTTATATTGCAAACTTGTCCTCAAGGCTGCCATTCAAAAATTACTTCTTAATGAAGTATCAATCTTCATAGGTTGCATTAGCAAGGAAGCCATGCTGATGAATTCGAACTTCTTCTCTATGCTTTTGAATTGATGGATCCAAAATTGTTTATGGTTGATGAAGCATGTACTCATCATTAATGTTAAAAGAAGGCAATTGTTCTTGAATTTGAATGTTAGCTCTAATTGTCCTCTTAAGCAGAGAAGCATGAAAAACTAGGTGTGGATGTGAACGAAGGGGCAATTCCACCTTATAAGCTACTTCTCCAATTTGTTGCATTACCTATGAAAAGGTCATAATGTTTTGCAGAAAAGTTAAAAGGTTTTTGCTCATAAAACAAAAAGTTGTTTATATATCTACAAAATTAAGTAAGCCATATCTTCAATAGATATTACATTTTCAATACCCAATTTATAAGTTAGCAGAGTGAGCAGACATCAATTATAAACCACTTCAAAAATGGCCCTTTTAATGGTAGAATGTCAGGTAGAGTTGTGACATCTCACTATTCCTTTGCTATCAATCGTATTGAACGTATTGTCCCGTAGGCCGTAGGCTTAGCGGCTCATGGTTTTGTCCTTTTAGGCCCACAATTTTGTCCCTTTAGGTATGTCAAGCCTTCCCAAAAGGCACCTCAATAGTTTATGAGACACATGGGAGTCATACCTCAGACTAAGCTCGTATTGTTTTACAATGTGGGATTAATCACATTTCCTTATCTGGGTAGGTCACCTCTTATACTGAGTGGGCCAACCCCTATAATTGGGTAGGTAATAACAATCCACCACTTTTAAGTCCCAACATCTTTGCTAGCAAACACAAACAAGAGATTGCCTGTAATACCAGTTGTAACATCTTGTTGCCCCTTCGTTATTATAATATTGTTCACTTCGGCCCAATATTACCTGCAAGCTAACAAACTCATGGTTTTGTCCCTCTGTGTGGATTCAACCTAGCCAAAAGGCGCCTCAATACTTTAGGACACATGACAATTATATCTCAACCTAGATTCACACTTTTTTTTTTGATATGGGAGTAACCATACTTCCTTAACTAGACAAGTCAATCTTCTCAAGCAAGCAAGCCATAATAAGTATTGTAGCAATACTTAGCCCATGCTAACCATTTAGTCCAACTTCTTGGATGTGAGTAGTGAAGCACCTAAGGTACATCTCGAAGAGTTTGATTCATCACTTTTGTTGGACATTCAAGAGGGAGGCGAATTGGGTGTTTCGACCGATTTTGGCAAATTCTAAGTTTTTTGGTGGAATCCTTTAAATAATGCAAATTGAAGCTCAAAAAATCAATGTGCACAAATGTAAAGTGTGGAAATAAAGAAGATGGCACAAAAATCTCTACATAGTTCGGAAAATCCTTTCCTACATCTATGCCTAGAGAAACCTTTTCTAGGATTTCACTATATTGGGTTCACTTCAAGGGTGTAAACCAAACTGTTATAATGTCTTTTTGAAGGTTCAAGACGAACTTATTTTTTTCATGGGCTAAGAACAAACTACTTATTCCTTTTTCAAGGGCAAAAGAAAAGCTGAGATCCTTTTCACGGGATAAGGAATGACCACTTGACCCTTTTCATGATAAATGGTAAAACTAGATCAAGATTTCAACCTTGTAATCACAAATAATATTACAATCACTTGACTTGGTTTGTTTCAACTAAAAACAATCCAAAAGACTTAAAAACAGAGAATATAAAGTTTGTGTTATAAATATATTGAATACCCATCCCATAACCTCCATTTCAATGCTTGAAACCCCATGTTTTAGATCTCATAACCTCCAAATTTATGGAACTTATTTGATTGCTATTCAACGTATTTAATATATTGTGTAAATGATTATTGTAACCCCCTATACCAAAAAGTTTATATAAAGAGGTCTTGTATCTCAATATGATCATCAACAAGAACACAATTCTCTACAAATTTTCTTCTCTTTTATCTAGATTCTCTAGCTTTAGTGTTGCTTAATATTAGTTTTCCTTTATTTTGTAACATGTTATTAGCACGATCGCTCAGATCGATCAAGAATGGAATCACTATTTTTTACTCAAATTATCATTCTTGCTCATCTAAAAAGGTATACAATGTTGTAAGGTTTTATTTTATTTTAATTGTGTTATCCTTTTTATTTTATTTGTATCAGAATCTTATGCCATTATTTCTCTAACAGTCACGCTACGTGGATTTTTTTTCTCTCTCCTTCTGTTATTTTTTTTCCCACTTTCTTCATTAATTTTGTTGCTAAAATATTTACTAATGTTTATTTAGAGATTTAAATTAGTAGAGCTTTTCTACCATTTGAAGTATTTTTTTTATTACAAATTCTAATTTGCAACTTTGAAAAAGTACTTAAATACTCTAATAATCAAGTTGTAGAGTATAATCTTTACTGATTTCTTTATTACTAAAAAAAAAAAAAAAGAGTTGTAATAGTTGCATTAAAGATTTTTTTTTCGTATTAAAAAAAATAAAAAAATTACAATTATCGCATTGGATTTTTTTTCTTTAGATTGCATCCATTGATTTTTTTTTTGTGATTAACAAAAAAAAATAAAATTCATTGGTTTCTTTGATGGTTGAATAAATTTATTTTAGATCCTAAATACAAATTTAGATTGTTCTTGTTATTATTGAATAACCTTGTATTGGTTCTTGTCAATATTCTACTGCAACTAGCTATACATATATACTTATAAATCATATCATATAAATTGTTGAGCCTAAAAATATATATGTCTAATATTCAGTTATGATTTTATTCTTGGATACAAACATGTATGTCATTTTGTTAAAAGTAGTATAAAAAAAAAACTGGTTATTTATATATTTTGAATAAAATATATATGACTATTTCTTTGTATACTAATACTCATCTTATGAATTTTATGAAAATGAATGACCCATCATGAATACAATTATAAATAATATATTTTGATTAGAACTTACCAATATATATTTTTGTTCGTATATGTCGAATATTACGAAACTTGAATTTGTTGTACTTGACATTTCAGGCAATAATTATTTTTCATGGATCCTTGATGCTGAGATCCACTTGGACGCCAAAAATTTGGGCAATACAAATAAAGAAGAAAATCAAGCATCCATACAAAATAGTGCGAAGGCTTTAATATTCCTTCACACCATCTCCATGAAGTCTTGAAAAGTGAATATCTCACTGTTAAGGACCCTATCCTCATTTGAAATAAGTTAAATGAAAGGTTTGACCATCAAAAGACAATCATTTTGCCAAAATTTGAGTGGATGCATTTGAGGTTGCAAAACTTCAAAATAGTTAGTGAATATAACTCCGCCTTATTCAAAATTAACTCTCAGTTGAAGCTATGCAGAGGGAAAATAATTGAAGAAGATATGTTAGAAAAGACTTTTACTAAATTTCATGCCTGGAATGTGCTCTTGCAGCAACAATATTGAGAACGTCGATTCACTAAGTATTATGAATTGATCTCATACCTTTTGATGGTTGAGCAAAACAATGAGTCATTGATGAAAAATCATCATTCTCGTCCAACTAGTACTGCACCATTCCTTGAACTGAATGTTACCTCAGTTAATGATCATAAATATGGACGTGGATATAATCGTCATAATAGACAAGGAAAAGGGTATGGTAGAGGCCGATGTAGAAATAATCCTCAATATTATGGTGGTTGTAATTCCCAAAAGAATTGGTATAAAAATGATACAAGGCAAGAAAAAGGAAAAAGTTTCTAGAATAAACCTACAAAAAATCATGTGAATACATGTTATAGATGTGGAATGAAAGGGCATTGACATCGTACTTGTTGTATACCCCAAGCACTTGGTTAGCCTTTATCAAGCCTCAATTAAAGATAAAGGCAAAAAGGTCGAAATGAATTTGGTTGATGCAGAGAAAAATTTGAACAAAAACTTTTACAATGGAGATACCACTGTAGACATGACAAGTTTTAAAATGTCAGATTTTATAGAAGATCCCAGTGGACAATATATCAATGAGAGAAATGTTATCTGAATAATATGGTATTTTTTTTAAATAATAATAATAATATGTAATGAATTTTTTTTTTAATATAATGTTTTTTCTTGTTAATAAAATGTCCTTGTTTTTTAGATGACTTATATAGCTATATTTTTATTTGTTTATACTATAATAGATGGATCTTCATGAAGAATGCCCAAATTCTGAATTAAATAAAGGAGATGTATCTCGCTAATTGTGCAACAACACATACAATCCTTCAAGATAAATGATATTTTTTGAACTTGAAATTAGCTAAGGCTAATGTGAATATAATATCAGGCACTACAAATATGATTGATGGCTTTGGAAGAGTAAGTATAATATTGTCAGGTGGAACAACATTTAATATTGATGATGCTTTATATTCTTCTAAGTCAAGAAGAAATTTGCTCAGTTTTAAGGATATTCGTAGAAAGGGATATCATATTGAGACAATGAAGAATATTTATATATTACTTTAATTTCTACTGAGAATAAGAAAATATTAGAGAAACTTTCAGCTTTATCATCCGAATTATATTTTACAACTATAAGGCAAGTTGAAATAAATGTTGCCATGACCAAGAAATTCTGTGATCCAAAAAAATTTATAATTTGGCTTGATAGATTGGGTCATCCAAGATCCTCAATGATGAGGCAAATAATAGAAAATTCGCATGGGCATCCACTAAAGAATCAAATGGTTTTTTTGCCAAATGAATATAATTGTGTCGCTTGCTCACAAGGTAAATTGATTGTTAAAACATCTCCAAGTAAGCTCGTTATTGAATCCCCAACTTTTCTTGGACGAATTCGAAGGGATATATGTGGACCTATTCATCCACCTTGTGGACCATTTCGTTATTTTATGGTTTTGATTGATGCATCAACTAGACGGTCACAAGTTTGCTTACTTTCTACCTGAAATGTTGCCTTCGCTAGGCTTTTTGCACAAATAATTCGATTAAGGCCTTAATTTCCAGATAATCCAATTAAGACAATTCGTGTTGATAATGCTGGTGAATTTTCATCCCAAACTTTTATTGATTATTGCATGTCAGTTGGGATTGATATTGAGTATTATGTTCCTCATACTCATACTCAAAATGGTTTGGCTGAATCTTTAATTAAGCGAATTTAGTTGATTACTCGACCCTTACTAATGAGAACGAAGTTACCAACTTTTGTTTGGGAAAATGTTGTTCTTCATACGATGTCTTTAATTCGCATTCAACCTACTGCTTATCATGAGCATTCTCCTTTACAACTTGTATTAGGTTAACAACCAAATATTTCACACTTAAAAACTTTTGGTTGTGCATTATATGTCTCAATAACACCTACTCACAAAACTAAAATGGGTCCTGAACGAAGACATGAAATTTATGTTGGTTTTAACTCTCCATCTATTATACGATACCTTGAACCTTTGACAGGGGATATTTTTAAAGCCCACTTTGCAGATTGTCAATTTGATGAAGCAATTTTTTCACCATTAGTGGGAGAAGAAAAGACAATTTCAAAAGAATGGCGTAAAATTGCTGGGAATGCATCAACTTTTTCTCATTATGATCCATGTACAAATCAATATGAACTAGAGGTTCAAAAGATTATTCACTTGCAAAGAATTGCAAATGAATTACCTGATGCATTTACTAATATAAAGAAAGTGACCAAATCACATATACCATCTGCAAATGTTCCAGCAAGGGTTGATGTCCCTGAAGGGCAAGCTATTAGTTCAATAGCATATGAAGGCATGTTGGCTCAAAAGATACAATTCCTCGAAAGAGGAAGAAAGAAGTAAACAAACAGAAAGGTACTCTTGGAGTAGTATTGCATGAACAAGTATCCTTTGAAAATGACCAATCAAAGGAAGAAGTACCATTTGAACATGATATGGAACAATTGTCCCCTGAAGTGGACAAAATGCCTAAACATAAAGAGATCTCAATAAGTTATATATATGTAGGAAAAACATGGGATTGAAATAATATTGTTCTAGACAATATATTTTCCTTTAATATATCCTTTGATATTTGTAACGATGATGATCCTGAACCACTAACTGTGGATGAATTCCAATAGAGAAATGATTGGTAAAAGGGGAAAGAGGCGATCGAAATAGAACTGAACTTCGTTGAAAAAATGAGAAGTATTTGGACCAATTGTTCAAACACCAAACAATGTAAAGCTTGTTGGATTTAAATGAGTATTTGTGAAAAAGAAAAATGAGAAAAATGAGATTACAAGATAAAAAACACGACTTGTAGCTCAAGGTTTTTTACAAAGATCTGGTATTGACTACGAGGAAACTTATTCTTATGTTATTGACGCAATTACATTTTCTTTGTTAATCAGTTTTGCAGTCTCAGAAGGACTTGAAATGCGTCTAATGGATGTTCTTACTGCATATTTAAAATGCCCGAAGCAAATAATACAAAACCTCGCAGTATGTATTAAATAAAATTACAATGAGCTTTATATGGATTAAAGTAATCTGGTCGCATGTGATCTAATCGCCTCAGATGAATAACTACTCAAGGAAGGTTATGTGAATAATGAAATTTTCCCATGTGTTTTTATCAAGAAATCATCAACTGGGTTTGTGATTGTTGTTGTACATGTTGATGACTTCAATATTGTGGGAACTCATGAAGAAATTGAAAAAAACATCTAATTACTTGAAAAAGGAGTTTGAAATGAAAGATCTTGAAAAAACAAAATTTTGTCTCGACTTACAGATCGAGAATTTTCCAAGTGGAGTTATTGTCCATCAGTCAAATTATATTGAAAAAGTTTTAAAGCTATTTCGTATGGACAAGGCACATCCATTAAGTTCCCCAATGGTTATTAGGTCACTTGAAGTGGATAAACACCCTTTTCGCTTTCAGGAAAATGATGAAGAGCTTCTGGTCCTAAAGTACCATATCTTAATGCTACAAGTGTACTTATGTATCTAGCAAATTGTACAAGACCAGATATTGCTTTTTCTGTTAATTTACTTGCAAGATATAGCTTTGCACCAACTCGAAGACATTGGTTTGGCGTTAAGCATATATTACGTTATCTTCGAGGAACAAGTGATATGGGTCTATTTTACTCGAGAAAGGCAAAATCAAATTTGCTTGGATGTGCGAATGCTGGATTCTTATCAGATTCTCACAAAACAAGGTCACAAACAGGATATATTTTTACTTATGGTAACACTGCGATATCATGGCGATTCATGAAGCAAACAATGGTTGCTACTTCTTCAAATCACTCTGAGATTCTCGCAATTCACGAAGCAAGTCATGAATGTGTATGGTTGAGATCTATGATCCAACACATCCAATGATCATGTGGATTATTTTCTAACAAAGATTGTCCTACAACATTATATGAAGATAATGCAACATGTATTTGCATAGTTAAGAGAAGGTTAAATCAAGGCTGACAAAACCAAACATATTTCACCAAAATTCTTTTTTACACATGAGCTTCAAAAGAATGGTGAAATTGATGTCCAGCAAATAAGATCGAGTGAAAATCTTGCAAACTTGTTTACAAAAGCTTTTTCGACCCCAACATTCAAGAAACTTGCATATAATATTGGGATGCGTCGACTCAAAGACATTTCAAGAAAGCAACAAAAAAATGTTCATACATATCATCATGAGAGGGAGAATTAAAAGAGGAGTTATTGTTTTAGTGTATTATACTCTTTTTTCCTTCACTATGGTTTTGCCCCACTGGGTTTTCCTAACAAGGTTTTTAATGAGGTAGTCCTAAACAATATAAGACTCCATGAGAATTGTACTCTTTTTCCTTCACTAGTTTTTTTTTTCCCACTGGATTTTATCTAGTAAGGTTTTAACAAGGCATATTCTCACGTATGGAGGGTATTCAAAGGGGGAATGTTATAAATATATTGAATACCCATCCCATAACCTCCATTTCAATGCTTGTAACCCCTTGTTTTAAACTTCATAACCTTTAAATTTATGGGATTTATTTGATTGCTATTCAATGTATTTAATATATTTTGTAAATGATTATTGTAACCCCCTATAACAAATAGTCTATATAAAGGGGTCTTGTGTCTCAATATGATCATCAACAAGAACACAAGTTCTCTACAAATTTTCTTTTCTTCTATCTAGATTGTCTAGCTTTAGTTTTGCTTAATATTAGTTTTACTTTATTTTGTAACAATTTGTTCTATGTAACTAGAACAATTACAATAAAGGTCAAATGCTAAAATTTAACCAATACAAGATATGGAATTTGTAGATCAGTGGTAGAGAAACCTTACAGCAAAGATTCTACCTTCCTTGCATTAAGATTACTCAAGAGATGATCTTGAAGATGTTTGCAAAGATGCATAGGATGAAAGTTTTGAAAAACTTCTTTCTTTAACTCATTTTTCAATTCAAGGGCATTTAAAGATTGGAGAATAGTTTGATTTGGAAAATATTCCCTAGATTTATATTGATGTCTCTCTTGTGTTTAAAATGGCCTAAGTGCATGCATATGTACGTTAGAATGGAACACTAGTAGTTAGACACAAGAAACTTTCTGTTGGGGCTTAAAAATCGAGAATCTGACTGTTGGAATTGCCACTCGACATTCACTATCGCGCTAGTTTACTATGCTAATGCGCTGGTGCAAAATTTGAAACTTGGATTTTGCAAAAACTAAACATTAGTGACTAGAGCTTTGGTTCATCAGAAAGACAAACATCACTAACTTTTCGGTTACAAAATTATCGAGCAAGTTACTATACTACCACACTAGTCTTGACCAGAAACGTTTAAAACTTGGATTTTGAAATTTAAACTTTATGAAAATGTTTAGGTGATGAAATTGTTAGAATTTTGGTTCGAACTAAAAAATAGAAAGTGTGTAATTTGAGAAAGTTAGGGGTGTAATAAATTGAAATAGAAAGAATTTAGTTTTGGTAGGTTTGTGACTTTTGGGTTTCCTAATTATATTGGAAGTATGTTTGAAGTAGATAGTTATGTCTATAAATATCTAGGGTCTTTAGTTAGTGGATAGAGTTGAGAAGATTGAGTGGGTTAGAAAGATTAATAGAGGTTTGATTGTTTGTGAAAAAGTATTCTTCTTTTGATTGATTGATTAAAGAGAGTGCATGTATTGAATTTTGATGCGTGTTTGATTGGTTGATTGGATTGAAAACCCAACCAAAGTGGTATCAGAGCCAGTTTGATTAAGATCATGGTGGATTGCTTGTAGTTATTAGAGTACTATCGTAGGTGTTGTTGCAACAAGAACAACATACGATGACAATTATTACAACATTAAAATTTCCATGGGTTTAGTGTTTGGGTGTTTGCAGGCTATGAGGTTGTTCTACTACATTTGCAGTTGAGTGAAAGGAGAGTTTTTGGTTCTTCCTTTTAAGTGAGTTGTTGGCACTTTTTTGTTGTTTTTTTAGGAGAGTTGTTTAATTAAAGAAAATCTGAAGCATCCAATCAAACTCTTTTTTTTCTTTTTTTCCATTAAGGCCCTAGGTTAGAAAATTGGTTTATTGGATATTAAAGTTAGGATTTGTCATTATTTAATTTCATTTTAATATGGAGACTGATATTTCAAATATAAAATTCAATATTGAGAAATATGATGGCAAAAAGAATTTTAGTGTTTAGCAAGTATGAATGACAAATATATTAGTGCAACAACGTGTTGCGATAACTTTGGAAGGTAAACCAGATGAGATTGTGTCTGACAGATAAGATTGCAAGTACGATAAGATTGTGTCTGACATATAAGATTGCCCTCAACGTGCTTTACAAACCTTCTGCAGCAGAAATGTGGAAGTAGTTAGAAGATTTGTTTTTGGCAAAGAATTTCAACAACAAACTAATATTGAAGCAGGAATTGTACACCTTCACTAGAAAGGAAGGAACTATTATGCATGAGCATATTTCTAATTTTGCGAAATTAATTGCTAATTTGCGAAATCTTGGTATTCAAGTAAGTTTAGAGGATCAATCTATTGTTCTTCTCAGTTCAGTACATTTTACTTATCGACGTCTCTTCAACACTATGCCTTATGGGAGAGATACTATTAGTTTTGAGTAGGTAAAGAGTAGTTTATTTTTCAGTGAGAAGATGGATGTTGAAGGCACCAAGGAAAGTCAGTCGAATGAGTCACAAACTTTGGTGACACCAGAAAAGAAAGAGTATGATGGACAATAATGGGGATGAGGTCGCATAAGAGGTGGAGATTTGAGTTTTCGGAAGCCATTGATGAAATGTGAATGTTATTATTGCGGACAGAAAGGTCATGTGATCAAATTCTACCCAAAGAAGAAAGAGAAAGAATCAACCTTAGAAAAAAATTCTAATACAACTGATAAGTTGAGATTTTTAGGTAGTGTTTTGCATGTCATTTGTTAGGTTTTTAGGTGCATTTGTTTAGTTTTTGGGTGTTTTGTGAATGATTTGCATACTTAGTTGTTTTAGGTCATTTAGGTGTTAACTTAGGTTTTTAGAAGCTTTTTGTGATGAATAAACCATGTTTGATACATGTTAGAACATTAGGAAGCATTTACTTTTCATTTAGTTCTTCATATTTTGATGTTTTGTTACTTGAATAAAGTTTACACTTAGTTGGTGTTTTGTTTTATAGGTTAATAAGAGCTTTAAAGTGGTGGGAATGATGCTCAAATGTTGCTGAAAAGAGGCCAAGATTGTGTGCAAAACATGTGCAAGAGATGTGAAAAAGTGGAGAAAGAATGAAGAAAGCAATGCCAAGAAGCGGCCAAGTACACAAGTCCACATAAGTGCACTTTCCCGAATCTGAGCGTCGCGGCACTCAGAACGGTGAAAATTTGTGTTTTTAGGATTTAATTTGAGCGTCACGGCTCTACATGTGCCCAGAAAATTTGTTTTTTGCAAATTTGGGAGATTTTCTTTGAGCCTTTTTTGGTCTTTTGACCCACCAATGTATATAACTTGTTTTAGGGTTTGTTTAAGGGATTATCTCTCATTCTATTGCACATTAAATAGATTAGAATTAGGTTAGATTCAGATAGAACTGAGAAGGAGGCAAGGGAGAAAGCTTGAAGAAGAAGGAGTTGCAGGCTTGGTGAAAGAAAAGAAGGGATTCCACCATTGTTGAAGGGGGTTTTCTCAATTCTCTTCCAATGTTTGTTTGCTTTAATGAATTCTTCTTTGAATTTCTATCTTGTAACAATGGATTTGAATATGAGCTAAGTGTTCAATAGAGAAGTTGAGGATCTATGTTGAAATATATGGGTTGATTATCATTGTTTATGTGTTGTTGAGTAATTTGATAGGTTTATTTGCAATTTTCTATGCTTCATGCTTTCAATTTGTGACTTTGGATTCGATTTCTTACACTCGAGAGAGGTGTTTTCGAATTTGAACAAGTAAATTGTAACTTAGGGAATTTGTATCGAGTCGAGAGACCTACAACCCCTTTGGAATCGTTTGAATTGAATCATAGATCTTAATGCATGTTTGAATTGTTAATTAAGGGTTTGAACAAGTTAGGATTCATGATTTATAAATTTAAGAATTAACTCAATGGCATTATCCTTTGAAACCCATATAAAGCAACATAGTAAAATCAGCTCTCTAATCATCTCTATTCATTGGTTTTCTCTAATTCTCAGTTTAATAGCATTAATTAGTCTTAGTTGTGTTCAATTTCAATTTCAATATTTTAATCATCCCATTTTGATAACCTAGATAAAATCAAGATCTTAGTAGTTTTGGGCATTTTTATTTGCAAAATTGACTATCTCTAAGGACGATAAACCCAACTCACCTTGGGACTATATTATTACTTGACATTCGTGCACCTGCGATACAAATTTTATGATCAACAATTGTTGTGTTAGGGTTCAAATTTGAGGATCAGAGTGATGAAATACTCTCAGCTACCAATCAACCAAGAGTTGCGAACGAATGGCTTTTTTATTTTGCTTTTTCCTTCCACATGTGTCCACATAAAAGAATGGTTTACCTCTTACAAGTCTGTGAAGGGTAAGGTCTTTATGAGGGACAATTCCTTGTGTGATGTTGAAGGGATTAGAACAATTACAATCAAAACATTGAATGGGTTGATGCGGACATAACAGTTGTGCAACATGTCTCGAGTATGCGAAGGAATGCGATTTCACTTGGAGCATTGGATTCAAATGGATGCCATTACAAAGCTAGTGGTAGACTAATGAAAATCCATAAAGGTTCTTGGATGATAATGATTGCTCATAACATTGGTAACATGTATGACCTTTTAGGAAATACATGGTTAGGTGGAAATCATACTACATCAAATTCAAGAATTCATGCATGATTGATAGATTGCTTGGTGGAGTTCTCACTAAGGTGGAGATTGTTTGAATTTTGGTTCGAACTCAAAAATAAAAAGATTTTGATTGGGTTAGAAAGATTGATAGAAGGTTGTTTGTTTGTGAGAAAATATTCTTCTTTTGATTGATTAGTTAAAAAGAGTGTTTGTATTGAATTCCGCTGCGTGTTTGGTTGGTTGATTGGGGTTGAAAACCTAAGAGAAATATGATTGAAATACACACAATTTGATCACTAAACACTTAAATATCATTTTAAAAACTCTACAAAAAATGGACTGAAAGCTAAGTTCTAAAAATAAGTCTTAAACATGATTTGTTTTTGGAAAATGTATCTAAGTTGATAAAACATATGTAAATATAATTCACATAAGCTTCAAATAATTTAAGAACATAAACACACATGTTTGAACATTTGAAAAACATTTTAAAACAAAAATCAATGTACATGTGATTTTGACAAAACTATGCAAGTGTTAAATATATGTATGCACAGTATGAGAATGATTGAGTAAAGATGAAAGCAAGTAAGTTACAACCTAATTCTAGATACATAAGACTCTCAACCTCTTGTTTCTTCTTTCCTTCAAGTTGTCCAAGCTTTGAGTATACTTAATCTTTTGCTTGAGGGACTTCTTGAACTTGAAGTACTTCGATCTTGTATTGGCTCTTCTTCACTTTATGTGCTGAAATATATGAGATGGAGTCATTAGCACCATTAATTGTTATATTATTTGTTGGCATCAAAATACTTAGAAGAAAACTAAGTGGAAAACCACTTATGTCAACAACTTTTACTTTGTCCATCCATTTATGGATGATAAGCTGAGGTAAAACTAAAATGGTCCAATTTTATTGAAAAATCTCTTGGTAAAACATAATCACAAAACTTAGGTTTCTAACACATAAATTGAACAACGCATTTCATGCAAGTGGAAAATGTGACTAAAGAAAATTTGTACTACTCCCGTGTTTAGTAGTATAAGTATGACACAAAACAATAAGATAGGCGAATTTTGATGAACAATTAACCACAACTAGTAGTGTAAATTTTCTATTGGAGTTTGTCAACCCACCAATGAAATCCATTTAGACGTCATTTCATATTAACAGGAACTTCCTGTTAGATTTTTCTATACATAGGGGTCTTTCCCCCTCATTTCTCACCAACCAACTTTCGAATGCTCTCTCTTAGGAGAAGAGTCGTCAATCTCTAGTGTTTGGAACTCTGCATATAGTAGGGGTGCAATCGGGTCAAGTCGGTTCAGGTTTCGATCCGGTAAATTCACCACCCGACCTCCACAGTTTTGGAGGCCCAACCCGACCGACCTAGTGTCGGGTCGGGGCCCCATCGTTTTTGTTTATTTTTCAAACCTTGGCGCCTCTTTCGTTCTTCCTTTTCCTCTTCCATTATTTGATCTTCCCTGGCAAACCAAGCGCCATTTTCTCTTCTCCTTCTTCCACTTCCATTCTCCTCTTCGGATTCCCAATGGCCACACTGTTCTTCCGTTCTTCTTCATCTTCCCTCTTTTTTTCTTCTCTTTTAAGTTTTTCCGGCGATGCCTCTATTCTTTTTTGAGTTTTTTTTGGCTTCATGAAGAAGAAGATAAAAAAATCCAAAAGGAGCGAAATAAAGAGAATTAGTACCAGAAACCAAAGCCTAGATTCGCAAAAACGAGAATTACATAAAAAAAAATTAATGGAAGAAAGAGATGAAGGTTTCATAATAGAAAACTTTGTTTCTTCACACACACATGGCATTCAACCTTTAGGAAATATGCTCCTAAACCCCTCCTCCTACAACTCCAGAAACACAGGCCTTGCTTGCTAGTTATCGTGGTCAAGGAAGAAGATAATGGGTTCTCTTTTAGGATTCCTTGTCCCTATTGGGAAGAAAAATAAGAGAATGGGTTTTTTTTTTTTTGGTTTGAAAAGAAGAGAATGGGTTGTTACTTGTTAGGTTAGGGTTTAGAAAATAAAAGTATATATAAAAAAAATCTAAAGCCAAAAATGTGCACACACAAAGAGGATAAGGGGGGGTTTTTAAGTTAAGGTCAGGTCAGGTCGGGTTTGGCGAGTTGGGTTTCTGTCGAACTAGAGGCTCGACTTGATTTGGTTGGGTTCTATTTAAAAAGACCCGACCAACCCGAAATAAGCCCTAACCCAACCCAACCCAACCCGACCCGATTTGGTCGGGTTTGATCGGGTTGGTCAGGTAGCTTACACCCCTAGCGTACAATAAAGGCATAGGTTTACGTGCATTATGAGTTTCGATAAGTTTATCATACATTTGTTCATCATGATATTTGATATGCATGTAATCTATTTCATACTTAAAGAACCTGTGAAGACTTCCAAAGACCTTTCATGCGTATGAGTAGGAATAAGTCAATCCTAGGTTCTATTTTGTTAAAGTCCCCAGGGCATATCATGACAGTTGCAAGCCTCACTTTGGTCTCCACTTTAAGCCCACACTCTGAGGCACGGAGCTTGTCTCCAATACTTTTATTACGAATAGTGGGAATGTCTTAGCCTAAGAGGCTTGGGCCCAATTGTTATTCTATATACTCCTACGAGTACCCTTAGGTATTGCACCTTAAGTTGTGCACTCAATTGTTCAACGTGAAGGTACAAAGGAGGGTCTGGACTCTCTTCGGCTTTTGAAAATTTAAGAATAATGTTAAAGCAATTGTATGACTTGGTAGCGTCAGATGACTAACTCGGGTGATGTTAGGTCCACTGGTGTTATGGAGCCTAGATATTCCGCATGAGTTAAGTCGGCTATTCATCTGGATCTTAGTGTCGAGATTTATCTCTGTTGTTGAGTGGCGGATCATTATGATAAGAATTGATTATGGACCTTGGGAGAATTATGCGTCCACAATGGCTGTGGCGCCAGGACGTTAGGTAGTTCACATGCTTGAGACTGTCGTGGAGCTAGGGCATAGCCTAGCCCTAACCTAGGACTTCTGAGACAAAACATACAGTGGTGTTATCATGCATATATTTCATCTCACTTAATATTGCTTCATGTATGATTGATGATTGTGCTTATTTGATGTTGATGATATGTGATGTTATCTTTATCGATTGACATAATTTATGAAATATCTACTTAATCCACTGAGCTTTTTAGCTCACCCTGTTGTTAATTTTTTAAGGGTTTAAATGTTTTGGGCTAAAGTGAAGGCCAGCGAAAAATACGTACGAATTGAGGCACGTAGAGTATAGATGTCGACTTAGATCTAGTTAGTTATGATGTAAATTTTGTTGCGTACTCATGTATGTAAAATAATGTACCTCGTGTACTTTGTACCTTCTGTAATCAAAAGAGGATGAATAAAAAATATCTGAGTTGGTGTCCAAGAATGTTCGCTCTCCAGTTCTTCCATTTGTTGTGTACTTTACATGCCTTCTAATCCGATAAAGCGGGGTGTGACATTTGTTGCCAATGTTGCTTAAGATTTTGGTGATCTGTACATACTAAAACTCACAAACCCAAAAGATAAGATCACGACTTTTGAACAATAAGAATAAGGGCCTGAGTTTCTTTCTCGTAAGTAGAGATTAGAAGATATTTTCCTTGAAAAGCATGACTCTAAAAAGCAATTGGTATTTCTAGCATAACACCAACATTACTTAAACTTGATGCATATATCATACTCCACAACAAACTCTTATGAAAAATCAAGTAGTACTAAAACCAGTGCACACGTTATGACCTTCTTGAGTCGATGAAATGCTTACTATATAAGTATGCTCCACAAAAATATATTAGTTCTTCTTTAGCATTTTGGTGAGGGAAGCAATTACACTATATTGAAGTCTTTGACAAACTTTTTAATACAGCCTACTAACCTAAGTAAGCTATGAATGTTGGAATTGTAATAATCTAGATTATATTAAATTATAATTTAATTAACAGCTCATCAATTATAAGACATTGATCGTAATTCAAATATTCAAAACTCTATAATCAACAAATATTTTCCGTGAGCAAACATGTTTAATTATTTACCAAAGGAACTAGAAAAGAATGCATGCCCTTGTTAGGATGAGTAACCCCAGAACAATGCATGCCTTTTTTTAATGCTGGTGTCAAGCTACAACACTAAAATACACAATTTCCATCCTATGTAATAAAGGTGTTTTATGATCTTGCATTTGTAGAGGAGGAAATTGGTGTGGTTGAGCCAAAATCTCTATGTAAGTTTGGAGTAGCTACTCTGTACTTCCTTTAGAAAAGAGTCAATATATAGAGCTAAACTAATCTCCCCCACATTTATAACTCAATATGAAGGATTTATTTTGTTAAGACTTCAAGCTCCCATACTATGCCTATGAAGAACTATTTTCTTTTTTATGTTTTATAAGAGATAGACAAATGTTCTGTCATTCACTTTTCCTTATATGAAAAAGCAAATACCAACCAATTCAATTCTTGATGGAATGCTAGCTAGTTTGTAATGGTAAGAAACCTTCAAATGGTGAACTTTGACAAACCATCTATCCCTCCACAAGGACACACAACCAACTAAGGAATTTCAACTATTAAATATAGAGATGGGTAGGAACCAAAATAAGTTTAATCGAAATCAATTGCAAACCTTCAAACTTGGAGAATGATCCATAAAGAAACCTAAGACCCAGGGAGAAATTGATCAATTCGGTCTAACTTAAAAAATACTTGCATATAACACCAAGAAGTAATCGTTTATTAGGTAATTGTCGAACCTACAAGATCGTTCATAGGATAACCTCCAAACCTGCTAGGCAAATCACATGATACCTCAACACTTAAAGCATGGAACATGGACCTTATGCAACTCAAGAAAGTCAAGATAGTTAAGAAATTGATACTAGCATGACAATCTTGAACACAATGCATGAAACCAAACTATGTCAAGAATTATAAAGATATAACATTCCAAAGCTAACAGCATAAGTCAACTTGAAAAAAAATTGAAGACATTGAACTTAATACAAAAACTACTATGAGAACCTAAACGTGATTTAGTAAAAGATGAAAAAAATTTCACAAGAAGTAAGTCATCGCAAGGTGATGAGTACTTAAACTTCAATGTCGAACTCCAACTTCACTAGAGGCTCACTATTATACCAAATATTTGTCAATAGTCAAAGCTTCGTAAAATAAAAGTATGACGAAAACTTAATTAAATGATACTAAAAGAGACACCCTCGGCCATGGCCAAGGGAAAACAACCCTCAGGCTTAGTAAGGTAAAGAAGCCCTTATCTATGGTTGGGGGAAATAAACTCTTGGCCATGGTTGAGGTATAGTAACCCACAACCATAGCCAAGGTACTCGCCCATGCCCGAGGGTGCACAACCCTCTACCTTAATCGTCTTGGTGTGATCTTGATGTTCAACCTGTAAAATTTAGAAACATTGCAAATTGAAATGTTATCCATGTTATTTGTAATCATTAAAATCCAACCATAGAGGGCCATTGGTCCTACAATAAGAACAAGGGTATAACTCAACAGTGAGAAACTAGTGATCCTTGCCAAAATAGTTGATATAGGTTGGAAAATTGATGTGTATATGTATATGTGTTATTACTTTGGCTACGTAATTATATGTTGTCGGCCAAGATATGTCCAAGAAAGGGGGGTGAACTAGACAATGATAAGTTATTAACCTTTCTTAAAGATAAATAATAAGTTAAACCAGGTTATGACATAATGTAAAATACAATAGAGAATAATGAACAATAGCAGCAAGACACAAAAGATTTATAGAGGTTTAGCCGCGCCTACGTCGACTACCTAACCTCCTTAGTTAGGATTTGTCCAAACTCCACTAAGGATCTTCTGTGGGTGAAGATCAAACTGGTACACTTTCTCAGCTTAAGGGTGTGAGAAGAACCGTTACACTTTCTCAACTTATGGGTGTGGGAAGAACCGTGACAACTTGAGCACACTTGTTCAAACCAAGTGACCTACACAGTCACTTAACAACTGAAAGGCAAGTACAAAGATTGATTCCTTTACCAGAGAATTAATAGAATACTTACAGAGCTTTGGAATGAATTCTCAATCACCACAGATTCAGCGAAAGTATAAAATGAAGTGTAATTGAAAGACGTGAGGTTCAAAAGCTGTTCTTTCTCTTTGATGGATTTTCGAAAAGAAGTTTTGTGAAGTTTGAATCCAAAGAGATTTGAAGTATATGCAAATATCACAAGTATCAGAGTGTTTGCAACAAAAAGAGTAGTAGAAATTTCAAAGAGTATTTGCCCAAGAGAAAAACGTATCGAACAAGTTCAGTTGAAAACTCCTTTTTGTTTTTCTTCTCTACTTTTTGTTCCAGCAACTTAAGTGTTGTATATATAGAGCTTTGATATTGATTCGTTATCAAAAAGAGATTTTTGGCGCTCAAATTTCTTTTCAAATCAATGATCAAAACCTTTCATGAAAATGGTTAATTTAGTGTGTAGCAACACCGGAATTATTTGAGTATACATGGAAATAGAATGTTCAGAATGGTAACAAAGTGCTAACATTGATAAACTTTTTTCATTACCTCGAGCGTCCTAAAATCATTGTAAGCGTCCTGACATATTTTGTCGTTTAGTGCCTTGAGGGCGCTCACGGACAATACATGTCCTGAAGACTTATGCAATGTGGCGCTAATTCAGAGTTTGCGTCCTATCGAATAAATATTTTAAAACAATGAAGGCGCTACTGAAGAGTAAGCGTCCTGAAGCATTGAAAAATGTTTAAGTACACGAAATCAAATGAGGGCGCTAAAGTGGCGTTAGCGTCCTGACACTTTAAAGCATTTTAAAGTCACAGAACTTGTTGAGTACGCTATCGCGCAATCAGCGTCCTGACATAACCGTTGGGTTGATACACGAGGGCGCTACTAGATAGTAAGAGTCCTAATTGAAGTATTATTTACGCACCATCAGAGTCCTCATGATAAGTCAACGTCCTGATAGACTTTTGAATATTCGATCAAAACAAAACAAGTGACCAACATATTTTTATCAAATCAAACTCAACAAATTTGAATCAATTTGCACATTTAAAAATTCAACGGGTATGATAAAAAAATCGATAAAAAACCATTAAGTATGAAATCGATTAAACGTTTTAAAAACATTCAATATGCATAATTATGCATAATGGGATATACTTGCTGAATCATGTAGTGGCCGAAATTCTTCCATCCTAATTACATAATATTCTAATCTTCAGACGATCATGGTCTTGAACTTGATCTTGAGAGCTTATTGTGACATCAAACCTTGATCACACCTTTATATAATAGCATATGCAATGTGTGTGCAATATATATAATATAAGAATGTGGTTTATAATCATCAAAATATCTTCTCATATACTCGGGTCATGAGGGTAATTTGATTAACAATCTCCCCCTTAAGAGTTTTAAACCAAGAAAACTAAGTTGTCATTCTCCCCTGACTTTATAAATAATATGATGCTTCAAAGATAGTATTTCTCCCCTTTTTTGAAAACATAAAAAAGAGTGAAGTAGCCATGAGCACTTCTCCCCCTTAATGAGATAAGCTTCAAAATATCATAAGTTAGACTTTGAGAACATCCCAAGCTCTCTTCGGATATGAACAAACTGGTCCTTAGGTAAGGCTTTAGTAAAAATATCAGCCTGTTGTTCTTTCATTCCGATATGAGTCAGCTTAACATCACCATTTTGCACATGATCCCGTAAAAAATAATGTCTTGTCTGAATATGCTTAGTTTGGGAATGCAAAACAAGATTCTTAGATATGTTAATAACACTTGCGTTATCACATAAAATTTTAGCGCATTTAACAAAGATTTGATAATCCTGAAGTTGTTGTTTCATGTACAGTACTTGAGAACAACAACTTTTAGCTGCAACATATTCTGCTTCAGTTGTGGATAATGCCACTGAATGTTGTTTCTAACAAAACCAAGAAATTAAAGAATTTTCAAGAAAGTGACAAAATCCTTAGGTACTTTTTTGATATGTTGGACTTTCAGTATAATCAGAATCTACATAACTTTTTAGTTCAAATGAAGTGTCTTTGGAATACCAAATTCCTAAGTTGGTTGTACCATTTATGTATCTGAAGATTCGTTTGACACATTTTAAGTGAGATTCTTTAGGTTTTGATTGAAATCTTGCGCAAAGACAAGCGTTGAACATAATGTCAGGTCTACTCGCTGTGAGGAACAAGAGACTTCCAATCATACTTCTATAAAGTTTAGGATCAATTGGTTTCCCTTTTTCATCTTTATCTAATTTGATTCCAGAGTTACAAAGAGTATCAATTGATTTTAAATTATTCATTTGAAACTTTCTGATCATTTCCTTAGCATACTTTAGTTGGCTTATAAATGTGTCATTCGACATTTGTCTAATTTGCAAGCCGAGAAAGTATGTAAGTTCTCCCGTCATACTCATTTCAAATTCTTTTTGCATTATCTTTGAAAACTCATCACACAACTCTTTGTTTAATGTACCAAATATGATATCATCCACATATATTTGAATAATAAGCATATCATCATTGTGGTGTTTAATAAACAAAGTTGGATCAAGTTTTTCTTTTTGAAATTTATGATTTAAAAGAAATGAACTCAGTCTATCATACCAAGCTCTTGGAGCCTGTCTTATTCCATATAAGGCTTTGTGGAGTCTGAACACATATTCCAGGTCTTAAGCATCCTCAAACCCTGGAGGTTGTTCCACATATACCTCTTCATTGATGTAACCATTTAAAAATACAATTTTTACATCCATTTGGTATAAGGGAAATCTTTTGTAACAAGCATAGGCAAGTCACATCCTTATTACCTCTATTCTTGCTACTGGGGCAAAGGCTTCTTCAAAGTCTATGCCTTCTTCTTGGTTGTACCCTTGTGCAATCAATCTAGCCTTATTCTAGACTATGATTCCTTGTTCATTCTTTTTGTTTCTAAAAACTCATTTGGTTCCTATGATTGATTGATGATATGGTCAAGGAACTAATTCTCATACTTTGTTTCGCACAAAGTGTCCTAGTTTTTCTTGCATAGCAAGAATCCAATTCTCATCCTTTAGTACTTCTTCCACTTTAGTTGGTTCAAATTGAGATACGAAAGCAATAAGCTCTAGATCTCTTTGAACTGTGGCTCTAGTGGACACACCCTTCTGTGGATCTCCTAAAATTTTCTCTTCGGGGTGATCTTGAAGCAGTCTAGAGTTTTTAGATGTTTCTAATGATTTTTTTATCTCAGGTTCTATGTTTTGAGTTGTCTTGGGAATTTCATCATCTTCAATGAATAACTGTCTAATCCCTTCCTCAATATATTTCTTATGTTCATTCTCATCAAAGTTTACATGAATTGATTCTTCAACAGTTTTAGAAGATTTTTTGTAAATTCTATATGCTCTACTGTGTGAGGAATAACCTAAGAATATCTCGATATCTGATTGAGGTTCAAACTTATCTAAATTATCCTTATCATTTAAAGATAAAACACTTGCAGTTGAATACTCGAAAGTAACTGATGTTGGGTGTTCGCCCTTTCCATAATTCATATGGTGTTTTGTTCAAGTTTTTCCTAATCAGTATTCTATTCATTACGTAACATGCAGTATTTATAGTTTCTACCCAAAAATAATTTGTAATGTTACATTCACTAAACATTGTTCTACACAATTCTTGTAAAGTTCTATTCTTCCTTTCAAGTACACCATTCTACTGAGGTGTTCTAGGTGTTGATAGATAGTAAGTGTATCCTTGATTATTACAGAATTCTTCAAGATTTTTATTAACAAATTCATCTCCTCTGTCACTTCTAATTATGCTTATTTTGTAGCCCTTTTCATTTTCAACTCTTTTACAAAATTTGACAAACAATTCACATACTTCTGTCTTATGAGCTAAGAAAAATACCCATGTAAATCTAGAGAAATGATCAACAATCACAAATACATCTAATTTGCCTCCTAAGCTTTGAGTCTTGATTGGTTCAAAAAGATCCATGTGAATCACTTCGAGAGCTCTAGTGGTAGATTGATACCTCTTGCTCTTAAATGATGATTTAGTGTGCTTGCCTAATTGACGTGGTTCACATACCTTGTCTTTTGAGTAAGTTCGTTTTGGAATACCCTTGGCAAGATCATTCTTGACTGATCTAGATATGTTATCCATACTAACATGAGCTAGTCTCTTATGCCAAAGCCATGCATCATCACAAGAAATAGCACTCAAGCAGGTTACATTTTGTTTCTCCATATTATTAAGATTTGTGCAATACACATTCTTATGTCTAGATGTCGTGAATGCAACAATATTATCTACATGTTTAACAATGCATCTATTTGCTTCAATAAAACTTCATAACCCTTGTCACATAAAGTACATCAGAAATGGATAGGGAATCATTACTGATAGTTCTGACGCCTTCAATATCACCTTTGTTGTTATTTTTGAAGGTAACCTGTCCTCCTTTATTCTTTTCAATGCTCAAGAACTTTGACTTATCACCAGTCATGTGTCTTGAACATCCACAGTCCAGATACCATATACCTCTACATTTGTTCATCTACACAACATAAAATACTTTTGATTTTGGCACCCAGCTACTTTGGGCCTGTGCATGTTAGTTTCAATAAGAACATTCTTTTCAACCCATGCAAGTTTCTTTTTCCTTTTCTTATCATTTAGAACATTGCATCTAAGTACAGTGTGGCCTTCCTTATGACACTTATGGCATTTCGGTCTTTTGGTCAATAGAGTGTTATACTACTTTTGCTTTGACCCATGTGTGTATCCTAAGCCATCTTTATCAAATGCACACCTCTGTGATCCCAACATCACATCAAATAATTTTTGACCATTGGTAAATTTGATCATACTACAGTTCAGGTCTTCCTTCTCTTTACTAAGTACTTCACTTTCACCTTTCAGCTTCTCACCCATTTTCTTTAACTGTTCATTATGCAAGGACAGTTCATCTAGTTCTTTTTGTTGAAACTCTATTTCTTCAAGAGCTTTTTCAAGGTTGTGTTTGAGCTTCTCATTTTTCCTAACTTCTTTACTAAGTTTTAATTTAAGATCATGCGTATGAACATCAAAAACATTAACTTCATCAATAGGTTCAGATTTTACCACCGAGCTTGCCATCAAGCACGATGCAACAGTGTGATCTAAATTTGGTTCATCTTCACTTGAACTTGAATCATCTCTTGTGACTTTGAGAACCTTCTTGTCCTTCTTCCTTGAACTAGTGTTCTTCCTATGCCTGTTGGGACACTCACTCTTAACGTGACCTGGTTTGTTACACCCGTAACAAATTAATTCTATAGGTTTCATCTCACGTTTCTTCCCTTTGTGAAATTTTGAGTTTGAGCCACTCCTTTCTTTTCTCCTAATCAATCTATTGAACTTCCTAGATAACATAGTTATATCTTCATCTATGTTTTCAGAATCTGAATCATTTTCGAATTTAGTTTCGACATTTAGAGCTATGAATTTCTTCTCTTTCTCCTCTACTTTATTCGGGCACTTCTTATCTCTCAACTTCATCTTATGAACCATTAATGAACCACATAGTTCATCAAAGGTGTATTCAACCAGATTTTTGGCTTCTTCTATGGCCTTGTCTTTGGGTTCCCAAACTCTAGGTAATCCTCTTAGAAACTTCCTAACGGTCTCTTCTTGGTCATAACTTCTACCTAAGGTTTTCATCTCATTAATGTTTGTTGTAAACTGAGCAATAACCTCAACTATGGATTCAATTTCCTTCATCATGTAGGTCTCATACTTCTCTACAAGCATTTGGAGCTTTTACTTTTTGACTTGCAAAGTTCTTTCATGGGTTCCCTCTAATCTTTCCCATATCTCTTTAACATTCTCACATGCACTAACTCTATTAAACTCCTCAACTGATAAACTACAAAACAATATGTTTACGGCTTGGTTGTTAAACAACATCTTTTTCTTCTCTTTTACAGTCCATTCATCCAACTCCTTAAGAATGGTAACTCCATCTACAAGTTTTGTAGGTGTTAAACATTCATTTTTCACAACGTCCCACATTTCTAAGTCTTGAGCCTTAAGGTAAAATCTAATCTTGGATTTCCAATGTAAATAGTTATCTCCCTTGAACAAGGGTGGCCGGTTGGTAGAGTTCTTTTCACCTACAAGATGAATATCTCTAGTGCTTTTTCCTACCATACTCAATCAAAGATTGTCAAATACCTTGATTGTATAACCTGCTCTGATACCAATTGTTGGCCCAGATATGTCCAAGAGGGGGGGGGGTGAAATGAACAATGACAGGTTATTAACCTTTCTTAAAGATAAATAATAAGTTACAGCAGGTTACGACAGAATGTAAAATACAACAGAGAATAATGAAGAATAGCAGCAAGACACAAAGGATTTATAGTGGTTCACCCGTGCCTACATCTACTACCTAACCTCCTTAGTTAGGATTTGTCCAAACTCCACTAAGGATCTTCTTGCGGGTGAAGATCAAACCGAAGTACTTTCTCAGCTTACGGGTGTGAGAAGAATCGTTACACTTTCTCAACTTACGGGTGTGAGAAAAATCGTGACAACTTGAGCACACTTGCTGAAACAAAGTGATATACACAGTCCCTTAACAACTGAAATACAAGTACAAAGATTGATTCCTTTATCAGAGAATCAATAGAATACTTACAGAGTTGTGGAATGAATCCCGGGTCACCACAAATTTAGCGAAAGTATGAAATGAAGTGCAGCTAAAAGATGTGAGGTTCAAAAGCTCCTCTTTCTCTTTGATGGATTTTCGAAAAGATGTTTAGTGAAGTTTGAATCCAAAGAGATTTCAAGTATATGAAAATATCACAAGTATCATAGTGTTTGTAGCAAAGAGAATAGTAGAAATTTCAAAGAGTATTTGCCCAAGTAAAAAACGTATTGAACAAGTTCAGTTGAAAACTCCTTTTTGTTTTTCTTCTCTACTTTTTGTTCCAGCAACTTAAGTGTTGTATATATAGAACTTTGATATTGATTCAGTTCTCAAAAAGAGATTTTTGACTCTCAAAGTTCTTTTCAAATCAAATGTCAAAACCTTTCACGAAAGTGATTAATTTAGTTTGCAGCAACACCTGAATTATCTGAGGATACATGGAAATAGAATGTTTAGAACAGTAGCAAAGTGCTGACATTGATAAACTTTTTTCATTACCTCGAGCGTCCTGAAATCGTTGTAAGTGTCCGGACATATTTTTTCGTTTAGTGCCATAAGGGCGCTCACGGACAATACATGTCCTAAAGACTTACGCGATGTGGCGCTAATTTGGAGTTAGCATCCTATCGAATAGATATTTTAAAACAATGAGGGCGCTACTGAAGAGCAAGCATTCTGAAGCATTGAAAAATATTTAAATACAGGAAATCAAATGAGGGCGCTAAAGTGACGTTAACATCCTGCACTTTAAAGCATTTTAAAGTCACAGAACTTGTTGAGTACGCTATCGCACAATCAACGTCTTGACATAACCGTTGGGTTGATACACGAGGGTGCTACTAGATAGTAAGCGTCCTAATTGAAGTATTATTTATGCACCATCAGAGTCTTCACGATAAGTCAACGTCCTAATAGACTTTTGAAAACTGTTTTACTAACTTAGAATATTCGATCAAAACAAAAAAAGAGACCAACATATTTCAATCAAATCAAACTCAAAAAATTTGAATCAATTTGCACATTTAAAAATTCAACGGGTATGATAAAAAACAATGAAGTATTAAATCGATTAAACATTTTAAAAACATGCAATACGCAAAATTATGCATAATGGGATATACTTGTTGAATCATGTAGTGGTCGGAATTCTTCCATCCTAATTACATAATATTCTAATCTTCAGACAATCATGGTTTTGAACTTGATCGCACCTTTATGCAATAGCATATGCAATGTGTGTGCAATATATATAATATAGGAATGTAGTTTGTAATCATCAAAATATCTTCTCATACGCTTGGGTCATGAGGGTAATTTGATTAACATATGTATCACACCACGTTTTGTAATATAATGTAGTGTTTTATTTAATTAGAAATTAAAGTAGCTGTGGATAGTAGTTGAATTGTTGATCAGGTTGATGGATGGCTCATTTATAGTGGAGAGTTAGTCAGAGTCTGATTGAGGCTTTATAAGATTCTAATTGTCCTATGATGGATAAGATGGTTAGAATTCTATGCCGATTAAGATACCCCTGAGCGGTTGTGAAGGGGGTCCTGACACATATATAGAAGGTGTCATTCAAATCAACATCTATTGATCCAACCAAGTAACTAGGGAATTCAAAAGGACCAAATAAAAAGTTTGGAAGATGTAAAAGGAATAGATTGTACAAAATTTAGCTAGTATATGAATTTTTATTATATTTAATTAATCTATTTAATAGGATATTAATCAACCAAATATATTAAAATGCATTCTTAAAATTGCAACGAATGTTTAAGGTAATAATTATCATTTTATCAAAGTAATTTAACTATAATATATTTATATTTTTAATAGTCAAAATATTCATGCAACAAATTATATGATGATGAAAAAAAGGTTTGAACTAGAAAACTAAAACAATCAATATTGTATGTATAATGAGCTTACATATATTTTTCATCTCTCTACGGATGTCGAAAATAACTAATAAAAATACCACTTAGACTTGTCAAAGCAAGGATATGATAAGGGTAATGCTTAACAAACCCCAAAAAAACTCAAACTCAAACCCATTATGATGTGTGATGTGATACCTCAGGTATTAGTTGGCAACACGTCAAAAGAATGCATACATTATTCAGTAACTATAAATAACCACACATTCATACATAAGGGTAATAGTATTAGAAGGTAGAATGGTTTACGTATATAGTATAGACGGCTTGGTAGAACGATCAACATGGTATGGACGACCAGCCTGGTAGAACTGTTTACATGGTATGGACGACCTAGTAGAACGGTTTACGTGGTATAGACAACTTGGTAAAACGGTGGACGGCCTAATAGAACGATCTACATGGTATGGATGGCCTGGTAGAATGGTCTAGGCTTGGTAGATCGATTTACGTGATAGACCGGTCTATAGACCGTTCTATGTCACAAAAAAAGGCCTATAAATAGGTCCTCAAGGTCCAGTTAGGGTCCCAAAAAAATCCTCATCCACGACGTTGATATAATTCATATACATTCATTGGACTCTGATCATTTCTACAAGTGCTAAAGACTTATAAGGTAGGGATGAAGGCCTAGATTTGCATACTTTATGTTTTTTCATTGGGTTTTCATATATCTACTACTTATGTTATTTTTCATGCATACACACAAATTTGGAGGATCACATGAATCTCCATCTTATATATAAACCCTATAATCTCAGATAGGTTGGCCCTTATCGTGTGAGCTAAACGAAACCTTCGAGTGAGAGTAGCTTCATGTGTGTGGGCGTAATCGGTTATTCTAGACTCAACCCTTGGCTTATGAACTGACATGCATTACATGCTACTTTGATGTTCGTGCATCTTAATAATTATTTATATGCTTGATGTTATGTGTGTGGATGACTTCGTGATATTTTGATGTTTTCTTTATCGATTACCATAAATTATGTAATATTACGGGTAAGACCCACTGAGCCTTTTAGCTTACCCTGTTGATATTTTTTCAAGTTATATATGGACAATTCAGAGAAGGGTTGTTAGATCAATGTGTGGAATGAGACACATAAAGTTTTGGCGTCAACTTAGATCAAGGTTGATTTTCGTATAGATTCCGCTACCTAAAATGTATAAATACATGTAAATACACTTTGTATATGTTATAATCTTTATAATTTTTAAGATATTAATGAAAGATCTAAGTTGATGTCCAAAAATATTGGCACTTCGTTACTCTATCTTCTTGCGTTTTCCATGTGAATTTTTATATGTGAGAATGGGGTGTGACATGTCATCGTTTTTACCATTGTATATTTTGGTGGTATTAATATTTACCGTCCCATCAATGGTCAAGATGATGACACATCAAGATGGGTTTGAATTTGAGTTTTCTTTGGGTTTGTTAAGCATTACACATATATGATAATACGCAACAACATCTTGTAATATTAATATGAAACCTTTTGACGAGAAAAAATGGATGCAAACGATTACTTGTTAAAAAAACACAGTGGAATAAGTTCTAGTATGTTGGGATCACATAAGAATTGGGTTTAGTGTTAACCTAAGCAGTTCATCACTTAACATGTTCATAAGTATACTTGATGAAGTATATTTTGATGATCAAACAAAATCTCTTTGGGTGCTAACGAGCTTTAATTAAAAACCTATCTCAACACCTCAGGAAAGCAAAAAGCCAAAGAATGATTCGATCAAGAAACTCAAGGTCATATCAGACGTTCAAGATCGTGTCAATCAAAGGACCTTAAAGATCATATCATGATTTCAAGATCACATCACACGAAAGATTCGATCAAGCCTCAAGTCTACATCATTCAATCAATGTTCACGAAATTCAACTCAACCTCGAAGTTCATCGAAGATCTCATAATGAAGAGTTGGATTTAGAGATTATGAGAAAAATGAGAAATACACAGTATTTAAGGTATATCCTTCTCTAATTGATATTGCTCAAACGTTTTTCAAAACCATGAACAAATCACTTGTATATTTGCATATTTTGATCTTACGCTTTACGACATTTCAAATAATTCAATTTTTTCTAGGTTTAATTTGAAATATACTGAGTTTTTATTCGCATTCATCATATTTTTAATCGCGAGTCAAAAGTTACTTTTAAAGAGTTTTTCAAGACGCTAATGATTTAGCAGCGCTCTCCTAAACTTGATAAGTCAAGACGTTGATGATTCATTAGGACGCTAATAACATTCAAGGTTGAATTGAACTGATTCAGCAGGACGCTTATTTGTAAGTAGCTGCCTCCCTTTAGTCAACTTCTGAAGTTGTCAAGACGCTGACTCAACATTAGCTTACTGAAAGATTTTTAAGTTCATCAAAAATTTTATCTTTGAGGATGTTAATAGTTATACGTTGGATAAACTATCAAGACGCTACCTGGATAGGAGCGCCCTCATCTTTGGCAATCAACTTAATAACTTTCAGAACGCTGATTGTCCTTTAACGCACTTGGTTTATTTTTCAAATCTTTTGAAATGTCAGGACGCTTACATAGTTGTAGTGCCCTTGTGTTTTATGTTTTAAAAAGTAGGACGCTTACTCCGAAAAGTAACGTTCTCATGTACTCAATTGTTTTAAAACAAACCAAGACGCTAACTGTGCATTAACGCCCTTAGGTTTAAGTCACTTATGTCGCAAAGAAATTTAGGACGCTTACAAGTTAGTAGCACCCTCACTTCATTGTTCAACTGGACGCTCATACATAATGAGCGCCCTCAAGGAACAAAATGACAAAGTTGATATTATGCGTCAGGACGCTGATTACGGAATTAGGACGCTTTCAACAACTGTCACTATTCTAACAAGTACACTATATCAATATACTTTTCCAAAATAGATCTTTGCACAAAATCCTTTTCAAGTTTATCCGAGATCTTCTCTGATGCATGAATCAAGTTTCTCTAAAACTTTTCTTATTCATGTAGTCTGAAAAGAATCAGAATGTTAGTGAAAATTGCAGTTGCCATTTTCATATAACATTCTAGTCGTGGCGTGTAAGCGTTCACATTGTATTTGAATTTCACATGTCTAATAGTTATTATCTACTAGGTCTATAAATACCAACACTTTGAATCAAACAACTTGCCGATAATTTTATTGTGCCAAAAACTTTTTGCATGTTAGTCGTTGTTTAAATCTTTCAAAATGTTTTTCAAATGTTCTAACTTTTCAAAGAATTCTTCACTGATACTTTACTTAGTCAATAGATTTTCATATTGGGCTTCAATTATATTCTATCTTTGAAAATCTATTTTGAACTAGTTTCTACTCAAATTCTCAGCCTGAATTTATACTTAACCTCAATCATGCTGATGAAGGAATTTGAGAAATAGTTCATGAGAAATACAATTGTACTTGATTTCATATCTTAAGTACTGTATTGAACTATATCAGTAGTTGTGTTAACTACTGAACACTGAACCATAAGTTTTCATGCTTATATACTATATCTATTTTGAAAATTGTCTGCGTCTATGTTTTACACTAGTCCTGCATTTTCAACTTCAATTTTTTAATGATATCATAATGTTTTCGAAGAAGCACTTAATTGATTTGCATATCATTCACGTTTTTCAAAACTACACTTGAGCAATACTGAACATTGAAAGGTAAATGACTGTAAGTGTATGTATCTTAGTATTACGTATTCAAATCTATACATCTCTGTAATGCTACGCACATGTGTTCTACACAGTTAGAACCAACATTATTAGTTTCTGTTGTAATGCTAATGTGTTTCTGGATTGAAACAACCAGGATAAGTGAATGTAGTTCACTTAATGATATCAATTTTGAAATCATGTTAAGGTTCATCCTCACCTGTAAGTAGGAAACCGGTTCATCCTTATCCCGTAAAAGGATAGGTTCATCCTTAACCTGTAAACGAGAAATCGTTCTTCCTTATCTTGTAAAAGGAAAACGGTTCTTCCTTATCCCGTAAAAAGAACATGGGTTTTTCCTGATCCTTAAAAAGGGAAATACGGTTCAGCCTTAGCCCGTAAAAGAATAGGTTTGCCTTGAACCTGTAAAAGGGCATGTATAACGGTTTGGTTCTCACCCGTAAGAGAATCAATTAGTGGATTGAGAAAATCCTAATCGGGAGATTAGGTAGTGGACATAGGCCTGGCCGAATCACTATAAATTCTAGTGTGTTTTAAGTTATGCATTTTACTTTACGGTTAGTATGTGTTTTTAGTTCCAATGTACCAATTTATCTAAGTTATTGGAAAAGTTTAAAATTGACCATCACACCCAATTCACCCCCCTTTTGGGTGCCCCAACATTTAGGTGCTTTTAAAAAGAATGTAGTTGTTACAATTATTCACTCATTTGTCACCACCTATGTTTCAATTAAATTCAAAGAGCTGAGAAGTCTCCACGACAACTTTTGTAATTTCAGACAATGCAAAGTGCAGTTTTTACTAAAGATGAAAAGGTGTCAACTATATTTCTTTTCTTTGTTTTGGTTTTTTTTTGTTTCCCGCAAGGTATCCTAACATCCTTTGGGTATGAGACTAATCATCGTTCTAGAGGCGGAAACAGAATGGTACATCTCACCCAACAAGGATGCCTCCAAGAATCGAATCCTTGAACTTCTATACAGGGACAACCTTGGGACTCAGCCCACTTCCACTGAGCCAACTACTCGTCGGCTTTCAAGTATATTGTACCCTAACTATTTATATTTTTCCTCTATGCTATCTATAAGAAAAAAAATAAAAAAGTATTAACTTAGTCTTGGTCAGAAAATAATTTATTATCACATTACCAGTTTATACTAATGATTAAATTCACAAAAAAAGAAATTAGTATTTATTAGAGTATTCACAGTTGAGAATTTATCAGAAGTAGTCGACTGCATGGAGAACAGTCGACTACCTTCCCATTGTGTGCTTGGAACTATTTGTTAGTTTGGTAATGAATCGGTTAATCTTAGTTAATTAATCTTGGTCAGTTAATTAACCATTTATGTTATGACAGCTAGTTAGTTATACATCCAATGGATTTGGTGTAATCAATTACATCTCAATCGCTGAGATCAAATCTTTGTTTGTATATAAGTGAACTACCAGTAGCTAATGAAGTGTTGAGCAATTCATTGAAGCTATGTTTCATTCTTGTTTCTTTTTTTTCTTTTTTCTTTGATTTCTCAATTTCTTTGTTTCATTCGTCATTCTTGCTTGAATGCTAGAACTGTAATACTGTTTCATGGTATCAGAGCTAACTTTGACAAGCGTCAATAATGGCATCAAGTTCAACAAATCATCCAGATTTAATTATTCATGAATCAAATCCAAATTCCTTCTCACAAATGTCTTCTTCAGAGTTTCAGACATTACGTAGAACTCTAAACTTCAATCTTCTAATAAAGTTAGATAGAACTAATTACTTGAATTGGAAAACTTAGGTTCTTGTTGCAATTATAGCCTTAGAGCTTGAAGTCTGTATTTCTGGAGCAGCAGGACCTACAAAAGTGATAGAAAAGTTAGATAATGATGGTGTAGTGATTGCAATAGAGGTTAATCCAGAGTACAGATCATGGAAAAAAATATGTTAGCTTTTATTTTGTTGGTTGTTCTCCATAGTTGGTGAATTTGTTATTGGTCAGGTCAATCATTCTAAAACTTCCTATGAAGCTTGAGAAATTCTTGAGAAGTTGTAGGCACAAACTTTCATGGTTAAAATCATGCAAGTTAAGCATTTGTTGCAGAGTATTAAGAAAGAAAGTCTTTCAATTAGTGATTACATGTTAAAGATTAAAAGTTTTGGCGATGCAATAAAGGTAGTTGGTGAAAATATTACTAAATATGAAATGATTTCTAGTGCTTTGAATAGGTTAGGACATGAATATGACCCTATTGTTGTGTTAGTTCCTCATAATGCAAGAAATATGTCGATTCAAGATGTTCAATACGCACTGATGTTACATGAACAATGGATAGAACACTTAAATTCTAATTCTCAAATTCATTTGAGTGATGCTTTCTCTACCAATCTTGCAACACATTATGACGGTAATCCTAGTTCAAGAAATGGTGCTAATACTCGTGGTCGTGGAAGAGGCAGAGGTCAAGGCAACAAATTGAATAACAATCAAAAGATTTATTTTCAAGTCTGTCAAAAACCAAGACATAGTGTTCTACAATGCTATAAACGTTTTGATTCTAATTGGCATGGTAATTAATAGACAAAAGGATTTAATCGACCACAAGAGGCATATGTTCAAGGTTCTCCAAATCCTGGTATAACTGCTGGAATTCAAGGCTCTCAGGTGAATCTTGCACACAATGCAACTTTCTTGGCTACACCAGAATCTGTTAATGATCAAGTCTGGTACATTGATAGTGAAGCTACTAATCATGTCATGGTTGATCTAAACAACTTGGCTATTAGCAGTGAATACAAAAGCAATGACAAACTTACTGTTGGAAATGGTAACTTACTCTTCATTTCTCACATTGGTAATTCTCTTAGTCATACTACTGCCACACCTACTAAATCATTGAAGTTAGATCAAATACTTCATGTTCCTCACATCACCAAGAATCTACTTAGTATTTCCAAACTAACTCAAGCAACAATCTTATTGTTGAGTTTTCTGGCAATCATTTTGTCTTCAAGGACAAAAGTACGGGAATGGTATTGTTGCACGGGGCTCTCAAGGATGGCCTATACTCCCTTGATCTTCTCAACACTGTGGCTACGGAGTGCTCTAAGAAGCAGTCGACTGGTTTACATTCTTTGGTGAGCAATAATGTTTCTTGTCATACTTCTACTTTGTTTTCAAATAGTGTTGATGATATTGGAAATAAGATGAGTGTTCAATTTGCAACCAAATCAGATCCTAATATTTGGCATGCCAAACTTGGCCATCCCTCATTGATGGTAGTACGAATTGCATCAATTGCCATTTCCTTCTCATGATATATCTGCCACAACACCTCTTGAGATCATCTATTCAAACATTTGGGGACCCTCACCTATAATTTCAAACTATAGCAGTAGATATTATATTATCTTCATTGATGGTTTTACTTGATACTCATGGATTTTTTCTTATTAATTGAAGTCTGATGCTTTACATGTGTTTATCAAGTTCAAAACAATAGTTGAGCTTGAATTTGGCACCAAGAGTAAGGCCTTACAAACTGATATGGGTGGTGAATACAAGGCTTTCATTCCTTATTTGTCAACCAATGGTATTCGAATCAGATTTTCTTGTCCATATACTTATCAACATAATGGTATATCTGAGAAGACATGTTCTGGAAAAAGGTCTTACCTTACTAGCTCATGCTAAAATGGCTTTGCAATTCTGGGAAGAGGTTTTTCTTACCTCTGCGTTCCTTATTAATCTTCTTCCTTCTCTTGTTCTTGGAATGAAGTCTCCACATGAGAAGTTATATCATACTTCACCAGATTATAACTTTCTCAAGCCCTTTGGTTGCAGCTGTTTTCCATATCTCAGATTTTATTCCTTTTCCAAGTTGAATTTTCACACTACAAAGTGTGTTTTTGTTGGATATAGCTCCATTCATAAAGGCTACTTATGTTTGCGTTCTTTGGAAAAGATTTACATATCACGACATGTTCAGTTCAATGAAAAAGAATACCCATATCAGCAAGTATTTTCTACCAATAAATCTTTTTCTCCTGCTACACCAGCCATCTTACCAATCTCTATTTTATGCCATGTTTCTCCTACATTGAAGCCTATTGAATCACACTCAAATGTTTCCTTATCCTTAGCTACTCCTACTCCTATTTCACGATCTCCTACTTCAGCTCATGTTTGTACTGATAACATTGATCATTCACAGTTGCAACCCTTGCTCATAATTTACTTGCACCTCTGTCCACTCATCAAATGCTTACTAAATCCAAGTGTGGTATTTTTTAAACCCAAAGCCTACACCTCATCACATCTAGCACCTCTCTCTAATGAATCTAAATCAGTTTTTGATGGGCTACATGATCCTAAATGGGCAAAAGCAATGACTGAGGAATATCAAGCTCTAACCAAGAACAATACATGGTCTTTGGTGCCTCATCAACCTGATTTGAATATTCTTGGATGCAAATGGGTCTTTAGAACCAAGTTCAATTCTGATGAATCTATTTCAAAGTATAAAGCTCGATTAATGGCAAAGGGGTTTCATCAAACTCAATGGGGCTTCCCAAAACTCTCAATCTGATGCGTCTCTCTTCATTAGAAGAACTTCTTGGGTTTGAAGCGACAAGAACATCCACTGGACTTCACCTCACACAAGCAAAATATATTCATGACTTACTTGTCAAAACTAACATGCCTGACTGTAAACCCAGTCCTACTCCTGCTTGTGCTTTTACAAAACTGTCACTTCATGAAGATGATCTTTTTCTAGATTTTACTCTCTATAGGAGTGTCATTGGGGCTCTCCAGTATCTGACATACACAAGACTTAATATAAGCTTCAGTATCAATAAGTTAAGCCAGTTTGTTTCAGTTCCAACATCACTCCATTGGACAACTTGCAAGCGTATTCTCAGATATCTTACAGGAACTGCTAATCATTGTTTATTCTTTAAAGCATCCTCTTCCTTATCTTTAGAATCCTTTTGTGATGTTGATTGGGCGAGCTTGGTAAATGATTGCAAATCGACTAGTGATTCTTGTGTCTTCCTTGGAGATAACTTAATTACTTAGTGTTCTAAAAAGAAAACTGTGGTTGCTAGAAGTAGTGCGAAGGCTGAGTATAAATCACTTGCTTAAGTTGTTGCTAAAGTTTTATGGTTAAAATCCTTTCTCACTGAATTGGGCATCTCTCTATCTCGTGCTCCAATTTTGTGGTGTGATAACACCCATAACTCTTGCTCAAAATCCTGTTTTCACTCCCGTACTAAACATATAGAAGTTGATGTTCACTTTGTAAGAGAATAGGTTGTTGCTGGTCAGTTTGAGGTTTGACACATGACTACTACTGATCAAATTGCGGATGTGCTAACCAAAGCTCTCTCACCTGATCGTTTTCACTTGCTGGTTTCCAAACTGCATTTTCTTTCTTCTCCATGTCTACTTTGAGGGGGATGTTAGAGTATTCACAGTTGAGAGTTTATCAGAAGCAGTCAACTGCATGAGGAACAGTCGACTGCCTTCTCAATGTGTGCTTGCAGCGGTTTGTTAGTTTGGTAATTAGTAGTTAATCTTAATTAATTAATCTTGGTTAGTTAATTAACCATTTCAATTATGACAACTAGTTAGTTATACATCTAATGGAAGTGGTGTAATCAGTACATCTCAATGGCTGAGATCAAATCTCTCTATGTATATAAGTGAACTACCAGTAGCTAATGAAGTGTTGAGCAATTCATTGAAGCTATGTTTTATTCTTGTTTCTCTTCTTATTTTTTTGATTTCTTAATTTATCTGTTTCGTTCATCATTCTTGCTTGAATGCTAGAACTGTAATATTGTTTTAGTAGTATTTGCATATGACCATAATTCGACATTAAAATTGAATAAAATCTGAACTTATTAAACTAAAAATATTTGTTCTATAACTTTTAATCTACATATTATTTATTCATTTTTATTATAAATAAACAAAAATATTATATATACACATAAAAAGAATGAAATTATAGGTATAAACAACATGAGTTATATTTCTAAATGTACGCAATCCTTGGTGGAACGGATGATGGCCTCTGGTGGGCCATACCAACTACGACTTTCTGCACTTGCATGCTATTTTATGAAAAAATGGTCGGGCCCACGATTTGCCTAGAGGAGAAAACGCTGCATCTGGTCGACCTTTTGTATACGTGGCACGATGCAGTGCGGTGTGTAGTATATGTTGTAGTACTTCATCTGAACCCAAAATCGTACGCTATTTTTAGTTCAAAAAGAGCCACGTTTTCTTTCTGTGTTTCATCTGACAGATGCTGGTTTTCACGTACCATCAGGTGGTGTGGTCCCCTATCGCCCGCCCGTCCCACCTGTTTCTTTTCGCGACATTCACCTATCTCGTACCAGCTTTTGGTACGTTTTAGTTAAAAATGTTTCCTATTGTAATGCTTCTCCTAGATCTTGATTCTATACTCCCGGAGTAGGTTAACTAAGAGGCCACGACATGAAAGGCGACAGAAAATTCAAACGCCGGAGGAAACCAAAGGAGAAGACTTCGGTCTCATGGCTTTCAGTAGGGTGTGTGAACTACATGTCGCGCTTACCTATATATTCATTAATAAGACCTACTCTCTTTTTTAAGTTTACTTGTGAGAATTAGTAAATATGCATAAATTGTTCTGAATATCTTAAATTATTTAAAAAAAATAGAGACATCGTGTTTTATGTTTAACAAATTTTTATTAATAATTTGTTTTTAGAAACACAAGTTAATAATTTAAATCTTTAGTTTCATGTCTTTTTTTTCTTTTGAAAATGTATTTTTCCTTTTTTTTAATTTTCATTATATACGATTATTAATTTTCTTATATTAAAAATCTTTTTATAAATTGATATTGGAAGTGTATGTATATATACAACTCATTTAAGCCGAACTAATTAGATGTAAATATTGGTTGGTTGATTTGAGCTCAGGTTAAGAGTTTTGGTTTACTTTAAGCATATTTTTTAAATTAAAGTTATTTTTAATGTTAAGACCGGTAAAACAATACTTCTTTTTTTTTTAAAACTTTTTTCCACTTTGACATATATATCTCCTACATTCCTTTTTGTTTAATTTAAAATTCTTCTATTTTATTTTATTTTTTTGGTTCAATTCCTCTATTTTATTAACTTCTAACTTTTTACTCTTGCATGCCTCGCTCTTATTTTTAAGCGCTTGATACAATTTTTTTTAGGTCAAAAAACACATCAAATACGCATATTAATTCTTTTGTTATCTAATATTTAGTTTATTTTAATATATAAAAATATTTATGATTATTACTAATATTATTATTATTATTATTATATATGTATATAGAACATGCACTGGAAGCTTATCGAATTCATCCAACCTTATCGAATTCATTCAACAGTATTCTATTGAAAATGAAAAACTCGACACCCCGTCAACCCACGCGTCCAAATCTTTTACAGAATCTCAACTCTCAACACGCAATCCCGCACACGATCAATAACGTAACCCGAAGAAAAATAAAATAAATGTTGAATTTTATTGTCTGACATTCATCAGCTAAGGCTGATCCAACGTGGGAGGAAAGAAAGAAATATCTGCAGCACGAGTGGTAGTCGTGTGCTATGTGGCGTTGAATTAAGAGCAAAAGATCAATAAAAGCAAGAATATATATATGTGGGATAGTAGCCCAAAGCCACCCTATTTTGAATGTGGATGGAATTAGAAAATTTTATACAAGTCGGACTTTATAATATATGTTTGGAGGGCTTATGAGACCTAAAAGGACGTCAATGGTCTTCGAGAAATATATGGGCGGTCCGCAACTTGTATTAATATTAATATAATGTCTCGTCTTATGTTTTAGTATACGTGTAGTGTCAATATTCATTCTATGATGTCATTCTATTATTTTTCTAATATCGGCCGGTTTCCTTAGACATCCAAGATTTTCATATTAGTGTTTTATATACATCTATAATCAATAAGAACCTTTGAGTTTAACTCCATGCTTCTTGATAGCCCAAGGTATATCACTAAAAGAGGTGGTGAATGGGTGTTAATTTCAATTGGTTTTAAATTTACCTAGTGATCTGTTTGATTTAATAATATTTAATTTATGGAAAATCCTTTTGTATAATTCAATTAAGTGTTCAAATATATAAAGTGTGCATAAAGTACAGTGTGTAAAAGTAAAAATAATTGAATACAAGGGACTTTTACATGGTTGGATAATCCCTTTGCCTAAGTCTATATATGTCTAGAGAAATTTTTTCTAAGATTTTATTATTTCAAATTAATTCACTTTGAGGGCATGAATCAAATTTGTACGAAGTTACTTTCAAATGCTTAGAATCAACCTTTACAGTATCATTTTCTTGAGCTAAGGAAGAACGACTACTTATATACTCCTTTGCAAGGGTAAGGAAGAGCTAGGAGAGTACTATTCTTTTCACAAGTAAAGGAGTACTTGACCCTTTTCAAGTGATTTGAACCTCTAGGAACCTAAGTGATTTTTAGCTACTTCCAACTAAGAACCAATCGAAGACTCAATAGAAGATTGTTCTACACTCTATGATGGAACAATACAATGAAAAAAATATAATAGATATATCACAACAAATTACAAAATATAAAAGTTTGAATTCAATGATGAGAGATACTTACAAGCAAATTACTTTGCTTAGTATTAAGATTGCTTAGTTGTATGCAGCGACAAAACATTGCTTGTGTTGTACTTTGATATAATTTCTTTTTTTTAGCTTATTATATGTGTAATATTTTTCATATATAAGCTGCTACATTCTGTAAGCAACCGGAGTCGAGCATTGTTCCATTGGTGTGTGAGTTTTATGCCAATGCCAAAGCATGTCAGTGGTCGCATTCGAGTTTGTGGAAAGTTTGTACATTTTGACAGGCACGTTGTCAATCACTTCTACGGGTTAGCGAATATTGACAATGATGACTATAGTACATTGGGGGAAGAGGTCATGTTGTATGAGGTCACTCGGGATTTGTGCCCCAATGGTACTACCTGTTGGACACCCAAGAGGGGGGTTAATTGGGTGTAATGGCCATTTTTGAACTTTTCTAATTTCTTATGAGATTCCTTGACTTAATTAGATTCAATACTTAAATAAATCTAATAAGCATAAAGTAAAGCACACTAGCATTTATAGTGGTTATGTCACTCCTATATTCACTACCTAATCTCTCGATTAGGATTTTCAAACTTCATTAATGAATCTTGTTACGGGTGAGGACCAAACCGTTACAAATGCCCTTTTACAGGTTCAAGGCAAACCTATCCTTTTGCAGGCTAAGGATGAACCTATGACTTCATTTTGCAGGATAAGAAAAAATCGAATATCCTTTTTAAGGGCTAAAGATAAACCACTCGTCCCTTTTCAAGGGCAAAGGAAAGGCCAGATTTCTTTTCACGGGTTAAGGAAGAACCACTTGACCCTTTTCAAGATAAATGATGAAACTTATCTAGATTCCAACCTTGGAATCTCAAGTGAATCAAATTCACTTGACTTGGTTGTTTCAATCTTGAAACAAACCACAAAGACTAAAAACAATGAATATAGTGTTTGTTCAAAGTGAATAGAACAATTACAATGAGGCTCTTAAAGTTAAATACCAAATAAAAGATATGAAAATTTAAGCTTGGGTAAAAATAGACTTTACAATGATTTATACCTTTCTTGCAACCATATTTGCTCAAAAAAATGATTTTGAAGATGCTTTGAATGATGCACAATAATTAAGCTTGAAATCCAATCTTTAAATCAACATCTCTAAGTTCTAGGTTTTGAAAATGAAAAAATGATTTGATCTTGAAGAACACTTCCTAGAATCACATGGTTGTCTCTTTTGTGTTTAGAATGACCTAAGTACTTGTATTTATAGATTAAAAACAAGTTCTAGCCGTTAGACACAAGAATATAGCCGTTGGGGGGGGGGGGGGGGGTGAAAAATCACATTTTGGACCGTTGGAAACGCGCCCAAGAAAAGTTGCAGGTGTTCTATTAGCGTTCTGATAGCATATGAGCGTCCTGACGCTGCACAAAAAATCAGACAGTTCAAGGGAGGGCTCTACTACATGATTAACATTCTGTTTTGACTGCGAATTTTAAAACTTTTGTATTTTTTAAAGATTATGAAATGAAAACCAAATATAGACATATAATAGCTTAAAATTAATGGAAAGAACATTCTGAATCCATTGGGAACATTTTCAAAGCCATCGGAGAAAGCTATCAAACATCTGTAAAGGATTAAAGTTTATTTGGGCATACTTTGAGTGTGAAAACTTGGGTTAACATGATTTTTCAAAATTCTAAATATATGGGCTTATTTGGGCATCAAAATATGATTGAAATAGATTTAGTTTGATGATTAAAACACTTTGAAATGAACGATTAAACGATCAAACAAGATTTTGATGAAAATCAAACCAATTTTGATTATTTTGAAAAACTTTGTAAAAATGTCATTTTAACAAAAACTAATGCAAATATGATTCAAAATAGTTTACGAACATAAATCAAACATTTTTGAATACTTGAAAATCATTTTTAAAGAAAACTTAATGCATAAATGAATTTTATCAAAACTATGCATATGTGAAGTATGAATGCATGATTTTAAGAAAGATTGAGCAATAGGGAATGTAAGAAGGTTACAACCTAATTCTACATACATAAAGACTCTCAACCTTTTTGTCTTCGTTCCTTCAAGTTGTCTAAGCTTTAAGTATGATTAATCATTTGCTTGAGAGACTTCTTGAACTTGAAGACCTAGATCTTGTATTGGCTCTTTTCCATCTTTAGGTATTGAAATATACTAGATAGAAACATTAGGACCATTTGTTATATTGTTTGTTAGTATCAAAACACTTAGGAGAAAACTAAGTGCAAAAACACTTAGGCCAACACTACCTGGAAGCATACCGTAGTGGAGTCAAAACCCTTTCTTGTTAAAGACATTGATCCAAACTGTAAGGTTTGGCTTTATTTCATAAGTGTCAAGTGATAGTTGCATATTTAGATAGATTTTGGAGCATGTTTTAGGTGAGTTTTAGGATATTTTATACATTAGTTTAGTGTGTTTATGTTAGTTTTGATGCATTTGTTAGTTTAGGAATAAATTAGTTTTTATGCATTATTTCGGTTTGTTAGTTTATATGTTGGATCAATTTATGTTTTGAGTGTGTTAATTACTTGTTTTGCATTGTTTTGTAGGTATTTAGATGTGTGGAAGTGAGCATGAACGATGGAGAAAACATATGAGAAGCCTAGATGATAATTCATGAAGAACTCAAGCAGAAAAGAGTGGAAGAAAATTGGCTAAGTCCACAAGAAGGAAGGCAAAAAGGAGCAAAAAATTGGCTAAGTCCCAAAACAAGACTAATCTGGGCCCTGCGGTGCTAGAAGAATATTAACGGAGCGTCGTGGCGTTGGAGGCTTTTGAGTTGCGTTTTTAGCAATTGATTGGTGGATTTGGAAGAAGACTTTTCTAATTTCTTTCGGACGACTAAAGGGGATATATTAGATATCACGTTTTAGAGTTTTTCAATGGGGAACACATGGAAATAGAGAGGAGAACGAAGGTTTGACATTTGGAGAAAAGTGGAGAAGAAGATTCGCATTGAAGATTATTGAAAATCTCTACTCCAATTCTAGAGGTGTAGATTGATACTATGTTTAGTTTTATGGTTTGATTATTTTTAATAAAGTTTCTATAGTTTATTTATATTTCTCTGAGTGTAATGTTTTTGATCCCTTGATCACGGATTAGATGATCATAGACTTGAAGTAGAAGTTTCACAAGAGGGTACCTTGGGTTGGAGAATAGGAAATATAACCTAGGCTATCGTGAGACTCACAAGGAGATCGAGAACCTTTGAAGTCATTAGGTGGAAACCATAGATCTTAATGTGTCACACTTGGGTTGCACACAGTGCCCTCTACCCTGGGTGATGAGTACCCCCGCAGGGCATACTCCAGCCACTATGATCTCATAATATTGTCTCATCCCAGTACACAGCCCACTCAACAGTGTCTAGTACCCCCAGGATCATTTGTCCACACTATTCATCATGAATAGTATAGGGCCTCCCCTGGATTCGAACCTCAAACCTCATATAGGTTGGAGTACGCCCTGTGGGGGTACTCATCACCCTGGGTAGGGGGCATTGTGTGCAACCCAGGTGTGACTAATGAGTTATTGTTGTTTTTGGTTTTCATCGAAAGAGTTAAACCAAGACAACAATAATATGCTCTAATTTTGCTTTAAAAGAGGGAATTAGAAAGGTTAGGAATTTTGAATTATAAGCTACGGAACTAATTTAATAATATATATATATATATATATATATATATATATATATATATATATATAGACATAGTTAAGAGTGAGGTGACATCGAACCTCTAGTGTATTCTTCGATTGATTTCATATCTGATTTACATTACATTATTAGTTAATAGTTAATTATTTTAATTGCTGTTTTAATTATTCAATTCCTCGATTTCGATTTTCTAGATAAAATTAGGGTTAAAAACGTGATAGCTAGTGTCACACCCTGGGTTGCACAGCGTGCCCCTACCTAGGTGTGGGCGCACCCCCTCGGGGCGAACGCCTAAGCCATTATGGATCCATAATATTGTCACATCTAGCCGAATTCGCGATACCCAACAGGGCCCTAGTAACGGACTAGATCATTTACCCCCACTATTCATGAATAGCGAAGGGCCTCCCCCAAGTCGAACTCGCAACCTCCCCTTTAAGAGGTTAGATTTCGCACTTGGAGTAACCACTAAGCCATTCAGTGGCTACTCCAAGTGCGAAATCTAACCTCTTAAAGGGGAGGTTGCGAGTTCGACTTGGGGGAGGCCCTTCGCTATTCATGAATAGTGGGGGTAAATGATCTAGTCCGTTACTAGGGCCCTGTTGGGTATCTCGAATTCGGCTAGATGTGACAATATTATGGATCCATAATGGCTTAGGCGTTCGCCCCGAGGGGGTGCGCCCACACCTGGGTAGGGGGCACGCTGTGCAACCCAGGGTGTGACAAAAAGGCCTCATTCAGTGGCTACAACAAGTGCGAAATCTAACTTCTTAAAGGGGAGGTTGCGAGTTCGACTTGGGGGAGACCCTTTACTATTCATGAATAGTGGGGGTAAATGATCTAGTCTGTTACTAGGGCCCTGTTGGGTATCGCGAATTCGGCTAGATGTGACAATATTATGTGGTACTATGGCTAGGCGTTCGCCCCGAGGGGGTGCGCCCACACCTGAGTAGGGGGCACGCTGTGCAACCCAGGGTGTGACAAAAAGGCCTCATTCAGTGGCTACAACAAGTGTGAAATCTAACTTCTTAAAGGGGAGGTTGCGAGTTCGACTTGGGGGAGGCCCTTTACTATTCATGAATAGTGGAGGTAAATGATCTAGTCTGTTACTAGGGCCTTGTTGGGTATCGCGAATTCGGCTAGATGTGACAATATTATGTGGTACTATGGCTAGGCGTTCGCCCCAAGGGGGTGCACCCACACCTGGGTAGGGGGCACGCTGTGCAACCCAGGGTGTGACAGCTAGAGTAGTGAATATCCCTAAAGACGATACCCGATTTCTCATCAGGATATTTTATAACTTGACACCATATGCTTGCGGTTTTGCGTGTAACACCAAGATGATACCGACCACACACTATGGTGATGTTACCACAGACCGAGCTTTGCTAATTTATTCCATTAGGAAGAACAAGTACATTGATGTGGGGGAGTTACTATTTCAGCAAATCTGTTACAGCGCGCGTTCGATGGGTGTGGGATTCTATTTCCCTTCTCTCATTACCGCCTTTTGTGTGCAGGTTGGGGTCTCTTGTCGAAAAGGAGAGGAATTAACATTCCCTATGACAATCCTTGATGGTCGGCTAGTATGTAGATACGATGTCGGGAGCCGCCCACTTCTGGGGCTAGTTCATCTCGCCCAGCTCACTCTAAGAAAGGCTTATCGGTGTCAGCGAGGCTTGAACAACTACATAATGGACTTGACGAAAGATATAGGTATTATCAACAACAAGCTCATACTCAAGCAGAGTACCAAGCTCAGTGTAATTAGGCGCTAGATCACATGATTCACCTATTTGCCACCAAATCGGGCCATGATATTTTTTATTTCCCTACTCTTCCACTGTATCCTACACACAGTTTCTATTCGGACCCACCACAACAGTTTTCAAAGGAGGAAGACGACAAGGAAGAGGAGGAGTGACGACTTAGGGGAGTTTTCTTAACCCTTCCTTCTTTTTTTGTGTCCTTTATTTTTATTGTTCATCATTGAGGACAATGCTTTGTTTAAGTATGTTTTTAGGATTAGTTTAGGGTCATGTTCTTTTACAAGTATTGATTTGGTTTTATATATTTATGGATGGCCCATGATAAGAATAACGTTTATGTAAATATAACTCTAAGAGAATGTAGAAAGTTTTATCTTAAAGTTTGTGTGCTTGACTTGATTCCTTGGTATGTCTTGTTTGAGATTCTGTATAATTTATTTTACATGGTCATGATCATTGAACCACTAGTGTTTAGAGTAGATAATTGCATGTTAAGTATTATTGAGATCTCTATGAACTCTAGAACTTGTTTGATCACCACTTGAGACGAAATCCTAGAGATCACACCATTAGGAAGATGATTTAGGCCATGTTTGGATAGTTTGAGCCATTAAGCCTACCCATTATTAAATATACCCCTAGTCACCCATTTTTTTATCTTATTAACCTTTTCTCTTTTTTTTTACCTATGAATAATAGTTAAAGCCATATTTTTTAAAATTTTCTATTTTTCACCTTTGCACCCTTTAAACACTTTGCCTATGTTGAAGTGTATATATATATTTGGAGGATGGATTATGGGAATGAATGAATTTTAGAAGGTGATGAAGATGAAAAGGTATTTGCTGGAATGTTTGCTTCATGTATTGAACAAAAACAAAATGGTGCAAAAAAGAGAATGCTACACCTTGTATTAAAAGAAATAAATTTGGAGGTGTAGTAGTTTCTTCAAATGAAAAGAAAAAAAAAATGAAAGCAAACAATGGGCGAGTTGAAAAATTCCAATTTCTAATTTGGGTATAAGTGTTATATTGGTGATGGTTCTATGTAATGTCTTTGAAATAATCAACGATGTTTAGGGTGTTTTGAGCTTAATTATTACCCCTTTTTATCATACCTTTCACCCTAGCCTTACATTACAACCTATAGAAGTCTTATTGATTCCCAATGGTGTGAAATCTACATTAGTGGAGAATGGTGTGAAAAAAAGGCCTATAGAGTTCAATTTTCAATATATATGTTGAGATCATGTATTTTTCACTTGCTTGGCTTCATCTATATAATGTATAAGTGGTTTCATGTGATTGATTTTGTATTTACACTCTTTAAGAATCAAAGATGAGGCATGGTAAGAGTTGAATTAAAATTCTAGACATCTTTCATACCTTTGAAATTTTCCTAGAAGTTATTATATTTCAAGCAATCTTTGAGGACATGTTATGTCTATATACCTTTCAAACCAAATCTTTGTTTTAGAATGTGGTAGTAATATGTGTTTTAGGTTTGTTTTTCTTTTGCTCGGGACTAGCAAAGTGTCAAGTTTGGGGTTATTTGATAAGTTGTTTTCTAACTAGTTATTTCGTAGGGTTATTAGTTATAATTGAGTATATTAGGACTATTCTATGGTTTATCTATTCATTATTGGCTTTATTTTGTAGGGTTAGTAGGGTTAAAAGCTAGGATTCAAGTGGATGAAAGTTTGAAAGTGGTGGTGAAAACCAGTGTGTGGAGGTTTAGTGTTGGAAAGTGGCGGTCGAGGCTTCGGGAAGAAGAAAAACAAGGTGATGAAAACTAGTGCGTGAAAGCCGAGGTGCCCAAAGTGGAGGCTGGGGCGCCAGGAGTTGTAGTCCTATTAGGACTTGTATTTCCTTTGTGCAATTTTAGTGGTTTTTCTTTCCTTTTTGTTGAGCCATTATAAATAGAAGTTAGGGAGTTTTAGAGAGGATTATTTATGAAGAAAGGAGACAATTGAAGCATTGGAAACGAAGGAAAATCACGTTGGAGAGACGTGAAGAAGCCAGATTCATATTTGATGGATTTGTGCTAGTTTATATTTTTCTCTCTTCTTTATTTTGTAATTAATCTTTTCTATTTTCATGATGTTGAACTTATTGGATTTGGAGTTCGTAGAAGTAGTTAGGGGCTTAATCTCTTGTCTAGGGTTACAAATGGATCTCATATGGATATTGGATTTCATGTTTGATTTTAAATTTTAATTGATTATTTGGAGTTGTTTATTTGAATATGTTCTTATTGCTTCTAATTAATTGGCCTCTAATTAGATGATTTGTTGAGTCTATATGATCTTGGCAAAGGGAGTTTAGATTTAGATCTGATTAAAATAACATATGATCAAAAGGGTGAAAACTATTGAGTTCATGTGAGATAGAAATATACTCATGTGACATGTGTAACCATTGAAGAGCATGATCTTAATGAACCTTGTTTTAATTTATATTTCATAGAAATATAGAGATTTAATTAATCAATGTGTTTTTGCTTAACCATCGAAAGAGGCTTGTAGATAAAATTAGGCTCTTGGTTAAAAACTCTAATTAATTAATTGAAAGATAGTTAGATGAATTCAATTGAAGTGTGAGGGAAGATTGTAATTCTAGATTTCCATATTTTGATTAATTTTGATTTATTTTAAGTAGAAGTTAGATTTAATTTTATTGCTTAGATTAGAGTGAATTTTACTCGGTGTTTAGATAAGATTAAGGTGAAATAATTTTAGTAATTAACAAAAAAATTTAGTAACAAATCTCTGTAGTAACGATACTCTACTTTTAACTTTATTACTTGTTAACGATATTGTGCACTTGCAATTATTTCGCAACAGGATTCATGAGGTGTTTCACGAGCTTGGGGTCCCGTTGACCATTTACTTCAAGGCCCCTGAGGATAATGAGAGGGCGTGCTCCCCCCCTTCCCACCCCCCCCACCCCCCGTCGCAAGGAGATTGCCATCAACAAAGACATATCTGCCTATGGGTTCAGACTTCCGCTTCATCCCATCTTAGGTATTAATCAAAAACACTGTGCGTTAGTGACCATGGGGGCAAAAAACCAAAGCTCTAGGGAAACTGGCCTGCCCGCTATGATAGAGTGCCAGCGCGCTGAAGCTGTTTGTCATTGCAAACTGACATTTTTGAGTTTCTTGAAAATGACTTGTACAAACTTATTTCCCCATTCATGTTACACCATTCTTCCATGTTTTTCAATGGATCTATTACCCTCTCTTTGGTGAAAGACCTTGTTTAATGTACCATGAATTTGAATTTGAAAATTAGGGTATTCTTGGAGCTTGAAACCCTAAACTTAAGCAATATTCTCTGCTTCAAGTATAAAAAGAAAGTTGTGTTCTTGGAGAGATGCACCCAACACACGTTTTGAAAGTTCTCTTGCTCTCTAAGTGTTCCAAAGTTTTCTAAATTATTCTTGAATGTTTTTACGTCGTGCGAAAAAGATTTTCTAGTTTGTTTCAAAGATCTTCAAAGGCTTTTCAAGTGTTCTTCTTTTCCAACTAAGCTTCATACTTCATATTTTGTTAAGAAATCTAAAGGAGACCAAAAGCCATTTGTGTAACTGAGCTCTGGCCTGCTCTCTGGTAGGAACTGGCATAGGACTATATTGGCCATAAGGCATCCTCTGAGCACACTGATTCTTCTTGTGCCCCGGAGCCCCGCAACCAAAACAAACAATTGACCTCGGTGCTCTAGGTGCTGAAGATACAGCGTGAGACTCAGTCTCGGCTGCCTGTTGTCCACTAAATCTGACTAAACACTGCTACTGGTGGTACCACTGATACTAGAGCGAAGGCCACAGACGCTTCATATCCACTGCCACTAGATCTCTGTCTCTTATTACGTCGGCTCTTCCTATCACCAAAATACTGTACTCCTGACCCTGTCGACTATGTCTGAACTAAATGAGCTTCAGGTGTCTGGACTGCGGCAGGTACCCTCATCCGTGAATTAAACTCTGTGGCCTAAAAATCTACGACCTGCCTCAACGCCTAAGGGTAAGTCTGCACACCGGTCAGTGCCAAACCCTGCCGAATACGATCTCGAAAACCATCCAGTATCCTCTGCATCCTCAACTCATCGGTAAATACCACTTGTGGAGTAAAGAGTGCCAACCTGTTGAACTCTTGCTCATACCTTCTGATAGACATGCTGCCCTGGCTCAGATGTAAAAACTGGATCCGACGCTGATCCTTCTCAGCCTATGGATAGAAATTTTGTAAGAACAACTCCTTGAATCTAGCCCAAGTCCGGATCTCACCCTCGATACGCTCCATTCGTTCCCACCATTTATTTTCCTTGTCAATGAGCTTGAACCTGGCAAGCTTGACCTTATCGTGCTCAAGAGCTCTCATGTCATTGAAAATGGACTCATCTGAGTCAACCATCCCACAGCAAACTCTAAGTCAAGACCCCCCCGGAAACTCAACCGGATTTCGATACTTGAAGGCTTTCAAAACCTTCCCATAGCGGTCGTCCTCTGCCTTCTCAGCCTCAGTCTCCCCCTCTACAGCATATTGGACCCCAACTGGTTCTGCCTAATCTGCCTAATCCCCTACTGTTGTTGCTACACTACTGTGCTCTGCAGCCTCTGCTACATCACCCTGCGGTGGCAGCCTAACACCCTACGTACAGCCTAGCAACTCGAGAATCTGGGCCTGCTACTGCTGAGTCGCCTCTAAGACTGCTTCAATAAGCCTAAGGCGTTCCTCTGGGTCCATGGCTGATCTTGCACTTTCCTCTCTTGTAAATATCTAAAATTCACAAATAAGGAAAAACTCAATCAAGATCATAATCTAGGAAAAGTTATCCCTAAGATAACTACCCATAATCATACCCACAAAACAAATGTAATATCATATAAGTCTTTTGTTCTTTTTAAGGATTTTAAACCTAAAACACTTGCTCTGATACCAAAGTTGTCACGACCCACTATCTGTGACGTCATACCGACATGAAACCCCCGAGTATACCCTCCCGCGGTATACCCGACGTCCTGTCAGCCTAACATGACACGAATCCCAATAAAACACAATACTACAATTGCATCCATCTAAACATAATCAAAAACAATAAATAAAAAATATTACATCTCCAAAATTACCAAGAATAAAATTTCATAAGTTCTCAATTAATACAAAACCAAACACATCCCATCTATGTGTTAAATATATATATACTAGGTGTTATCATGTACATAATATCAAAATACAAAAAAAATGTACAACACCTATATCAACAAAATACCAAGGAAGTGCTCCGCTGTCAAGCCTTCCCTTTCCCTTTCCCTTTCCCTTTCCTACAACAAGCTCAGTGAATGTCTTCTACAAGTGGCAATATACATGCATATATAAAACATGGCAAGATCATAAAAGCATTTCAAATAACATGGTGATGAAATAAGATTACATACATGTCAATGTAATGCATCATTTAATAACCAAGACAATGCATATAATTTTTTAAACATGTCAATGCAACCCTAACACCTCCTGAGCAAGGGTGATCAAAGGCCTGGTACGCGACACACAGCGCCCGATCCGACCAAACAATACTCGTATTCTAGTAGGATTTCTGGGGTCGTGCAGCACGTAGGATCAGCCTAAGCTATCCTACCTATACACAAGCCATAAAACCCTCTACCAGGTCTACAACTGGGGATCACCACTAAACTTACGAGACTTCCCAAAGGAATTCACAACTAGGAGGCCCAACCAAATTACTAACCCTATAAACTATGCTCAAATTCATTTCATGGAAACATTAAAACATGCATAACACTTTTATATATATATATATATATCAATTCAAATCAATTTATGTAATACAATGCCATATAGAAATCCAAAGGTAAAAGGACACTCACAACTCGATTGGCTAGATTTCAACCACAAGAGAAGCACTAAAAGGCCACAATCACCCCAATGCACCTCAATCCCCAATTGGCCTATTTGGGTTACTTAGATCAACCACAAGTCCAGTAAATAACATGGTTTACACAATATTGAAAATCAGTCCAAAGTGTGCTAAACAACCATGTTTAAACTCAACTACATAGCCAATTAAGATTCTTAAATAGTCAACCCCATGAGCCAATTTCATATTGCTCAATTTAACCATTTAATACTAAATTAACCCACATTTAACCCAATTGAATGCAATAGGTTGATCCAACCACTATACTACAAAACATACAATCATAAATAGGGTAAATTAGACTAATTTCATGTCAATTTCATCAATTGACATCAATTAGGTCAATTTGCCAAAATTTGGGAAATTTGGGCAAATCCCCAAATCCATGGCAAATTCCCAAATTTCATGGCCTAGGTCAAAATTACACTAAGTCACCATGTTCAGCTCAATAAAATACTGATCTTGCATTATGGGTTCATCAATAATGCCCACTAGGTCAACATAGTTGACATGCAAGACTTGTTCATAACCCTAGGTCAATGAACCAAACAAGAGCCATTTGTACTAAACCGTATGATTTCACCATGGAAATCTCTAACAAAATACATGGATCAATTTCTAGTGTCCATACGCCTAACATAGATGTCATGCAAGCCATTTGGAAAAGTCTAAGGCCATGAACCAAGTATAGGTCTATTTACAAAGGGTTCCACCAAATCCAAGTGAGAAATTGGGGAAAATGGCATCAATGGCCTCCATTCAACATTAGGGTTCATAAATACATACATACAAAGGAACCCTAGGTTTGGAACACCCTCAACTGAAAACCCAAAGCATTGCTTAGGTTTAAATACAACACTCAAGCATGAACTAAAGAGATTAAAGGAAGAAATTAGGGTAAACATGAAAACCTTAGGGATTTTTGCGCAAAAATCACCAAAACCCTAACTTTCCTCTCTTTTTCTCTTCTCCAGCTCCTTTCCCTCTTTTCTAAGTGGAAAAAGTGCAAATGAGCCGAAAAAGTGTGTTATTTGCTTATATAGAAGTGTTTGGGCCCACACATAAAAATCTGCCAAAAACTAAAAAAACAGTTTTCCCAGCAAGGAGCGCGCTCCACCAGTCAAAAATCACAATTTTCATTTTTTCGGGTTCAAGGAGCGCATTCCTTCAAGGATGAAGCGCGCTCATCCAGACTGGTGTTTTACGAATTTTTGGTTTTTCATCAAGGGGCATGCTCCTCCAATCCTGGAGCGTGCTCCATCAAAGACCAAAAATCATTTTTCCTTCTCTAAGCCCATAGAACGAGCTTCATGGCTCTAAAACTTGATTTTTGATGTTTCGATGTCAAAAAGGTCTCCGATGGTTTCGAAACTTCACGTGCATTCTAAATGACATAAAATCATGCAAAGACACTCAAACCTACGCGAGTCGAGTATAAAAAAAATATATACGTATACGGGTACTCTACGGGTCAAAATGATGTCATCCTAAGGTACAGGTGCTACAACTCTCCCCAATTTTAGAGTATTTTTGTCCCAAAAAATAAAATGAAGAGAACTAACCTCAGTCGGTAAAATGATCGGGGAACTGCTCCCTCATCTGGTCCTCATTCCAAAGTTTGCTCTTCATTATCGTGGAATTGCCATTTGACTCGCACCAGCGGGATCTCCTTATTCCTCAATTTCTGAACCCGACGAGCCACAATCTGAATAGCAACTCCATATAAGTTGTATCCCAACTTGGGTTCAACCCCAACTTGCAGATGACTCACATCAAGCACATGAGCTGGATCAAGATAAGACTCTTTCGATAGATCCTCATGAAACTTCCTTAGCATCGATACATGGGATACATCATGAACACCCTTGAGCTGAGAAGGTAGAGCCAACCTGTACGCTACTGGTCCAATCCTCTCAACAATCTAGAATGGTCTGACCCTTGAGTGGAGAGACCTTAAGTAAAACTAGGTCTCCCACTACAAACTCTAACGGTCGATGCCAGTTGTCTTAATAACTCTTCTGCCTGTCCTGAGCCGACTTCAGCCTCTGTCAAATCAGCTTGACTTTCTCTATCTGCTCAACAACTACATCAGAGCGCCATAACTGTGTATCGCCCACCTCGTACCAACAAGCTGGAAATCTACAGGGTCTTCCATACAAAGCCTCATACGGTGCCATACCGATGCTCGTCTGATAACTATTGTTGTAAGAAAACTCACACAAGGGCAAATGCTCACCTTAACCACCATCGAACTCTAAAATGTAAGACCTGAGAATATCCTCCAGCATCTGAATCACTCTTTCGGACTGACCATCCATCTGAGGGTGAAACATTGCACTGAGTCGGAGACGAGTCCCAAATTGAGTCTGCAATTCCTGCCAAAACATTGTACTGAGTCGGATCCACAGTTTCCCTGGAAATCGCAAGACATCATCTGGACCTATCTGCCAATCGGCCTGATCAGCATTGTTTGCGTATCTACGGTACATGTCATAATCCGGATAATGTTCCTATAGATCTCTAACCCGAGGAATATGGGTATCAGCAAGCTGCATGTGCATCTGAGCACATATCTCAGTACGTGGTGCGTCCGAGAGTATACTCATCATAGTCACTCTCTCAAGTAAATGTCACTGCTGGGCCATCAGAAAAGCAACCACCTGAGTCTCTACTCGTCTACGACTCAAAGCGTCAGCCACAACATTGGCTTTGCCAGGATGAATCTCCAAAGAGAAATCATAATCCTCAAGCCATCTCCTCTACCACATATTCAGCTCCTTCTGATCAAAGAGGTACCTCAAACTCTTATGATCTAAAAACAAAGTGAACCTCTCACCATAAAGGTAGTGCCTCCATAGCTTCAGTGCAAACACAATAGCTGCCAGCTCCAAATCATGCACAGGGTAGTTGTGCTCATGCACCTTAAGCTGTCTAGATGTATATGCAACTACTCGACCCTCTTGCATCAGTACACATCCCAGACCTAAGAGTGATGCATCCGTATAAATCACTAACTCTTTCCCAGGCTCTGGAAGAATCAATACTAGAGCTGTAGTCAACCTCTTTTTCAACTTACTGAAAGCTTTCTCACAGGCATCCGACCACGTGAAGGTCGCATTCTTCCGAGTCAGCTTAGTCATCGGTGCGGCTATGGTGGAAAAATCTTCCACGAACTTCCTGTAATAGCCAGCTAAACCCAGAAAGCTACGAATCTTTGTTACTATGGTAATTGGCCAACCAATGATCGCCTCAACCTTAGCAGAATCAACTAAGATACCCTCTGCACTAACCACATGACCCAAGAATTTCACCTCAGTCATCTAGAAGTCACACTTGCTCAGCTTGGCATACAGCCTATGCTCCAACAATGTCTACAAAGTAACTCTAAGATGGCACTCATGATCCTATCTAGTCTTAGAATATACTAGGATATCATCAATGAAAACTATAATGAACTGGTCGAGATACGGTCTGTATACCCTCTGCATCAGATCCATGAATATAGCTGGTGCATTAGTTAATCCTAAGGGCATCACCAGAAACTTATAATGTCCATACCTCATCCAAAAAGCAGTCTTCGACTCATCCTCACCTTTAATCCTCAACTGGTGGTACCCAGACCTCAAGTCAATCTTCGAAAAGAACTTGGCCCCAATCAGTTGATCAAATACATCATCAATACGAGGAAGTGGATATTTGTTCTTCACAGTCACCTTATTCAGCTGACGGTAGTTTATGCACAATCTAAGACTCTCGTCCTTCTTCTTGACAAACAACACAGGTGCTCCCCAAGGTGACATACTAAGGAAAATAAATCCCTTGCCCATCAGCTCATCAAGCTGGGCTCTGAGTTCATTCAACTCTTTCGGTGTCATACGATACTATGGAATGGAAATAAGTTTTGTCCCGGGCATCAACTCAATGATAAAGTCTACCTCTCGCTTAGGCAGTAAGCCAGGCAACTCATCGGGAAAAACCTCTGGGTACTCACAGACTACAGTAATGTCTGCTAGCTGAACACCCTGTCCCACATCATCCACGGCCTCAAACTGGTCATCGTAGCAACCTCAACATCAATGGCGAATCTACCCTGGGTAGATGGTCTCGATGCAGTCCTGCCTCAAAAACAAAGACTAGCTGTCTAGGTATCTAAAAGACAACCCTCTTGCCGAAGCAATCAATGTGAGCGTGATACGCTGCCAGCCAATCCATACCCAAAATGGCATCAAACTCGGGGAACTCTAAGACTCTAAGGTCAATAGACATCTCAGGGTCCTCGAATCTCACAACGCATCCCACACATACCATGTTAGGGTAAATCCTCTCACCGGCCGTTGTACTCAATATCAACGGCGTACTAGTCCTAACAATAGACAATCTCAATCTATCTACCACACTACTAGAAATAAATGACAGAGTAGAACCAGCATCAATCAAAACATACATCATAGAATTACGAATGTTGATTGTACCTTCAGCAAAATACTGTACTCCTAACCCTGTCGGCTGTGTCTGAACTAAATGAACTACAAGTGTCTGGACTGTGGCAGGTACCCTCATCCGTGAATTAGCCTTTGCGGCCTGTCTCAACGCCTGAGCGTAAGTCTGCAAGCTAGCCAGTGCCAAACCCTATCGAATACGGTCTCGAAAATCACCTCGTATCCTCTGCATCCTGTTGAACTTTTTCTCATATCCTCTAACAGACATGTTGCTCTGGGGCAGATGTAAAAACTGGATCTGACGTTGATCCCTCTTAGCTCGTGGATAGAACTCCTCAAAGAACAACTCTTTGAATCTAGCCCAAGTCCGGATCTCACCCTCGATACGCTTCATTCGTTCCCACCATTTATTTGCCTTGTTAATGAGCTTGAACCTGGCAAGCTTGACCTTATCGTGCTCAAGAGCTCTCATGTCACTGAAAATGGTCACCATCTGAGTCAACCATCCCTCAGCAAGATCTATGTCAGAACCTCCCAGAAACTCAACCGAATTTCGAAACTTGAAGGCTTTCATTACCTTCTCATAGCGGTCCTTCTCTGCCCTCTCAGCCTCAGTCTCCCCCTCTACAGTATACTGGACCCAGCTGGTCCTGCCTGATCTACCTGATCCCCTACGGCTGCTGCTACTCTACTGTGCTCTGCAGCCGCTGCTACATCACCCTACGGTGGTGGCCTAACACCCTGAAGGCGGCCTAGCAAATTGAAGATCTGGGCTTGCCGCTGCTGAATGGCCTCTAAGACTGCCTTAATATGCCTAAGGCGTTCCTCTAGGTCCATGGTTGATCCTGCTCTTTCCTCTCTTGTAAATATCTGAAATTCACAAATAAGGAAAAACTCAATCAGGATCATAATCTAGGAAAAGTTATCCCTAAGATAACTACCCATAAAATAAATATAATATCATATAAGTCTTTTATTCTTTTTAAGGATTTTAAACCTAAAACTCTCGCTCTGATACCAAAGTTGTCACAACTCACTATCTATGACGTCATGACCGGCACGGAACCCCCGGGTATATCCTCCTACGGTACACTCGGCCTCCTGCTAGCCAAAAATAACACGAATCCCAATAAAACACAATACTATAATTGCATCCATCTAAACACAATCAACAACAATAAATAAAAAATATTACATCTCAAAAATTACCAAGAATAAAAGTCCATAAGTCCTCAATTAATACAAAACCAAACACATCTCATCTATGTGTTAAATATACATATACTAGGTGTTATCATGTACATAATATCAAAATACAAAAAAATATATAACACCTACATTAACAAAATACCAAGGGAGTGCTCCGCAGTCAAACATTCCCTTTCCCTTTCCTATCCGAACCTGAAATGATAAGGATGAGAAGTGAGTTACAACAAGCTCAGTGAATGTCTTCTACAAGTGGCAATATACATGCATTTATATAAAACATGGCAAGATCATAAAAGCATTTGAAATAACATGGTGATGAAACAAGATTACATATATGCCAATATAATGCGTCATGTCATAACCAAGACAATGCATATCATTTTCTAAACATGCCAATGCAATCTTAACACCTTCTGAGCAAGGGAAGGCCTGGTGCGCGACACATAACGCCCGATTCGACCAAACAATACTCATATTCTAGTAGGATTTCTAGGGTCGTGCAGTACGTAGGATCATCCTAAGCTATCCTACTTATATATAAGCCATAAAACCCTCTACTAGGTTCACAACTGGGGATCACCACTAGACTTACGAGACTTCCCAAAGGAATACACAACTAGGAGGCCCAACCAAATTGCTAACCCTATAGACTATGCTCAAATTCATTTCATGAAAACATTAATACATGCATAACACACACACACACACACACACACACACACACACAGATATATATATATCAATTCAAATCAATTTATGTAATACAATGCCACAAATAGAAATCCAAATGTAAAGGGACACTCACAACTCGATTGGCTAGATTTCAACCACAAGAGAAGCACTAGAAGGCCATAATAACCCCAGTGCACCTTAATCCCCAATTGGCCTATTTGGGTTACCTAGATCAACCACAAGTCCTGTAAATAACATGGTTTACACAATACTGAAATCAGTCTAAAGTGTGCTAAACAACCATGTTTAAACTCAACTACATAGCCAATTAAGATTCTTAAATAGTCAACCCCATGAGCCAATTCCATATTGCTCAATTTAACCATGCAATACTAAATTAACCCACATTTAACCCAATTGAATGCAATAGGTTGATCCAACCACTATACTACAAGACATTCAATCATAAATAGGGTTAATTAGACTAATTTCATGTCAATTTCATCAATTGACATCAATTAGGTCAATTTGCCCAAATTTCATGGCCTAGGTCAAAATTACACTAAGTCACCATGTTCAGCTCAGTAAAATACTAATCTTGCATCATGGGTTCATCAACAATGCCCACTAGGTCAACATAGTTGACATGCAAGGCTTGTTCATAACCCTAGGTTAATGAACCAAGCAAGGGCCATTTGTACTAAACCGTATGATTTCACCATGGAAATCTCTAACAAAATACATGGATCAATTTCTAGTGTCCATACGCCTAACATAGATGACATGCAAGCCATTTGGAAAAGTCTAAGGCCATGAACCAAGTATAGGTCTATTTACAAAGGGTTCCACCAAGTCCAAGTGAGAAATTGGGGAAAATGGCATCAATGGCCTCCATTCAACATTAGGGTTCATAAATACATACATACAAAAGAACCCTAGGTTTGGAACACCCTCAACTGAAAACCCAAAGCATTGCTTAGGTTTAAATACAACACTCAAGCATGAACTAAAGAGATTAAAGGAAGAAATTAGGGTAAACATGAAAACCTTAGGGATTTTTGCGCAAAAATCACAAAAACCCTAACTTTCCTCTCTTTTTCTCTTCTCCAGCTCCTTTCCCTCTTTTCTAAGTGGAAAAAGTGCAAATGAGCCGAAAAAGTGTGTTATTTGCTTATATAGAAGTGTTTGGGCCCACACATAAAAATCTGCCAAAAACTAAAAAAATAGTTTTCCCAGCAAGGAGCGCGCTCCACCAGTCAAAAATCACAATTTTTATTTTTTCAGATTCAAGGAGCGCGTTCCTTCAAGGACGAGACGCGCTCCTCCAAAATAGTGTTTTATGAATTTTCGATTTTTCATCAAGGAGTTCGCTCCATCAAAGACTGAACAAAAATTTCTCTCTGCCAAACCCAAGGAGTGCGCTCCTTCTCCCAAGGAGTGCGCTCCATCAAAGACCAAAAATCATTTTTCCTTTTTTAAGCCCATGGAGTGAGCTCCATGGCTCTAAAACTTGATTTTTGATGTTTCGGTGCCGAAAAGGTCTCCTATGATTCCGAAACTTCACTCGTACTCTAAATGACATAAAAGCATGCAAAGACACTCGAACCTATACACGTCGAGTATCAAAAAAATGTATACGCATACGTATATGGGTCAAAATGACGTCATCCTAAGGTGCGGGTGCTACAGAGAAAGAGTGAGTGTTTAAGACTCTTTATAAAGGTAACTTACACCTGTGAAGTGAGCTTGTAACCGGTTTGATCCTCACCCTTGAAGTAGGATCCATAGTGGGAGGTTTGAGAAAATCTTGATCAAGGAGATCAAGTTGTGGACATAGGCCTTGAGAGTCGAACCGCGCTAAATCTTGCGTGCAGTTCCTTCTTGTCTTTTTCTTTATTACTTGATGTTTTTATTTCATTTTTGAAAGGTAAAACTCTTGCATTAAGTCCAATTTACTCCCCTCTTGGACTTGAATGTGGGCCAACAAAGGACTCCATTTTTTTTTTTTGCATGGCTAACATCCATTACATTTTTCGATTGATAAACCCCTTTATATCTATTGGGTTCACCATTTTATGTTAGAAGCATATAAGATTCAAAATAGTCATCATCCTAATGAAAAACAGAATCATCCTACATAACTGGAGTTCTTGACACTCATTCTGATTTTGTGATTTTTGCCACTATCTAACTTGTAGATTCCTCATGCTCATCATTATTGCTAGAACCATGATCTTGAATAACAATATGTTGTTCTTGAAAGCTAGTAGATGTTGCAAATTTTATTTTAAACTCAAAATTATCGCAAGTGAACGGATCCCATAAGTAATAGGGAGATGAGATGAGTATTGTCCCAGAGAAATTTAATTTACTAAGTACCAAAAATAATGTGACTAATTAATTAACAAAAATAACACTAAAGTATTAAAAATAGAATTAAACATGGTGGAGAATCAAAGACTAAAAACAAGGAATTTTGATTGAAGTTAGGGAGCTTAAAACACTAGGGTGGAGGTTCACTTGTTAATATATAATGTGTTTCACCTCTCAGTTCTTGACACACTAATTCAAAATCAAATGAATGTTGATTAAGCATTCGAATGCATTAAAAACTAAAATGTAAACTCATTAATTTAAAGAGAAATACAATCAATTAACCATTTCAATTTGAAATTCATGCAAAATTTCAGAAGTTATATAATGCACAAATTAGTTCATGCTTGAAGATGAAACACAACACATCAATGCATTCAACATATGCACAAACTAAAATGTCTAATTTTGCATTAGACAAAATTAAGATAAAAAGTAAAAGATGAAACCAAATCACATTAATTTTCTAAAAATGTTCATCATTCAATAACAACAAAGATCACACAAATTTCGGGCATCTTTTTGTTGTACCATCCCAACTTTCAAGTTTGATGGTCCAAAGTGATTTGAGGGCCACCTCATCAACAGTTTTGTTTCATAGCAAACAAAATACCTCATATGAGCTTCTTTTTGAAAGCCTCAAACCCAAGCCTATTTGAGTCCATTTTTGTGTAAATTTGCCATTTTGCCACAAATTCCTTCAAATCTCTACAAAATCAACAAATAACTAAAATTAGCCAAAATTCACAAATTAAAACATGCATTTAAGCTCAATTAATCTAAACATGTGAAATAAGTGATGTGTAAAATCTTAACACATCAAATACTATGACCCTAAACTTTGTTGATTGTTTGTTCTCAAGTAAGATTAATATAAGAGAATTGAAATAGGATTCAATGCTACTCAAAATGACAATGATAAAGTGATTAGGGACTGAAATTTTTTGCCTCATGAGACTCAAATGCGTGTGACTCAAAGATAATCACAAATATTATAAAAGACTCATTTTTTTTAATCAAGAGTACACAATATCTCACAAGCAAGTCATGGGATAGTTTCATTGTTTCTTTAGAATATCTTCATCAGTCATCTATCGGGGCTTGTTTTTTATACCATCGACTGCAACGACACTGTTGAAGTTATTTTTATTTTAGGTATTTTATTTATGTTAGGAGTTTCGGTATTTTTGGATATTAGGAGTTATATCTAGATTATAATTTTATTATTGCCTTTTGATTATGAGTCTATTAAGTGTTTCAGTTAGTTAAAAACTAATTTTTTGGTGATTATATATTCACCTTATGAGTTAATCGTAAAATTAATATTTTCAAAAATAAAGTTGAATTCTCTCCAATTGTTTTTAGATCTAACATGTAATCAAAGCTTTAAGTTAAAACCTGAGTTGAAATAAAGAAAGAAAGGGAGACTGAACATAATTTTTTGTTTTTGTTTTCACAAACAACCATGGGTAGAAGAAAGAGACCTGCATACTGCTACCAACTTTGATCTAGACTATTTGGAGGCACAGGTGAAGTATATAAAATGAGGCCCTTTTATTTATTAATAAACAAATATTTTTATAAATATTGTGAATAGGTTAAAAATGCATAGTTTTATAAATAAACAAATAGTTTTATATATAAATAACACGTTACGAATATACAATACAAAATTAACACAAACAGAAAATTATCCCAGATTCCACAAAAATATTCAATACAACCTAATTAAAATCACAAAATCAACACAATAAAATTCACAAAATTAATACAATAAAGCTACAAAATCAACATAATTAGATGCCAACATCTTATTGTGGCCGGAAGAACGAAGTTGTTGCAAGAGCAACGAGATGTTGAATTAATAAAGGTGTAGTTACTGAGGAAAAAAAAAAAACATAGAAAAGTGCATTGTTTGAGTGGATGGCATGGAAAGGGAAGTAGAGGCATTGACAAAAAAAAAAAAACACGAAGGGTTGCCAAGAGATCGGTTTTTTTTAAGGCTTGTGAGAGTTCTTTAATAATGGATTTTTGGTGCATCATATTGGTATTTAAAAAAAAGAAAGAGAAAAAAAAAAACGTACACCCTTTGGATCGTTTTTTATTAAGCATTTTTTATTATGGCTAGCTTTAGTTGTTTGAATCAACCATTACTCTCAACTTTACATGGAAGGAGGTTAGATTGCTGGTGTACGCAGATGAGATTATTATTTGCATATATAAAAAATTAGTGAAAGTTGTCCAGAATAAGCACAATGAACTTGGAGAGCATGCTCGACCTCCACAGAAAAAAGGAAATAAAAAGGAAATAAAAAAAATTGAAGATTAAGTCCTTTTGAAGTTAAGAATGTAGTTCAAGTTAATGTAAAATCTGAATTAGTGGGGTCATAGTATTAATATTTCAGATTCACTCTAATTCTAAATCAAGGGGGAAGTTGAAGTTGTTTTTAATTTAGGTACTTTAGTCCGGCTTCAGAGAGTTTTTTTAAAATATTTTTAGAGGTATTTAATAATATCTGTTTTTAGTCAAAATGCGGTAGAAAAAAATATTTTTCTAATTTAAATAAAATAAGAGGAAACCAACTTTTTTCTAATACACTTTTCCTAAAAGGGAAAAGTACTTTTTGAAAAGCCTTTATTGATGTTAGGAGTTATAGCTAGATTAGGATTTTATTATTAATTGTCCTTGACTAGGAGTTTATTAAGTATTTTAGTTAGTTAAAAACAAGTTTTGGGTGAATAATAGAAAGACAAAAAGAAATAAAAGACAAAATATTTAACATGGTTCAACGTTAAAGCTAATGTCAATATTTCACCAGGAGATCAAAAGAGAAAATAGAGAACTCTCTCAGAAAGACACAAGAGTTCTCACATCCAAATTTAATTGGGTATACTATATATATATAAATAAAATCAAGAAGTTAAGATACCGTAAAATACCAGTTTCTCAATCATACTAAGAAAGTAATTCTATGTACAAAATACACGTATAGTTGAGTCTGTACACGTACTCAGGGTTTACATCCAATACTCTTTTTTTTAGGCCACATTTTTCTGTTAAATTCAAGCATTAATTACTCTTTTTATATAATTATTAACATAATTTTTGAAAAAGAAAACGTACATATCATCAAGCTATAACGCCTGCCTTCTTCTTCAACATATTAATAAAATAGATTAAACATAGCATTATACATATATGAGTCGATAAGTGGTAATTATATATGAGTCAATTTTTTATTCCCTCTCAATCAATGAAAAAGATATGATGAGATCAATATGAAGCATCTTTTCTCCTATTTGCTGCTTTCATTTCCTTCATAACAGATGCCCTTTCTTTTAAGGGCATTTACATGTGAACATATATACCCTTATTCTTGAAAAACGTATTTTGTGGGTCATTATTATTTATTTTTATATATAAGGAGAATCCTTTATTTCTTTTTCTTTTTTCTTTCTTTTTTTATTAATTTCTTTTCTCCTTGCAAAAGAAACTTTGTTGAGTTTTGCAAAACCATCTTGAATTTGATTTAAGTTAGCTTCTTGAAATGTATACTTTAATGATGGGCTTTTGACTTGATTGTCCTTAAAAAATAAAAAAATTTTACAAATGCCATCAAAATCTAAATAATGACTGTTTTGTCCTAGTTTGACTATTCAAAGCCCAGTCAGCCGACACACAGGCGCCACGTGGGCTGGGGAGCTGGAGCAGTTAAGAAGGCGTCTTTTTAAAAGACGCCTTCGCTAAACCTAACGCCACAAGTACCCACGACCCCACCCTCTCCGACTTACCCCACACTTAAATTTCTCTCTGAAACTCCTACGTCCATCGTCGTAGATTCGTCGTCGTCGTCGCAGTAGTTTTGCCATCGCCGTCGTCGGAAGCCTCTCGCTCTCTTCTTGCGAGCGACGCCATTCCGTCTCTCTCTGCTCGCGCTCTCCCTCCCTCCCTCTCGGCGCCATTCCCTCTTTCTCTCTGCAACTCCTTCCTCAATCGTCGTCACCGTCGTCGGAAGTCTCTCTCTCTCCCTCCTCGCTGTGTCGACCCTCTCGCTTTCTTCTTGCGAGCGACGTCATTCCCTAGCTTGTTACAACACTTCCATCAAATTATTTTATTTGATTGGGTAGGTTTTTTTTGGATATATTTTATGGTTTTTGTAACTTATGAAAAATATTTTTGTTTTGATGAGTTGTATAAATTATTTGGATCAAATGACTAATTTGATTTTAATTCTCACGTATATTGTAGACGTTTGGTGTCGACGTCAAAGTAAGCAGCATTGCAAAGACCTCTCAGGTGAGAATCAGGTATATAATAATTTGATTTGTTATTTAGATTATTTTATTAGCAATTAGTCACATTAAAAATAAGTTTTGACGTAATTATATCAAAACATAAAAATAAATTTTAAATCATGAAGTTAAATTGTTCAAATACCTCGAGAGAGATGTTCAAATTGAATATTAATTTTTATAATAGTTTTTCTTGGTTTTGCTTTAAATTTTCATTTGTGTAAAGTATAAATATTATAGTGCAATTTTCTTGGTTTTGCTTTATATACCCCAAATGGATTTAATTAAAACAAATCTTGATGAGTTCAATATTATATCTCTTTGAGCTTCTCTTCAAAAACTTGTCAATTTTCCTGTGGTTGCTGTTGTTATTAATAAATCTTCTTTAGTTAATTTCCTAGTTGTTAATATCATTAGATTAATGAAAAGAGAACATTTATATATAATCAATAATCAATATTAAAGAAGCTAGTGGCTTGAATTTGGACTTATATAATTATTTGTGGCGATCGTCTTTGTTTCAGAAAAGATTTTGCCTCCTTAACTAATTCGTTTCAAGTGGTCCGTGATTATACTGTTCAATCTTTGAAAAGGTCAAAGGTTAATTATATTTCTTTTTAATTGTTACTTTGTTGAAATCATAGGCTTTTCTTTTATATTTTGTTTGAAGGAATGACGATTGTATTTTGCTTCTTATGTCCAGATGACAGATAGATTTGTTTCTATAATATGTTACGGTGGTGGTTCTGTGGTACATGGTTCGCGAGGTGCATCATACGATAGACTGCCATTCGGGCTTCTGAGATGGTTGTCAGTGGAGGCTAAGGGCTTCGAAACGCAAGAAATCGGAATTGTTTGAGATCACAAAATGTCCATTCCCACACACATGTATTTTTGTCCAAATGTCGCAAGATCATAGACAATTGGATTTAAAGCTAATATATCGCGATATATTTGATATTGTAAAGCGAGATCCTTCTACTTCTGTGTCGACGCTACATCAAGTAATTAAAAATAATTACAAATATGATGTGCAGTACAGAAAAGTGTGGCGTGCAAAAAAGGAGGTGATGGAAAAGATATTTGGTGATTGGGAGGGATCGTATAACCTACTCCCAAAGTGGATGGATGCATTGAATGCTAGTAATCCAGGTTCGCAAGCATTTGTAGATCACTACGAACCTGACATCAATGAGACTGCCACGTTTCATCGTTCTTTTTGGGCTTTTGGTCCCTCAATTGAGGGTTTTAAGCATTGTAGGCCTATCATACAAATAGATGGTACACACTTATATGGAAAATACAACGGTAAGTTGCTCATCGCCACAGGAATCGATGCAGCCAGTCACATATTCTCTCTCGCATTTGCTATTGTTCATGAAGAAAATACTGACAACTGGGCATGGTTTCTTAGGAAGCTTCGTTATAGCGTGACGAACAGAGAAGGCATTTGCCTTGTCAGTGATCGTCACCCTGGCATATTGAATGATGTTAAAAAAGTAGAGAATGGTTGGACCGAGCCTGAGGCATATCATAGGTTTTGTTCAAGGCATGTGGGTAGTAATTTCAATGATAAGTTCCATAACGAGAAGTTGAGAGATTTGGCCAAGGCAGCAGGGTCACAACACCAACCACGTAAGTTTGAGGCACTAATGAAAGAACTAGAGCACCAGAAAGAGGGTTGCACAAGATGGTTTAATCTCATTACCCTTCCTAGAGAGAGGTGGACAATGGCTTGCGATGGTGGGGTGCGGTATGGTTGGATGACTACCAATGTGGCTGGTTAGTCTATGAATTTACTTCTTTGAATTGTCTAAGCTATTTATTTTTATTGTATACTTTACTAAAATTTTGTGCAATTACCGATTGATTTTTTTCCTCTTTTTTTCTTTAGAGTGTTTCAATGGAGTATTGAAGGGGGCTCGATTTTATCCAGTCACAACATTGGTGCAGTTGACGTTTTATAGATGTGTTGCGTGGTTCATCGTTAGATGACAAGAAATAGACGAAGCAATTAGTAAAGGAAAAGTTTTCACAAAGTATGTTGTAGAGAAAATGAGAAATAGGGGGCTTAAGGCAGGGAACCACACTGTTACGTTGATCAATCGACAGCTTGAGACATTTGAGATTGTTACCGGTATACAGGATGCCCGCATGAACAAAGGGGGAAACAAGCAGGTCGTTCGACTAAAAGATCGTCTTTGCAGCTTTGGCAAATGACAATGTTATGGGATTCCTTGTTCACACGTACAAGCAGCGTGTCGTTATGCTTCGATCAATTGTGACCAATACATTGATCATTGGTACCTCCTCGATCATTACTCCAAGTGTTATGAACCTCAGTTTCATCCCATTCTGCATGAATCTTATTGGCCACAGTGTACTATTCTGTATACGGTGATACCTGATTCTCATCATGTTCGCAAATCTGGTCGACCAAGGTCGTCGTGCATAAGAAATGAGATGAATATAAGGGAACCCTTGTCTAAGATTAGATGTGGACATTGTGGACAGGAAGGCCACAACAGGCGGAGTTGTCCAACCCTCTGTGATGGGGCTGCATAAGTTATTGTATCTTTTGCAATGTAATATGACACTTTTGGATAGACTTTGTCATGTACGAGCTATTGTATTAATGATTATCGCATGCAGTTGTAGTGTTCTCTACCGATGATTATATATTGTTTTATTGTCTCATTTTGATCTTTTTCTAATATTTTATCATCTTTGATGATAATAGTTGCTCGATGATATTGCATTTCATGATTGTACTACATGGCTGTGGATTGAAATGCATTTCATCTGTGTACTGTTATTATTATCCTCCATTAAATGCTACGTTTAACTTGGTAGATCCACTGAGCTGTTGAGCTCATCTTGTTGATATTTTTCTCCCAGGTTCTTAGACTCTGCAAGCTAGAGTAAGAGAGTCAGAGTTACGTGCGAAGGGGGCGTGTAGAGAATAGGACGTCAACGTAGATCTAGGTGTTGTAATGCTTAAGATCTATTTTCGATGCGTACTCGTGTCTGTAAAATAATGTGCCCTATGTACCTTATACCTCCTTGATTTACGGAAGATGAATAAAAGATCTATGTTGATGTCCATAATTGTTCGCACTCCGGTTCTATAATTTGTTGCGTATTTCTTGGTAACAGAACGGGGCATGCAATTTTTGGTATCAGAGCATGATCTTGCAACCAATTCCATACGCTCATCGATCCCTCGGTACTCGCATTGGTCATGTTAGTATAACACGCATATTAGCCCCTTTCAATATGTGTGTCTACCATTTTAGTACAATTTTAGTACCTCGATGTGTGCATCGACCCTTCAGTACGCACAATGGTCGCATTGGTACTCGCGTCTATGCCTCGGTACGCACTTTGGTCATATTAGTATGACACGTGTATCTGCCCCTTTCAGTACGTGTGTCTACCACCTTGGTACAATTTGAGTATCTTGGTGAGCGCATTAATCCCTCGGGTCGCATATCGGTCGTTTACCACGTTTGTGTGCGAGTCGATCCCTTAATACACCCATCGGTTGTTTACTATCTTAGTGTGCACGTCAATCCCTCGGTACGCGCGTCAGACACCTTGATATGCATGATGACACCCTTAGTATGCGTATCGACCCCTTGGTATGCGCATAGTGTAATACCCTAGGAATTAGACTTAGGGCACAAAAACACCAAATAAAATAAGTTCCATGAGGAAGGTTCCGCAAGAAAAAAATTCCATTAGAAGATTTTCTTTCTAACACATGGGCGTGCACGTCTCTAACACATGGCACCCTCTGCCACGTAGTGTCTAGGAAAGGGATATTTTTTGTTTAGGTGTCATGGAGGTGGTGCAATTGTACCTTGAGAATAGATTCTGGGGTATTTTCCACTTTTAAGGATTGTTTGGACCTTACTTGGATATATTGTTATTAGATGATTACTGTAAACTACAAACTTAGTTAGATATTAACTAGGATTGAATACCTCCCCTGTAGTGAACTTATAGGATGATTATTGTGCCAACGAGATTATTGCAAGAATAATGAGATATTATATAGGATGAAGGTTCAAGTCGTAAATTTTAACATATTAAGTCAGTAATTGAAGAGTCAAAGATTGTATGAGAACTATAGAGTTCACGCAGAAAAATCTAGATAAATATATGTTTATTTTGGGACTCAAGATTTGAGGATCTTATGGTTATGATCAGTGATTGGTATTGATTTGAAGATCTCTACGGCATTTCAAGCAAATGATCTTGTATATATAAACAATGATTTATGAGGTTGTTATATATATATATATATATATTGCCACATAGGCATCAAAGTGAGTGCATAATATGTGTGTTAGTCTTGCCACGTACGGAGTGTATGACCATATCAGGATGGATTTGTAAATTTTTTATGTGGCTGAATTTTTTTTATCTTAAGATTTGATATGATGAGTGATTATGACAAGGGAAGTGTAGTCCTAGATGGGTATTGGCATACTCGATTTTGGTTTAATATGAAATTGATCAAATGATTACATTACTTATATTAGTACTAATATGATCACTTGGAATCAGTTGATTTTGGGTATTGGTATAATCAAATAGATTAGAAGATCATAATGCAAGAAAATGGGGGTTGTACACATTAATATGAGTTTGGTATATTCTCAGCCAATGATTGTGTATTAACTATACAGGATCTTAGGTTATGGAATTAGCAAGTAAGAGAAGTAGTGAAGTTTAGGATAAGGTCACTTAATAGAATTAGTGCGTGACCATGAAGATTGGATGATCCAATTAGTTAGAAACGTTATTAGATATATAAGGTTGATTTGATGATCAATGAGAGTTCAATTTCTGTGAACGAATCAATACAGTTATTAGCCAGATATTTATTTATCAAGAAATCAGCTTCAAGACTACGCGAGGATGATATTTATTTCAAGGAAAGACTTATGAATTGTGATCAAGTCAAATAAGCTGGTGAGAAAATTTTAAGCTTAATACGTGATTATTTAATCTTAGAAGAAAACATAAACCTTAAGGAGAGTAGGTCTCAAGGATAGCGTCATGAATACGCCTGCTTGGAATAATGGGCTTTAAAGGTAGACCATTAAATGACATAAGGAATGGCTAGATCTAATGACCAGATTTGACCAAGGATTTGATTGTAATAAGATCCATAATTTGAAGTGTTGAACCGATGGCTGCAGCAACAAGTCTTAGATACTTGCGAGCACAAGAAAAGATACAAAACCTTGGAGCGTAAGGGCCACTAGAGCTAAGCCATAGCTTAATAACCAATGTTTGAGAAGCCAAGTTAAGTGAAATATTATCGCAGCCTCCGGTTGAAGTGCCTTATGTGGCATGAGAACATGAACTTAGGGAACTCATCTTCACTCCCATTTCGTAGGGGGTGGATTTTTAAGTTGACTTCTAGTAAAAGGATCATTTTCCTTAGGAGGAAGTGATTCAGGCAGACGTTTGGGTATCATGGAAGTAGACAACATAACCACCTAAGGACATAAGCCATTCGTGGCCCCTGGATCGATTATTGGCGCATATGAGTTGCCTGTGGTGCATGAATGCCCACCTAATTGAGTCATCCTTAGGTGTACCTCTGTTGTAAACTTCATTGTGTCAGGAAAAAGGAGATGCACGAACGAGGTTGTACCTTATTATTGAAATGAGATCATTTGGTTTTATGAAAATTTTCTCCTGGAGATGGACGTACAATATGAAACCAGGATGGTGATTGACTACAAAACCTTACAAGACGGTGTATTATGAGTGGTTAAATAAGATGTTGATGATTAGGTTGTGTTATCAACTGGAAATCCATGACCGTCGATATCCCTTTTATCACAGGGAGGTATGGGACGCAACGAATGCAGAGAATAACTAAAATATTTTGGATTAGGAAGGACTTGTAGCCTTGTGTATGATTGACAAAAAAATCCATAACCTTTGATATCCCTTTTATTGCTATATTCGGGGTGCTATGGGACACAACGAATGCAGAGGATGACTGGAATATTTTGAATCTATGGAGGACCTATGGCCCTGCTCAGTGAATCCTCTTAGAAACTAGGTTATGGATTTTATGATTGTACTTTATTGCATTTTATGATGATATTGCATTTTATGATTGTACTTTATGGTTGTGGATTGAAATGCATTTGATCTATGTACTGCTATTATTATCCTCCTGTAAATGCTACGTTTAACTTGCTAGATCCACTGAGCTGTTGAACTCACCCCGTTGATATTTTTTCTCCCAGGTTCTTAGACTCTGCAAGCTAGAGTAAGAAAGTCAGAGCTACATGCGAAGGGGACTTCGAAATAGATTTAGGTGTTGTAATGCTTAAGATGTATTTTCACTGCGTACTCGTGTATGTAAAATAGTGTACCCTGTGTACCTTGTACTCTCCTTGATTTACGGATGATGAATAATAGATCTATGTTGATGTCCATAACTGTTCGCACTCTGGTTCTACGATTTGTTGCATATTTCTTGATAATAGAACGAGGTGTGACAAGCTCGACCATACAGTTCAACTGTATGATTTAATTTTAGTATCATCCTCGCAACAACGGTCCAAAAATCAGACTGGCTTCGAATGCTAGGTCCAAGAGAGAATGAGGTAAGATGTGGTCTCACCAGATAGGTAGTGAATCATGGAGGAACGTTGAACTCCGATGAAGAACGTTTGTCATAGATTGGATTTTCGGCAAAAGAATAGATGAATCAGAAAATTCGAGAGAAATCATTGCAAGTTAGAGTCATATCAAGCAAACATCTACCCAGTCAACGCAAGCAACACTTCCAGAGCCCTCCTTAAGGCATACTCAAGTTCAAATGGCGTCACCTTTCAAGCCTCTTTCAAAGAGTATTAATGAGAGCATTTATTGCTCTAAACAATCTGATTCTTATCTCAAGGAGGAAAAGGGTGATCTAGTGGTGGGGAGTAAAGGTATTTATGAGGGTGGCCCCACTCACCTTTCACATGACGCTGGGAAATTAACATTTCCTGAAAAAAAGATTGATATATTAAATCCAAGTATTCCTGAGAAGCATTTACTCCTGGACAATTACGCTACTAGTAATTGTGCTAATGTACTTGCTGAACAAATGATTTTAATCTCTTTTGAGTCTTTATAGAGAACATCCTTCCCCATCCAATCTTCTCAAGACATAGACAAGGTAAACAATTTAAACTCTATTAGAATCGGTAGAATCAAAAGGCAATGACCTGATTTTGAAGGAAAAAGATTTTCAGACCCAAAGAAAAAGGTAATCAAATGATGAATCTATTACTAACAATGAAATCGTATAGGCAGGGTTCACGACGCAGCCCTGTCGAACGCCATGAAAATTTTAAGCTGGAATGTATGGGGGCTTTGGAGCCCTCGAACGATCAGAGAACTACTCTCGTTGGTGCGAGAGGAAGATCCCATAATTGTTTTTCTATTGGGAACCATAATTGCAGAGGGTAGAGCTGATCTTATAAGAGCAAGATTAGGTTTTGATGGTTGCATTCATAGTCCCAAACTCAAGGAAGGTGGTGGTCTAATTTTGTTGTGAAAGTCTCCAGTGCAAATTGTTCTCTGTTATTTCTCAATGCATCATATGGATGTATGGGTGGAAACTAATAGAAATATCTCTTGGCATTTCATGGGTTTTTACAGAGAGTGGTCAGTGTCCTTAAGAGCATTATCTTGGGATCTTCTCAAACTCCTTAACGATCGTTCTTGCAAATAATGGCTTTTGGTTGGGGATTTTAATGAGATATTGGGTCTAAATGAAAAAGAAGGAAGGATTCTTAAATCTGAAAGCCAGATGGATCATTTCAGGGATGTTATCGACCACTGTGAACTAATAGATATGGGATTCAGAGGTCTGCTTTTCACATGGAACAACAAGAAATCGAGATTGAACAATATTAAGGAAATATTTGATAGGGTCTTCTACAATGAGCAGTGGTCTACCCGTTTCCCTTTTGTTGAATGCCATCGTGTTTCTTTTTTGTATTCAGACCATTGCCCCATTTTGATCTCAGTGGAGTCGAGAAAACCTATAATGGCTAATTGAGTCAGTAAATTAAGATGCTATGAGGCGATTTGGGCTAATGAAGATGAGACTACCAGAATTTTTGAGACATTCTGGAATAGCAGGAACTCTGTTGAGCCGTAGGATGATCATTTTCAGTTATCAATAGCTACATGCTTAGAGGAACTTTGCAAGTGGGGCAATCAGTTCTTTAAAGACATTCCAAAG